>LR812523.1:11947487-12310599 GCA_903798195.1 Danio kyathit
ACACAAAGACACAGATGCATGCACACACATAGCCACCAAAAGACACACACACACACACACACACAAACACGCAATCACACACACATAGACAAACAAACATAGACAAACACACAAACAAGACTAAATGTTTACAACTTCTGAAAATGCCTTTCATCTGATTTCCAGCTTACAGCAAGCTGTCGATTGCCTCCTAAAATAATTGTGGTTTATCTTTCAGCACACACACACACACACACACACACACACACACACACACACACACACACACACACTGTATATATGAAAACCTGTGACCCTCAAAATCTATTCAGCAAACGTAAAGTACAAGTATAGCTGAACAGAAACACTGACATCAAAATACATCTTTACATTTTACGTTTATTTCTTTTTTTCCCTCACATACACTCACCGGCCACTTTATTAGGTACACCTTACTAGTAGCGGGTTGGACCCCATTTTGCTCTCAGAACTGCCTTAATCCTTCTTGGCATAGATTCAACAAGGTACTGGAAATATTTATCAGAGATTTTGTTCCCTATTGACATGATAGCATCACACAGTTGCTGCAGATTTGTCAGCTGCACATCCATGATGCAAATCTCCCATTCCACCACATCCCAAAGGTGCTCTATTGCATTGAGCTCTGATGACTGTGGAGGCCATTTGAGTACAGTAAACTCATCGTCATGTTCAAGAAACCAGTCTGAGATGATTCGCGCTTTATGACATGGTGTGTTATCCTGCTGGAAGTAGCCATCAGAAGATGAGTACACTGTGGTCATAAAGGGATGGATATGGTCAGCAACAATACTCAGGTAGGCTGTGGCGTTGACACGATGCTCAATTAGTACTAATGGGCTCAAAGTGTGCCAAGAAAATATCCCCCACACCATTACACCACCACCACATTACACCATTGATACAAGGCAGGATGGATTCATGCTTTCATGTTGCTGAGTGCTGACCCGACCATCCAAATGTTGCAGCAGAAATCGAGACTCATCAGAGCAGGCAATGTTTCTCCAATCTTCTATTGTCCAATTTTGGTGAGCCTGTGTGAATTGTAGCCTCAGTTTCCTGTTCTCAGCTCACAGGAGTGGCACCCGGTGTGGTCTTCTGCTGCTGTAGCCCATCCACCTCAAGGTTGGAAGTGTTGTTCGTTGAGAGATGCTCTTCTGCAGATCTCGGTTGTGACGAGTGGTTATTTGAGTTACTGTTGCCTTTCTATCAGCTGAAACCAGTCTGGCCATTCTCCTCTTACATCAACAAGGCATTTGCACCCACAGAACTGCCGCTCGCTGGATATTTCCTCTTGTTCGGACCATTCTCTGTAAATCCTAGAGATGGTTGTGCGTGAAAATCCCAGTAGATCAGCAGTTTCTGAAATACTCAGACCAGCCAGTCTGGCACCAACAACCATGCCACGTTCAAAGTCACTTAAATCCCCTTTCTTCTCCTTTCTGATGTTCGGTTTGAACTGCAGCAGATCCTCTTGATCATGTCTACATGCCTAAATGCAGTGAGTTGCTGCCATGAGATTGGCTGATTAGAAATTTGCGTTAACGAGCAGTTGGACAGGTGTACCTAATAAAGTGGCCGGTGAGTATATGTCTTGTATGTTGCTCACAAACACACACATACACCAACAGACACACAAACACACACATACAAACAGACACACACAGACCTGCACACACATACACAAAGATACACTCACACACACTAAACAAACACACACAAAAACAGATACACGAACAAACATACACACACTTATAGACATACACATACACACACACACACAAACACCAACAGACACACAATCACACACATACACCAACAGAGACACAAACACACACGTACGAACAGACACACACAGACTTGCACACACATACACAAAGATACACCCACACACACTAAACAAACACACACAAAAACAGATACACGAACAAACATACACGTACACACACACAAAGATACAAACACAGACAGCCACACACACACGCACAGATACAGACTCACAAACACACACATACACCAACAGACACACAAACACACACACACACGTACAGACACACACAGACTTGCACACACATACACTAAGATACACCCACACACACTAAACAAACACACACTCAAATAAATACATGAACAAACATACACACACTTATAGACACACACACACACACACACACAAACAAACACACACACAAGCATGTACATGCAGAAACACACACACTTACACACAAACGCAGTCACACATACACAGTCACACACACACACACACACACACACACACACACACACACACACACACACACACACACACACACACACACACACACACACACACACACACAAAGATACAAACACAGACAGCCACACACGCACAGATACAGACTCACAGACACACACATACACCAACAGACACACAAACACACACATACAAACAGGCACACACAGACCTGCACACACATACACAAAGATACACCCACACACACTAAACAAACACACACACAAATAGATACACGAACAAACAAATATCCAAACACACACACACACACACACACACACACACACACACACACACATTGAATAACCACACACAGACACAAGCATGTACATGCAGAAACACACACAGTCACACACACACACACTCATACACAGACACATGCACACACACGTGTACACACGCATAAACATACACCAAAAGAGACACATACACACACACTAACATGCAGTCACAGACACACACTCATACACAGACACATTCATACACACACACACACACACACACACACACACACACACACACACACACACAAAGACAAACATGTATGTGCACACATGCACACCAACACATACACACACATATTGTAAACTAACAGACACGCAAACACACACATTCACACACAAACGTGCAGTCACAAACACTCATACACAAATACACAGACATGTACACACAAACGCACTCACACACGTGCACACATATACACCAAAAGACACACATACATATACACACACACATACACACACAAAAACAAACACACACACACACACCCACTCATACAGAGAAACGTTCGCACACACAAAGAAAAACATGCATGTGGACACATACACACCAACACACACGTGCACACATGCACACACATATACACCAAAAGACACACACACAATCACACACAAACATGCAGTCACACACACTAATACACAAATACACACACGTGTGCACACATATACACCAAAAGACACACATACACGTACACACACACACACACATTCACACACACACATTCACACACACAAACACGATCACAGACACACACTCACATGCAGTCACAGACACATACACACAAAGAAAAACACACGTGCACACAAATACACCAAGACACACACACACACACATAAACATGCAGTCACACACACTCATACACAAAGACACAGATGCGCACACACACACACACACTCACAAAGATGCACGCAGTTATAAAGATGCACGCAGTTACACCCACAGACACATGCACACATCCACACACACATATACTGTACATTAAAAGACACACATGCACACACACACACACACAAACATGCAGTCACACATACAGTATACACCAAAAGACACACATACAAACACACACACACACACATTCACAAACACACATGCAGTCACACCCACAGACACTTGCACACACAGACAAACACACACACATGCATGTGCACACATACACACACGTGCACGCATGCACACACATACACCAAAACACATACATACACAGACACACACACATTTACACACAAACATGAAGTCACACACACTCATACACAAAGACACAGATGCATGCACACACATAGCCACCAAAAGACACACACACACACACACACACACAAACACGCAATCACACACACATAGACAAACAAACATAGACAAACACACAAACAAGACTAAATGTTTACAACTTCTGAAAATGCCTTTCATCTGATTTCCAGCTTACAGCAAGCTGTCGATTGCCTCCTAAAATAATTGTGGTTTATCTTTCAGCACACACACACACACACACACACACACACACACACACACACACACACACTGTATATATGAAAACCTGTGACCCTCAAAATCTATTCAGCAAACGTAAAGTACAAGTATAGCTGAACAGAAACACTGACATCAAAATACATCTTTACATTTTACGTTTATTTCTTTTTTTCCCTCACATACACTCACCGGCCACTTTATTAGGTACACCTTACTAGTAGCGGGTTGGACCCCATTTTGCTCTCAGAACTGCCTTAATCCTTCTTGGCATAGATTCAACAAGGTACTGGAAATATTTATCAGAGATTTTGTTCCCTATTGACATGATAGCATCACGCAGTTGCTGCAGATTTGTCAGCTGCACATCCATGATGCAAATCTCCCATTCCACCACATCCCAAAGGTGCTCTATTGCATTGAGCTCTGATGACTGTGGAGGCCATTTGAGTACAGTAAACTCATCGTCATGTTCAAGAAACCAGTCTGAGATGATTCGCGCTTTATGACATGGTGTGTTATCCTGCTGGAAGTAGCCATCAGAAGATGAGTACACTGTGGTCATAAAGGGATGGATATGGTCAGCAACAATACTCAGGTAGGCTGTGGCGTTGACACGATGCTCAATTAGTACTAATGGGCTCAAAGTGTGCCAAGAAAATATCCCCCACACCATTACACCACCACCACATTACACCATTGATACAAGGCAGGATGGATTCATGCTTTCATGTTGCTGAGTGCTGACCCGACCATCCAAATGTTGCAGCAGAAATCGAGACTCATCAGAGCAGGCAATGTTTCTCCAATCTTCTATTGTCCAATTTTGGTGAGCCTGTGTGAATTGTAGCCTCAGTTTCCTGTTCTCAGCTCACAGGAGTGGCACCCGGTGTGGTCTTCTGCTGCTGTAGCCCATCCACCTCAAGGTTGGAAGTGTTGTTCGTTGAGAGATGCTCTTCTGCAGATCTCGGTTGTGACGAGTGGTTATTTGAGTTACTGTTGCCTTTCTATCAGCTGAAACCAGTCTGGCCATTCTCCTCTTACATCAACAAGGCATTTGCACCCACAGAACTGCCGCTCGCTGGATATTTCCTCTTGTTCGGACCATTCTCTGTAAATCCTAGAGATGGTTGTGCGTGAAAATCCCAGTAGATCAGCAGTTTCTGAAATACTCAGACCAGCCAGTCTGGCACCAACAACCATGCCACGTTCAAAGTCACTTAAATCCCCTTTCTTCTCCTTTCTGATGTTCGGTTTGAACTGCAGCAGATCCTCTTGATCATGTCTACATGCCTAAATGCAGTGAGTTGCTGCCATGAGATTGGCTGATTAGAAATTTGCGTTAACGAGCAGTTGGACAGGTGTACCTAATAAAGTGGCCGGTGAGTATATGTCTTGTATGTTGCCATTTTTCCTTGTTTCATGCTTTATTTTACATTTAGCACAGATTATTGTTACATGATGGGTTTGTCTGTCTGTTCTTTGTTTTTCTATGTTTGCAGCAAAAACTATAATAAAAAATAAATGTATATAAATAAAACACCAATAATATAAATTAATTAAAAGACATCTTCACAACACACTGAATTGTTTACAATAAATGATTATGCGGTGCACATTAATATTATTATTTCTATTATCTTTTTCATACACAAATCTTGAAAATCAAAATAAACTTCTTTTATCTCAAGCTGACCCTTATTTTGGAAAGAGATATCAAAATGCAGATTTACATAAAGCCGATAATCAAAGTAAAATACAGAAAAGATAAACAATGCAGGTTTATTTTCATAGCCTCAGCTCATATTTACCTTGCTCAGTGTGTGTGTGTGTGTGTGTGTGTGTGTGTGTGTGTGTGCGCGTGACTCACTCTGGCCTCCAGGATCTGAGCTCCCTCTGCGAGCGGCGCTGAGCGAGTCGCTAACAGGAAATGGTTCTCCATCCACATTATCTGACCTGGAATCACAGAATTACAGCCTCATAAACATCTGCAAACTGAATCTGCATAACCAACAACAGCTCACAGAGACTCAATAACATCACATATGCTGAGGTATACATGTCTATGCATATATATGCCACGACACACATACACACGCGCACGCGTAATATGGAGTGCACTGATGCGGAGATATGTTTGATATACTTTTATAATAAATGTAAAAAATAATTACTCCAATATGTACAGTGTGTACAATACTCATACTGATGATTATAAAAGCGCAGAAAAACTATTATAACACAGTTAAACACACACACATATACAAGCACACACACACACACTTGCACACAAGCACAAAGTATACGGATTTACTTTAGATTAGGTTAAAAATTAGTTTTTCTGTTCTTAAAAGTAAAAATATGGTCATTTAGAGCATTTTCCCCCAATAAAATAACTTTATTACATTGTTTTACTTCATTTAAAAATTTAAGTAAATTAAACTTTATTAAAAATAACTTTCATTTTTCCATTTGCTGTGATTAAAAATCAGCACAATACCACCAAATATTGATTTCGTAGCTCAGAGCATATACATACACTCACTGGCCACTTTATTAGGTACACCTTACTAGTACCAGGTTGGACCCCTTTTGCCTTTAGAACTGCCTTAATCCTTCTTGGCATAGATTCAACAAGGTACGGCAAATATTCCTCAGAGATTTTGCTCCATATTGACATGATAGCATCACGCAGTTGCTGCAGATTTGTCGACTGCACATCCATGTTGCAAATCTCCCATTCCACGACATCCCAAATGTGCTCTATTGGACTGAGCTCTGGTGACTGTGGAGGCCATTTGAGAACAGTGAACTCATCGTCATGTTCAAGAAACCAGTCTGAGATGATTCGCGCTTTATGACATGGAGCGTTATCCTGCTAGAAGTAGCCATCAGAAGATGGGTACACTGTGGTCATAAAGGGATGGACATGGTCAGCAACAATACTCAGGTAGGCTGTGGCGTTGACACAATGCTCAATTAGTACTAATGGGCTCAAAGTGTGCCAAGAAAATATCCCCCACACCATTACACCACCACCACCAGCCTGAACTGTTAATACAGGGCAGGATGGATCCATGCTTTCATGTTGTTGCTGACCCTACCCATCCGAATGTCGCAGCAGAAATCAAGATTCATCAGACCAGGCAAGGTTTTCCAATATTCTATGGTCCAATTTTGGTGAGCCTGTGTGAATTGCAGCCTCAGTTTCCTGTTCTTAACATGAGTTAAGGTGTGGTCTTCTGCTGCTGTAGCCCATCCGCCTCAAGTTTCGACGTGTTGTGTGTTCAGAGATGCTCTTCTGCAGACCTCGGTTGTAACGAGTGCTTATTTGAGTTACTGTTGCCTTTCTATCAGCTGGAACCAGTCTGGCCATTCTCCTCTGGCCTCAACAAGGCATTTGTGCCCACAGAACTGCCGCTCGCTGGATATTTTCTATTTTTCAGACCATTCTCTGTAAACTCTAGAGATGGTTGTGCGTGAAAATCCCAGTAGATCAGCAGTTTCTGAAATACTCAGACCAGTCCGTCTGGCACCAACAACCATGCCACATTTAAAGTCACTTAAATCCCCTTTCTTCTCCATTCTGTTGCTCGGTTTGAACTGCAGCAGATCGTCTTGATCATGTCTACATGCCTAAATGCATTGAGTTACTGGCATGTGATTGGCTGATTAGAAATTTGCATCAACGAGCAGTTGGACAGGTGTACCTAATAAAGTGGCCGGTGACTGTATATATTAAGGAAACATACTGCTTACAGTTTTAGCATTTTCACAGTTTTTTTATTTTATTTTAAATTTTTTAATTTATTTTACATGGTATTTCACTCCACCCTGTGTGTGTGTGTGTGTGTACTGTATATATTGCTGTAAAATCATCATATCCGATGGTGTTTTGGCTTGTCCAAGAATTACAAGAATACATTTCCTGACACATGAGCTTTTTGTGCTGCTTCTTCTCCCGCAACTTCCTCAAACAACATCCTCCAGTCTTGCTTCATTGTATCCCTTTAAGTTTCAGCAAGACATCGTTTTTTTTCTGTCTAATTCAGATCCGCTCATCTCTTGACCCATCACTCTGCATTCTACACATTGCATTCATATTTATCTTCATTTATTTATTTAAGTTCATATTATGTTACGTTTTGTCCAGCACGATGGCGCAGTGGGTAGCACAATCACCTCACAGCAAGAAGGTCGTTGGTTCGAGTCCTGGCTGGATCAGTTGGCGTTTCTGTGTGGAGTTTGCATGTTCTCCCCGTGTTCGCGTGGGGTTTTCTCCGGGTGCTTCGGTTTCCCCCACAGTCCAAAGACATGCAGTACAGGTGAATTGGGTAAGCTAAATTGGCAGTAGTGTTTGAGTGTGAATTTAAGAGTGTATGGGTGTTTCCCAGTGATGGGTTGCAGCTGGAAGGGCATCCGCTGCGTAAAAGGTGCTGGATAAATTGGCGGTTCATCCTGCTGTGGCGACCCCTGAGTAATAAAGGGACTAAGCCGAAAAGAAAATGAATGAATGAATGTTACGTTTTACTTTATCGTCATTAATAATGGTCCATTAGTTAATGTATTTACAAACACGAACAAACAATTAGTAATACATTTATTTCATCTTTGTTAAAGTTAACGTTACTAAAGTGAAATAACGTTAGTCTATGTTAACCCACAGTGTATTAACTAATGTTAACAAGCATAACTTTGGATTTTAATAATGCAATAATGTTGAACTATGATTAATAAATGCTTTACAAGATTATTCATACTTATTTAATGTTAGTAAACACATTAACTAATGGACCATTTTCCTATAGTGTTACCTTATTGTCTTTATGCATTATTGTCTAAATATCTTGTGAAAATGTATAAGAGAGACAGAGGAAACAAAACATTTAATTGAACTGTTTTTAAATCCATTTATTTAAGTCCATATATATATATATAATAGGTGGGCAGAGATTAATTTTTTTATCTAGATTAATCTCACTGTAATCTTGGAGTTAATCTAGATTAAAATGGCTCATTTGAATTCTGCTGATGGCATTCAGAATATGTGTGTTACCCAAATAATAAGTCTTTGAGAACGGGTTTCTCAAGCCAGGTGGGGCATTAGACCAGGGGCTCATCTCCTGTTTCCAAAATGCATCACAAACTGCTTGAGAAACTGTTTTACTATGATAATTGATGATGAAAATAAATGATGTTCAATAAGATGTACTTTGTACTGTTTACTAACTGTCTATTTAGTTAAACATGAATTTTGAAACATGAAACAGTTAAACATGAATCGCGAAATGTAAAAGTTTTTTTCTTTCCATTTGGCGTGCGTTAATAAATTCCATAACACTCTCACCAGTCCTTACTCCTTATTTGCGTCTAATACCGCAGTTTGTCATGGGGGCATGAATGAAATGTTCATGAGTGAATGTGAAACTGCCGAACTGCAGTTAAAGTCACCCAAAATTACAGGAAACTCTTACATGAAAGCACTTCACGTAAACACCTTAATTATATTATTGTCTATTAGGGTGAATAACTAGATTACAGATGTCCATGTAAATAAACATATATATACAGCAATACTACACAAATAGCAGTGCGATGTGGCTGTATATCAGCACTGGTGGGAGGCGTGTGTTGGCACGAGGCCGCAGGCAGAGTACCTGAGTGTCCCACTAGTGACTATATACACCCACATCGCACTGCTTCTCCTGTGATATTGCGTTTATACAACAGTTCGACGACAAAATCATGTATATAAAAAAGAAAATCAAACACGAAGAGTCTCAAAACCCTTTTGTAAGAGGAACTACTTTCTTCCGCCATTCAATCACATCTGCAGCTGGTATCAGAACAGCAGAAACCGTTGCTCATTCACACACGTCACTTTAGAGCTAGTATTTAAATGATTCTCTAGCGTAATGTCTAAAGTGATGACAAAACAGGTAATTTTGCTGACATTTTAAGATTAAAAAGGCTGAAAAGCATGAAATTCTATCTCACTCTACAGAGATTTCCCAGTATTTCTCTGTTGCAATCGGGAGATCACAATATTACTATGGTATAAATACAGCACTACAACATACAAAAGAGAGAGATCGACTTAGAAAGTCATTTACCTGTTTATCTATGATTTGATCATCTGTAGTTTGAAATAATGCTGTTTTTCGCTTAAGGCTTATTATGTGGTCTATCTTGAGGATGAACATCAACAACCGTTTTTGCTCAGTATGGCAGGCTAATGGCCGCCGACACGCTGTCTCTCAGAAATTATAAATATTTCAAAATAGGCACTATCCTTATTAATAAACTGCATAGTTGCAATCTAAACAACTACATTCTCGACTTAAAAAAGCCTCAAAAGTACATTATGTTGTCCAACACCGGCAATATTTGTCAAACTGTAGAGTGTCCTCTGCTTGTTGCTGTATGTGGCCGAAGCAATACACATGGGTGAAGGGGCTGGATGAGTGCTGTTACTGGCAGAATATCGCACGGCTATCAGCCAATCAGATTCAAGAACCAGACAGAACTGGTGTATAAATACATAAATAAATATATATATTATTTTCCTTCTCTTTTTTTAATGTCTTAAATACGTTTTATCTATTGTTTTTCTTATTATAAATGTTATTTATATTTTAGTTTGTATATAACATACATGTACCTGTTTGCTTCATTATTTACAGATCTATTCTGGTTCTCTTTTTGTGTATTGTATAATTGCTTTGGCAATACTGTGCAAGTCATGCCAATAAAGCTCATTTGAATTTGAAAGAGAGCAAGAGAAGGGGGCATTGAGAGAAAGGAGGCCATGAGATGTGCTGAGTTGAGTTCTTGAGATTCTTAGTAATCAGAATAACAGGAAGACCTCTCTCTCTCTCTCTCTCTCTCTCTCTCTCTCTCTCTCTCTCTCTCTCTCTCTCTCTCTCTCTCTCTCTCTCTCTCTCTTCCTAAAACAGTAATACATTCACACAGGCTCGAGTTCTCAGTACCCTCACACCAATAAAAGGAAATGAAACATGCGAATACACACACACACCTTTTGAGTCAGACATCGCATATGCACAACACACTGATAGTATGAGGGGAGCAGTACACACACACACACACACACACGGACATCTTTTACATTACAGAATTACTAACAGCTTGAACAAAAAATTATTTTGCTTTTTATTCCTTTTTTTTTAATGCAATGTAAAGAAAAAAAGCAAAGCCCACTTATAGAGTCACACTTGATCAATTTGTGTCTGCAGATTTAAACTAAAGCACATTTATGAAAGCTTGTTTCTCAAAAATGAGTTTTATGCTCCTGCACTGAATCATAATTCTCCACTTCAGCAGCTCTTACATACAACAAACGTTACACTTTTATTAGGTTGTTTTTCTCTTCTTTTATATTAGGATATGCTTATTCATAATTTGCCTGTTTATATACAGTTGAAACCAGATGAAAGTTGAAAGTTTACATACACTCTAAAAAAAGGAACATAACCATTTTTTTAAATGTCTGATGGTAAATCATACTAAACGTTTACTATTTTAGGTCCGTTAGGATTACCTAAATCTTTTACATTTGCTAAATGCCAGAATAATGACAGAATTTTTTTTTTGAGAATTTTTAATTTATTTCTAGACAGTCAAAAGTTTACACACATTTCCTTGGTATTTTTTTTTAGCTTTGCTTTTAAACTGTATAACTTTAGTCAAGTGTTTTGGGGATCCTTCCACAAGCTTCTCACAATAGTTTGCAGGAATTTTGGCCCATTCCTCCAGACAGAATTGGTGTAACTGAGTCAGATTTGTAGGCTGACTTGCTCGCACAAGCTTTTTCAACTCTGCCCACAAATTTTCTATAGGATTGAGTTCAGGGCTTTGTGATGGCCACTCCAAAACATTTACTCTGTTATCTCTAAAGCACATTTGAACTAATTTGGCAGTATGCTTAGGGTCATGGTCTGTTTGGAAGACTCATTTGAGGCCAAGTTTTAATTTTCTGACTGATGTCTTGAGATGTTGCTTCAGTATTTCTACATAATGTTCTTTCTTCATGATGCCATCTATGCTGTGAAGTGGACCAGTCCCTCCTGCAGCAAAACAACCCCACAACATGATGCTGCCGCCCCCATACTTCACAGTTGGGATGGTGTTCCTAAGCTTGTAAGCTTTCCCCTTTGTCCTCCAAATGTAACACTGGTCATTATGGCCAAACAGTTCAATCTTAGTTCCATCAGACCACAGGACATTACTCCAAAAATTATTCTTTTTCCCAGTGTAATTTAGCAAATTGTAAACTGGCTTTTTTTTATTCTGGCTTGTTGATTTTCCATGTTGTCACACAAGGAAGCAGTGTGTTTGAGGTTTTCCTTAAATACTATTCTACAGTTGTGCCTCCAATTAACTCAAATGTTGTCCATTAGCCAATCAGAAACTTCCAAAACCTTGACACCATCATCTGAGCTTTTTCAGAGGCATAATAATCTTATTGTATGTAAACTTGACTTTCAAGAAAAGTTATAACAATTTCTCAAAAAATCTCTCTCTCATTATTCTGCTATTAAGCATAACAGAAACAAATTTGATAATCCTAACTTACCTAAAAAAGAAAAAGTTTAGTCACATTAACATCTGACTTTTTTTAAAATTGTTATGTGCCTTTTAATACAGTGTATGTAAACTTCTGGTTTCAACTGTATCTGGCTGCAGACCAACCTCGCATGCATATGCACTCTCAGACACTCAGTGCTTTCCTAACAGGATATATCGCTCTCAGAATAACACTTAGGAGTGAAAAAAATCCTGGCTGCCATATTGAAGTGTCATTTCAAACCAAAGTGCTCAAAACTGGCCACTTTGAAGGGCCCTTTGGATTGTAGTATTATCCGAGCCCCTAGTTTTTCACTAATTTTGTGATCGCTGAATCCAAAGCAAAAATCAACAAAAAGGCGCAATTTTATTGTGATCCTGCAAAATTCTTAATTTAATAAATTGCAGAAAATGTAAATAATCTCATAATACATCCAATTCTAAACCATATAATCATTCATTCATTCATTTTATTTCTGGCTTAGTCCCTTTATTAATCTGGGGTCGCCACAGTGGAATGAACCGGCAATTTATCCAGCATATATTGTACATATACAGTACTGGGTTGCAGCTGGAAAGGCATCCGCTATGTAAAACATATGCTGGAATAGATGACGGTTCATTCCACTGTGGTGACCCCTAATAAATAAGGCAGAGAGTGTTTGATAGTGTGCGTGTGCAAATATTATATGAAAGTGTGTGTCCATGTGAGTGTGTTAGAGTGCGTGTGTGTGTCTGTAGGTGTCTGAGTGTGCATGAGTGTGTGTGTGCGCAAGTGAGTGTGTACAGTATGAGCGTATGAGTGCACGTGTCTGAGAGAGAGTGTGTGAGAGTGTATGCGAGCACAAGTGAGTGTGTGTATGAGTGTGTAATGTGTGCGTATACTGCATGCGAGTGTGTGTGTGTGTGTCTGTGTGTGTCAGTGAGTGTTTGCTTGTTAGTGTATGTGAGTGTGTGCGCGCAGGTGAGTGTGTGAGCATATGAGCTTATGTGTGTGTACACTGCATGACTGTCGGTGAGTGTGTGTGTGCATGTGTGTGTCTGAGAGAGTGTGTGAGTTAGTGTATGTTAGTGCAATAATGTGTATGTGTGTGCGTGTGTGTGTGTGTATATATATATACTGCATGCTAGTGGGGGTGTCTGAGTGTGCATGAGTGTGTGTGTGTGTGTGCAAGTGAGTGTGCGTGTCAGAGTGTGTGTCCATGTGAATGTTAAGGTGTGTGTGTATGTTTATGTGCATGTACAGGTGAGTGCATGTGTGTACGCGCAAGTGAGTGTGTGTGTGTGAGTGTGTAATATGTGTTTGTGTGTGTGTATACTGCATGTGAGTCTGAGTGTGTGTGTGTGAGTAAGTGAGTGAGAGTGTCTGTGAGTGCGTCTTTAAGTGTGTGTGTTTGTGTGCACGTGAGTGTTTGTGTTGTGTATGCTAGTGTTTTTGAGTGCATGAGTGTTTGTGTGAATGAGTCAGTGTGTGTGAGTACATGAGTGCGTGTGTATGTATACGTGAGTGCATGAGTGTGTGCGTGTATAATTATATTATAAGAGGAAGTGAGTGGTTTCTTAGTAAGGGGATGTCAGGAACTCTGTGAGTTTGTGTGTGTGTGTGTGTGTGTGTGTGTGTGTGTGTGTGTGTGTGTGTGTGTTCAGTGGTGTATTGAGGAAAGTGTGTGTCTCTTACCTGCTGTTGATACACTCTCTGAGCTCAGTGGTCCAGGAGCTGACCTGCTGCTCATTATCAGACTCAAATATAAAACTACCCGTGAGGCCAGCAACCTGAGAACACAGCAGAATCACACACTCATCAATTCACAAATCACAATTCAGGATAATAATGAGCTCTCAATGAGCTTAACAAGCAGCTGCGTGTGTCTTGCTGGATGGCTGATAAATACAAAACAGTATATAGCAAGTTATTCAACTGAACAACTGGCTGAATGTGGATCATCTGGAGATTACCATCATCAGTCAATGGGACATCTCTTGGTCAACTAAAAGATTGAATTTAGCAACAGCCTTGCACACGAATGATGTCATTTCCTATTTTACAGCAAGTAATAATGTAATAACATATTTTAGTATACACTCACCGGCCACTTTATTAGGTACACCTGTCCAGCTGCTCGTTAACGCACATTTCTAATCAGCCAATCACATGGCAGCAACTCATTGCATTTAGGCATGTAGACATGGTCAAGATAATCTGCTGCAGTTCAAACCGAGCATCAAAATGGGGAGGAAAGGGGATTTAAGTGACTTTGAACGTGGCATGGTTGTTGGTGCCAGATGGGCTGGTTGAGTGTTTCAGAAACTGCTGATCTACTGGGATTTTCACGCACAACCATCTCTAGGGTTTACAGAGAATGGTCTGAAAAAAAGAAAATATCCAGCGAGCGGCAGTTCTGTGGGTGCAGATGCCTTGTTGATGCCAGAGGTCAGAGGAGAATGGCCAGACTGGTTTGAGCTGATAGAAAGGCAACAGTAACTCAAATAAGCACTCGTTACAACCGAGGTCTGCAGAAGAGCATCTCTGAACACACAACACGTCCAACGTTGAGGCGGATGGGCTACAGCAGCAGAAGACCACACTGGGTGCCAATCCTGTCACTTAAAAACAGGAAACTGAGGCTACAATTCACACAGGCTCACCAAAATTAGACAATAGAAGATTGGAAAAACGTTGCCTGGTCTGATGAGTCTAGATTTCTGCTGCGACACTCGGATGGTAGAGTCATAATTTGGTGTCAACAACATGAAAGCATGGATCCATCCTGCCTTGTATCAAGGGTTCAGGCTGGTGGTGGTGGTGTAATGGTGTGGGGGATATTTTCTTGGCACATTTTGGGCCCATGAGTACTAATTAAGCATCGTGTCAACGCCACAGCCTACCTGAGTATTGTTGCTGACCATGTCCATCCCTTTATGACCACAGTGTACCCATCTTCTGACGGCTACTTCCAGCAGGATAACGCACCATGTCATAAAGTGCGAATCATCTCAGACTGGTTTCTTGAACATGACAATGAGTTCAAATCTGCAGCAACTGCGTGATGCTATCATGTCAATATGGACCAAAATCTCTGAGGAATATTTGCAGTACCTTGTTGAATCTATGCCACGGAGGATTAAGGTAGTTCTGAAGGCAAAAGGGGGTCCAACCCGGTACTAGTAAGGTGTACCTAATAAAGTGGCCGGTGTGAATATATTTGTGTGTGTGTGTGTGTGTGTGTATAGTGTGTATATATATATATATATATATATATATATATATATATATATATATATATATATATATATATATATATATATATACAGTTGAAGTCAGAATTATTAGCCCCCGTGAATTACTTTCCTTCCTGTTTATTTTTCCCCCAATTTCTGTTTAACGCTGAGATTTTTAACACATTTCTAAGCATAATAGTTTTAATAACTCATTTCTAATAACTGATTTATTTTATCTTTGTCATGATGACAGTAAATAATATTTTACTAGATATTTTTCAAAACTTCTATTCAGCTTAAAGTGACATTTAAGGCTTAACTAGGTTTACTAGGCAGGTTAGGGTAATAAGGCGAGTTATTGTATAATGATGGTTTGTTCTGTAGACTATTGAAAAAAAATCTAGCTTAAAGGGGCTAATAATTTTGACCTTAAAATGTTTTGAAAAAAATTAAAAACTGCTTTTATTCTAGCTGAAATAAAACAAATAAGACTTTCTTTAGAAGAAAAAACATTATCAGACATACTGTGAAAATGTCCCTTCTCTGTTAAACATAATTTGGGAAATATTTAAAAAAGAAAAAAAAAATTCAAAAGGGGGGCTAATAATTCTGACTTCAACAGTATATATAAATTTATGTATATATATATATATATATATATATATATATATATATATATATATATATATATATATATATATATATATATTTTTTTTTTTAGCCAAATATATTTATTAACATTTTGTGCAGATACAATATCATAAACATACACTGTTCTGCTTTTTCACAACCAAGAACTAATCACCATAAAAACAATATAGTTATTAAATAACTGTACAAATGTAAATAAAATAAAAAAATATATATATATATATAATAAATTAATAAACAATAATAAAAGGTTTTACTCCTCTTCTGTTTCAAGATCAAGTGTCAATATAATTGAACAAAGCTTTCCATGTTTTGTAAAAAGATTTTGAAGACCCTCTTAATGAAAACCTTTTTTTTTTTAAATAATTAAAAATATATATTTTATCCATTTGTCATATGAAGGTGGAGATGTTTATTTCCACTTAAGGAGAATAAGCCTCCTAGCCAATAATGTGGTGATTAAAATATTTTTAAAAGAATTTATATATATATATATATATATATATATATATATATAGGCGAAATTATATACAAATTTATATACATATATATATACATATATATATATATATATATATATATATATACATATATATATATATACATATATATATATATATACATATATATATATATACATATATATATATATATATACATATATATATATATATATATATATATATATATATATATATATATATATATATATATATATATATATATATATATATAATTTGTATATCACATACATATATATTTTATATGTAAATATTAAAACATTCTCAAATACATTCATACATGTGTGTATTTATATATGAAGAGCTCAGATGCAAAAACCTCTAAGTGCCATCTGAAATTTCCATTAAAAATGAACATTTTTCCCAGTCTCCTCAGTTTATGTTAAGATATTTTACTTTAAAGACCAGGAAAATAACTTATTCTTTGCCATTTAAGTAATATTACTGAACACAAAGGAGCCTGATAAAAATACTCATTTTAGAGAAGCATTTCTGACGGCATTTAGAGGTTTTGCATCTAAACTCTTCATATACATAATAAATATACACAACACACACGCATATATGTTATGTCAAGAAATTTTTTTGGAATGCAATTAATCACAATTAATCTTAGCCCAGCACTATACACAACACAACAAAAATATCATCTAAATGAATCAGTCTTCACAATATATCTATTTTTGTCAATGCCATAAAGCAGTTTATGTCTGTCTGAGGTCTTGATTTACCTTCAAGACGAATGTGTTCATGTTATCAGGCATCTCTAGGCGATTACAGCGTCGAATCTCTTTGATGTCTGAACAGTGTACGGAAAGCTTTGGCATTCTGTAGTCCTAAAACACAAAAGAAAGCAACATATTATGAGAAATATAACAAATATTCTTCATAGAAGACATATCATTTTTATATAAATGTGTTTAGAAACATTTAGACAATGTGTTTGGAAACACTCCATATACACATTTTCAAAATATCCATAACGCTGTTTATACTGTGCATGAATATTGTCTTTACATTTTTATATTACTGAACACTGGAAAAACAAACAAACAAAAATAAGCAAAAACATCAGCTGAGGTTGCCAGGAATTAATTTAAAATAATAATAATAATAATTTGTCTATAGTGTACGTGTGTGAGTGAGAGTAAATGGGTGTTTCCCAGTGATGGTTTGCAGCTGGAAAGGCATCTGCTGCATAAAAACGTGCTGGATAAGTTGGCGGTTCATTCCGCTGTGGGCCCCCAGATGAATAAAGGAACTAAGCTGAAAAGAAAATGAATGAATGGATGAATATTATGTTTAATATTAATATTAATAATAATAATGATAATAATAATAATAATAATAATGATAATAATAATAATAATTATTATTATTATTATTATTATTATTATTATTATAATAATGATAATAATAATTATAATTATAATACTGATCATAATAATAATATTAATAATAATGATAATTAAAATAATAATAATAATAATATTAATAATAATAATTATTATTATTATTATAATAATGATAATAATAATAATTATAATAATTATAATAATACTGATAATAATAATACTACTACTAATAATAATGATAATTAAAATAATAATAATAATAATAATGATAATTAAAATAATAATAATAATTATTATTATAATGATAATAATAATGATAATAATAATAATAATAATAACTATAATAATAATAACAATAATGATAATACTTATAATAATAATGATGATGATAATAATAACTATAATATTAATTATAATAATTATAATAATTACAATAATAATGATAATAATAATAAAAAATATATATTAATAATAATAATAATAATAATAATAATAATAATAATAATAATAATAATAATTGTTATTATTATTATCATTATAATAATATATATTTTTTGTATGTTTTCCCAATAGACCCAAGGCAAAAAAATATACCTTAAAAACCTAAATACATGCATTTCTAGTGCATGACACACTCGAAGATGTCGTCCAGTGTGGTTTTAAACAGAGAGGGAAACGAGAGAGGGATCATTTTCTTGTTCTACTGGGATTAGCCAAGAATGTTCATCTGGAAATTAAGAGAGAATAGAGCTATGACCCGTGAGCTGAAACCTTCAACCTACGCCCACACACACACACGCACACACGCACACACGCACACACGCACACACGCACACACGCACACACGCACACACACACACACACACACACACACACACACACACACACACACACACACACACACACACACACACAGACGCAAAACACACACAGCAAATCTCCTTGGGAAAAGAGGAGAGAGGATTCTGGGAAGTGGCGAATGAATCCGGTCTCTCTGAGAGCTGCAGGAATTTCCAGCGTGCATCCCGTCATTTCAGACACATCAAAGATCCAGCCATGAAGAAGCTGTTTGTCTCTCGCACGATATCTGTCATTAGGAGTGAACCCGGCTGAATCATGGCTTAAAATAGCTTCACACGCACAGGCTCGTGCCAAAGCAGCAGTCTCCTCTTTGAATGGCAGTCTCAACTCTGACACAGAGAGGAGGAGAAAACCCTCATTCACATACTGTAGAAACATGCACTTCTGCTTCAATTCCAGGAGAAGAAGAAGTGATTGAAGGATTACACACCCCACGACACCAGAAGTAAAGCTGATGATATGTTTCTCTTCTCTTTTTCTCACCACTAAGACAAATGCATGCGACTCAATAATAAACCTACAAAAAAAACTCCAGTATTTAAACATCCAGAAGTCTTAAGGCCAGGACACACCAAGCCAATGAACGGCCGTTGGGCTTTGTTGGGGCATCAGTCAGTGTCAGTTTGGCTAGTTGCTTTAGTGTGCTCCATAATCTCTTTTCATTATTCATTCATTCATTTTCTTTTTGGCTTAGTCCCTTTATTAATCTGGGGTCGCCACAGTGGAATGAACCACTTATCCAGCATGGTTTTATGCAGCGGATGCCCTTCCAGCCGCAACCTATCTCTGGGAAACATCCACACACACTCATTCACAGTCATACACTACGGACTATTTAGCCAACCCAATTCACCTGTACCGCATGTCTTTGGACTGTGGGGGAAACTGGAGCACCCGGAGGAAACCCACGCGAACACAGGGAGAACACGCAACTGACCCAGCCGAGGCTCGAACCAGCGACCTTCTTGCTGTGAGGCGACAGCACTACCTACTATGCCACTGCGTAACCCTCTTTTAATTATATTCCACAGAAAGCAATGTGGATAGAGCATGCACAGTGCTGGACAATAAAACTGAGGCTGTTTCTCAATATCCGTTCTTCATCGGTCTTGCGTCCTCGTGTTCTCAAGTAACGTCATCATCAGCTGCCAAAGTTCAGTTCCAATACGCAAGACCGATTGCATGCATGTATGTGCATTTCAGCGGGTTTTGGATAGTTTTTGGCCTGGAATCAGTCAGCTACATCTGGCAACACTGGCCTCAGTCATATCTCCGCAGTCTGCCACCGATGGCTGATCTCTCTTCTCCGTGGCGTTTTGACACAAAAATACGCGTAATATTATTGAAATTTAGGGGGGCCAGGGGGGGCCGGTGCCCCCGTGTCAATAAGCTTGCCCCCCCCCTCTGGCCCCCCTAAATTTCTATAATATCACCCCCAGAACCGCCACTGCCGCAAGTACAGAGGACGCGTGAAACTTCCCGGATGTGTTCTTGATATCGAGGACGCACCGATGCAGACTTGAGCACCGATCTCGCTCTAGAAGTCCCAGAAGTCATTGCGACTGTAGGAGGGAAGCGCAGCATTTTATTTAGATTTATAAATAAAGTTCAGAGATTTCACTTATTTACCTCAGGAGTTTCTCTAAATGAAACGGTGTATATAAACATTACCATGGACATCTTAATAAAGAAATAAACACATTAAGGGTGTTTGTTTGCTGAAATTCATAATAAAATCTGTTTTATTTATATTGTGCATTGTATTTATAATGTTTTTATGCAGTATAGTATAAATAGTATATATTTTGAAAAGGGGAAAAACAATAAATCGCTGTATGAATGCTGTAATGTTTAAACAATATTTCATTTAAAATGCGTGAAGGTCACATGACCATCAGGAAGAACGCAGCATCTCATTTCTCACAGGACGCGTTCTCTGTTCTCGCGGTCTCCCGAGTTCGTTCTTCCGAGGACACCTGGCAAGACCGGTCTCCACAAGAACACGAGTGCGTTCTTGGAATTGAGAAACAGCCTGAAATACTGGCCAATTTAGTGTTGGAGGTTTCATGGCTAAATCGGACCAGCCTGGTGGCCAATCTTCATTGATTGCACATACCACAAGTAAGAGCAGAGTGTGAAGGTGTAATTAGCAAAGTGATAGCACAGTTTTGTTTAAAATATTGCAATGCACACAACATTATGGGTGACACATGAGTTCAAAAGAGGACAAATTGTTGGTGCGCTTCTCGCTGACGGATCTGTGACCAAGACAGATAGTCTTTGTGATGTATCAAGAGACGCTGTATCCAGAGTAATGTCAGCAAACCACCAAGAAGGACGAACCACATACAACAGGAGTAACTGTGGACGCAAGAGGAAGCTGTCTCAAAGAATTAAATGTGCACTTGTTCGTCGGGAGCTTCACAGGTTCAATATACATGGACGGACTGCTAAACCTGCCTGTCAGTTTGAATGGAGCCATCAGTGAAAATCTTGGGCTGTGGATAATGTGAAACATGTATTATTCTCTATTAGTCCACCTTCACTGTCTTTCCCACATCCAGGAGAGTTATGGTGTGGAGAAGCCCCAAAGAAGTGTACAACCTAGACTGTTGCATGCTCAGAGTGAAGCATGGGGGTGGAAAAGTGTTGGTTTGGGCTACAATATCATGTCATTTTCTAGGCCTAATACTTGCACTAGATGGCCACTTCCAAAGACAACCGAACCATTCTGGAGGACCCAATGGTTCAAAAATTGGTGCTGTTCATCAGGATTGATAATGCACCGATACACACAGCAAGACTGGTGACAGAGTGGTCTGATGAAAATAAACATCTCCCATGTCCTGCACAGTCACCAGATCTACATATTATTGAGCATGTTGGGGTGTTTTGGAGCAGCGAGTATGAAATCGTTTTACGTAGTGCATTACGTAGTGACCTGGCTACTATTCTGCAAGAAGAATGGCTCAAAATTCCTCTGGCCACTGTGCAGGACATGTATCCGTCATTCCCAAGACAAACTGATGCTGTATTGGCCACAAAAGAAGGTCATACACCATACTAATGCATTATTGTGCTCTAAAATCAAGCATTTCGGTTTTATTGTCCAACCTCTCTACGTGCATCAAAAATGAAAACAAAATTATGATTTGACTTTATCTAGTGTAATTTGACTTTATGGTCGCAATTAAACTTAAACTCTACCTAAAAAGAGACCATCGGTACATGTTCCATATACTTAGTATAGTATGTACAATTAATTACACAGAATTACAACCAACTAACCCTCTTCATTTATATTCCTAAATGGTTAAAAGAACACCTAAAGAAATAATAAAGTGTAACCACAGGCCCATAGCCAGAGGGGGTTGAGGTGGTTCGAAAGACCCGTATCTCACTTACAAAGGTCCAGAATTTGTCTCATACACAGCCCATTGAAGAAGGTTTCAACACCAAGCGGAATACTGTGTTGGCTGTCGCTTCAGCGTGACTGAGGAAAAGTCGAATGTGCTGGCCAGTTTGTTATTTGCCTAATAAATGACAATAGGCTTTAGGTAATAGATTTTTAATTTAAAACTTTAAATCATATTTGAAACTTTAGTTGCTGTGAAATGTAGCTGTGTGAACATAAACAACATCTCTGAATGTAAGACGCTCAAAGTTCAATGCAAAGGGAGACATTGGCTTTTACAGAGATAGCTTAGCGAATAGAGGTGTGAACCTACACTGGTCTCACGGTTCGGTTACGATTATCATGCCATCGATTCGGTTCAATTCGATATCTCGGTGCATCACGGTGCATTGACTATTCTTTCCATACAGTTTTATATTTTCTTCACAGCACAGCAA
Source organism: Danio kyathit (assembly GCA_903798195.1). Lineage (NCBI taxonomy): Eukaryota > Metazoa > Chordata > Actinopteri > Cypriniformes > Danionidae > Danio > Danio kyathit. The sequence continues at coordinate 11,970,560 of LR812523.1, forward strand.
TTCTTGTATTAAAATGTATAAATATATTTATATACTATTTGTAATACAATTTTGTCCTTTAATACAGTCAGATATTTAAACTGTACCTTTAAACAACACGAGCATTTATAGCAAATAAACAAATATAAATATCCAGCTCGCTCTCTGAGCCTTGTCTAGCAAGTTCTTTCTTCTACACCCCTTTGATTGGCCATGCGCTCAACTGGAAGAGCTGTGATTGGCTCTTACACACTGGCACTCTTTGCAGATGAGTGACACTGATAAACAGCACCGGCGATCACAGCCAGTGTTGCAAACTTAGCAACTTTGTTGCTATATTTAGCAACTTTTCATACTACCCTAGCAACTTTTTTTTGAAAAAGCACCTAGCAACAAATTTAGCAGTTTTTAACATTCATTTGGCTACTTTTAGCAATTTAAAAAAAAGTGAGTCAAAAGAGCAGTGGCTGCGGGCTTCACTCAGTAGAGTAAATTGCTAGCTCAGATTGTTTTTCATAACTGTTAATTTACTGATATTTGTTAACATGTATAATTGTTAGCAATTTAGCTAGCAATCAATTCCAGTAGTGCCATAATTGTTGTCACTTCCACAAATGTGGTAATTTCACAAGTTAAAAAGGGTAAGTACACAAGCTGTTTAAAAGAACGTAAATGTTCATTATCAGTGTTATATTTAAAAATTAAAAAATTCTCATCAAAAAGTGTTTCTATTACTTTTACAAATAGTCAACTATTTTTCATACAAATCTAAATGGACATATTTCAAATAATGTTTTTGCTGAGATGGCCAGTCAATTTGAGAAAACATTAATTATTTTGTATACTGTATGAAGATGTAGTTTTGAGTTGCGATTACGCAATAACGTCATCACGCAAAGTAATGTTAATAAGAACCTATTTATTTTGCATTTGCATGTAATTTTTTAATATAATATAATACACTGCGCCTCAGAGAGTAGAGACATGACAGGCTTGTCAGATACTACATGACATCACTGATATGCAAACTAGTGTGTGACGTCATCTGGCAACATTTAGCTACTTTTCGGGCAGGCTTTAGCTACTTTTTATTGAAAATAGATGGCAACACTGATCACAGCTGATCCATGATAGACATGGTGGAGAAAACTGCAGACACGCGCTTGTGTCTGTATCCAGAAGTATCGCTGTAACAGCCGAGAGGAGAGGAAAAGTCAAATGAGTCACAGTGAGAGAGAGAAATGGAATTTACTTTCATTCTCTCAATCGCAGTGAAATTGGGGCTTCTGCTGTAAGTGTCAGTGAAAGACTGTCCAGCAAACACACACCCAGTGAAATTGTGCACAGCTTCTGCGTTTTTAAGTAGTTGGAGCGTTGTAAATACTCGCGCTCGCCTCCCTCGCCATAGTAAGCTACCGCGACATATCGCATATGAGATAAATGACGTCAGTACGTAATAACCGGTTATGACTATTACTGAACCGATACCGAATTGTCCGCGTCTGCATTGCGGTGCACCGAAGAAACTATTAATTTTGACACCTCTATTAGCAAAGCCTACAGCAAACAAAGTTTTGGGATTACAAAAACAATACATCCAGGCTAGTGAGATTATAAACGCTTCAGGTTATGCACATTCACTACGCATACACCCCGCGCAGGGAAAGGGCGTGGCCAGAGGCGTTGTAATGCTGTAATGTAGAGGAGAAAGCTAAAATGCCATCCAAACGCTGCTATTTCCACAGAGCTTGTTCTGTTTCAGTATTTGGGCTTCCAAAGGACACAACACAAAGAGAGATGTGCTTACAGTTTAATTTTAATTATGTTCCAGAGAATTATAATAAAGATATAGCTCTAGCATTTGACAAAGGAGAACTTCCAGAATCTCTCCCAGTTCAGTGCTGGATTCAGCTAAAAACTCCACAAAGGAGGAGCAGCTCCAACCATAAAAGACAAAGCTGTGGATTGTGAGCCACAACCTGTGAGTGTTTTTATTTGTTAAAATTGATCTATTACATTCATAGTTTCTAGTGTTAACAGTATTTTTGTAGTGAGGACGTAAACAAGGATGTAAACAATGGGAAATGCTGTTTGGCACTGCTAACAATTTAGCTACAAATTCATATTTATCAGTCAAATCGCTGTTAACACACACAATCTTCAGCAGTGCTGCAGTGTCTCTATACGCCTGCATTCCCTGCATTCTACATCACAAATAATGAACTCACAAAAAATATGTGAACGTTTCATATTACTTACACATGCTTATAACCCAAATATATATAAAAGACACAGATGTTATTTAAGAGAGCAGGCGTGAGGTTCAGCTGTGTCCTTATCATTTTCTGTCTGATTCAGGCTCACACTGATACGGCTAACAGCTACTCTGACTGAACACGCAAAAGCGAGTGGTTGTAGGGACGTGACGCTATTCCTGGTGACGTAGAGCCGAACCGCGAATCACAGCACATTATGTTAGCTGACCAATCAGAGCCTCTTGAGGGCGGGCTTTTCGGAGAAACTAAGAAATATGACAATCGTGTTTCATGTTAGCTGAGTAGCTGTATATAATTAAAGATATATGAAAAAATAATGTGATTTTCCACAAGTGAAGCATGAGCACACATTGCTTTGTTTCTTATAAAGACAACAAAGCCTTAAAAATAGACTCTGGACCACCCCTTTAAAAATAAGTATTGTTCTTAAATTTCTTCATTCGAAATCTTTAGGAAATATTTTCGGTACATTAAAAAGTGTGGTCATGATGACATCTGACAAGCTAATCCAGCATAAATCAGTGCTTAAAATGTCACTAAAATGCACCCTATTTAAATCTCATAATTAAATAGAAAATGAGGTGAATAACTGCAAAAATGTCAATTTTTTTATTTATTTTTTATGTAGTGTGTCAGCATAACCAATACAATAATTCAGCTTAAAGGGGATACATTTTTCACTGCTAATCATTTCAAAAGGTTCATAGAAAAAAAGAACCACCCCTTTCACCAGGCTGGCTACTGGCCTGAACCATACAGTCTAATGGCAATAGTGTTATTTATTAGTAGCTTGTGATGTTCCTTTAACAAGAATTGGTAACACTTTATTTTGATGGTCCATTTGAGTATTAGTAGACTGTCAGCTTAATATCTGTTGATACTGCTCTTTCAACAGACATTTAACTGACTATAAGAAACTTTGCAAGTACATGTCAACTTACACTAACACTAACCCCAACCCCAACCTAACAGTCTACTTATAATCTAATGAGAATTAGCTGGCATGTACTACGGTTTACTTTTAATTTTCAAGAAACAGCTCCAGAACTGCACATTAGTCTGACTGCTGAGTTTGTCAAATCCCTCAATTTCTATGCCCATATTTGGCCTCAGTGTGTGTTTGTCAGAGACAGGAATATTTACCCTCACTCTACACAATGCAAACGCTTGGCTGGCCCGAGTCGAATGTTGTTTATCTGTTTTCTGACAACGCTGAAGTGCATTTCCTGCGCCTCAGAGTCCAAACAACTCCATGTGGAAAAGCATGCGAGCCAACATCGCATTTCTCATTTCACTTGATCCATTAAATCTCCTGCTCTTTTGAAAATTGCACACAAATTTCATCCTCGCATTGAAGAGTTTCAAGGTCACAGATGTTTGTCTGGTGTCACCGCATTAATTGCGCATGTGACTGTGTACGAGTGCGATTTACTACGCCACAACAAACAGGCCTACCGTTCATCTCAATAACTCCACTTCCTAATTTTTACTTTTGCTTTTAGTCACATTCTCAGAACAACCTTTCAAAATGAGTCACAGAGTGAAATTACAATCGGAGAGGAATCGAGAAACGATGTAAATGACTAAATAAATACATTGTTAGTAAATGAATGAGTACAAAACAAAACAACCATGTTCACTATCAGCTGTGTGAATGCATATTTTAGGAGAAACTCTCCTCCTCTCGTGATTCAGGGTGTTTTTTCTATTTATTTACAGTTTTAATTTGTATTGTATGCAGACATAATTGTGATGTAGAAAACATTAAATTAAAAAACACTGCAACTCCATAAAATAACTGAAAATTCAGAGAAAACTGTATTCCTTTAAATTAACACCAAATAAATTATTATATAATACTATTTTTACATACATTTTCCATATCAATATCCATATCTATACATTTATATAGCGCATTTGACTTTTATATATAATATAATATAATATAATATAATATAATATAATATAATATAATATAGGGCTGGGCGATTTTTTCGATTTTTTCGATTAATTCGAATTTACGTTTTAAGACGATTTTATTTTTTATAAAATCGAGAAATCGCGATTTTTTAAATAAAAATATTAAAGCTGCTTTTCCACTATCGTGCCAAACCGTTCTAAACTGTTAGACAACCGTGCTGAATTGTGCTGATTCTGTGTGTTGACGTCGCGGCTCTGTCCCGCAGCCGCCTGTCTCTCCCGCGCGAGCTGCGAGACGGGCGCGCGCGTGAGAGGAGAGAAGGCTCGGCAGGCGGAGGTCCGCTCCTTCATTCTAATCATCCAACCCGCCCGCACATATTATTTTATCTGATATATATATCCGCACCCGATCGCCACCCTAATAATTCTAATTCTTTGTTTTAAGCATGATGATAGGTGTAACTTTCTCCGCAATGTCCGGCGGCAGAGTAACAGCTCGTTAATTCATGTTTGAGCAAATGATGAGACGGACAAAAGTACTCGATGCATGCCCTTCTTTTACTTATTTCAGTGTTTTCAGTTTCACAGTGCAAAACAGCTCCCGGGTGGAATTACTGAAGTAAACATAAAACAAAACCGGATAAAACTTTCTCCCTCTAATTCATCGCACGCACAGCACACAGCGAGAGCTCACGTCACACAGCATGCGTGTCGAACTACACTACCCACAATGCCCATCGCTATGGACTACAACTCCCGTAAAAGCAGTCCTAAAGCGGCCACACTATTTCCCTTCTCCTGCAACTTAGGTCACAGTGGATCGTTCGTTATTAACAGCAGATTCAGCTTTTATATATACAGGAAAAAGAGAACAAAAACGGGGTCTCTTCAGCCTAAACAGCAGCTATGTTGTGTGTACTAGGCGCTTTTCTTAACACTGTGCAAAAACAGAATAGCATCTACTGTGCCTGGATTCGGGCGATTCCGAAACCGCAGAAAGTCAAATCTTTCTTTAATTTGGACTTTTGCTTGAATTACGAAGTGGCACAGTAGCTGTGCAAGGTACTGTATGAATTAAATCATAACCCATATATGCATCAATAAACAAGTCAAATGAATGAATGAATAAAATAAATATGGATTCTTAAATGTTGGTAGTTTGTACTGCAAAAAAATATCAATACGTATCGACAAATGTTTTATAAAAATAGAGCAATTTTCAACATTTCAGCTATAGGCCATTATACGATTCAGTTAAATATAAGATAGACATTTAAATATAGATAGATATGTAATATAGATAGATGTATTAAATATAGACATAGACATTTAAATATAGATAGATACGGTAATCTTTAATATATACTGGGTGGTGCAGCTACGCACAAATATTTTCTAAAACGTCAAGCAGATATTTGTCTACAGCTCGTTAGTTATTTATGAAGACAAAAAATAATTAAAATAACAAAAATAAAACTATAAAATTACAAAGATAAATGAGCAGCATTCTGCTAAATATAGTCCTTTATATCCTGATATGCTATGTGTTGTTTCATTCGTTTTTTTTTATATATTTAACTTGATGCATTCTTTATTTAATGTTTGAATACTGAAATCGTTTAAATGGTTATATTTTACCATCAAAATGTAGTATATTTTATATCATTACCAACTTTTGATATAAAACCGCTGTTATTTTATTGATTGTTATGAAATAATTTAAGTGCTATATTTTTTATTAGTGAAAGTGCCCGCTCACTTTGACAAGGCCTGTCTAAATATATATTTCTGCCATGCCACTAATTCAGATAAACTATTGTTGCATTATCATTGTGTATTTTTCTATTATGTACAGAGATTTGAAATATTTATTTCCCCTCCAATCCTTTTCAGTCTTCACGTTACATTTTGGTAATTTTATCTCCAAATAAAATTTGCCCAAAGCTGCACAACATATGACCTCTACATTAATACGGGTGCTGTGACTTCTATTGTAGCTATGTTTAGCATCCCTATATGAGAGAGTGCCATAACCACGTTTAGTCACACGGTTGCTTTTCTTTTACAAGTGAGCATGAAAAAAACTAGTTTCGGCATTTATTTAAATTTAAATGAACAAGGTAAGCTGGTAAGGTAGTTACACAGTAAAAACAAAATTAATAAAAAAAATAAATAAAAAAATCGAAATCGTGAATCGGTCAAACTTTTTTTGCCATATCGCCCAGCCCTAATATAATATAATATAATATAATATAATATAATATAATATAATATAATATAATATAATATAATATAATATAATATAATATAATATAATATAACATCTCTAAATGTATAAACATATTATAAATGCAAATACTTGTTAAACTATAGTTAATAGATCTGTTATAAAAATCTTTATAATATATAATAAATACATAGTAAAAAGACTGCATGTACTGCAAGATGAAGCATTTTGTTTTAACACAGACACACACTGCAAGTTTTTCAGCACTTCATTTTAAACACACACAGCAAGTTATGGAGCCAGATCAGTCTCGAAAATAATACATTTACAAAATATAATTTATACATCCAGAGCAGTCACATTTACAAAATGTGCAACAATTTGCATATTGAAAACACAATTCGTGAATACACAAATCCAATTTGTAAATTTAAAATAGGATTCAAAAATACACAATCCTATTTGTAAATTCAAAGCATGATTCGTAAATACACAAATCCAATTCGTAAAATTTAAAATATGATTTGTAAATACACAAATCAAATTCTTAAATTCGAAACACGATTCGTAAATACACAAATACAATTTGTAAATTTAAAATATGATTCGCAAATACACAAATCCAATTTGTAAATTTAAAACACATCCAATTTGTAAATTCAAAACAGTATTCAAAAATACACAAATCTAATTCGTAAAATTTTAATTACAATTCATAAATACACAAATACAATTCATAAATTCGAAACACGACACGTAAATACACAGATACAATTCGTAAATTTAAAATACGATTCGTAAATGCTTAAATCCAATTTGTAAATTCAAAATACGATTCGTAAATGCTCAAATCTAATTCGTAAATTCAAAACACTATTTGTAAATACGCAAATCAAATTCGTAAATTTAAAACACGATTCATAAATACACAAATCGAATTTGTAAATTAAAAACATGATTCATAAATACACAAATCCAGTTCATAAATTCAAAACATGATTCATAAATACACAAATTCATTTCGTAAATTCAAAACAATTCGTAAATACACAAATTCAATTCATAAATTCAAAACACAATTCAAAAATGCACATCATTTGCCGAAAATATTTATGATATTTACTTGAGTGTTGGATTTTTGAATTGTGCTGTAAATTTACAAATTGGATTTTGTAAATGTGAATCGTGTTTTAATTTTATTTTGTAAATGTATTATTTTTTATCTGGCTCCATTGTTTTTTCAGTAATTCATTTTAAACGCAAACACACATACATACACTGAAAAAAATGATGTCTGCAAAACTGTTGCAAACAATTTATTTGTGTTGAATTTAAACAAACAAATTAAGTTTAATAAAATTCTACTTAATTTGTTTGTTTAAATTCAGTCCAAAAAAATTGTTTACAGGCACTTAACGTAAAAAAATTGAGTAAATCCAAGGAATCATCTCTGAATTATTTTTTTCAGTGTACACAGTTTTCAAGTTTTTCAGCATTTCATTTTAACACAAACACACACACTGGAATTCGGTAGCAATCGGTACTGAAATTTTAAAAACAGCGCTGATTTGCCATTGTGTTCACGTGCTGAACAGAAATGACTGTGATGGCCGCGAAGGTCATCAGTTCACCGAACTCACCGCTGCTTACCGAGTGTAACCACAGGTACAGGGACACTGGAGCATTTTAAAGCTGTGAATTATCAGTGGATCAACTGTATGTCAGCTTATAGACAAGCCAGCTGATCACCGTGACTTTGAATCGCTCCAGTGTCCCTGTATCTGTGGTTACACTCAGTAAACAGTGGTGAGATCGGTGAACTGATGACCTTCACGGCCAATCACAGTCATTTCTGTTGAGCACGTGAACACAATGGCAAATCAGCACAGTTTAAGAACACGCTCAACAGCGCTCAGATATTTTTGGGAAATGAACGTTTTTTTAAAACTTCAGTATCAATTGGTACTGAATTTGTTTTTGTGAATTATGTGGACACTCCACAGGTTTCCATTGTTTTAAACAGTATTTTCTACCCTAACCCTACACCTTACAGGAAAACATGCAGTATTATTACTTTCTGAAAAAAACAACAACCTCATTCTGTTTATAAGCCTTTCGAAAATGAGGACATCAGCAGTGGCCTCATAATTCACCTTCTCCTTGTAATACCAATGTCATTATACACATATTTGGGTACTGATATATCACAAAAACCTGCACAGACACACACGCAGGCTAAAGACAGATCCCTATAGGTCAGATTGGTTTGCACTTGGTTTTCGGCTTTATTTTTACACTGCTTCATTTATTTACCTCCCTCTCTCTCTCTTTCTCTGCGAGCTGCTAAAACAGTGTCGATCACTCTGACCTTTACTGCTGCTCTCGAAAGCCCCACCACAGCTTTACACAGTACTGAGAAAACACACATAACAGATAGAATGAAAGAGACAGGGAGGGAGGGGATTGGAGAAGCGCAGATAAAATAAAAAAAAGAGCACATTTCCTGTGTCATTCAATCCTCCCGAAGATGGACAAATATCAGACTTATTTTTTTATTTACTTATTTATTAAAAGCTGTATTGTCTGTAATCTTGACAGAGTAAGAAAACCACAACATTAACTCCCACATGCAAAAAAAAAATTAAATAATAAAAATAAATTTACAATAAATGCTTTTAACCCAATCTGTGGATAAACTATGGAAAGTTGTTAACTTTAAATTAAATTAATAAAAAGCATAATTAAAAAGTGTTGGATTAATCCACATTTTACCTGATTTATTTTAAAGAGTACATCTGTCAAAGTGCGCTTGTTGCATTTAATGGTCAGCATGAAATTGCATTAAAAATGTGCATTAAAGCATTATTTTTTGCTATTTTTTCAATAAATCTACAGGTACAAATACAAAAACATTAGTTTGCATGTAATATGGAGTTACATTGTGTGTGTGTGCGTGTGGCTATGGTGAAGTGTGCATGTTGCATTTAATGTATTATGTTTTCTCTGGTTTTCAATATATTTGTAGTTAAATATCCATTCAACATCCGTTTGCATGCAATACTGCTAAATAAAGCTGCACAGCATGCCCAATAAGACATAAATACAATAAACACACATGCACATGCTGGAAACTGAGTACAGTACACGTTGCACTGGATGAAAATGCATTAAAAAGCACAATAATGAATTTAGAATCTCCTCTTATTTAGAAATAAATCCTTCAGTAAAGCTAAACAATCTAAAAATATGAGTTTGCATGAGATATTGACATGCTAAAAACCTCCACTGACACTGGCACTGCAGAAAAGAAGTCTTAATCGCATTAAACACACATGCACTTGCTGGAAAGTGTGAGTATAATGACACAATACTAATATATATCACACACACACACACACAGCTATTTGTAGTATTTTCTATTGTTGTAAATCAGTCTGTAGCTACAAATTCAAAAATATTCATTTGCACGCAATATGGAGTTGCATTTTACATGTGTGTATCGAGCTACTCGTGCATGTGTGCATCATTTTCTTCACTGTCGGTCATTTTTCTTGTTCCTCCAAGTGAAATGAACACTGTATGACTGTAAACTAATAGCTACCATGTGCAGCATTCATAAGTGCAGGCTGCAAAATGACTGCGCAGCTTTACGCATGATGCGTAAACATTATCGAGCGATTATCAATCTGTCATTATCATTTTATCGAAAAAAAATTATATTGTGATAATAATCAATATCGAATTATCGACCAGCCCTACTGTACAGTGCACTTAATGAAAACACATTAAAAAGCACAATAATGAATTTATAATTTCCTATTATTTAGAAATTTAATCCTTCTGTAAAGCTAATAAAATCCAAAAATATGAGTTTACATGAGATAATGACATGCTAAAAACCTCCACTGACACTGGCACTGCAGAAAAGAAGCCTTCATCGCAATAAACACACATGCACTTGCTGGAAAGTGTGAGTATAATGACACAATACTGATATATATCACACACACACAGCTATCTGTAATGTTTTCCATTGTTTTAAATCAGTCTAAAGCTACAAATTCAAAAACCTGCACGGTGATGGCATGAAAGTGCATTAAAAAGAGCATTAAATATGATCAATATTTCCTTTGGTTTTCAATAAATCTGTAGTTAAATATTCATTCAACATCTGTTTGCATGCTAAAAAAGCTGCATAGACCCTTGAATTGCAGATTTATAAATATATTGAAAATAAATTCCAAAATAAATCGTTTCGTAAAGCTACAAAAATCTAAAAATATGAGTTTGTATGGGATAATGACATGCTAAAAACCTCCACTGACACTGGCACTGCAGAAAAGAAGTCTTAATCGCATTAAACACACATGCACTTGCTGGAAAGTGCGAGTATAATGACACAATACTAATATATATCACACACACACAGCTATTTGTAGTATTTTCCATTGTTTTAAATCAGTCTGTAGCTACAAATTCAAAAACATTAATTTGCAAGCAATATGGAGTTACATTTGGTGTGTGTGTGGTTGTGGTAAAGTGTGCATGTTGCATTTAATGCGTGGCATTAAAAAGAGCATTAAAAATTATGGATGCTCAGATCGGTCTGTATCTGCCGATAATCACATTTCATGACTCGATCAGTACTCGCTAATCTGGCCGATCTCATGAACTGATCACAAGTGTTTGTTTACGAGTTTACAAGCAGAGGACACATAAAGCTGCGGTCACACTGGACTTTTCTCTCCATAGACTTCCATTTATACGCACACGAATGTGTCAGACGGAAAACGCAGGGTCACGCATCAAGTTTCGCAGTTCGCTGCGGTGCAAAGTTCAAGCTTGGTGAACTCTGACCTGCGAAATCGCATCACATGACTGCGTGAGACTAATCGAAGATCAAAACATGACATCTCTGGACAGAAATTGAAAACATGGACCAATCGCTCGCTTTTTTTAATGTCTAATCATCTTGTTTAATCCCGCGCCTTTTCGCAGCGCCGTACGGCAGAATTTCGCAAGCTCAAACTCTAGTGTGACCGCAGCATCAAGTCCTGGCTGGAAATATTTTGGAAAAAAAAAAAAGTTTTAAGTTGAATATTTAATAATATAACTTCTTGTAATATACGTATTGCAATAAACAGTAGTTTGTGGACCTATTTCCTCTTGGTAAAGAAGTAATGGATTTATAGGTGTGCATTTTAACTCCTTATGTGCTCCAAACTTCATTAAGACATGTTGAACTCTTCTTCTATGATCTGCGATGTTTCCAAACTGCTTTATAAAGGATTTTTCTTGGCATTTTTTAAAATCTGTTTTATCTATTTTGTTCTGTAAAGTTGCTTCTGACCATGACATGTCCACAGTAAATGGTTCTAAGAGACATGTTTAAGGAGTTATATGCAGCATCTTTAATTTATTCTCTTAGATAAGGCGAGATCTCCACTTAAGTATCACACTCGGACTGAAAATGTGCCTTATGCATTATTAAGCTTGAAGCATCAGAATCGGTACTCAGTATCGGCCGATCACCATCACAAGGAATCGGTGCTCGGCATTGGCTGCAAAAATCCTGATTGGACCATCTCTATTAAAAATGATCAATATTTTCTTTGATTTTCAATATATTCAAAATCTGTAATTAAATATTCATTCATCATCCGTTTCCATGCACTAATGCTAAATAAAGCTGCACAGCATGCACAATAAGACTCAAATCCAATAAACACACATGCACTTGCTGGAAAGAGTGAGTATAATGACACAACACTAATATATATATCACACACACACACAGCTATCTGTAATGTTTTCCATTGTTTTAAATCAGTCTAAAGCTACAAATTCAAAAACCTGCACGGCATGAAAGTGCATTAAAAAGAGCATTAAATATGATCAATATTTCCTTTGGTTTTCAATAAATCTGTAGTTAAATATTCATTCAACATCTGTTTGCATGCTAAAAAAGCTGCATAGACCCTTGAATTGCAGATTTATAAATATATTGAAAATAAATTCCAAAATAAATTGTTTCGTAAAGCTACAAAAATCCAAATATGAGTTTGCATGAGATAATGACATGCTAAAAACCTCCACTGACACTGGCACTGCAGAAAAGAAGTCTTAATCGCATTAAACACACATGCACTTGCTGGAAAGTGCGAGTATAATGACACAACATTAATATATATCACACACACACAGCTATTTGTAGTATTTTCCATTGTTTTAAATCAGTCTAAAGCTGCAAATTCAAGAACATTAGTTTGCATGCAATATGGAGTTGCATTTTTTTGTGCGTGTATGTGTGTGTGTGTGGCTGTGGTAAAGTGTGCATGTTGCATTTAATGCATGGCATGAAGTGCATTAAAAAGAGCATTAAATAAAGTGAATGCTTTCTCCGTTTTTCAATAATTCTGTAGGTAAATATTTATTTCACATCCATTTGCATGCTAAAAAAGCTGCAGAGACCCTTGAATTGCAGAATTTTAAATATATCAAAAATAAATAATGATAATGAATTTAGAATCTCCTCTTATTTATAAATAAACCCTTCTGTAAAGCTAAAAAAATCCCAAAATATCAGTTAACATGAGATAATGACATGCTAAAAACCTCCACTGACACTGACACTGCAGAAAATAAGTCTTAATCGCCTTAAACACACATGCACTTGCTGGTATAATGACACAATACTGATATATAACACACACACACACACACATACACACACAGCTAGTCATACTGAAGTTTATATTCACACAGGTCGAGCGAGCATCCTGTTTACGGACTAGAGAAGGTGAACCACAGCACCTACATGACAGAGAGACAGAGAGAGAGAGAGAGAGAGAGAGAGAGAGAGAGAGAGAGAGAGAGAGAGATGGAGGGGAGAGAGCGGTGCTTTCCATTGGTGGCTGAGTGAGGTCAGGCATACCAGCTCAGTGGTTGCAGGTTTAACATAAAGAGCTGCAACAATGCCCACACACAGACACATGCTCGCAATATAGACTCTATACAATACACTCTGATTCTTGCAAGAAATGTATATGCTCCCATTTGTGGTGCAGGTGAGAGGTAAAGTACATGATGTTCCACAGGTTTTCGAGACACACACAACACACGCACACTGATTTACTTATTTTTTGTTTGCTTGATGACATGCAGGCATCTTTTAATCAGCTTATTCTGTTATGTAAATAAATCAAAATATTTATTGATATGCAGGTTACTCACAACACAGATGATTATTTTTTTAATTATTTGTAATTAATATATATATATATATATATATATATATTAGGGCTGTCAAAATTAGCGCGTTAACGCACGCGATTAATTTGAAATTAATGCAATTAATGCAGTTGCAGTTTTTTTATTCCTGTTGTGGCCGACGTGTGTTTAACGTGCAAAGAAATATGGATAAGACCAAGGAAGCGCTTTTAGAAGGAAAGTTTCAGTATAAAACAATGTCGCATCATCAGGCTATCCAGCGTTTCCTCCAGAGTTTCATGTAATTTCGAGTGTTTCATTTTTAATCTTTAGTCTTTAACTGCAGTTCAGCAGTTCACTTTCATTCAGCAACATATTGTTCATGCCTCGTGACAATTATTGGATGAAAATATGAAGTAAGGACTGCTGGAAAAGTGCTGTTTTAATGGAATTTGATGCCTCATGGCGAACGGAAAGAAAAACCTCTGCATTTCAGGACTCGGGTGGTCCTTTAAGGTAATTAAAAATCGCTGCTTACATGGTAGACTCTTAATCAGAGTATTATCTTAATCATAAAATCAGAGTATTGGTGTCCATGTAAATGTACTCAGTGAAAGTGCCAGATGATGTTGCAAGCTGTCAAAGACAGCCCATTCCTCTGCCTATAAGTTGATTCCATGACCCTCAATTGTTTCATTAAGTTTGACGTGTTTCCCCTCTACACGCAACTTTTGTATAGCGTCTGCTTCACGTTGCTGTGTCAGAATCCTTGCTTGTAAAATACAGCCATACTTTAGAACGCTTAGTTTAAGCAAATTTGATGAACGCGATCGTGCGTGTTGATGAATCTGAAGGGATCCCTTGCTTACCGGGTGCGCTGTACTGCGCGCATTTCCTAGCAACAAGAGCAAACGCCTGACATCACTAACTGTGTATAAAGAAGTCTCTTTAAGGCATTGTATATGTATTCTATAGTCTTTGCGTTTTCTGTATACCTCAAAGCTGTTTAGAATTAAATGTTTAGAAATGGTGTGACCAAAGTCCCTGTAAGAAGTCTATAGTCTTTGGTACGTGCCTTTGATGTACCCCTTGGCCACATTGTCCCCCGATAATGTCAATAGACTGGACTGTCTTTACAACTGGCTAAATGTTAAGGAAGACTAAGCAAAATTGTTTCAACTTTATAATTAATGTTTCTTAACTCGCAATACAACTTTACAATGAGTACAATTGTTTTGTTAAATTGTTAATTTTTCAATTTTCCATATTTGCAATGTCTGTATTTTGGATTTTTTTTTGTAGTCCACTTAGAATCCAACATGGAAATCATTTTTGTTTGTTATTGGCATTGATTGCTTTGAAATTCAAATGGCACTTGCATGCCTTTGTTTTTATTTCTGTAATAAATATGGCATTTTGTGATTAATCATAATTAATTACAAAAAAAAGTGTGATTAATTAGTAAATTTTATTAATAATTTGACAGCCCTAATATATATATATATATATATATATATATATATATATATATATATATATATATATATATTTTTTTTTTTTTTTTTTTTTTAATCAAATATTTTAAAATATATTGATATGAAAAATAATGCTACAATATAAATAATCGACAATTAATAACACTTTTCATTTAAATAAACAATTAGATTTTACAATAATTTTTTAAATTTAAAATAAAACGAACAAAAAGTAACAGCATAAATGAGTATACACCTCACGAATCAATTTTATTAAATTAATATGTTCTATTGGAAGCTATAAAATGTTATATTTGCGCATATACATTATTTTATTCTGTACTGAAGCCAAATCTAAAGCTAATCTAACAATATAATACATATACTGTATTTTATACTTAGTTTTTAGGAATATATATATGAGCAATATCACACGAGTAGCAGTGCGATATGACTGTATATCAGCACTGGTGGGAGGCGTGCGTTGACACTCTACGAGTGTGATATTGCGTTTACACAACGAAGGCATAAAATATAGAAAGTGTATATAGAAAGAAAATCAAACATGGAGAGTCTCAAAATTATTTTGTAAGAGGAACTACGTTCTCACGCCATTCATTCACATCTGCAGCTGATGTCAGAACAGCAGAAACCGTTGCTCATTCACGAACGTCACTTTAGAGCTAGTGTTTGAATGATTCTCTAGCGTAATGTATAAAGTGATGACAAAACAGATGATTCTGTTGACATTATAAAGCTGAATGGCATGAAATGCCATCAGTCTACAGACATTTTCCAGTGTTTCTCTGTTGCAATCGGGAGATCACAATAATTAACCCCAAAAAAAGCCAAAACAGGGCAAACACTACCAGATTACTGTTGTGTTTGGGATAAGGAAAAACGCTAAACACATGCGGGCATTTCTTGTTTCTTTCTTTTTACTGGACTAGTCTGCAGTAACGAAACAATAACACTTTATACAAAGAGTGGCCAACACAAAATACACACATTCCTCATATGCGAGTCCCATCTCAAACTCAAAGCAATACAATTATATGGTATAAATACAGCACTGCCACATAAAAAAGAGAGAGATTGACTTAGAATGTCAGTCAACAGTTTTATAATATTTTGATCAGCTGTAGTTTGAAAATACGCCAATCTTTTCTCCTATAAGGGCTTATTATTCGGTCTCTGTCACCATCTTGTGGATGGACAACGTCAACTGTCTTTGCTCTGCTCAGTATGGCAGGCTGATGGATGCCAAAGCGCTGTATCTCAGAAATTATAAATATTTAAAATAGGCACTATCCTTATAAATAAACTGCATAGTTTCAATCTAAACAACTACATTCTTGTCTTAAAGAGCCTCAAAAGTACATTATGTTGTCCAACAGCAGCAATTTTTGTCAAACTGTTGTGAGTTTTTTGATCTGCTGTCACTCTATGTGGGCGGAGTAATACAGAAGGGTGAGGAGGCTGAATGAGTTCTGATATTGCACGGCTATCAGCCAATCAGATTCGAGAACCAGACAGATATGTTGTATAAATATATATTTACTCCATTTCTTTTCAAAAATATAATTTTGTAATGGAAGGGCATGTGTCATTCTCTCCATTTCCTCAACTTCTGCTATTATTTTGAACCATTCGTCTTTAGTTGGTGCATCTTCTTTATACCATTTCCAGATTATAGCTTTTTACTTGTTGCCAATAAAATGTTTAATAGATATATATCCTCCTTTTCAAGTTTAATAAGAATATCTTCTAGATAAAGTACATAAAATTATCTAGGAATATGAAGATCTAAATTTTTTTTCTTTCCCAAAAACCATCAATTCTTGCGCACTGCCAGAATATATACGCATGATGTGTCTATTCTACCCCACACTAACAAAATTATTTATGATAATAGCCCAAAAGTTAATACACCCTTAATTTATAAGCAAGGAAAAAATATTAAATAAAAAAAGAGGAAAAATCAAAAGCAGCAAATAAAAAATTTAGTTGAAATTTAGCAGTTTGTAATTTGTTTTTGCTTTATTTCGCTTGAACTTAAATGTACATATATAATTTAAACAAATGCATTTTATTTTTTGAATCATGACTATTATGTTTTAATATTACATACTATAATAATATATATTACTTATTATAAAAATACAACCCCAAATCAGAAATGGTTGGGACAGTATGGAAAACGCAAATAAAAAAGAAAGTAGTGATCACTAGTCATTGCAGACAATATGAACACAAAATATTTCATGTTTTGTCTAGTCAACTTCATTTCATTTGTAAATATACATCCTTTCCTGTCAGACAGACCTGCAACATATTCCAAAAGAAAATTGGGCTAGGGCTACTAATCAGGTAAATTGGTTAAATAATGATGTAATTTGAAACAGGTGATGTCAACAGGTGATTGTAATTATGATTTGTTACAAAAGCAGCAGCCAAGAAAGGTCTAGTACTTTAGGAACATACAGTAGATGGGCCGAGGATCGCCAGGGACGCCCATGCATATTTCAACAAGACAATGTAAAATCACATTCTGCACACATTACAAACTCCTAGCTGTGGAGGAAGACGATGCAGGTACTTGACTGGCCTGCCTGCAGTCCCAACCTGTCTCCAATAGAGAATGGGTGGCATATTTTGAAGCACAAATTGCGACAATAAAGACCCCGAACTGTTGCCCACCTTAAGACTTGTTTGCATGAAGAATGGATAAAATCACACATAAAACACTTTATCACTTGGTGTCTTCAGTCCCTTAATGCCTTTTAAGTATTGTGAAAACATTACAAAGTATATTTATGCAACAAAACACGAATGACAAAAACAACCATGTCACTGCACAGCAAACATGACGCAACAAAGAAACCTTTTCCCATCAAAGACGACAAAGTCATTTATACTTAAACTGCAGATTATTGAAACTATGCCCTAGTGTACAGTATAATGCAAACTTGATGCAACAAAACTAGAAAACACCTTTTGTAATGACTGACAGTATCTATACTGACGGAAATGGTCTACACTAACATGACACAACAATTGCGGAGCGTCGCCACCTGCAGTGTAGACACAGCTGTTAGTGAAGAGAAAAAACACAAACACACTGCCAGCAAACACCTTTGATATACAAATTAAAGAGCTGTGGCCTTTCCACATGAACACACATGCTGAAAAACCACGCTGTGATACCTAAACACCATGAGCTCATGTTAAGGGACCAAAACTGAAAACAAAAGCACATCTCCGTATCCGAGAAGGCCTCTTTGCTTACAATGTCTCCTGGATGAATGCATGAAAAATAAGCCACTTTATATCCAGCATTTTGTATCTGGAGAGCAGTGGTGAAAAGAGTACTGAAAAATCATACTCAAGTAAAAGTACCACTACTTGCCCAAAAATGTAGTGCAAGTAGTGGAAAAGTCATGTGTTGTAAATATTACCCAAAAGTATTAGTAAAAAGTAGCCCTTAAAAGTACTCAAGGTACTGAGTAGTGAGTCTTACGCTGTGAAAAGCACATGCAGTTTGTGCATGTGTGTGAAAACGTAACATTCTGTAGTGCATTTAGTGATTGTTTAGGGCATATCACGATTTCCGTCATCTTCTCATCAGTGACAAGCCATCTAAACCAGTGGTTCTCAAACTTAAGCCAGCGACCCCTTATGTAAGATCGACAAGAACTCGCAACCCCCCACTACAAAAGCATACAAACAATAAAAATAACTTTCACTTTTCACTTTCACATTTTCAATGTTTAACTACATTTTCTATCCTATACGTTAAAATAATTTTGCCTTACCTTTCAATGGGATGGGTGTACTTGTTTTTGGCAACACAAAAGCTCCATTCGTGCCCTGATGGTTGACACAGCTACTCACAGATCGTCTTCGACATCAAGACGTGATCGGTATTTGTTTTTATGGATGTAACAGCAGAAAAGGACTCATACAAATATGTAGACCCAAACGGAAGCAGTAGACGCTGCCGCACGGGACAACTCTTTGTATTTGTCTGCTACTGCGATCCAGAATTCAGGCAGTGTGGAACTGGAATATAAAGTTTTTAATGTTTGATCACTGGTACAGCGCCAGCAAAGCATCTTCCAGATTTGTAGGGAGATGAGTCTTATATTCAGAAAATGGTTGCCGTATCCAGCCATACAGTTCTGATTGTGTGTCTTTTGGAAAATACTTCTTGAATTGTTCCAAAACAGCAGCAGGCTTCATCAGGGTTTTCCTGATTGTGTGTGGTTTTTTAGTCCGCGCGATCAAGTACGACAACTTATAAGATGCCTTCAGAGCAGAGGTGTGCAAATTACGGCCCGCGGGCCATGTGCGGCCCGCTGAACACTATTATCCGGCCCGCAAGGGTGTTTTTAAAATGCTGCTTCTTAATAACAGTTTGGTTTCAGAATTAGTAAATTTAGGATGCAATATAAGTGTACGCCATTTGATGGCAGTATTGCACGCGGTACAGTTAGCGCAACCAGTAAAATTAGAACACACTCTCGGATATTAAAATGCACTCGACCATTAATGACTGAAAATGAATCAGGCAAAAAAAGAAACATTGACTCTAAATATCGTGTGTTTAAGGAAGAATGGACAACAAAATACTTCTTCACCAATGTCAGACAGAAAGCAGTATGTCTAATATGCCAAGAAAGCATTGCTGTATTTAAAGACTGCAACCTAAGTCGGCATTTTTCAAGCAAACATTCAAATTATGCTGTCAACCAGTCACCTGCAGAAAAGGCAAACAAGGCTACAAAACTTGCCACACACTTAAAAGCCCAGCAAAAGACATTTATGACACAGTGCTCTTTCCAAGAGTCTGTAACGAAAGCTAGTTATGTGGTGGCACATAAAATTGCAAAGCACTGCAAGCCTTTTTCAGAGTTTCATGTGGATTTATTAATCATTCTTACTGTTTAATGAACGCAAACTGTCGTAGATTATTAAAGACACGAAGCCCTCCCTGCACGACAGCTGCACCTTCAGCAAACCTCCTAATTCCTGCAGCGCGGGGTCTTTATGATTGTTTATGAGCGTCAAAAGTGGCTGATCTGTTCGGCGAAATATTTAACTGCGCATCACTGCATCCCAAACGACTAAAACGATATAAAGAAATCTCCACTGTGCTGAGCGAGAGCGCTTCTTAAACTGAACAGCGCATTATCAATGACGTAAGTGTGCTCAGGCCTGTGTGAGTGCGGGTGTAAGGGGAGACGGGAGGGGGGACAAGCGTGTTTCGGCCCGGTTCAAGGCAACTGTACTGTACATAGTGCGAGTACGCCCTCAGATTCTTCTTCCATTTTATCTGATAGTTTTTTGATTGATATGAGCATATTAATACAAGCTCAAATGAGATTGTAGTGAATTTGACTCAAATTGTGTAATAATTGCTGGTTAAATGTGTTAAAGTTTTGTCATAGAATATATTTTCCATGCATACATCCACTTTAAAAAGTTCTTTTATCAAAGATTTGTGGTTTCATCAAGTTTTATGATGATTGTATATATTTTATAAGAGATTATTTTATTGTTTTATGATGATTGATAAGTAAATATAAATAGCAGTGCTAATTAATTTGACTTGTAAATTTGACTAAATAATAACTATTTTAAAAAATCTGTTTTGTGTTAATGTGACATGTTTCTGTCCAATATGACATGTTCCATGCATATTGCCTCTATAAATAAAAGTTATATTTTAGAGGATTTCGCATGTGGCCCTTCACTTGGTTTGCAAAACTTGATGTGACCCTCGGGTCTAATAAGTTTGCCCACCACTGCTTTAGAGCATTAGGCGTAATTTTGGCTTGTTGTGCGATCATCTGTTTTTGACCCTGTAATTCCTTCTCTATTCGGCGAAAAAAGTCTATAGGCTTTTCAATAAAAGAAGGATGTTTCATCTCCAAATGCCTTTGCATTTTGCCGGGCTTCATACATTCATGAGCAAGCACTTCTGAACAGATTACACATTGAGGAAAATCCACGTTGTTGACAGTAGAGCAAGTGAATACATACTTTATGAATTCATCCTGATATTTCCGACGTTTCCTACTTTGGTCTGACGAGGTCTTGCTCTTATGTTTAGTCGAAGTAGACTCAGGCAAACTGTCTACAGTTTCCTCAACATTTTTAGATTCGCGAATGACAAATTTATCCATCTCGGCAGTTGCGGTTTTCACGTGCAGATGCATGGTGTAGTGATAACTAGCGAGCTAGCCACTGCACAGTGATGACGTTTGATTCACATTTTTTAAACACTCTTATGATTAATCAGTAAAATCTTTTTAAAAATTTGAAAATATTTGTTTGTAGCATTCACGTGTAATATTGAAAAATATATATTGTAATCACAAAAAAATGACACAATTTTTTAATTCTTCTTGCGACCCCTTGAAATTACTCCATGATCCCCACAGGGGTCCCGACCCCCACTTTGAGAAGCACTGGTCTAAACAGCCTCAGGGTCATTGCGTGTGAAGATTTTGGACATCTTCCTGGACACTTTCCAAACAAGTCTTGAAATTGTTTGTTATGATGCAAAGTTATTATCAATTGACTGGAATCGCAGGACTGTTTTTTTTCTACTTTAGCTAATCCCCATAGACAAGAAAAAAATCAAGTAGTGACTGCAGAAACAGTGGAGTAAAAGTGTTGATACTGCTCTAAAAACGTACTGAAGGGAAAGTAAAAGTACACATTTTTAAAACTACTTAGTAAATGACAATTCCTGAGAAAAACTACTTAATTACAGTAATTACAACACTGTAAAAAATCCTGGGTTTCACACAATTCTTCATGTTGTCCTAACACAAATTGATTATTCATTCATTCATTTTCCTCCGGCTTAGTCTCTTTATTTATCAGGGGTCACCACAGTGAAATGAACCACCACAAATTTATTAGGTTAACTTAATTGTTTTTACAAATGGATTAAACAAAAAAATTTAAGTTGTCCAAAAAAAAAAAAAACGTGAGAACTGGAGAACTCTGTTGATTCAGCTCATTTTAAATGAGCAGTTTGAACAAGCAGGATAAATCATTTTGAGTACATAATACATGAGTGAAAAAATATAACAGTACTATAAATACATGACTTCCCTTGGTGAATCAGTATAATGAATAAAAAATGAAAGTGTAGCACAAATAAAGAACAAACGATTTATGCAAACCTAATTTTTATTTTTGACAATCACTGACTACGTTTACATGGAGGCCAATAATTCAATTTTAATGTGATTTAGACAATACTCTGATTAGGAGTTTACCATGTAAACAGCGATTTTTGATTGATTTAATCAGATTAAGGTCATAATCGAACTACAGAGAAATCGAATTAAGACATGTGGAGTATGCCGATTTTAGTGACATTATTGAAGTGCAGTACAGACATGTAAACACCTTAATCGAACTGTTACCGTCATGTAGGACTTTAAGCCGCTTTTTGCGACAGGGTAGTCCACACACACACACCCAGACACACACGCAAGGCTGATTGACACTCTTTGCACCTACCGAGTCAGTGCAGACCACAGACACCTGCATCATGAAATGCGGAGGTTTTTTTTCTTCCATTCAGCATGCGGTATGAACTCTTCCTTCTTGAAAACAACTCTTCCAGCAGTTCATAGTTGCATCCAATATCTCGTTTGTCACGGGGGGCATGCATGAAATGTTCGTGAATGAAAGTTAAAGTGCCAAATTGCAGTTAAAGTCGACAAATTAAAAATGAAACCCCTGAAATTACATGAAACTCCGGAGGAAATGCGGATAGCGCGGTGACGCAATGTTATTAATCGAATTATGTGCTGTAACATGTAAAATGCGATCATGAAAGTAACACTCAAAAAGCAGCTCATGTAAACACCTTAGTCTTATCATTCTCTTAATTAGATTAAAGCAAATAATTCGATTACTGATGTCCATGTAAACGTAGTCAATGACTTGAACCCCCCTGGTCTTGAAATTGCAAGTAATCAGTTTTAATTTCCCAAAATTTCTGACAGTTGCATGAAACATGCATATAAAGTAGCACACTAAATCTAGTCCAGCTCAAAAACAAATGACTGATTTAAATCATTCTTTAAATGATTCAAAATCACACATGAAATCACAAATTATTGCTCTGAATTAGAGTAATGAATCACTCACTGAATTTTGGACAGCTGCATGAAATAGCAAATACATAGCCCATGAAATACATTCCAATACAAAAACAAATGACTCATTTGAATCACTCTTTAAAAGGAATCAAAACCCCTCTTGAAACCACAAAATATCAGTCTCAATTAGTGTAGAGAATCACTCACTGATTTTCTGATCGCTGTATTAAACAAGCATATAGCATGATAATAGTCCAATTCAAAATTAAACGAGTCATTTGAATCATTTATTAAATGACTCAAAATCACGCATGAAATCACAAATTATCAGTCTGAATTAGTGTAATGAATCACCCACTGAATTTCTGACAGCGGCATGAAACATACAAAGAGCCATTAAATATGGTCCAGCTCAAAAACAAATGACTCATTTCAATCATTCTTTAAATGAATCAAAAGCACTCTTGAAACCACAAATTATTGCTCTGAATTAGTGTAATGAATCACTCGCTGAATTTCGGACAGCTGCATGAAAGAGCAAATACATAGCCCATGAAATATATTCCAATACAAAAACAAATGACTCATTTGAATCACTCTTTAAAGGAATCAAAACCTCTCTTAAAACCACAAACTATCAGTCTGAATTAGTGTAATGAATCACTTGCTGAATTTCTGATCGCTGTATTAACTTATAGCATTTTAAAAATAGTTTAACTCAAAAGCAAATGACTCATTTGAATCACTCTTTAAATGAATCAAAATCCCTCTTGAAATCACAATTATCAGTCTGATTTAGTGTAACGAATCACTCACAGAATTTCTGACAGTTGCATGAAACATTCATATAGCACATTAAATATGGTCCAGCTCACAAACAAATGACTCATTTCAATCATTCTTTAAATGAATCAAAAGCACTCTTGAAACCACAAATTAGTGTAATGAATCACTCGCTGAATTTCGGACAGCTGCATGAAAGAGCAAATACACAGCCCATGAAATATATTGCAACACTTCAAAAACAAATGACTCATTTGAATCATTCTTAAAATCACAAGTCATCAGTCTGAACTACATCAACTGAACAAATGACACATGTGAATCAGTTATTTAAATCAGTGTTTCTCAACCTGATTTCAGATTCAGATCATCAGCTCAGTGGTAGAGACTGAAAGACCTGTAATGGATGTGACAGAAAACGGAGACATCAAAACATGCAGTGTTGGTGGTCCTCCAGGAACGTGGTTGAGAAACCCTGATTTAGATGAAAATCTGGACCAATGAACATCTGAATTGATACCAAGACCTAGAGTCAATAAAAATCACACCCGAATATACAAGCTAATTACTCACTTCACTGATTGATTGCAACAGCAAACATGTACAGTGCATCCAGAAAGTTTTCATAGCTTCACTTTTCCACATGTTTTTATGTTACAGCCTTATTCCAAAATGGATTACATTTATTTATTTCCTCAACATTCTACACACAATACCCCATAACGACAATGTGGGAAAAGTTTTTTAAATTGTTGCAAACTTATTAAAAATACAAAAACCTGAAAAATCACATGTACATCAGTATTCACAGTCTTTGCTCAATACTTTGTTGATGATCCTTTGGCAGCAATTACAGCCTCAAGTCTTTTTGAATATGATGACACAAGCTTGGCACACCTGTCTTTGGGAATTTTTGCTCATTTTTCTTTGCAGTACCTCTCAAGCTCTATCAGGTTGGATGGGAAGCGACGGTGTACAGTCATTTTCAGATCTCTCCAGAGACGTTCAATAGGATTTAGGTCTGGGCTCTGGCTGGGCCACTCAAGGACATTCCCCGAGTTGTGAAGCCACTTCATTGATATTTTGGCGGTGTACTTTAGGTCATTGTGCTCCTGGAAGATGAACCGTCGCCCCAGTCTGAGGTCAAGAGCACGCTGAAGCAGGTTTTCATTCAGGACGTCTCTGTACATTGCTGCATTCATCTTTCCCTAAATCCTGACTAGTCTTCCAGCTCCTGCTGCTGAAAAACATCCCCACAGCATGATGCTGCCACCACCATGCTTCATTGTAGGGATGGTATTAGCCTGGTGATGAGCGGTGCCTGGTTTTCTCCAAACTTAATGCCTGGCATTCACTCTAAAGAGTTCAATTTTAGTCTCATCAGACCAGAGAATTTTGTTTCTTATGGTCTGAGAGTCCTTCAGATGCCTTTTGGCAAACTCCAGGCGGGGAGTGGCTTCTGTCTGGCCACTCTACCATACAGGCCTTATTGGTGGATTGCTGCACAGATGGTTGTCCTTCTGTAAGGTTCTCCTCTCTTCACAGAAGAATGCTGGAGCTCAGACAGAGTGACCATCGGGTTATTGATCACCTCCATGACTAAGGCCCTTCTCCCGCGAGCACTCAGTTTAGATGGCCGGCCAACTCTAGGAAGAGTCCTGGTGGCTCCAAACATCTTCCACTTACGGATGATGGAGGCCACTGTGCTCATTGGAACTTTCAGAGCAGCAGACATTTTTCTGTAACCTTCCCCAGCCTTGTGTCTCGAGACAATCCTGTCTCGGAGGTCTACAGACAATTCCTTTGTCTTCATGCTTGGTTTGTGCTTTGACATGCACTCTCAACCCTGGGGCCTTATATAGACAGGTGTATGCCTTTTCAAATCATGTCCAATCAACTGAATTGACCACAGGTGAACTCCAATTAAGCTGCTGAAGCATCTCCAGAATGATCAGTGGAAACAGAATGTACCTGAGCTCAATTTAGAGCTTCACGGCAAAGGCTGTGAATACTGATGTACATGTGATTTTTCAGCTTTTTTTATTTTTAATAAATTTGCAACAATTTCAAAAACTCTTTTTTCACATTGTCATTATGGGGTATTGTGTGTAGAATTTTGAGGAAATAAATTAATTTAATCCATTTTGGAATAAGGCTGTAACATAAACAAATGTGGAAAAGTGAAGCGCTATGAATACTCTCCAGATGCACTGTATCACATTAAACGGTCCAATTTGAAAACTAATGACTTACATTAGCCTTATTTTGAAGAAGAAATCAATCAAAAACATTCCTGAAGGCTCGGAGTTTTCAGTCTGAATCAGTGTGATGAATTACTCTACTGAATACTGAATATCCACTGGCTCCAAGTAAAAACAAACATTTAACACAGAGTCCTAACTACATGCAATAAAAGGTATCTTTTCCACATTAAAATCAGCGTTTGTCCTAAGCATCTGCAATGGTGACACACAAAACTTCTATTTCAAAAAAAGTTTCTATTTACGCAACGTCATGGCCGAACAACAGCATAAACTACAATAACAATGATCGCCTCAGGTATAGATTATGTGCTTTATCCAGTGTTGAATGTGTCCAATGTGAGTTTGAACACCATTTTATGTGACATGTATTGCCAAACTACTGGAAGCAGCATCAGATCAGGAAAAAATAATGAATATTGTGCATGACTCCCATGAGCTTGGAGGACTGCATCTATACATCTCTGCAATGACTCAAATAACTTATTAATAAAGTCATCTGAAATGGCAAAGAAAGCGTTCTTGCAGGACTCCCAGAGTTCATCAAGATTCTTTGGGTTCATCTTCAATGCCTCCTCCATCTTACCCCAGACATGCTCAATAATGTTCACCTCTGGTGACTGGGATGGCCAACCCTGGAGCACCTTGACCTAGTTTGCATTCAGAAACTTTGATGTGGAAGCTGAAGTAAGAAAAGGAGCGCTATCCTGCTGAAGAATTTGCCCTCTCCTGTGGTTTGTAATGTAATAGGCAGCACAAATGTCTTGATACCTCAGGCTGTTGATGTTGCCATCCGCTCTGCAGATCTCTCGCACGCCCCCATACTGAATGTAACCCCAAACTATGATTTATCCCTCATCAAACTTGACTGATTTCTGTGAGAATCTTGGGTCCATGTGGGTTCTATTAGGTCTTCTGCAGTATCTGTGATGATTGGGATGCAGTTCAACACATGATTCAGCAGAAAAATCGACCTTCTGCCACTTTTCCAAATGATCAGCTAGAAGTCAAGTTATTATTTGTTGCTCTTACAACTGGGATCCACGACAAGACTTTTGTCAGTTAGTGTAGGTCTACTAATTTTGTTTTCAACTGTACATATTTGTTTAATTACAAAACTGAAACATTACATACATACACACACAGTTGGAATCAACTACAGTTAAACACCCAACAGTACAGAAATTCACCCCAAGCGCATTGTATACTTGACACACACTGCACAGCTGTTGTAAATATTCACACTGGGGGCCTTTAACTGTGGTTGAGTCCAAAAAAATAAGCCTCACTGATGCATAACACAGGCGTCACTGAGCTGTTCTGCTGAATTACAGGCGACGCTGCAATGATACACAGTCAATATTTTGAGCAGCGGCTGTTTCACACCCACCACCCACATGCCAGTGTTTGTCCTCCAAACGCACAGCTCTCAAAGGTATTGGGTGAATGTGTTTTACACAAAAACACCAACCACCCAAAGATGAGGAACTGTCGTTTGCAAAAAGCACACAGTGGATCTCATTTCAGTCCCAGACGTAAAGGCTTTGGCCAGTCTGAATTAGTAACGATGACAGATTGAGATTCAGCTATATAGGAATAAATAAAGCAGTAGATCACAGACAAAACAAACCAGTCAGTTAATGGAAACTGTGATGTTCGATAACACTAAATTATTAAATAGGGCAAACAACGTGCTCCGATATCTAGACTAATGAACATACACTCAAAAAAGGACCTTTGCTGCTTGTTCAAACTACTTATTTAAAAACTACTTAGTTGAAACAACACTATTTATTATTTTATTATTTATTATATTATTATTTATTAACACTATTTCTTTTTATTTATGTTTTAACTTCGCAGGTTCTGCAGGCTGCAATGTCCCGAATTTTGCTTGCCAATCTTAAGCCAATTGTAATCGATTGTTTTGGTTCAATCTGGAATTTTCCCAACCAGCGCAGAGCCCGGTGGACCAGAGTGAGTGCTCCGACTTGGCCCTCTCTGGTCCAAACAACACAATTCTTAAGTTTTTTGGGACAACTTAATTGTTTTATGTTCAATCTACTTAAACTTGTGAAAACGATTACTTTAACTTAATCGATTTGTGTGGAACCCAGCATTTTATACAGTGTATATTGAGAAACACACGCATGAGGTTGAACAGTGAATTAAAAATGACATTAATCAATGAACAACATAACCCTCCTGTGTGAGTAAAATCTAATATAAAGTCAAAATATTATTTGTTGTACAGTGTCACAAAAATAGCGCAGTGAAGTCTAGATGGGATACAGCTGAGGATACCCACGTCAATATAGAATCATTTTAGTGACGCTGTACAACAAATTATATTTTTTACATTTCTGTGAGGGTTGGGTTTATGGTTAAAGTAGGGGTAGACGCTAATAAGATAAAATTACTGCGTAATTGACATAGACTGTAAAAGATATGGACGTAGTATCCGTGACGTCACCCATAGGTTTATGAAGAACCCAAAAGAAGCTACTAGAAGGCGTGGCCGACCGTCGCCATTTTGTTCGCGCGTCATCGCACCAACCCCTGGCATACCATACAAAGGCAAAGAGGCGGAGCGTGAGCGGATCTACAGACGCCCTGCTTAGACGGGCTTTCCTAAGGGAGAAACGCTTAATACTTCATCACCTGCGACTCGTTTGTGTTCTGACCACATGGGCTTGGTTGTACACTTTATCAATAAAGTGTTTAGACTTTTAAAAACACTGTTTCATAAGCAACGTCA
Organism: Danio kyathit; assembly: GCA_903798195.1. NCBI lineage: Eukaryota > Metazoa > Chordata > Actinopteri > Cypriniformes > Danionidae > Danio > Danio kyathit. Next base: position 11,999,577 of record LR812523.1, read on the forward strand.
TAAGCGCAATGCTTAGTGGCTCAATGTATTACACATTGAGGCAAGCATTGCGCTTATGACGTTTTTCAACAGGAGGAAAGTGCGAATTACTTTTAAAAACTTTAGATATAGTCTGTGTTAGTAAATGCAAGGCTAATTATGAAGTCCAGGCAGAACACTGTATGACAACGCTTCAGATGACTGTTCTAGAGCCTACAGCTAATAATCTGTCAGATTCTGGAGTGCATTACAGGTCTAAAGAACATTATAAATGATAAATGATCTTAAATAAAACAAATACATTCATAGAGGTGGTATATAATTACATATTTCACTCACCTGGGAAATGGAGGCCATGTGAATGGCTTGTGAGCACAATTAAGTGCACATAGCATGCTATATCATCTGATAATTGTAGGAAATAGTTCCAAAAGGCAACTGACTGTGTAAAGCCACATAAAACAACACAAAAATACGATGAATATGCCGAGATCAGCGGCTTATCAGTCGTAATCAGCTGAGGTGAAGTGACGGCGACCAGCGAGACCTAGCTGTCACTCAAGTGGCCACGCCCTTAATTATGCAGACTTAATATAACCTAATATAAAGGAAACGGATGAGTTGTAAAAAAATTCACCCCCTCACAGTTGTCACGAAGGGTAATATTAGCTATATGAACCAAAATCGTTCTTTGTAGCAGGCTGTAAACACCTTTTTTATGCTGTAAAGTTGGCCATTCTAACAGTGGGCTCAATAGAAATTTGCTCTATTATGGAGCCAGGACTAGCGGAATTTCGATGAATTGCAGTTTCAGTTACTTCCGTATAGGCTTCCTGAGGGAGAGCGGGAGGTTGCTGCTTGGTAATTGAATAAATGATATAAATACTTCTCGTTAACTTCCGATCGCTGCTGTATCACTTCTAGCAACAACCACAGGAGAGATCCGAGCTGCTGGATTTACATCCTGTTTATTCATAATTTTCTTCCGAAATACATGAAGGTATTAGTATACAAGTAACTGTTTATCTGGGAGAGGAACAGAGAAAATATTATAGTAACATAAACAGTGTGTTTTGTATGTGATTAAAGCACAACGTCCAGTTATATTGAAAAACAATTATTATTGCCATCTTCATAGACATCAGTGTTTATTTTGCAAACCTTAAATGGTATGTTTTGCTTGTAGTTATCTGTGTTTGACTGTCTGAAACTTAAAATAAATGTTATTTGTATGAAAGTACGGATAAATTGTGATTTATGACAAGCGCTGCACACGTCTTTCTGTGCATCAGCGCACGCCGTCAGATTTGAACTTAAGCAGTTGATGACATGCGCTCTTAACGTTTTCATCACACCAGTTTGATTGTATGCTTCAGGGACGAGCCAAGGCTGATCACACCGGTGTGATTGTACGCGTGAAAGGGTTAACAAAAGTGTTCTGAAGTTGAACATAAGTCTCAGGGGATTGGAACAAAATTACTGTATGTAATTAATGCCAGAATTTAGATTTTTGGATGAACTAATCCTTTAATTGTCAACATTATTGTAGGTTTTTTTAATTACTCTGCCTTAGTTTTATCATGACCAGTTTCAAGGTAAAATTTCTAATGGTTAGTATTACCGTTTCAAATGTTCATTATCATTAAAACAGTGATTAATTATTTTGATTTGGAAAAGTGACTGTAAATCCGGTAACATTACGATCAGCTAATCGCTAAAAGCTGCAGTGTAAATGCATGTTTATATAGACAGTTAATAAAGGTATATTTATTCATACAGTTAAAGTATGCTGCATTTATTTTATTTAAAGTGTGTGCTGCACAATATTGAGAATACTCATAAGTAAATCTCAAATCAAGTCAGAAAAATCGAAAATACATATTTGTCAAATCGCACTTTTTGGCTTTTATAAAGCAGCTTTGTGAAAAACAGGCTAAAATACGGATCTCTGTGAGGTGTTTTTTTTTTTTTTTACAAGCACATGTTTAACAAACAATACTTTACACAAGAAAAGCAAATGTACCTGTAAGTGTGAGCGTACATCAAATAATACAAACTTAAGGAAACAAATCCAAAATGCACCAACCTTTATGCTTTTGTCAAAAGAAATTGCATAAAGCTGCAAATTATACATACTGTTTTTTAATTTTTAGATACGAACCTTAATTGTGTAACATTTGTTTTTGAACATTTTCAGGTCACATTAACAAAACAGTGATAGTATTTGGTAACCGTCACAATCTGTAGTTTCCCTCAAAATTCACTCTTTGGAACTTTCATGAATGTATTTTTTTTATCAGCAATTATTTGTTTTTATTAACTATATAGAACTATTTTCTCAACATGTTTTACCCACATTTTGTTCATGAAAGCAAAAAAAAAAAAAAAGACATACATTTAAATGTTACAATGAATTGTGTATTAATATGCACAATGATTACCAATACCATTCATTTTTGAGTTAACCTAACCTAAATAATTGACAAATGAGAAAGGGACGATGCATTCAAAACCTCAAGTTAAAGCAATCATACGAATTGTAAAAAGGTTATACCTTAGAAATGATTACCTGCACATTTGATTTAAATAAACTAATACACATTCCTCAACTATGTGTGTGCGCTTCTGTCTTTAAAATGAAACGCATGCAGCTATGTTTATGCTGCTGTGTGCATCTGGTCTGATATAATTCTTGGTTTTAAATTGTCAAGTGTTATGCTTTCGGAGAAACCGGGCCACGTCAGATTTCGCTATGACTGCTGACTGCGGCCTACTTATCAATGTGCAGATTTTCATATCGATAAATGCGGGTATAAGGTCAGAGCTGCTCTTGATCACGTTAAGAAATGAAACTTTTGAGTCAGACTGGGTTTCAGTCAAGTTTCAGACTGTTTCTTCAAAAGTCAATTGGAAAAAAAAATGAGGGCACGTAAATAGAGCGCAACAGTTCTGCTCTACAGGTAAAAATCCATCTGTTTTCTCATTAGAGATCAGTCTTTTTTTTTTATAATTATTTTTTTAGGGGTTTCACCTTTATTGATAGTACAGTGGAGATTAGAGACAGGAAAGTGTGGGGGGCAGAGAAAGGGAAAGGATCGGCAAAAGATCACGAGCCGGAAATCGAACTCGGGTCGCCGCGAGCACCTTGGTGCTATGTATCGACGCACGAACCATTAATGCTTATTTTACTACAAATACAACCCCAAATCAGAAAATGCTGGGACAGTATAGAAAACACACAAAAAAGGAAGTAGTGATTTCCAAATTTACTTTGACTTGTACTTCATTGCAGACAATATGAAAATATTTAATGTTTTGTCTGGTCAACTTCATTTCATTTGTAAATATACATCCTTTCCTGTCTACTTCGGCTAACCTTTGGTGGATGAAGAGGATACAGCAAATTGACTGGCCCGCCTGCAGTCCTGACCTGTTCCAATAGAGAGTGTGTGGCGCATTTTGAAGCGCAAAATGCGACAATGAAGACCCCATACTGTTGCCCATCTTAAGACTTGCTTGCATGAAGAAATTACACCTGAAACACTTCATCACTTGGTGTCTTCGGACCCTTAACGTCTTTTAATTGTTGTGAAAAGGAATGGCAACATTACAAAGTGGTAAATGCTTTACTGTTTCAATTGTTTTTGAAATGTGTTGCAAGAACCAAAATTGAAATACGTGTTTATTTTGGAAAAAAAACTATAAAAACAAAAAAAATCACGAGGAACATGTTAAATAATGTTTGTTGCATTGTCTGCAATGAAATACAAGTCAAAGTAAATTTAGAAATCACTTCTTTCTTTTTTATTTCCGTTATCCATACTGTCTCAACTGTTTCTGATTGGGGGTTATAAAAGTTTGCAAATGTGATGCATGTCAGATCTGGTGGGTTTGCATCATTTATTTTATTTTAAATCCCTATGGTGAATATAAATGAGGGAAAATACTTCTACACCTAAACTCTGCTAACGAAGTGGGCCAGAGCAATTTCACTTTAGAAATAATAAAGATGCCAGCAAAATATAATAGCCACTCGAAACAAAACACCAACTCTGATCATCCACAATTATTATGGAATTATTCCTAATGAGATTGCAACAATGATCATTTTTGAGCTTATCTAAGCTTTTATTATACTTGCTACATACAGTTGAAGTCAGAATTATTCACCCCCTTGAATTTTTCTTTCTTTTTTAAATATTTCCCAAATGATGTTTAACAGAGCAAGGAAATTTTCACAGTATGTCTGATAATATTTCTTCTTCTGGAGAAAGTCTTATTTGTTTTATTTCAGCTAGAATAAAAGCAATTTTAATTTTTGAAAAACCATTTTAAGGTCAAAATTATTAGCCCTTTTTAAGCTATTTTTTTTTTCCGATAGTCTACAGAACAAACCATCATTATACAATAACTTGCCTAATTCCCCTAACCTGCCTAGTTAACCTAATTAACCTAGTTATACCTTTAAATGTCACTTTAAGCTGTATAGAAGTGTCTAGAAAAATATCTAGTCAAATATTATGTACTGTCATCATGACAAAGATAAAATAAATCAGTTATTAGAAATGAGTTATTAAAACTATTGTGTTTAGAAATGTGTTGAAAAAAATCTCAGCGTTAAACAGAAATTGGGGAAAAAAAATAAACAGGTGGGCTAATAATTCTGAGCTCAACTGTATATGTGGGACTTTTATTTTAAAAACAAGACCTGCGTTATAGTCAGCATAGAATCGAGATGAAGTATCTCATCGTAAAATTAGAGAAAGAAGGATTATAAATGTATTCAGCACTGCCCCTTATAGAGTCATAAGTAGGGCCAGACAGAATCTGCTGACATTTTTTCTATTTCTGCGCAGAATTGTGTTAAAGATCTGCAGATTTGTGCGGAAGTATTTTGGGAGTATCATAACTAAAACCTTAATATATGAAATAAAAACCAAAACCTTTATAACTTTTATTTAATGTTTACAATGCAAATACAATTAGATCCACTTATTTAGTAAACAAAGCAAGTTTCTCATATAATAAATCTACTAAAAGACTGAAAATATTACTTTACAAACTGTATAGTGAATAAATCATTTGAACATTTTCATATTAGTAAATAATATTACTGAAATTAATTTAAAAACTGAATAAATATAAATTTACACACATTTACACAAGTAAATAAACAGAATCAATGATGGGCTAGTAATCTGCGGAAACCTGTGCGCACAGATTCCGTGTGGGTTTACTCATAAGGTCTGTTAACTGTATCTTTTGTTATTTTAACATGTACACTACCTGACAAAATTCTTGTCGCCTATCCAAGTTTTAGGAACAACAAATAATAACTTGACTTCTACTTTATCATTTGGAAAAGTGGCAGAAGATCGGTAAAAGTGGCAGTACATTCAGTATGGGGGCGTGCAAGAGACGAACCACAGGAAAGGTCAAATTCTTCAGCAGGATAGTGCTCCTCATACTTCAGCCTTCACATCAAAGTTAGTAAAGAAGGTCAAGGTGCTCTAGGATTGGCCAGCCCAGTCACCAGACATAAACATTATTGAGCATGTCTGGGGTAAGATGATGGAGGAGGCATTGAAGATGAATTCAAAGAATCTTGATGAACTCTGGGAGTCCTGCAAGAACGCTTTCTTTGCCATTCCAGATGCCTTTATTAATAAGTGATTTGAGTCATTGCAGAGATGAATGGATTTCCAAGCTCATGGGAGTCGTACACAATATTCATTCTTTATCCACTGCACCATGACTTTATATTCTATACTGTATATTATTTCTGTTAAGTGACAAGACTTTTGTCTAAGCAAAGTCAGATCTTACTGTCATAATTAAATCATTAAAAATCAAGACATGATCATATTTTATTTTGGTTAAATAAGCGTAATCTAGAGGCCTTTGCCTTTCATATAAGCCACTTCTGATACCAAATGATCAACTAGAAGTCAAGTTATTATTTGTTGTTCCTAAAACTTGGATAGGCGACAAGACTTTTGTCAGGTAGTGTATATTGTGAAATTTGCCAAGTATGTTTGTTATGAGGCAACAAACACATGTAAACCACTCTATATAAGTGTTTAATACACATTTATGCATCACTTCTCATCACTGAGCTCTTACTCTGATTTTTCTGGAGACAAATTGGAAACTGGAAATTCCTGTAGTTATAAACAAACATACACAACCATTTCTAGAGAATTCCAGCACTTGCCTATATGTCACATACCTACTATGTTGATATCAGACACCAATTTAACATATTGAATCAATGGCCCCTTTAAATCTGTGTTTTTACATGCAATCCTGTTGTTGTTGGTCTGATTGGGTTGTTAATGGCTTGTTAAAGAGCTAAAATGACTCTGGATGCAGTTGTGTGAGCATCTGCATGTGCATAAGGTCACCGTGAAGCACTAACACGGTCCAGATGGGAGGATGCGGTTTTCTAGAATTAGAAATATTTTCCACAGCACTGCAAGGCTGCAAATGTTGTACAGCAACTAATCCTAACAAAACAACACACGATTACACCTCCAACACGTTCAAAATAAATCTGAAAATCTGTCTTTGCTATAGCATGTTTTCTTTCTCTCATTTACACATCAAAAAGCCACATCAGAAGACTTAGAATCTACAATGTCTTATCCAATCCACACTCTATTGGTTCAACAAACTGTGTCCATATATAGGTATCCGTGTACATCTTTAGCTTTCATTTTAAGGTTTGAATCACCGCTCAACCAAACTTGTTCAAACTACATTAGCAATTAAAGGTCTGTGGTCTTTCGCCGTAGAAGTGAACACTATCATTTGAGGCGAACAACAGATGTTTCTCAAACGCTCCAAACTACATGACATACATGATAGTAAATGAGCAACAGAGACTCATTTGATATTGCATGAATCTTTACTATGCTTAGATTCTGATGCAACTCCGAATGGCCAAATGTCAAATATACAACGACAAATGTAAAAAAAAAATAAAAATAATAATAATAGTTTGCTGCTTGTTTAAACTGGCTTATTTAAAATGAGCTAAACAACATTTCTTGTAATTATTTTGAAGTAGTAAGTTAAATTAAACGTTTGTGTTGGGACAACATGAAGGAATTGTGTTGGTGTAACTACCCGTGTAGTGGATGTGTAGTTCCCAGCATGCTTTGTATGTGATATTAAGAAGGGAAAAAATTAACTAAATTAATCTTAGCTGTTTTGAGTTAATAGAAAGAATTCTTAGAGTTTAATCTTTACTTAATTTGAATATTTAGAAGTCACTGGCTCATTTCAAGCAAGGTCTGAAAAAGAGCATCTCTGAAAAACACACAGCACACCCAAGCTCGAAGCAGACACAGTTGAAAACCACATTATGGCCCATTTCCACTGAGTGGTATGGTACGGTAAAACTCGAAAACATATTTTGTATGAAAATTATTAACATAAAAATGAATTTTAAGTTGTTGAAAATGTGTTTCTTGACTTTTCATAACAATGTCCAAGACTCCTGGGGTCCATTTTTCGTACCTCGCTTAAATGATCTAACATGATTTGGCAGATCCTGGATCTTTTAATCTTGATAACTGATCTCTGGCTGATTTGGTTCTTCAAACAAGTTCGCAAATCAGATTAAAACGTCTGGATGAACTGATCTGAGATTGCTGCGTGTGTTATGAAGGACAGATCTATCGATCCTCGAAATTATGATCAGCAATGCAATGATTGGCTGACGGCACAGCTGCGTAATGACATCATCTGATTAATATTTAATTATCCAAGTGAGAAAAATGAAAAATTCGTAGTAAACAGTTTGTTAAATATGATACGCAATAACGTTCCACATTTGTTGTAGGCTGCAGGCTTTACACTTTCATGTGTCAAGAGTATTTAGCAATTAATTGAGTTTTACATTTAGAGCGGATTTTCTTTATTATAGTAGCCTAGGCCTGTTCAAGTTTCTTAATCAATGTAAGGAATAACTGGCTGTATGAATTAATTTTGCATCAAAAAGTATTTTGATATTGGTAAAGGTGTCTGCGACTTTTGTGAAGCATCAAATCACCGTCATATTAGCTGTCAAAACATGTGCATGACTGCAAAAATTATTATTCCTTTAAAAAATAGTCAAATAGGCTATGCACATGTCTATTATCATACACAAATTGTACGAATTAAGCTGGTACCTTAAATAGTATGTGTTTGTATCTAAAAAGTCCATATTAATAAATGTTCTCTTTGAACCCCTTGGGAAGAACCACCCCGTGACAGTCTTTGTACTTTTATTTCGGAGTGCAGATTGCAAACGTTTTATTTATATAATTTTTTTAAACTCTTTTACTATTGTCCCAAGTGTATATAACTACTACTCTAAGAAAATATCTGCATTCGGTACATACTTTCAGTATAACCTTGCTTGAAAAGACCCGGCGTAATCCTGTTTATATGAAATAAGCCTGTTCCTGGGCAATTTTGAGAACTGTTGCTATGACAATAATTCTCGGATGAGTTTTGAAAAACTAAACGATCCTAGATCGTGTCAAATAGTCAATAACCAAATCCAGCTAATCGAGTAATCCACGTACGCCTGGTGTACTTCTGATTTATTTGCTACCTTCTCATCATAAATTATTTTCACTATTCAATTCAATTCATCTTTATTTCTATAACACTTTTACAATGTAGATTGTGTCAAAGCAGCTTCATATGGAAGATTATAGTAAATTGAAACAGTGTCAGTCCAGTTTTCCAGAGTCCAGAGTTGAAGTTCAGTTTAGTTCAGTTCAGTGTGGTTTAATCTTCACTGCTGAAAGTCCAAACACTGAAGAGCAAATCCATAATAATACATAATACTACCTGCAAAACTGTGGTCGAACATGAAAAACACACACTTACAACACACACTTTCATGCTTTGTTTTAGTATTTAAGGCAGTTTTGAAGGCAAAAAATGCACTCAATGTAGTACTAACAAGACTTAAGGTGACCATTAAGTGTATTCTATCATCACTGCAACTCATCCATCTGAAATTGCTTAAACTAAAGGACAAGAATCTAGAAAAGCTCAAAGGTCGTACAAACAAATAAATATATAACCTACTATATTTAGTCTCTGGCCTATATTTAACTTTAATTATTATTATTATTATTAACAACAACAACAATAATATTATTATTAATTAAAATAATAATAATACGTTTCTGTGAAATCTGACAGCAAATAGTCATAGTAATTTACAAAAATATTAAACAACAAAAAAGGTTATAAGTTTATTGTAATAAATAGTACTGTATATAAATAAGCATTTGGCTGATCCTAAAACCTGTTGTTTTTTTTTTTTGTTTTTTTGGACAAAACCTAGAAAACATATTTTGAATAAAAATGATTAACAAAAGATGAAATTTAAGTGGTTGAAAAGGTGTTTATTGACTTTTCATAACAATGTTCAAGACTTCCAGTGTACTTCGGATTTATCTGCTACCTTCTCGTCATATATTATTGTCATTAGATATTTCCTGCAAAACTGCGGTCAAATATGAAAAATACACACTTACAGAATTTCATGCTTTGTTTTTGTCTTTAAGGCAGTTGTGAAGGCAAAAATCGCAACCAATTTAGTACTAACAAGACGTACCTAATAAAGTGGCCATTAAGTGTATTCTACCATCACTGCAACTCATCCATCTGAAATTGCGTAAACTAAAGGACAAGAATCTAAAAAAGCTTGTACAAACGAATTGTACAAACAAATAAATATATAACCTACTATATTTCGTCTCTGGCCTACACTCAAAAATTTTTTTTTTGCTTGTTCAAACTGCTTATTTAAAATGAGCTGAAACAACACAATTCTTGAGATTTCATTGAGACAACTTAATTTTATGTTCAATCCATATAAACTTGTTAAAAGTGTTAAGTTAGCTTAATTTGTGTTGGGACAACATGAATGAATTGTGTGGAACCCTGGATTTTTTACAGTGTAGTTAGTCATATTTAACTTTAATTATTTATTAATAATAACAAAAACAATAATAATAATAATAATAATAATAATATGTGTCTGTGAAATCTGACAGCAGATAGTCCTAGTAATTTACAAAAATATTAAATAACCTAAAAGGTTATAAGTTTATTTTAATTAAAAGTACTGCAATGAAACTTTACTATTTTGAATACACACTTACAACACATAATTTCATGCTTTGTTTTTGTGTTTAAGGCAGTTGTGAAGGCAAAAATTGCACCTAATATAGTACTAACAAGATGTACCTAATAAAGTGGCCATTAAGTGTATTCTACCATCACTTTAACTCATCCATCTGAAAGCTAACCCTTTTAATCGAACTGCTAAACTAAAGGACAAGTACCTTGAAAAGTACCTAGAAAAGGTTGTAAAAATATACAGCCTACTATATTTTGTCTCTCACCTAGTTAGTCATATTTAACTTTAATTACATATTAATAATACAACATTTCTGTGAAATCTGACAGCAGATAATCATAGTAAGTTATCTGCTGTGCACAGGCTGGTTTTAAAGTTAGGACTTCCCTGAGACCAAGTTTCTCACGCAAAAGAAATTATCAGCCAGCCTGCAGCTTCCTCTCTTAGCATAGCTGCCCTCGCGGCTGCTATTGTAGCAAACACACCAAACAGAGCGTGCAATTACAGAATCAAACACACAGACTAGTATGTAGCCTCAAAGTTCCCACACATTACAACTATAATGCATGATCAGGTAAAGGATTTCTTTTTTTAAAATGATCAACCTCATAGTAGAAGCGTTAATGCTAATTTGAAGCTACGACGTGTGTGCATGCTTCTGACATTTACTGCAGTGTATACACTTTAAGTGATTGAACTTTCTTGGCCTTCGTTGCCTTTCCCTTATATAGGCATTCAGAGCAAGTCCTCGCATCTCTGCCAAGATTCCACAGCAGCCAATCAGAGCTTTGATATGGTCTTGCCGTGACCTCTCAAGTGAACAGACATCATTTGCTGCTTGAATGAATTAGCAAAACTAGCAATTAGGCTATCGTGCAGTGGAGCGAGGCGGAGAGACATGCAGATAAACCAGTGAGCGTGTCCTTTTTAGTTTCATTTGATATGATAGTATCTATATTTCACATAGGCTGTTTGTTTTGGATGAGAGTGTGTTAATTAGGCTAAATGAGTTGCTGTGATCATATCACTTACTTTATGAATCATACCTATCACTGGCGGTTTTGATTTAAAGCAATTGCTTACTCAGAACAGAACATTTCTCCACATTGAGTTTTAAACCCATTTAAATGTCTTCAGTACTTCATAGAAGTATGTATTAAGCAGAATGTAAATTTTAAAGTTATTCAAAATCTTCATCCGAGCAATAGATTTTAAATATAATTATATACACTGTATGAAAATGTAAAGACCTTAAAGGGATAGTTCACCCAAAATTAAAATGAACTCATCATTTAATCTCCCCTCATGTGGTTTTAAACCTTTATGAGTTTCTTTGTAGTATCCACTTGTTAAGTGTGTGATGTCATGCAAAGCGGCTTCCGGGTCCAAGTGTAGCAGAGGCCAGCTAGTGAGGTGCTATGCAGGTAAAACTCACTCCCCTGACCTCTAAAGGTGCTCTAGCGACAGACGCTAGAGGCCATGGTCTTATCCTCCTTGTTAAAGCAACCGACTACCATGCGGAAAGTCGCCGGTTCAATCCCAGCTCAGGCGGGTTGGGTGGTGTAGGACTGGTGGGGTTACATTGGTGCCTTGACCCGAATGGGGGTGAGGTTTAGGGGGGTGAGTGTAGCAGAGGCCAGCTAGTGAGGTGCTATGCAGGTAAACCTCACTCCTCTGACCTCTAAAGATGCTCTAGCGATAGACGCTAAAGGCCATGTCTTTAACCTCCTTGTTAGAGCAACTGACTCTCATGCGGAAAGTCGCCGGTTCGATTCCAGCTCGGATCGGGTTTGGGTGGTGTAGGACCAGCGGGGTAACACCAACGCTCTATCAAACTGTATGGAAAGACACGACAAATGGTAATAATAAACGTTTACAAAGCGATGTAATACTTTCGAAAATCATGATCGCAATAAATATATATATATATATATATATATATATATATATATATATATATATATATATATATATATATATATATATATATATATATATATATATATGCTGTATATATTTTAAAGATGTAACGATACGCGTATTCGTATTGAACCGTTCGGTACGAGGCTTTCGGTTCGGTACGCATTACAAACCGAACGATTCAGACAAATATCTAAAAAGATAAAAGAGAATAAGTGTACAGAATATATTGTTTTCAGTGCAACAACGCTCAACAAGGCATCCCAAATGACGTGACAGGCAACATCTGCCTTCCCCGCCCACCTCCAAACGCTACTCCAGTAAGGCACACACTGCACTCAGGGCCGGAGCAAGCTCAACTGGCGCTCTAGGCAAACGACGAGAATGCCGTTGAAATTTCGGGTTTTAAGAAAATGTTAAATGTAATAGAGCCCCGTTACATTATTCCTTCATAAGCCCATTTCAGTCAGATAATAATTCCTGCTTTCAGATCCACTGAAATGGCAGGTGACAGTCAAATCAAGCAGATCTCGGTTATATCCACATGTGCTGCCGTTAATCCGCGGGTCAGGTAATCAAAAAATAGGTTGCATGATATTTAAGTATAAGTGGGTCACGCGTGGATGAGATCAATCATTGGTGATGCAAACTAACTATTTACTCTAAAATATTAAAGTGTTTTAAGCAATCTTGACAAACTGGCACAAATATGCTTTCATTTATAAAAAAAAAAAAAAAAATGTCGTCACGGCTAGACATGCAGTGAACATCTCCGTTCTCACAGGTTTCTGAGTTTTCTCATCATCAATCACTTTCAGTCTGGGAGCATGTTCAGTGCTGCGAATTTTGTTAAGCCTGTCCTACCTCATTGCGGTCAAATTACTTGATTTAATGGAGGATATCGTGTATTGAGGAGGATATAGGCAAAGATATCTTTAATTATTTCCATTGCGCTCTCTCTCTCTTTGCAGCAGCAGTTCACGCGCGCTGGCACTACCATACACAGCCACATCTCACAGCAAATTAATTTGCAACTTTGTTGCATAAAAAATAGGCTAAATAACAAAATTTAATTGAACAAATTAAATAAAATAAATAAATGTAATAAATAAAAATAAAACTACAGAAAAAAGAAAATAATAAGAACTGAAACCAGCTCAAATGTTCTGTTCTGGAATAACAGGTGTTGCGATCAAATTAATTCGATGGAATGATAAAAACAGACAGGCGCATTTTTCAGAAAAACAGCCTATTTTATTTAATTAAAAAATATGTTAGGCCTATATTTATTATATAGGCTATAATTTTTTTTAAATAGCCTATATTAAATTACCATTCATTTTGGCTTAAACTAATTATTGAACAGATTATTAATAACTTATTAAAAAACATTTTACTGAGCTCAGTGAAAAGTTTTGTATATAGGCTAATATTAGAGCCATGGCTGCGGCGCGTCGGCAATAGCCTATGTCTAAAACGAAAATGTTTCTATTATCAGACAAACAATAAACACATATCCCAAAGCGCAACATTGTGTTAGATTTTAGCAAATACAGAGGAGACACTTATGATGATGATCAGACCTGAAGCCACGGCGCGCTCAACTAAAAAACCCGACATGGATAAATGCCTACACTGCATACAAACAGTCACGCGTGGGCGGCGAGTTCTCCGTCCGCCTCCCATCTGAAAGGACCCTAATGCATTGTTTCTTCTGTGTGAAAATAAATATAATTTAATTGGCTTTTATCCATTTATATTATATGCACATATACACAGTGCCGCCTGAGGGCGGGAATTAATGCCGCTTTTTTATTTATTTATTTAAATTGATTATTAAACAGGATACACTATAGGCATACAGCTCCTTTTCACTTGCCCACCACATTCTTACGAACATATTTTTTTTATTAAAGTTATTATTTCATTGACTTGAATATAATTAACCATGTATAATATCATTACTAACCCGTCGTCTAAAATCTTAAAATAATAAAAAAAGCCTATTATTTTATTCGTGGCTAGAGCTTGATTAATTTGATTGACATCCTAGGCAATGAGACCTTTACTTCGCCTGACTGAATGCGAGTTTATTGCACGCAACGCTGTATTTTGGTAGCACAAAAACTCGCTCTGATGCAGGAGAGAACTTTACCAACGGCTAAATGCACTGCTGAAAGACTTTTTTTCTGCGAATAACGACACGCTTAATATCATCGATGTCCACAATCAACAACATCTTATATCCATGAAACACGAACTTGCAGACTCTTTGAACAACGAGGAAATAATTGAATTTTTTAATTCAAAGCCCAAACAGCTTGTTTTGTAATTTAATGCCGGCTATACCTATACCTAAGTCAAATCTTTCTTTAATTTTTTGGACTTTTGTTTGAAGTGGCACTGTAGAGGTCCAGTTTACTGTTGTTTGATTTAAATTATAGCCCATATATGCGCAAAAAAATGAATGAATTATATATGCCCATATATGCGTCAAAGAATTGAATGAATTAATTAAATGATTCTTAAATGTCGATATTGTTTTACTCAAAAAATAAACAAATGTTTTATAAAAATAAAATGAGCAATTTTCATCATTTATACGATTCAGTTAAATACAAGTTGGACATTTATGGGGCCATGTAACATGTTTTTGTGTTTGTTTGTTTTTTTGTTCTCGTGATCTTTAATATATACTGTGTAGCTACGCAAAATATTTTCTAAAATGTCAACCAGGAATTTGTCGATATCTTTAATTATGAAGACAAAAAAATATTAAAAATAACAAAAATAAAATGATAAAAAATACAAAGATAAAAAGAGCAGCATTTTGCTAAATATAATAGACTAGTCCTTTATATGCTTTAAATCCTGCTATGCGTTGTTTCATATTCGTTTTTATTTCACTTGATGCATTAGTTATTTAATGTTTGAATGATGAAAGAAATAACAGCCGTCGTTTAAATCAGTATTTTACCATCAAAATGTAGTATATTTTATATTATTATCAACTTTTGATATAAAACCGCTGTGTAATTTAATTGATTGTTAAAAATGAAATAATTTTATGGCATGACAGTGTTTAGTTGCTTTCGCTTTTACACATGAACATGAAAAAAACTAGTTTTGGTTTTTATTTAAATTTAATTGAACAAAGACGGCCGTTAATATTGCGTTGCTAAGGCAACTACTGATGCGTTTTGTGTAATGTTCCAAAGAGCTTTATTGCAGCATGACAGTGGAAAGTGGAAAAGCGGCTTTTAAAGAGGCAAACTATATACAAAATTCGTTTTAAAAAGATATTTTTTTCCAAGAAAAATATACGAATTATATTTTAGTTTGGGCCCAACTGTGCGGGTGGATGATTTTCGGTCAGTGGAAAGTAAGGATTTGATTAATGCTTCACTACTGTATCACAATCTTCTGTCATATATTTGCAATTTTTTTAATATGTCATAATTTAAGATTAAGTCTTGAGTCTGATTTTTTTTTTTGATGCTGATGTGCTTTTCTTACATTTAGATTTCAACGAAATATTACAATTAAAAAGAAAACAAATTATGTCGTAAGAAATGCTCTTAAATAATGTAGCCTTTGACAGTAAGCACCCATTTCTTGACATGATTGGGGAAAGGGGCGGGCGGGGCGGTGCTGGATTTGTGCGTACCTTGGAATAAAATCCTGCAGGCGCCCCTGTCTGCTGATAACGACATGGAACTATCGAACCACCCGAAGTCACTATCAAATCCTGTCCCGCGCCGCACTGTTGCCGAGTCTTGTTTGAAATAATTTTGGTCTCAGCGTCTATTTAGCTTTAAGAGCGCGGATTTGCATTGCTTTGAATTATAAGATAAAACATAATGCAAATAAAGTAGGTTATTAAATAAGTTTTTTAAAAAAAGAGACTGTTGTGTACACCATGATTTTATATAAAATCCACTTTAATGTGTGATAGGACTAAAAAGTGGTCATAAACGAATATCTTCTCAATTCAAATGAGTAGTGGCTTGGACCCAAAAACAGTATTCCATACACCACCACTTAAAGGGCCACAAAAACCCCTGTCTCAGCAGGGTGTTTTCACACCTCTGTTTTGAAAAAAGTCAGGAAAGTTGGGCGTGTCCAGCTCTGGGAGTGTGGGAGTGTCGGGGGAGGGAAAGAGGGTAAGATTTTGCATAGAAGGGAGTTAACATTTGGGCACGCGCTAAGTTTGACAGGAAAAACAAACACACAGAGGCTGATTTGATACGGCGAATAAGAGAAAAAAAAATCCTCCGCATTACTTATGTACTCGGTAGGTAGCGTCAGAAAGCCGTGTGTGTATAGACTATCCTGTCACAAATAGCAGCGAAAATCCTGCACGACGGGAATAGTTTGTGTTTATATGTTTACACTCGGAGAGCAGCATTTAAACAAAGGGCACTGCACTGCAAACACTTACCAAATCTGTAGACAGACAATCAAACTGGAGCTGTGTCTTTTTATTAAAAGTAGACGAGCGGCAAATCCGGATTTCACCATTTCCAGATGAGAAAAAGCTCTCGGGTAAAAATGTTCCTTACAAACGCGTTTCTGTCGCGTGTCGTGTGCACTGTAATCCACACGTGAGTCCAGCTGCTCTCTCATAAAGGGAAAATGAAAACAAAACCTTCGTTGCAACACACTAATAACACCTACGATTTTGTCTTGAAATTCTTGTTCTTTCACTTGTTTTGGCAACACAACGTGGCGTCTCTCTGCCGTCTGTACAGTGTAAACTGGTAAACAGTCTCCGGAGCTATCATGCATATTAATGAAGTTTCACGTCATACACAATAGAGCGCGCTAATTGGTTTGAAGCACGTCTTTCTCATGAATTAATACTGCACACTCAGATACGTAAGAACGTCCTAGAAAAGACAGACAGCCACTCTCCGGCTGGATTTACACCCAAGTATCTCATGGTCGTGACGCAGCTTCAAAAATTCGTTTCAAACCGGAAGAACGAATTTGCTCAAAATAACGCAAAAACAACCAATTTTCACTTTTTAGTGCAATATATGTGTCCTAATAGAGTTTATAGCAGCGTGGGACACATATATGACTGTCAACAGCTCAAAAAATGTGTTTTGGTGTTTCGTGACCCTTTAACAAAGGGACTGAACACTAAAGGCTGATTTATACTCAATGCATTCGCTAGTTTGCTTGAGTGCGTGCGGCGAATGTGACATCATTGCAGTGTTTGCGGAGGTTCACTTTGGGTGCGTGCAACATAATTTCGGCTGGCGGAGCGCACAAAAATTGTCAAGACTTGAGCGAACAGTTTGCACGGAGCCACATTTGATTTGTGTTGAATATGAATCACTTCGAAGAGATTTTGTCTGAACCGGTACGACTGTATACAGACATCTTTATGATCCTTCCATACGTGATCATAGAGATAACCAGATGACCAATAATTCTTGGCTAGAAATTTCAACAGCAGTGGGAAAGGAAGAACGTTTTTGTCAAAAAGTTTGGAAAAACTTGAGGGATAAGTTTGTTAAAACCATAAAGAGAGGCCACCTCAAAAGTGGAGACCCATGTGGTTTTAACCAATATGGCATCGTACGATGTCTAATGTGAAACATCGCGATGGACGATGGCATCGCCGTCGTAGGGGGGAGAGGGGTGGTTGTTGTTAAATATCAATTAATTTATAATGAATTAATTAATTGTAGCCTACCATTTTCACTACCTGACCCACATGGTCTTTGCTTTACCCATAACCAAACCATAAATAAATAAAGTTACACACAAATTACCACCTGTCAATCACTTTTTCCGCGGGACTCTGGCATGAATAGGCACAGTGATCTGTGTCATTATAATGGCTTTTTCCTACAGCTGGTGGAGGAGACGAGAGTTCGTTAAGAGTTCACTGTAATTTGTATTGTGATTGATGATAACTTCCTTATTTTATTATTATTATGAGGAAATAATAACAAGTAAAGATGCTAGGGCTCGACCGTTTTGGTCGCATATGCACCCGAAATTTTATCTATGCGACCTAAAAATATATTCGTGAGAGTGCATACATTTTCACTATTTTCCTTGCAAAATCCTCACCGCGTGCGCGGATTTAGAAGACATTTATGCAGAATACATCTTTGCACCTAAAAACGCCAAACGCAGCACTCAGGAACAGATTAAAACAGTTGTCATGTGAACTTTCTGAAGTAAAAAAAGCCTGCTTGCCCCGCCTTTGTGCTCTTCTTATTGGCCCACTGCTCTAAAACTGAACGCGAATGGATTGGTTAATATCAGCTGTCAATCACTCAGTCAATGCCTTCTGCCTTCACATGACAGGAGCAACAGCCGCGGAAATGTGAAGCGCTGAAGATGAGAGAATTAAAACAACACTGACAGATTTAGTTTTAGAAAACACATAAAGTCACTAATAATGGCACATCTTATTAGTGATCATGTGCTGAATGTTAATCCACCATTTACACTTATCCAAGAGTGGATAAAAGACTTTCAGTGGCTTCAAGTGCACTATGAAAATAACTAAAGTCATTCACTGTAAAGTCTGTGGGGCGGGGCGATGGATCGCGATGCCGGCTCAGCATCGTAAAGTTTGTCGGTCATCGGCGATGGACGATGGCATCATCTATCGGCCCAACCCTACATTAGGGATGGGCGATATGGCCTAAAATCCATATTGCGATATACATTGCAGCCTCTTGCGATAACGATATATATTGCGATATATAAATTATAATAGAACCATTTCAGAACAGGGTACAGAGACACTTAGGAAAGCCAAACTGCTATTTTTTTTTAAGAAATAAAGAAACGTTGCATGTCATTTTGAGAACATTTATTGTGCAAAAGCAAAACTGTAATTAAACAACACAATGTTGCAGATAAATAAACTAAATGTAAACTAAATGTAGTGCCTGTAAGTTCTTAGTTCCTAAATGCCAAGTTGCAGAGAACAAAAAACTGGTGTTTAGTTAAGGAACTTACACTGTACTGAAATTACTTCCAGTATTAAATTAGTCAAATAAAATTGTGTATTGCAGATACTTTAAATAAAAACATATTTCTAACCTGCAGCCTAGGTAACGCATTTGGTTTTAAACATTTTGTTCTCCTAATCAAATTAAAACTGGTGTCTTGATCTGCTCTTTCTCTCTCTCTGTCTGCTGTAGTGTTGGTGCTGCTGAGAGATTGAGACGCACCAGACAAAGTTTGCTTATAAAGTAATGCAAAAATGAATACAATTAATATCGAAAGCGAAAGCAGATTCTCGGACATGTCCGGGGAAAAGAGAATGTATTGTCACCCAAAATAATGAGCTGGATCAGTCTATTTAGTCTCCGCGCTCTTCTCAAAGCTGCTACAGGGCTCGAAATTAACTTTTTTACTTGGTAGCACCGGTGCTCCCAACTTCAAAAATTTAGGAGCACCAGAAAAAATTTAGGAGCACCCACCAAAAATGAATGAGCACCACTGCAAATTTTATATTAAGGGATTTATTGTATTTGAAAACAACATCAGTCAGGACTAACAAAAACCAGAAACAACTATCCAACTAATGCTGTGATGACTTATTCATTTTGGAATTATTGCACAGATATCAATGTCTAATAATTATAAAATATTATTAATGATGATGATGATGTCAATAATACTTACAATGAATAACATTTCTCATCATCATGCTGCCCTGAATGTGCTTGAATGAGAGTTATGTACTGTAAAAAGTCCTGCTGTTACTTTATGAAAAATAAATTTATGGTTTGCATCAAACAAAAATGAAGCATTGCAGTATGAAACATTTATTTTGCACTATTGTTTTTATATGCATGTCAATTTAATAAATAATATTTCTGCTACAAAACAAACGTAAGATAATAAATCATTCAATCCAATGCTGAAAGCTGCAAAGCAGTCATCAGTAAATAGAAAAATAATATACATCCAAAGAAAGAAGAAAAGTCTCACTTCTAGCCTCTTTAAAAGTTTTGGTTTCTGTTTGTGTCATTTTATTTGCTCGATTGCTCGGTCTTGTTATGCGCTGATTTAAATTTTTCTGTGTTTGTGGAAAAAAGCAGGCGAGTCAGCCGACCCAATATAAGAGCAGGCAGAGCAGGATTCTCGCGATGACCACCGGCGCAAATACCGTTCTTTGTTATGAGCCGCAGATTCAGTTTAAACTTAGTAAAGGCGAGCTTCTTTGGCGATGATATGTACAGTGTTACATTTAGCGGACATTTGCGCTGAACACGCAGTGAATGCAATGCATCGAGATTCGGGCACCTTCTCCGAAAACCCTCGATTGATCTCGGCTGGCGCCCTTATAAGCTCCCTGTTCTCTGACAGCGGAAAGCCTTGAGTGATTGACAGCAAATATGAACCAATATAGCGGCAGGGAAGTCTAATTCAGCACGTATTTTAGAAAAAATCGAAACAAGTCGCACTACAACCATTAAATGCAGTCGCACAAATGCTCCCAAATATATTACGAGGTCGCATAGATTAAATTTCGGGCGCATATGCAACCAAAATGGTCGCAATTTCGAGCCCTGTGCTATAAAGGCAGGACAACTGTTCTGTATCCAGCGCGTCTCTGTGGGTCTGCATGCAGAGCATGCGAGTCTGTGGCAGAGTGTTCTCAGTTTCTCCCGAACACAGAACCGGGCCGCCCCAATAATATATCGTCCGCCCAGGTAAAATCTGTGTGGGAAGCGCTGTGTGGGAATCTGTGTGACAAGCCACGATATGCCATGCATGAGGCTCGCAGGTTGTGCGACACGCCTACATTCGGTGCCATGCGTTGCTTAGTTTTTTTTTTTTTTTTTTTTTTTTTTTTTTTTTTTTTTTATTATTATGCGAACAGTGAGAATATACAATCACATTGTAAAGTACATTATAAAGAAACTGGAAAGACAAAAAGAAAGCATTTTTAGAAAAGGAAACAGAAAAAAAAGAAAAAACAAACAGAAGGGGTATATACATTACACATTAAAGAAAAAGATTATATAATTTACAAATTTCAGTTGTTTTTAAAGCCTTTTTTGTAAAAGAGTTAGAAACAGTTTTAAAGTAATACTGCATTTCAATAAGCAAAATATAAAAAAAAGGTTTTTGGTTTGAAAATTTACATTTATGTATATAAAATTTTGTTAATAAGATAAGAAGATTAAGAAAATATATTTTCTTTTTATGTAAAGCTTCTGTTTTATAATTAACAAAACCAAACAAAACATTTTCCCATAGTAAGGAAAAATCTTTAGCAACATTCTCAATTACAAAAAGAGAAAAATCTTTCCAAAGCAAATTTGAATAACTGCATTGCCAAAATAAGTGAACTAAGGACTCAGGGTGTTGCTTACAAAATGAACAATTAGTATCAATATCTTTTTTATATCTTACTAAGAGAGTGTTGACTGGGTATGTTCGATGAATAATTCTAAATGCAACTTCTTTTATCTTATTAGTAATTAAGTAGCTATTTGGGATGAGCCATATTTTTCTCCAATCAATATCAGAAACAAAAGAATTCCAATAAAAAGTAACATTTGGAACTGATACAATTCCATTGAGAAATAAAGATCGTACTGATTTGTTTGAAGAAGTTACAGAGAAACAACATTTTCCTACCACTGTAGTAGAAGGGTCTAAAAGAGGAAACAAAGAAGGATAGGGGATGCCTTGGAATAACCTAATAACTCCAGATGGTATGGCATCAAATACAACAGCAAATTCTTTAGGGGGGATGGGAATATTGAACCGATTAAGAAATTCTTTATAATTTAATAACTGGCCATTTGAGTTAAATAATTGACTAACAAGCAGAATATTTGCTTCAAACCAGCGTTGAAAGAAAAGAGATTTGTTTTTGTATACAATATTTTGGTTATTCCAAATAAAGTATTTGTGAGGAGAGAAATTGTGCTTGTATAATAGTGACCAGGCAAGAAGAAATTGCTTATGAAATTGAGATAATTTAGCTGGTATTTTCTCAATATTATAGTTACAGAGTAATAAGAAATTAAGTCCTCCAAATTTAGAAAATATATAATTTGGAATAAAGTTCCAGATTGAGGTTGGATTTTTGAGAAAATTTTTGCCCCATTTAATTTTGACAGTATTATTAAATGTACAAAAATCCAGCATGTTAAGACCCCCATTCTCAAAGCTATTCATAACTACTGATTTTTTTATATAATGAATACCATTTTTCCAAATAAAATTAAATAATATTTTATCAGTTTGACTCAAAATGGATTTGTCAACATAAAGAGATTGAGCAGCATATGAAAGTCTGGAGATACCTTCCCCTTTAGTAAGAAGAATTCTTCCCCTTAAAGATAAATCTCTCTGAAGCCATAAGTTTAATTTTCTACGGGTTTTCTCAATAATAGGATCAAAATTAATAGAACATCTATCTTTTTCAATTTTACAAATAGAGATGCCCAAGTAAACTATTTTATCTTTAACTGGGATATTATTAATTGTAGAAAGACTAGATTCCTTAACTGAAAGTAATTCACATTTAGACAAATTTAAAAAAAGACCAGAAGCTTTGGAGAAGGATTCAATTGTGCTAATAGCAAAGGAGACACAAGATTCGTCTCTTAAAAAAAGAGCAGTATCGTCTGCTAATTGGCTGATTTTTAATTCCCTTTCCGCAATGATAATCCCTTTCAAGGCACTTGTTTTAATATAATGAGAAAGTATCTGAGTGGCCAGAAGAAAAAGATAGGGTGAAATAGGGCATCCTTGTCTAATACCCCTCTGAAGGCTAAAACGACTTGAAGTACCAAAACAAAATTTCAATGAACAATTACTGTTAGCATAAAGTGTCCTGATGGCATTATAAAAAAAATCACCAAAACCAAATTTTTTAATACAACGAAAAATAAAATTGTGCTCTACCGTGTCAAATGCTTTGTAAAAGTCTAGAAATAATATAAAACTTTCATCAGAAATAAAATCAGAATAATCAATGATGTCTAAAATTAATCTTATATTATTAGAGATTAATCTATTTTTTAAGAAACCAGATTGCGATTCATCAATTAAATAACTCATTACCTTCTGTAATCTTTGGGCAAAAATATGAGCTAAAATTTTGTAATCTGTATTAAGTAAACAGATTGGACGCCAGTTTTCAATATGGAGTGGGTCCTTTTTGGGTTTTGGAATTAGGTTAATCAAACCTTGTGTTAAAGTAGGCGGGAGAGCACTTCGCAAAAAACTCTCTGCATAAACTTCAGCCAGGAAAGGAGCTAAAGATATAGAGAAAGTCTTGTAAAACTCAGTAGTAATACCGTCATTTCCTGGTGATTTATTAACTTTTAGATGGTTTATAGAATCAATTACTTCTTTTATAGAAATAGGTTCATCGCAGCAAATTTTATCACTTTCCTTTATAATGTTCAGGTCAGTTATTGAATCTAAAAAAGAAGATGTATAAGTATCATCTGAATGAGAGGTATATAACAACTTATAAAAATTATAACAATAAGAAGATATAGCCTTGGGGTCATCCACAATGTTACCATCAATCATGAGTTTAGTCATGCTATTATAAATAGCATTAGATTTCTCTAACCTAAAGAAGTATGCAGAGTTTTGTTCGCCCTGCTCCATCCACCTCCTTCTAGATCGCACAAAAGCACCTTCAGCTTTATTTTTGTAAATGTCGTCAAGCTGATTTTGTAATTGATTGAGTAAAGCAGTTTCATCAATTGAAATATTTTCAGGGGAGCTCTGAGTGAGCAAAGTAATCTTACTAACTACTGCTTCTTCCTCTACTTTCTTATATTTGGTGAGCATACTTCCATAGCGTCTCATAAATTTTCCAATATCAAATTTAAGTAGTTCCCAATTATTCATAAACGAATGTTCCTTTAATGCTTTTTTCCAATAATATTTAATTAAAAAATTAATTTTTAACCTAACGGTATTATGACATAAATGAGAGCTATTTAATTTCCAATATGAAATTCTGATGGTATTTAAAGGATTTATTGAAATTAAAATTTTTATATAGATAGCTTTGTGATCAGTTAGGGGTGTAGGAAGAATATCAACTGTAGTATTTTGACAATTTAAAGAATTAGAAATCAGCCAAAAGTCTAAACGAGAAAATTGAGAAGCAGCTTTATTTCTCCAGGTAAAAGCTTTTGTATTAGGGAATTTGGATCTCCAGACATCAAATAAATCTAATCTCTCCATGAATTGTTTAATTTTAGAATTAAGTAAAGAGGGGCGACCTGGAGGCCATTTATCAAGAGCACTATCGATTGGAATATTAAAGTCCCCACCTATAACAATTATAGAATTTGGAAATTTTTTAAGCCAATATTGTAACCTGCTTATTATATAATCAAGAAAACTTACATTTTCAGTCTTAACATTAAAACCATATATATTGGCAATGATAACAATACTTGAGTCAATCTCAATGATATTACACAAAAAATGTCCATTTGAATCACTGTCCGAATGCAAAATATTCCCTTTAAACGCATTTCTTAGAGTAGTAACTCCTGCAGAGCGTTCAGTTCCGTGAGAAAACCAAAGGTCGTTACCCCACTGAGATCTCCAAAACTTTATATCATTAACAGTAGAATGGGATTCTTGAAAGAAACAAAAATCAGGCTTTAACTGTTTCGCAAATAAAAATAAGGCTTTTCTTTTTATAGATTGTCTCATACCCCTGACATTTAAAGAAAATAAAGATAACATTTAAAAGAAAAATCTAAGAGAACTGTTAGAACGATAGATCTTAATTTAAAAGCTTAAGATCAGTGTAAGGAACGTCCAAACTTTGCAAATAAAACAAACGATAGTAATAAGTGAGTCGACTTATCATAGAACATCTTAAGAACAAGATCAACAGTGAGATGTGCATAAATGGCTAAATCTGCTCATGAGCCATGCGTTGCTTAGTGCTGTTGTTGAGAGCGGGTAGATTGCGTCATCAAACATGCATTATCGCGATAATGCAATAGAATTAGAATCTCTATCGTAGGCCAATTTTGTATCGTTTATATCGCATATCGTTTATATCGCCCATTACTACCCTACATGTATGTATTCATGGTCGAAAATAAACGTATAAATTGTTTAAAAATAACCAAAAGATATATAATAAGTATATAACCATAAGGTAACATTTTGTGAATTATTTGGTACAAGCAGGCAATTTTTTTGCTTTTATTCTTGCCATAATAAAACTTTACTTGTAGAGTAACCCATGTTCTGTTGTGATTGTCATCTGTCGCCACTGCCTTGCATGGTTCGGGATCTGTAGAGCTGCGCATCGATGGATTTGCTCTTCAGTGTTTGGACTCTCAGTAGTGAATATTAACCCACACTGAACTGAGCTAAACTGATCTGAATTGAACTTAATCTCTGAAAACTGAACTGACACGGTTTCAATTCACTATAATCTTCTATGTGAAGCTGCTTTGACACAATCTACATTGTACAAGCGCTATACAAATAAAGATGAATTGAATTGAATATGTTTATAATGGTACAACTGTCCAAGATATGAATAAAAGCAAGTGATGCAACAAAGTTTGATTTAAAAATTTTGAATGATTATAAAAATCTTAAAATTCTTGAATGATATTAATGATATGACCTAGTTCTGGAAACTTCCTACTTCTATTGTTATTCATCTTATTTTACAGTTGGTCTCTTTTGACCGCCCCTGTCATTTAAAAGAATATCTCAATGGCGAACTTGTCAAGTATAAAAGCCTTGTCTGTTTTGCGAAGTGTGCATGCACTCAGCAGAGATGCGCAATGTGACGCAACCAGGTGAAACTATAAACCAGCCTTAAAGAAGATATTTGGAAAAATGCTTGTTGCTGGCACTCATTATCTTCCATGACTTCAACAGCTCAGAAAATACATTTTGAACAAGTGAAGAGTGAGTAAATGATGATAGAATGCTTATTTTTGGGTGAACTATCCCTTTAAGGCCACTGACACAATGTTTGGCATTAAACCCAACTGGTTCCCACGGTTCACTCTCAAACCTAACACTTCACGACAACTCATACCAGACTGACGTCAATGACAAATGCAGTTGTTACTTGCGAGACTTGTCAGTGGCATCAGCACATCTATTCTCAACTGCTATTCTGGATTTGACTTCAACTACTACAGTTCAGTTGGTACTTATATGACTATCATTGACGTCAAACACATCTTAATGTGCCATTAAAGAAAATGCTTGAATGAAATGTGCAATTTGGTAAGCCAAAACACAATACAGCCCTCAAAACTCATTTATGATTGCTTCAAGTCACCACATTTCATGATTTAATTAGCATTCCAGATTTGAATATGCGTGAATTAAATGTATATATTTAAATATGGCATACGTGCATAATTGTTTTGGCTAAAAAAACACACTATGTAAAGAACAATTGTAATTAACGACTGCTTATATTATAAATCAATATTTCAAGACAAGTCTCAAGATTTCATAGTAAAATTAGCAAATGCAATTGATTCATTAATATCAAACATCGTGCAATACATACTAACACATGTTCATTTAAACATAAATTAAACCAAAACAAGACATTGCTCCAACATCTCATCGTATACTTAAAAAATAAGGCTTCAAGTCAAGACAGCAGATCTGACTTCAACAGCTACAATGCAACTGGTTCTTTCGTGACTATGTCCTTATAAAACAAACTTCGTGCAACACATCATTTTGAATACACATGAATTAAACTCTTATTATCCCAAACATGACATCTAGGTCACGTTTGCATATTCAAATTTAAACAATAGGCTTCAAGACAAGTCAAGCAGATTTTCAAATGCAACTCTATTGCATTTTTGTGGTATCTTAGTTCCTAAGATGATATTTGAATATATATGGAAGAAAGTCCATTATTGAACAACATACTGTAAAAGCAAGCAAAAAATGACAATTGTCCAACCATTCCTTTAAAATTCTTAGCCAAGTCTTAAACATCCACCCTTTTCCCACTGATACTGATTTGCAGTAAAACATTTAGCAATATATATGTTATATTACAGAAAACCAGAAACGACTATAAACTCAAGAGGCTGTATCAGAAATCGTCCAGTATACCATGAAATAGTGCACTTTTTGAGGAAGCAGCCATTTGCAGTAGTGTCTGAAACCATAGTTGATATTCTAAAGTGCTCTCGATCAGTTCCACAGTGCACAATGTTATAGCTGGGCGATATGGCAAAAATGCAATCTCAATAACCATTTTCCATATTGAATGATAACGATATATATTTTGATATCAGTTGTTAATGCTTCCTCTTTTAAAAGAGTATCCCAACCATGATTGAAGGCGGATACTACTGGCGGGAAAGTGAAATGAGCATGTTAACCAATACTGAGTGACCTATTTTCAGTCGATAATTTTCGGTGGCCAGAAATTCTGTGAATCTTTAATATCATCACAATTATGGATTCCTGTTGTTGCATATTTCTGCGGTGAGATTGGCTCTTAGGATCAACATCAAGTAAAAATGTCCAGAGCTTATCTTTTTTCGAAATAAATTTAATTCCGATTTGATATGATATTGTTTATCGGCCCAGCCCCACATAATGTATACTCGACCATTAGAAAATACCCATAATGCACCACGAGAGTTGTGCGTCTTACAAAAAAAGTGCCTTCCAAAGTGCAATCCTAATGGTGAAAGTTTTTAAATACATTTTTAATTGTTAAATTAATGGTTGTATACATGGCAGAAACCAAAACAATTAGTCATTACTAATAAACATCTCGCTAAGTGTTAAATAACTATCACAGGGTCTGACCAAGAACTTTAAAACCTAGTTTGTCTAAGGGTTTATCAACCAGCAAAACACAAACCAAATGTCATCCCTTCAGTGCACTCAATTCCCTCACTCGTTTCATTCACTCCTTTAAGTGGACAACAGTGGACATCATTTGAAGTGGTTCAAAACCTTTCATTAAAGTTTCATTAAAATATTCAACTATTCAAATGTCTCAGGACATTCATTCATTCATTTTCCTTCAGCTTAGTCCCTTATTCATCAGGGGTCACCAGAGCGGAATGAACCTCCAACTATTCCGGCATATGTTGTATGCAGCGGATGCCCTTCCAGCTCCAACCCAGTACTGGGAAACACCCATACACTCTTGCATTTACACACGCACTCAACACTCTAAGAAATGATGGGCTATTTAAACCCAAATTTGGTAAAATATGGACAAACCCAAAGATTAGGTTAAATTTGGTCCTATTAACTTAATTTTAAAAATCAGTTGGGTTAGTCCCTATTGAACCCAGAATTGGGTTGAAATAACCCAGCATTTTTAGAGTGCATACACTACGGCCAATTTAGTTTACCCAATTCACCTATACCGCATGTCTTTGGATTGTGAGGGAAACTTGAGCACCTGGAGAAAACCCACACCAACACGGGGAGAACATGCAAACTCTACACAGAAATGCCAACTGACCCAGACAGGACTCGACCCAGCAACCTTCTTGAACCTTCTGTGAGGTGACAGTACTAACCACTCTATATTTAAAAAAGCTAAATCGAGGCTGCGGTGGGAAGAAACCTGGAAGTATTGCCTGAGTCACCCAGGAATGTTGTGTACCTGGCTGTATATCTTATCAGCGAAGACAAAGTGACACAAATCTATCATTTCACCGTCTTCCGAGTGACCCAAAGGCCCATTCTAAATGGAAAGTGAAAATAAAAAGGGATATCAGACCTCATGTTCAGCTAAGTTAAGGGAAATGGTGTTTGTTAGCTAACGTTTTCTTTCCCAAACACACGTTTTAGATGCCATTTATCAAACTCAAGTTAATGAACTGATTCTTTTACTATATTAGAGCTGTCATGATACTGAATTTCGTTGCTGAAATTCATAAAAACTGTCAATTTCCAACTAACATTTAAGCACTGTTGAATGCAACACCGGTGATTTGCCATAGAGCTCAACAGAAATGACTGTTTTTGGCCGTGAAGGTCATCAGTTCACCGATGTTTACCGAGCCCGAGCAATCGACTGATCTTCACGGCTTTAAAACGACCCAGTGTTTGTGTATCTGTGTTTGTACTCAGTGAAGTGCGGTGAACTGATGACTTTCACGGCCAATCACAGTCATTTCTGTTGAGCACTGGTGAATACTATGGCAAATCGGCGCTGTTTATGAACACGCTCAGCGGCGCTTAAATGTTAGTGAGAAATGGACATTTAAAAAACTTCAGTACCGGGACAACACTATTACAGACAACACGAGGGTGTGCTACAGATGACTGCATTGTTTTATCGCTCACCGGGTTACATAGGCTGAAGCAAGCAAGGAAGCCCCCACTGTGTTTACCTGGTGCCATGAACTGAAGCCTAGGAGGACACTTACTGTAAGCTTTATTACTCTTAAAGAGATTGTCATGTTGTTTGATGCCTAATATGCTTTTAATTGTTTAAATTAAACTTCACTGAATGATCGTAAAGTGACGTTTACACCATATCTGCGTTTTGAAATCACAGCAACAGCTGAAGGTTTGTAGTCCACAGTATGTTGTTGCAATGTTTACAGTGCTGATCCTATACTTCTGGGTTTCTTCCCACCGCAACCTCGCTTTCGTGTTTTTGAAATGGCAGCCGCGTGAAATAAGTGTTTAGAACCTCAAACGCTTGCCTTACCTTGGGTGGATCGTAGAGCTCTAGCAGGTACCTCTGGCTAGCGGTGTGCTCATTGGTCCTCCTGACCTGCAGGCGGCAGCGCTGCCATTGTGGGGCCGTGTCTGAAATAGTGTCGTCCACCTCCAGGTACCGCAGCTGCCCCTCTTTACAAACACTTCCAAATTCTTGCCTCCGTCTCACAGTCCGCCATGGATTCCAGCGCTCCCACAGTGCAGCCCTCTGTGAAGTGCGATTGGTGGGTACCTGCACAGGTGGGCTGTGAGGGGTGCATTCAACAGTCGCCGGTGGTCCGCCACCCTGGATCAACTCGTCCCTTGGGCAACCACTTGAGGATTCGCCAAGTTGCGGAGATTTCTTAAAAAGTCGACAAACACTTTCTCGGATGCGACTGACAGAAATGTGAGTTACGTCATTTCGGAAGGGGAAGTCGCATGCAGTGGGAGAGTATCCTTCTGAGCCAGTCCTTAAATCCTGGCGTTCGTTTTCCTGACTGTGATGCCGCGTTCGGTGTGTAGTGTCTGGAGGAGAGCAGCGCAGCAACTGCTCCTGTTCCCTAGGAACGCCACTAGCATCTGGTTTGGGCGCTAATATGGCAACTAGCGGAGCAGGCCGCACAGTCTCCCTGTAATCCAGCACTCCGGAGAACGAAGTAATGCGTAAGCGTCCGGTCATAGGTAGTAAGGGTGGTGGTGGTGGGGGCCGCAGGGAGGGTTCTGCATTTTTTGCCACCTCACAGCTGAAGTGATGCTGGAACAGCGCGCTGAACTGCTTGGAGAAACTTTCCGGTGGGACCACATCCTGCACCGGCCGCTCTCTGACGAAGCGCCGGTAGTGCTGGGCGAGTTCTCGGGCCGTGGTGCTGGCATGCAACTCGCAGAACTCCCTCCATCCACAAGGAGGTGCTACGAACGGTGCAGTGCTTGTGGTTTGCTGGACAGTGTTACCATTCATTGCAGTAACCAGCAAAGCAGGAAATCACTGCAAAAAAAAAAATAAATGAGTAAAATTAAAAATGGGTAAACTGCGTTAATGAGCAATAAATAAAAGTGAATTGTAATAATTAAGCATGATTAAGATAGATTAGAAGGTGGACTCTATGGGTGCTGCACATCTATTTGTAGAAGGTCATTTGCATAAGCTGAGCAAACCAAACATTATTAATTCTACATGCAATCTAGTCTTCTTTTAAAAAATTGTTTTGATGCTTTTTAATAACCAACTGAGGGGTGGTAAATATCATGTTTTTTTAAAGATTCATTTGAACCTTTTTTATTTTATTGTTTTACATTTGATTTGATTGGCAAAATATGGGCCTGGGATTCGCACTCAGAATTCCCAAAGCACAGTTGCCGTTTAATAAAACTATTCCACTCAAACCACTTTGTCATTTGGCTTAAGAGTTAACACGATTATTAATAATAGTTGATAAAGACAGACCTTTTGTGAGCTCTGAGGGTGTTATTTAGTGTTGGGCGATATACGAAATTTTCAGATAGCCATATCGTCCCCCTGTGAGATCGGCGATACACAATATTATCGCATGGGTGCCGTTTAAACTTATTTATTAAACCATTTCTAAACGTATTTAATAACCTTTCGTCTAATTTTTGTTTAACTTATTTTATAATCTACTTTATTTGCATTGCGTTTTATCTTGGAAAATAATTTAAACCAATGCAAATCACCTTGCTCTTCATGCTAAATAGGCGAAATTATTTCAAACAAGACTCGCTGCAACAGTGCGGCGCAGGACAGGATTCGATGGTGACTTCTTGATGGTTATTCGCGGAACTGCTGCAAAATGAATGTAATTTAAATAAATAAAAGCAAATTAAATTATATTTGTCTATGCACAGAAGAAACAAGGATGCATTGATGGGATGTAGAGGACTCGCCGGCCCTGCGTGGCTGTTTGAACGAGTTTTCTTTTTGTTCAGTAAAGCGCGGCACGGCTTCTGGTCTGAACATCATCATCGCAAAAGTAATAATTAACAAGGTTGCATTTATATTTGCTAAAATCGAACACAATGTTGCGTTTGGGATATGTCATGTTTTCTGATAAGAGAAATAATTTCATTTTAGACATAGGCTATTGCCGACTCGCCGCAGCCATGGCTTTAATATACTTTTTTTTTTGACTGTAGGCCTACATACAAAACTTTTCACTGAGTTCAGTAAAATGTTCTTTGATAAGTTATTAATAATCTGTTCAATAATTCATTAAAGGCAAAACGAATGGCAAAATACAAGTTGCAATTTAATTTAATATAGGCTTGTTTAAATAAATAAACAATATTTGAATAGCCTATATAAATAAATATAGGCCTAACACATTTTTAAATTAAATAAATAGGCTATTTTCTGAAAAATGTGCAAAAATCCAAAAGTGTCGGTCAAGTGTTGACAGCTGAAGTTGTCAAATTATTTGTAGTTCGTTTATTATTAATGATGATGATTAAAAATAATAATGCTGTTCATTTTATTCAATAATTTAATTAAAACATGTAAATTGTCTACATTAATGCAAAACGAACTAAATATCGTCTTTAAAATCGTCATAGGTCTTAGCTCTTGGCGATATCTTTGACTATCGTCGATACAGGATACTATCATCTATCGGCACAAATTCAATTATGGTCATGGATAAAATCTACATCACCACAGTAATGATGTACAGAGAATTCCACCAATCAGAGCTGCACCAATCAAAATGTAGAAAGATCTTTAGCTCCACTATATATCTGCATTAAATTCACAGCATGTCATTTTTGCCGCTTGAGAGTGTGTATTCACAACAAACAAGGCTTAGCTTAATGACATTGTGACCATGTGGGAGCATAGAAGTAGTCATCATTAAATCCTCCGGGACTGCAGAAGTCATGTTGATGGATGTGCTAAAGTATTCAACACTTATTACTATGGTAATATGAAGCAGAGTAAGATTGAAAGCTGTGGAAGTAAAACGAAAGAAACGCTGAAGCAATTGTTTAAAGCAGCGGAGCTTTTATTATGCCACAGTGTACCACTTCCTGTTCTTCAGCTCGTGTTTACGTGTAGAAAAAGCAGCACTGTTTTATCAGACTAAAGACATTTTAGGCCTCTGTTATAATGCTGCTCTGTGCAGTCGAAGCTGTGCTGTTTCCCTGTTTTCCATAAAACCAAACTGTAAATTGAGGGTGTGTGATGCCATTAGCAAAAACACACAACACGCTCAGTCACACTCATTAAAATGGCTTATTTCTCTGAATTTTTTTAAACATTCCTCAAATTTGGGATAACATAAGTACATAATTCAGCAAAATATACAACATTGTTCTAGTGCTTTATAGATGTCTTAATTAAAAAAATTATACATATTGTGTAGGGTCGCACAATATCAGCATCGATATCACAATGTGCAAATAGTCACATCGCACAGTCTGCAATGTCAAGTTATGACTGTAATTAACCCACAACTACAGTTCAGAGTTTATTAGTATACACTAATACAATATTTTTTTGATTATTTTGATGTATTTTCAAGGCCTGTGACTAAGAATTCATGTGAATTTATCACATTTGGGCACAAGAAATGATAAAGTCTGCCACTTTAACAAAGAATGAATGTAAGACTCTATGCATTGTTTATAACATTTCATTATTGAATTTCTGTACCTCAACTAGGGATGGGTACCGAAACGCTGTGCTTTGGTTTCGGTGCTACATTATAAAAGACTGAAGTATCAATAAGCTGACGTTAATTGTTCTGCTATCAGTACTGGAGAATTATTGCTGAATAAACATTACTTACAGTAGCATAATTTAACTGACCAACCTTTTCTAATTCGTGATATTTGATATTCGTCTACACAGTTGTCAATGTCACATGAGAAATGCTCGTGTTTCCGGTGAGCGCGTCAAGTATAAAGGCCTTCACAGTTCTAGGCTGTGCGCGTGCACTCAGAGGAGGCTCGCGCTAAGCGCACACACATAGCTCGCGACACAGACTCGCGCACACAGCTCGTAAGCTTGCAGAGTGAACCAAACGGGTTGTATTTCCCGAGTGGACAGCGACAATGCCCGTTGCAACAAACGCAATAAGTTGTTTTCCTGTATAAGCGGAAACGCAAGAAATCTGGCTAAGTGAAAGTATCTTTCAAAAGTGTATAACTGCAATGTTTTTGACTGCCTAGCTACTAACGGTAAAGTTGCATCATCCACATCGTTATGCTAGCAGTCAATCACCTAAATTAGTATAATATTAATAGTAAATAAACGCACACATTCGGTTACAATGAAAACAGTATTTTTTTCTGAAGTAGCCTAAATAAATCTTAAACATTACAAATGCTTTTACATCAGCTGTATTTACAAATATAGCCTATGAATAGCCTAATAATAAACTATGCTTATTAAGAAATTATAAAAAAACATTTACATTGTGCAAGATGCTCAACTCAAAGAAAGTATTTTTAACTGCAGGGAGCACAATAAACCAAGAAACATCCTGACTTCTGCCAGAAAAGTCAAACATGTTGATTTTTATCCAGAAGAATGGTTAAAAACTGAGTCAGTTTCCTTCAAACCATTGTACATTCTTTTACAGGAAAAAAATGATTTATTTGTTTTACAATTATTGGTTTCGTTTTTTTTTTTAAACGTAATAATAAAATAAAGTGTAGTTAATTCTGTTCAATTAGTTTTTTTCTTGCATAAAAAAACTACAAAAAGTTCCGATAAGAGAACCGCTAAAGTACTGAACTGATAAGTGGCATCAATAATAGTAACACCATTAAAACCTTAACGATACCCATCCCTAACCTCGATACTGTTAAAATCCAAAGTGCTGTTTATTTTATTTTTTGCATTGTTTTATTGGTTTCATCCTTGCTTTCATTTGTTTATCTGATATACAGTTGAAACCAGAAGTTTACATACACTGTATAAAAAGGCGCATAACCATTTAAAAAAAAGTCAGATGTTAATGTGACTAAACTTTTTCTCTTTTAGGTAAATTAGGATTATCAAATTTGTTTCTGTTATGCTTAATAGCAGAATAATGAGAGAGAGATTTTTTGAGAAATTGTTATAACTTTTCTTGAAAGTCAAGTTTACATACAATAAGATTATTATGCCTCTGAAAAAGCTCAGATGATGGTGTCAAGGTTTTGGAAGTTTCTGATTGGCTAATTGACAACATTTGAGCTAATTGGAGGCACAACTGTACTGTAAAATAGTATTTAAGGAAAACCTCAAACACACTGCTTCCTTGTGTGACAACATGGGAAAATCAACAAGCCAGAATCAACAAAAAAGCCAGATTACATATTGCTAAATTACACTGGGAAAAAGAATAATGTTTGGAGACATGCCCTGTTGTCTGATGTAACTAAGATTGAACTGTTTGGCCATAATGACCAGTGTTACACTTGGAGGACAAAGGGGTAAGCTTACAAGCCTAGGAACACCATCCCAACTGTGAAGTATGGGGGCGGCAGCATCATGTTGTGGGGCTGTTTTGCTGCAGGAGGGACTGGTCCACTTCACAGCATAGATGGCATCATGAAGAAAGAACATTATGTAGAAATACTGAAGCAACATCTCAAGACATCAGCCAGGAAATTAAAACTTGGCCACAAATGGCCCTTCCAAACAGACCATGACCCTAAGCATACTGCCAAATTAGTTCAAATGTGCTTTAAGGACAACAGAGTGAATGTTTTGGAGTGGCCATCACAAAGCCCTGAGCTCAATCCTAGAAAATTTGTGGGCAGAGTTGAAAAAGCTTGTGCGAGCAAGACAGCCTACAAATCTGACTCAGTTACACCAATTCTGTCAGGAGGAATGGGACAAAATTCCTGCAAACTATTGTGAGAAGCTTGTGAAAGGATATCCAAAACATTTGACTAAAGTTATACAGTTTAAAAGCAAAGCTAAAAAATACCAAGGAAATGTCTAGAAATTAATTAAAAATTCTCAAACAAAAAAATATCTCATTAATGATTTAGGTAATCCTAACGGACCTAAAATAGTAAACGTTTAGTATGATTTACCATCAGACATTTTTTTTAAAAATGGTTATGTTCCTTTACATACACTTTTAGAGTGTATGTAAACTTCTGGTTTCAACTGTATTTTGGGGTAATTTTGCATATTCTATGCAGATGCACTCACCTACAAAATCCCAGTCAAAGTCTAACTCCCAATTTAAGAAAAATGATGAATTCTTTTCAAATAGTTACTAAAGTTGTCTTGTGAAATTATATTCAGATCACAATATAAAATCACAGAAAAACAAAATATTGCAATGTCCATTTTTCCAATAGTAATGCAGCCTTTTAAAAAGATATCGACCAAAGTTGTGATATTCTAACATGTGTGAACATTAGTGCATAGCACTTCGCTAGCTGGCCTCTGTTACACTCACCAACATAAACCTTACTGTGCATTCCCACCGAAAACGGTGAGAGTGACAAAGGTCGTTCTGGCCACCCTGGCGACAACACTGTCTGCCTTCAGCTGCGGCGGTGAAAGAGTCAAAATTTGCTACACTGATCTCGTATTTAAAGGGGCTGTTGCAGCATATCATATCAGTTACATTCCCGCAAAAAAAACATGCTTTCTAGAGTGAAAATGTTGCACACTTATTATCAAATTCATTTAACTACTGAAGATCAAGTTGCATGTGGTGTGGCTTTGCTCCACTTAATTATCCAATGTATCCATATGTCTGAAATATTATGAAGCAGCAATATTGTTTTGTATTGTCACATGAGATTCCCGATTTTTTAAAGACAACAAATATGTAACATTAATGCACATCAGTAACTCGCCAGTAACTTTTTAAATGTATGTTCCTGTAAGAAAACATTGCAAATAATTGGAAATCCAGCGACCGCAATAATCAAACACTTGGGAACAAATGTGGTCGGAACAAAAGTTCACAGTGACTGTTTTTCTCTGGACTCCTCTCAAGCGGTGGACTTCTACATTATGACTGCTTGCCGCCGAACCGCGTCATAGCTCATTACCATAAAGTTGACTTGATTTCAACTCTCCTCGACGCCTACACCGGTGAAGACGTGCCGCACTGCTCCT
The DNA here is from genome assembly GCA_903798195.1 of Danio kyathit. Taxonomy (NCBI): domain Eukaryota; kingdom Metazoa; phylum Chordata; class Actinopteri; order Cypriniformes; family Danionidae; genus Danio; species Danio kyathit. The sequence continues at coordinate 12,036,389 of LR812523.1, forward strand.
CGCCGCTTATAGCCACCGGCTCCCATTGAAAATGAATGACTTCCGGCTCCTTTGACGCTCTCGCTGCTTTCTGTGTGAACGTACAGTTACTCTCATCCCGGACGAGCCCCCAATTCACAAAGTGCCACCTACGCATATTAAGTTTAAGATATCGCTCCAGGTTCAATAAACTAAATGCCTACAGTGATATTGAAGTTAGGCCCCTCATCTCTCATGCAAACAACCAATCACATCTCACAGTCCATACAGGAGGGTGGGACTTAACACATATACACCAATAATGAAGAAAGACCTAACAAACTTGTTAACCCCTTGTTTTTCTGTGTAGAGTGATCAAACTTGCTATCTGACCATGTTCCTAAAGACATAAATACATATTATAACACATCAACATAGACATGTATAATCATTCATAAACACAAAACTGATTTAGATTTAGTTCTGTACTAGAACCAAAAAAAAAAACCTTCAGATTATTTCACAAACTTAAAACCTGTAAAATTTTATTCTACTGCGTTACATTTACATATTATTTAATAAAAAGAACATATTATTTACAAAAGATGATCCCAACCCTTGAGCACTTCGAGGACAACACATACACCTAATACACAAATACACTTCATTGAACATCTACACATACACTCAAAATAATTACTTTTGCTGTCTGTTCAAATGACTTATTTAAAATAAATTGAAACACAATTCTTACGATTTTTAAGGAACAACTTAATTGTTTTATGTTCAATCAACTTAAATTGGTAAAAAAAAAATATTAAGTTAAATTAAGTGATTTGTGTTGGAACTCAGCATTTTTTTTTTACTTCGAAGAAATCACCTATTTACTATATAACTGCAGTTTAACTATGTTCACATATACTAATCTTAACTGTTAAAAGCTATTATTTACTTGTTAAATAAAGTTATTATTAACTAATAAAGCTAACTAATACCATTAACTTTTCCAAATTTAATTGTAATGCAATAATGTTCACCTTCTGTAAAGCTGCTTTGAAACAATTGTGAAAAGCGCAATACAAATAAACTTGAATTAAATTGAATGGTGCATCTGCCGACATAGAAATCTCAGTAATGAAACTCTTCAATGAATCCAAAACACTAACAAAGTGTATCAGTTTAGCTCATCAGCGCAGTGCTGGCGGCTTCTGCCGCTACGATACAGATTCTTCACTTTTACTCACTCACCTTTCTAGTACAGGAAGAGAATGACTAATATCTCTCTTGCTGCTTTGTAACACACCACAGGTCAGACACAGAAATATCCGTGAGACCATCTTTGATGTGAAGAAGAAGACATCTGACAAGGCATCTGACACCAGTAAAGGAAAAGCCTGTGCTTCTCAATGCAAAAAATCCACTAGTGAACATGCGCAGACCCCTCAACACGTGGTGCAAATCTAGAGACACGATATTAAAAAAATCTAGCATTGCGATATTTGGGCAATTCCACGCAAATGTCAACCTTGCCATTAAAAAGTTTTTACCAAAACAGCAAAACCCTTTCTTTTACAGTACTGTAAAAATAATCAAAAATGTCTCCGTCAATAGCTATGTTTCCATCAAAAAATGCAAATTAACTTTATGCACAAAACTGGATTATTGCATAAAAGACGTGCAAATAAAGCAGCGTTTCCATCCAACGAGTCAAAGCGAACAAAATCGTCACTTCCTGATTAACTGGTGCCAAATATCAACAGTAAAAACTGAATTTGCTGCAGTAGGAAAAGCTGCGTAAATCTTTTCTTCATCCTTTAAATTACTTGCGCCTCAGAAGACAATCCTGACATGCAGTGAATGAAGGTGTCAGACGTGGAGCACAGACACTCTTGATTCTGGATGTCATTAATAATATAACACTAATACTGAAACGGTACCGCTTTTTAGCATGACCAAAACAACATTTCAGATGGTTTACAGTGTGCTCAGCCTGCTGGTTTGTCCATTTACACACATTTTATCATCACATGATCTCTTATAACAAAATCACATGACCTTTTTTAATGCGCACACTGGAATTTGTGCGGTAAAAGTGTTTCCATCATAGTTTATGCGCATCTTTTCTTATTGAATAAAAAGTTTATCCTACTCAGTTATGCGCATATGTTTTCATGCGCATTTTCAAAATTTATGCGCATCATGGCGTTTCAATCACCCGTTTTTTTTATGCACATATACAAAATGCGCATAAAACTAGGTGGATGGAAACATAGCTAGTGATTTCAAACAATTGTATTTGATTTACCAAAGTCACGCAAGTGGCAATTTCACATTAACTCCTGCGGGTGGGCCCACACATTTTGCACTACGCCACTACATTTGGAGTTCCTTCACGGGACTTGACACTTGTAAACACTTGCTCTATCAGGCTTGCGGCTCTCAGCACCGCCCACACTCGTCAAAGCTACCAAGCCGACCAATCACAGAGCTTGCGCTACGAGCATATGTTTTACACAGCGGATGCCCTTTCAATTGCAACCCAGTACTGGGAAACACCCATACACTCTCACAATCACACACACTATGGCAACCTTAGTTCATCCAACTCACCTATAGCACATGTGTTTGGACTGTGGGGGAAACCGGAGCACCCGGAGGAAACCCACACCAACACGGGGAGAACATGCACAAACTCCACATAGAAATGCCTATCTTTATTATCTTTATTATCTGAAAAGAAATAATACATTTAGATTGATTGGGATGATTCTGTAGGGGAGTGCGTCTGCATAAATATATAATAAACAAGCTAATTCACAAGCGTCGATAAATACAATATAGAAAAAGTGTTTTTATGGTTTTCTGGGAAGTCCAACAGTATTCAGGTACAGTAATTTAATAATCACAGTGCGTAGTCAATAATAGTGCGTAGTCTTTACTGTATGAATAATTCAATCAAATTAGTTGTAATTAACTTGCAGACAGTATCATTTCTGCGATTTCTTTAATTTGCATATTCTGCGATTGTTAATAATCACGTTGCGATAGACCCTTTTCACATTTCCGGGTTTCTCAGTAGCGGAAGTCGTCATAGTTAAGTAAACTTAGGCGTCAAGCGCACGCGTATGCTACGGCGCAGCCTACGCGTGGATGCATAGCCCTCGCCGTAGCCATCAGCGACGTTGATGCGCACCTCTCAAAAAATTTAATGCGTACGCGTATCGCAAGCTCTGTGATTGGTCGGCTTGGTAGCGCTGACGAGTTTGGGTGGAGGTGAGAGCCGCGCAGGCCCGATGCAGCGAGTGTTTACAAGGGTGGAGTCCCGTGAAGGAGCTCCGGATGGACTGTTGTTTTGTGTTTACCTTATGAATAAAGTTGTTGCATGTCCGCCGGTTCCTGCCTCAAAACGAGCGAATTTGAGCCACTTGTACATTTAAAGAAGTGTTCAGAAAAAACAAAACACCAGCGAAGAAACTCGTCACAGAGAAACATAAACATCTACTGCCAGCTAGAGTTTCAGAAGTGTATTGCAGAGAAACTTGCGCCGTGGGTCACGCCGATCACTTGACGCAGAAGTATAAACCAGGCTTTAGCCCTTCCCCTTACCCCTCTTGTGGGCTCACGTGAAGGGGTAGGGGTGTCCCAATTCTCTTTAGCTTGAAGGTGTAGGGCTAAGGGGAAGGGCTAGATCAGTAATGCCCAAAGTAGGGCCGTTGGGCCAAAGTTGGCCCATGGAAACATTTGATTTGGCCCGCCATCCCTCTGAGAATACAGTAAGAATGATGGGGATGGTTTTGAGATTGTCAATTCAAATGTAATGTAACCCTTTGTTTGTTTGTTTGCTTGCTTGTTTTATTGTTAAAAGCTAAATGAAATGTTTTAATTAAATGGCATAAATGAATCAGATTTTGTTTAAATGTACATACTGTCTCCCGACAATCCAGAGACTTTGGTGAGCAAATCAAGTCAAGGCAGATGCTGATTGACTAGGGTATGTATTCATTTAACTCCACTGTGGTATAAATGTGATTGTTCATGTTGTTTTTGTTTTGGGTTTTTTTGCAATAAGTTATCATTTAAAAAGTTATTTTGCATTAGCAAATACGATTTAAAGTAACATTTTCTATTTATTTTGAAATATTAGGAAATAAATGAGGAAAATACCCATGTCAACTTTAATGTACGATAGTTTGGTATACTGTATTTCACTTCGGCACATGGCTCATAATGATATTTGGTTTTTAGCCCTTCAAACTAAAAAGTTTGGGCACCCCTGGGCTAGATAGACCTTGAAACAGAGATTTTTTAGGACCACACTTGAGACCAAGAAGTTCGAAAATTTCCCAGAATACACCAGCTACAACAGCAGCATGGCTGCACAAGAAAGTCAGGAGATGCACAAATCAGTATTTTTGGCTAATTTAAGATTTTTTACAACAAACAAGCACATGTTTTAATACATTCGTAACAACATTTGTGTTTGACGGTCATGCTTTATAAAAAACAATTAAAAAAAAATCTATAATCCATAATAATAACTCCTGTAGAGTAGTCCCACAACATACTTTCACATCTGTCACTCAATGACACTGGAATACCCTTTCAGAAAAGTCTAGTGGCTGGGTATTAGCTTTTTACAGTGTCTGGTATAATGTTAATGCTGTTTTCGTGTGTTTACATAGATCAGGGATGCCCAAACTTTTTTTTTTCTGAAGAGCCAAAATCCAAACTTGATTTAGGGTGGTGGGACGAAGCTAAATATACCAAACTGTATTACATTAAAGTTGCCATGGTAACTTCCTAATTTAATAATATTTAAAAATATATAGAAAAAATACTTTAATTGTAGCAATAATTATAGCCTAGATATATTTTACATTTTATAATAGACTAGTTACTATAAAACCATAAACAATCTCATTTATAACATAATGAATATATATATATATATATATATATATATATATATATATATATATATATATATATATATATATATATATATATATATATATATATATATATATATATATATATATATATATATATCGGTCAACATCTAAAAGAAAATTTGTTTTAGGGTTTTAGGTCCCTTTAAAAATCTGAATAATTCACATTTAATTAAAACATTTAAATTCAGTTTAGCTTTTTTGTTGCTCAGCAATTAAACAAACGAACAAAAGTTTATGTAAACCTAGAAATGACGATCTCTGTTTGAGGGATTCGCCTCAATCTTCCCCATCATTTGTCCATCTGTTCTCTATTTGGTTGGTGGGCCAAATCAAAGGTTATTATGGTTATTATTATTAAAGGTTATTTTTCAGGACCCCACTAGAAACCAAGGGGTACAAAAATTTCCCATGATACTCCAGCTACTACGGCAACATGGCTGCGTACGCAAGTCAGGAGATGCACAAATTAGTATTTTTTAGCATTATTAAGAATTTCTACAACAAACATGTATACATTTATATACATTCATAACCGCGTCTGTTTTACCGTCATGCTTTTAAAAAAACTATTTTAAAAAATGCTAAATTTGGCCATCTATAATCCCTAATAATAACTCCTGTATAGTACTCCTACAACATACAGTCGAAGTCAAAGAATTTGTTTTCTTTTTTAAATATTTCCCAAATGATGTTTAACAGAGCAGGGGAATTTTCCCAGTATGTCTGATAATATTTTTTCTTGTTCTTTAGGGTTTTAGGACCCCTTTAAAAATCGGATTAATTTACACTTAGTTGAAACATTTAAGATCAGTTTTGCTTTTTTTGTAGCTCAGCAAAAAAAAAAAAAAAAACTAGAAATGTAAAAAATGTAAAACTAGAAGTGGCGATCTCTGTTTAAGGGATTCGCCCCAACCTTCCCCCTTTGTCCATCTCTTCTCTATTTGGTTGGCAGGCCAAATCAAAGATTACCATGGGCCCTAGTTTGGGCATCTCTGACATAGATGAATATGGCACAGTAATAAAAATACACAGTACAGTTATGAGCTTATTGCCAAATTATATCATTATGATAACATGATCTCATTGCTTATTGCATTTCTTGAAGATAAATACCAATAACACATTTGGAATAACTACAGCAGTTGCCATTGTCTATTTCATACGAAGTACAAGCTCGCGATGACATATGATGACGTGTGCAGGTGTTGTAGTGTGGTCCCATGTCTTAGAGGGTAAATTTTGAACCCCTTCACACTCTCTCTCTAGGGCCAAGGGGTAGGGGTAAAAAAAAAAAAAATAGAATTGGTGTTGGGCCCAAGGGTTTAAGATGCTCATGACCATTAAACATGTCAAAACAGTCTTTTGAAAGAGTCCATATCGATTTTAAATTGATATATTGTGCAGCCCTTTAGCCTAAACCACCTACAGAATCAGATGGCAATCGCCATTTGCAGCCAGGAGAACATTTTCATTTGAGGCAAAAAAAAATAAAAATAAAAAAAATCTGCACATGGGTACCACACTGTACCAGACACGTTGCGACACAACTGGAACCAATCTCCCCATTCTTGTTCCCCACATCCTCATTCACAAGCGCGCGGCCCTCTTGGACGTCTGTGAGTGTTTATCTCTGCGTGAGAAGTGAACGCGGCTGCTCTTTTTTTAGCTGGCTGTTCTTAAAGATCCGTTGGAAGCCCTGAAGCATGACAAAATGAAGGTTTAGTAGATGAAAAAAAAAATGCGACAGATCAGAAAAACCACAACACTCGCATACCGAGAGTGAAAAAAGAAGAAGAAAGGAGGCGGGGGCCATACTATAGACGGCACCATGCGCTTTTTATTGGGTGACAGGAAGCATTAACCTACACAGGGAGAGAAACACCCATCACATGTTTACTGACAAGTGAATCTGGCCAAGAGTATGTGCACTCAAATGTTTGCTGTTTGTTCAAACTTCTTTTTTAAAATGAGCTGAAACAACACAATTCTTGAGGTTTAGGGAGGACAACTTAATTGTTTTATGTTCAATTCACGTAAATTCCTTCTTGTTGGCCCAACACAAATTGATTGTGTGGAGCCCAGCATTTTTGACAGTGTGTAGGGTGCACTGAAAAAAATGATTCATTGGAGTTACTAAATTTTTTTAACCCTTTTGGACTCATCACACGTCAGGTCGAAGTAAATTTTTTATTTATTTATTTTTTTTTTTCCTGGGCATTTCACTGAATTTAATGCCTATTGTTTATGATATTGGACTTTTGTCATCCCATCAAACAGCAAAGCTTTTTTTGCACCACTCACACTTGTCACCGCTACCAAGTCAACCAATCACAGACCTTGAGCTACGCGTCGTTGCCTCTCTATTACTGATAGGCTCTAGGCTCAGTATTAAACTACAAATGGCGCTCTAGACTAGTTATCAACATCAGACGGCGCTCTAGGCTCAGTATTAAACTACAGATGGCGCTCTAGGCTAGTTATCAACATCAGATGGTGCTCTAGGCACAGTATTAAACTACAGATGGCGCTCTAGGCTAGTTATCAACATCAGACGGTGCTCTAGGCTCAGTATTAAACTACAGATGGCGCTCTAGGCTAGTTATCAACATCAGACAGTGCTCTAGGCTCAGTATTAAACTACAGATGGCGCTCTAGGCTAGTTATCAACATCAGACAGTGCTCTAGGCTCAGTATTAAACTACAGATGGCGCTCTAGGCTAGTTATCAACATCAGACGGTGCACTAGGCTCAGTATTAAACTACAGATGGCGCTCTAGGCTAGTTATCAACATCAGACGGCGTTCTAGGCTCAGTATTAAATTACAGATGGTGCTCTAGGCTAGTTATCAACATCAGACGCCGCTCTACGCTCAGTATTAAACTACAGATGGCGCTCTAGGCTAGTAATCAACATCAGATGGCGCTCTACGCTCAGTATTAAACTACAGATGCCGCTCTAGGCTAGTAATCAACATCAGACGGCGCTCTAGGCTCAGTATTAAACTACAGATGGTGCTCTAGGCTAGTTATCAACATCAGACGGCACTCTAGGTTCAGTATTAAACTACAGATGGCGCTCTAGGCTAGTAATCAACATCAGACGGGGTTCAAGGCTTATTATTAAACTACAGATGGTGCTCTAGGCTAGTAATCAACATCAGACGGCGTTCAAGGCTTTTTATTAAACTACAGATGGTGTTCTAGGCTAGTTATCAACATCAGACGGCGCTCTAGGCTAGGTATTGAAGTACAGATGGTGCTCTAGGCTAGTTATCAACATCAGACGGCGCTCTAGGCTCATTATTAAACTACAGATGGCGTTCTAGGCTAGTAATCAACATCATACGGCAATCTAGGCTCAGTATTAAAGTACAGATGGCACTCAAGGCTAGTTATCAACATCAGACGGCGCTCTAGGCTCAGTATTAAACTCCAGATGGTGCTCTAGGCTAGAAATCAACATCAGACGGCGCTCTAGGCTCAGTATTAAAGTACAGATGGCGCTCTAGGCTAGTTATCAACATCAGACGGCGATCTAAGCTCGGTATTAACCTACAGATGGCGCTCTAGGCTAGTAATCAACATCAGACGGCGCTCTAGGCTCAGTATTAAAGTACAGATGGCGCTCTAGGCTAGTTATCAACATCAGACGGCGCTCTAGGCTCATTATTAAACTACAGACGGCGCTCTAGGCTAGTTATCAACATCAGACGGCGCTCTAGGCTCATTATTAAACTACAGACGGCGCTCTAGGCTAGTTATCAACATCAGACGGCGGTCTAGGCTCAGTATTAAACTACAGATGGCGCTCTAGGCCTTAGAATTGTCCTAACTCCCCTTTTCCCTCGTAAATCAAAACATGTCAAATAGTGATGCAGGTGTCTGAGGTCCTTCACTGACTCGATATGTGCAGAGAATAGTGTCAAACAGCTGTGTGTGTATAAACTATCCTGTCGCAAAATGTGGCTCTAGGCTAGGTGTTAAACTACAGATAGTGCTCTAGGCTAGGTTTGCAGGGGGTCCTTTGGGCCCCCTATTAGTAACTGTGGGCCCCGAAACGGTGTGGGCCCTTAGAATCGTCCTAAACGAAAATCCTACACAACAGTAATGTTTAATTAAGATGTTTACATGTCTGTACTGCACTTCAAGACATACTCCACATGTCTTAATTCTATTTATGTTTAGTTTAATTATGACTTTAGTCGGATTAAGGTCATAAAAAATCACTGTGGGAGACTTTTAATCAGAGTATTTACTACACAATCATATTAAAATTGGATTATTGATGACCATGTAAACATACTCAATGTTTCTTCTAGTCTGTGCAGTTTAATTTACAGAATTTCTGCCGTCTACTGTAAACGTGCTTACTTTTTTGGTCACATCCATAGCGCATGTTTATTTCCCTCTTTTAAAATATAAACTGTTAACAGATTGATATTTTTCTGATCCCATAACTCTGTGGTTAGTTTTGTAAAATATAAACAGATGTTTCAATATAATGTTAACATACACTTTCTATGTAAAATTATATTTTGAGTTTTTACAGCAAATGTCACATCCATAACACTGGTATTGCTCGTGTTCCACAGAAGAAGGTCAGTCACAGAGGTTTGCAAAGTCATGCAATGCATTTTATTTTCACTTCAACCAGTGAGATTTCTACCAGCACCTAACCAAGTCTAAAACCTCCTTTTTCATCAGAGTGCATGACCTACGTGGTGTTTACAGCCCATCCCGCGCACTGCACGCTCTCGCCTGGTGCACTCGTGCTGTTGTTCAGCGCACATGTCGTGTGACGCTGTCCCGGCCCCTTGCGTGGGCCCCCGGGTGCTCGTTCTATCAGTGATCATCCGGCCCACTAATGACTCAGCAACCTCCAAACAGACGAACATCACTTCCTCTCTGGCCATCAGTCTCCCCTTCCTCATCCCTCATGTGTGCACACACGGTAAATTCCCATTCTCACAATACCTCCACAGTTCTGTTTTCTCCTCGTCCGCGATGCACCATTTCTCCATCTGTAAACGTCCACTTGGCCAAACAGCCGCCTCATTGTTTTCAGACTTCTCACTCATTTCCTGTTTCAAGCTGCTTAGCTCTAATCTTTCACTTTTCCATGTACTTTGCACTTTGTAGGCTTTACTACCCTAATAATGCTCATTCAGGACATTAGAGGTGGGACGCTCCACAAAAGCCAAGCCATTTTAAATCCAAGTCATTTGTACTTTAAATGGGGTTTTTAATAATTGTTCATATAGTAACTGCAAATAGCTTGTCCAGAAAAGTAAAACCAAGAGCTTCCTCAACTTCCCCAAAGCACGTCGTTTAAAATGTTCAAGATAATGCTGAAAGAGCCATTGTGTACTGTAATGCCAATGAGTTTCGCAAATAAAAGGGATTTGTTCAAGCTATAATCTCACATAGTCAGAGGTACTACACAAAAAAACAATAAAAACTTGCTGCCTAAATTATTTTAGTTGAATCAAATGAACTTTTCTAGTCATCTCAACTCAAACTGACTAAAAAACTAAAAAATAATAAATAGAACATGGCATAGCTAACAATATTTAGTTGAAACCTGATTAAGAATAGTTAAAAGTAACATAAAACATTTGCTGTTATAACTATGTCATCATTTTTACAGTTTATAGTTCCACATATTTACACGCATATATATATATATATATATATATATATATATATATATATATATATATATATATATATATATATATATATATATATATGCACACACACACAGTTGAAATCAAAATTATTACCCCCCTTTTATTTTTTTTTTAAATATTTCCCAAATGATGGGATGAAGGAAATTTTCACAGTATGTCTGATAATATTTTTTCTTCTGGAGAAAGTCTTATTTGTTTCATTTCGGTTACAATAAAAGCAGTTTTTAATTTTTTAAAAAACATTCTAAGGTCAAAATTATTAGCCCCTTTAAGCTATATATTTTTTCTATAGTCTACAGAACAAACCATCATTATACAATAACTTGCCTAATTACACTAACCTGCCTAGTTAACCTAATTAACCTAGTTAAGCATTTAAATTTCACTTTAAGCTGTATAGAAGTGTCTTGAAAAATATCTAGTACAATATTACGTGCTGTCATCATGACAAAGATAAAATAAATCAGTTATTAGAAATGAGTTATTAAAACTATTGTGTTATATATATATATATATATATATATATATATATATATATACACACACACACACACACACACACACACACACACACACACACACACACACACACACACATAGAGCTTAATGTTTTTTGCCAGTAAACTGCAGAGCTTGCGCAAACATATCCATATCACAACCAGCAGATGTTTTATTTTTATTATTTTTTATTTTGTTATTAAAAGCAAAAAGCGCAGCACATATTCATAAAAACATTGCTGGATGGTGTCTGTATGTTTGTCATAGTTAAATTGCTGCAAAGGTATTTGCAATTTCCTTTTGCTTCTAATCCTTTTTTTTTTTTTTTTTTTTTAATCAGTGGCATCAGTTTGGAGCCAGATCAGTCTAAGAAATAAAACATTTACAAAATAAAATTCATACATGCACAGCATAATTCACATTTACAAAATCTAATTTGTAAATTTAAAACACAATTCAAAAATACAACACACAATTAGTGAATTCACATGTTCACATGTAAAAAGATTTTTTTTCGGCAAATCATGTATATTATTAAATCCTGTTATGAAGTTACAAATTGGATTTGTGTTTTTATGAATCGTGTTTTGAATTTATGAACTGGATTTGTGTATTTTTGAATCGTGTTTTGAATTTATGAATTGGATTTGTGTATTTTTGAATCGTGTTTTAAATTTATGAACTGGATTTGTGTATTTTTGAATCGTGTTTTGAATTTATGAACTAAATTTGTGTATTTTTGAATCGTGTTTTGAATTTATGAACTGGATTTGTGTATTTTTGAATCGTGTTTTGAATTTATGAACTGGATTTGTGTATTGACGAATCGTGTTTTGAATTTATGAATTGGATTTGTGTATTTTTGAATCGTGTTTTGAATTTATGAACTGGATTTGTGTATTTTTGAATCGTGTTTTAAATTTATGAACTGGATTTGTGTATTGACGAATCGTGTTTTAAATTTTACGAATTGGATTTGTGTATTTTTGAATCGTGTTTTGAATTTATGAATTGGATTTGTGTATTTTTGAATCGTGTTTTGAATTTATGAACTGGGTTTGTGTATTTTTGAATCGTGTTTTGAATTTATGAACTGGATTTGTGTATTTTTGAATCGTGTTTTGAATTTATGAACTGGATTTGTGTATTGACGAATCGTGTTTTAAATTTTATGAATTGGATTTGTGTAATTATGAATCGTGTTTTAAATTTGCGAATTGGACTTTGTAAATGTGACTGTGCTTTGGATATATGAATTATATTTTGTAAATGTATTATTTTTGAGACTGATCTGGCTCCATACATCAGTGGCTACTTAATAAACTGTAACCAGAAATATACTTCTTATGCTCACATTCACACGTATAAGAAAAAGATGAGAAATGAACATGAGAAATATATTTCTGTCTGCAGTTTACTTCATGGCCACTGATAACAAAAAAAATAATCTGAATTTTACATAGAGCCTCTTTAAATAATCAAATACTGTTATCAAATACATCCAAATTCATTATCCACAAATACAATATATATATATATATATTAGAGGTGTGAACCTACACTGGTCTCATGGTTCGGGTTATGATTATCATGCCATCGATTTGATTCAATTGGATATCAATTCGATATCTCGGTGCATCACGGTGCATTGACGATGCTTTCCAAACACAATTATATATTTTCTTCACAGCAGCAATTCTTGTATTAAAATGTATAAATATATTTATATACTCTTTGTAAAACAATTTTGTCCTCTAATACAGTCAGATATTTAAACTGTACCTTTAAACAACATGAGCATTTACAGCAAATAAACAAATAAAAATATCCCGCTCGCTTTCTGATCCTTGTCTACCAAGTTCTCTTACACTCCTATGATTGCTCACATGCTCAACAGAAAGGTCTGCGATTGGCTCTTGCGCAATGTGTTCTTCACAGATGAGTGTCACTGTACCACAGTGAGAGTATGAGAGAAAGAGAGAGAGAGAGAGAGAGAGAGAGAGAGAGAGAGAAATGAAGTTTACTTTCATTCTCTCAATCTCAATGAAATAGGGGGTTCTGCTGTTAGTGTCAGTGAAAGACCGTCCAGCAAACACACATGCAGTGAAATTGTGCATTTTCTAGGTTTTTAAGTAGTTAGAGCGTTGTAAATACTCACGCTCGCGGCTCACCTCCCTCGCCATAGTAAGCTACGGCGACAGCGCAAATGAGATCAATGACGTCAGTACATAATAACTAGTTATGATTTTTACTGAATCGATACCGAATTGTCTGCGTCTGCATCGCGGTGCACCAAAGAAACAATTAATTTTGAAACCCCTAATATATATATATATATATATACTGTATATATATTTATTTAAAACTGCAAGACAAAGGGCAGATTAGTGGAAAGTCTATTTCTACAAATTATTTCGTAAATAGTTTTCTTTTTAAAGGTCAAAGAAAAGACGTCCACGTAGTTCATGTTGACACAGAAAAACAATGGAAAAGCAGAGCAGTGGAATGCAAAAACATGTTCTGTGTGAACAGTCACTAAACCTGGCATAAGTATAAACGCATACACATGATACAATCACTCAAAACACTGACAACAGCTAATGCAAGCAATCCTTCAATGCGGGTCACTACTATGATTGGCTTTGTTATTGAGTTGACGTGGCATTAGTACATGGTTCCTAGGGGGTCCTGACTGTTTTTAGGTGTTGTAGTGCAATTGCTATGGTGCAGGACAGGTCTTTGTAAGGTTAAATCCAATCATGTTTTGGATAACAATTAGTGTTAGGTTAACCTGAAATTATCTGCTAGAAAAAAAATGGAGATAGTTTATAAAAATCTACAGTTTTATTTATAATTATTTTTTTCATTAATTAACTTATCAGCATTTAAATTTTTGCATATTAGGGCTGGGCGATTTGGCCTAAAATCAAAATCTCAATTAATTGACCATTTAAACTTGATTACGATAAATGAGCGATTATTTTATTAATTTCACAAGATTTGTACAGTAAATATGTTCACATATTACAGTGAGAGATTTCTGAATGAAGGGTGCATTACTTGATTTTAAAATAATTGAAGGAAACACACACTATCCACTATCTATGATTATTTATTGAACATCAATGTCGAACAACTGAAATGAAAACACACGTCGCCTAAAACCAACAGTCAGTTTTTCTTATAAAAAAGTGAAAATAAATAACTTGCACTTTTGCAAACAAAATGTATAATTTTCAATCTAAATTTTTAATATTAAAAGCAGAAAATAAACAGTATCTCTTCTAAATAAAATAAATCTTGTATATCCTGTATATAATATTTTAGATGTAAACAAATATTTTAACGTAAATAATGATTTTATTTTGATAGAAAATATGCCGTCTATGGCGCAGCTTCCAATCATCATCAATGTAGTGCAAACTTGCGATGTGTAGTTACATTTTTTGAGAGGAGAACGAGTATGTGGTGCATTCGACGCAGGAGTATAAAGTAGTCTTTTCAGAGCGGGGTCACGTGGCTCCATGTGTGGTAGGGAAAGTAATTGAAAAAATTGACTTGGAAATTAGATCAAGTACATGTTCTAATTGTCAATTTCGATTTCTTTTCGATTAATTGCCCAGCCCTAATATATATATATATATATATATATATATATATATATATATATATATATATATATATATATATATATATATATATATATATATATGAGCAATTCCATGCAAATGTCAACCTTGCCATGAAAAAAATTAAGTTTTCACCAAAACAGAGAAACCGTTTCTACATTTGTTGTTTAAGCAAGTATTTTACAGTACTTTAAAAATACTCATGAATGTATTTGTCAGTGTTTAAAACTATTATATTTAATTTGCCAAAATCACACAAGTGGCAATTTCACAGGTGTCGCATCCATAACGACACATTTTCCTCATAAATGCAAAAATATTAAATAAAATAAAATCAATCATTTTTGTTTTATAGTGAGCCGACTCGTATCTGTTTGATTAGCATTGTTTCTTTTTGGTTGTGCAGTTTAATTGACAGAATTTCTGTCAATATAATATGTTACTGAAAACTTACAAACTTTTTTTGTCACATCCATAACGCATGTTTATTTTCCTCATTGAAAGTATAAAAAATGTTTACAGATTGTTATTTTTCTGATCTTATAACTCTGTGGTCAGTTGTTTTGGAAAATATAAACAGATTTGTCAATATAATGTTAATGTTTATTTTCTATGCAAATTTATGTTTTAAGTTTTTACTGCAAATGTCACATCCATAACGCTGGAATTGCTCATATATATATACTTCAACAGAGTGTAAAAATCTTTCTGTGGGTCTCGTCTATAAAATCTGATCTTTATTTTCTATTGGATTCAAGTGAGGTGATTGGCTGGGCCATTCTACAGCTTGATTTTCTTTCTCTGAAAGCATTTGAGAGTTTCCTTGGCTGTTTCGGATCATTTTCTTGCTGAAATGTCCACCCTGGATTTCTCTTGATCATCTTGCTAATGTAGATGTTGGACTGAAGCAGCTAATATTCATTTACAATGAGGAAGGTTGTTGCTGAAGAACTACCGAGAGATTTCAGCTGCTGTCTGGGCTTTCACTGCCTTTATACACCTCCCTTTCTTCATGTGTTCAATAGTTTTTTCCCTGCATCTGTTTTCTTTGCATATATGTATTTCTTTGGTTGTTACCAGCATTTGGTAAAAATTTCGAGTCAACGTCAACTTTAGAAATATGTTTTGGTGGCGTGTTCAATACTTATGTCCCCCACTGTGTGTGTGTGTGTATATATATATATATATATATATATATATATATATATATATATATATATATATATATATATATATATATATATATATATATATATATATATAAAAGTGGTGGGCTGTTATTGGCATTAACATGCTGCATTGATGCGAGACTCTTATTGGGCAATAAACATATACAGTATCGCCTTTAATCTATTCTCAAAGTTGAGTTGGGAGCTGGGTCTATTCTACGTAAGCTATGATGACTTTCACCTTGATATTTTAGCGCAGATATATACCTGGCCGAATTGCACTGTAGGTGGCGAGAACGAGTCTTCGAACCTGTGTGTATCCTACTGTGAAATTACCACATCAAACATGACGTGCTAACATGGATGGATTAATGTTAGCTCCACATTAAACTATCAGGCACCTGTAGAGTTTATGCGTTCAAGTAAAACATACAAATAAAATGGAGCGGCTGCTTTTAAAAATGAATGACGGTGAATGAAAGTCAAACTGGTGAGCCGTCTGACAAAAAAGTGCCCTCCTGAATCAAATCAGCAGGATGCCCTTCTGGGTCTTTCACTTACTTAGGGCGTACTCACACTATTCTATCCGAACCGTGCCCAGGCCCGTTTCCCGGATCAATTGAGAAGTGTGAGTGCTCTGAACTGGACTCAAGCACGGTTCACTTGGGTGGCCCTGGCCCGGTTGGAAGAGGTGGGCCTGAGCGCGGTTCACTTGAGCTCAGGCACGGTATGCTTGCAGTGTGAGTGCAAGTGTGCCTAAGCCCGAAACTGAAAGCGAGACATGACTTTTAAGGGACTGTATCATATGGATTAATTAATCATTTGTGCTGTTCAATGAACACAAACTGTCGTAGTTTATTAAAGACGCAAATCCCTCACTGCACGACAACTGCACCTTCAGCAAATCACCTCTGGACATCTGTAGTCTAGTTATTCGCCTTAATAGACAATAATATAATTAAGGTGTTTACGTGAAGTGCTTTCATGTAAGAGTTTCCTGTAATTTTGGGAGACTTTAACTGCAGGTCGGCACTTTCACATTCACTCATGAACATTTCATTCATGCCCCCGTGACAAACTGCGGTATTAGACGCAAATAAGGAGTAAGGACTGGTGAGTGTTATGGAATTTATTAACGCACGCCAAATGGAAAGAAAAAAACTTCTGCATTTCGTGTGTGTGTGTGTGTGTGTGTGTGTGGTCTTTTACTGACAGCCGTGTGTGTGGATCTTGTTGGAAAATACGGTAAAAAGTCCTACATGACGGTAATACTTTGATTGCAGTGTTTACTTCAATAATGCCACTAATAACTGCATACTCCACATCTTAATTCTATTTCTGTTTAGTTCAGTTGTGACTTTAGTCGAATTAAGGTCATTAAAAGTCGCTGTTTGGAGCTTATGTAGGCCTACAGTTCAAAATTCATGTTTAACTGCATAAACAGTTAGTAAACACAAGTACATCTTATTGAACATCATTTATTTTCATCACCAATAATCATAGTAGAACAGTTTCTCAAGCAGTTTGTGATGCATTTTGGAAACAGGAGATGAGCCCCTGGTCTAATGCACCACCTGGCTTGAGAAACCCGTTCTCAAAGACTTACTTTTAGTCATTATTTGGGTAGCACACATATTCTGAATGCCTTCGGCAGAATTCAAATGAGCCATTTTAATCTAGATTAATTCCAAGATCACAGCGAGATTAATCTAGATAAAAAAATAATCTCTGCCCACCTACTATATATATATATATACACACACACACACACAATTTTTAAAAAACAATTTAATAATTTGTATTATTAAATAATAAAATAAATTTAACATAACATTTTAATATATAATGAAAAAAAAAAAATATATATAAACTTATTTAAATAAAAATGTTAATAAGTTAATTACATTTAATTTATTTTTATTTCCTTTTTTTACATTTATAGTATTTTTACTATATATATATCTATACATACACACACATACACGTGAAGTCAGAATTATTAGCCCCCCTGTTTATTTTTTCCCCAATTTCTGTTTAACAGAGAGCAGATTATTTCAACACATTTCTAAACATAATAGTTTTAATAACTCATTTCTAATAACTGATTTATTTTATCTTTGCCATGATGACAGTAAATAATATTTGACTAGATATTTTTTAAGACACTTCTATACAGCTTAAAGTGACATTAAAAGGCTTAACTAGGTTAATTAGGGTAACTAAGCAGGTTAGGGTAATTTATTGTATAAAGATGGTTTGTTCTGTAGACTATCAGAAAAAATATAACTTAAAGGGGCTAATAATTTGACCTTAACATTCTTAAAAATTAAAAATTACAATTTAAAAATTAAAAACTGCTTTTATTCTAGCCGAAATAAAACAAATAAGACTTTCTCCAGGAGAAAAAATATTATCAGTCATACTGTGAAAATTTCCCTGCTCTGTTAAACATCATTTGGGAAATATTTGAAAAAGAAAAAAGAATTCAAAGTAGGGCTAATAATTCTGACTTTAACTGCATATACATACTAGTTTTCATATATGTATATACTGTACAAATAGTTTTTTTATTAATTCATATATTTAAACTCACTACAAATGATCACAAATTGTGCGTTAATAATAAAAAAAATTTACTTTAACATGCTTTATGGCTTTAACCTCTACAAATCATCTGCTTCATTTACATTTTAAGTGTGTGCAAACACACACACAGTTCAGCATCATCATTTAAAGCAAACACTTCTTCAGCTTAGTGCACTGCTGTAATTTCCGTTCTTTGTATTCCAATTCGACTTCAAGTCCATTACATTTGCACTCTCTAATTCCCTGGCTGGGGTCTCTGGTTGCTCGACACACACGCACACACACATACGCGCACACACACACACGCACACACACACACACACACACACACACACACACACACACACACACACACACACACACACACACACACACACACACACACAGTGAGTTTCCTGTACTGTAGGGTCGTGATAATAAAAGCGGTGCCCACATGATACCGAGTCTCAGAAACTGATTTCATCCACGTAATTCTGCTGAATCAGAGAAAACGAAAACCCCACGGCTGCTTCCTCCTCCTCATGACTCCACGAATGCGCAAACAACATAGACTGAACGCGTCGCACAAGCATGAGAACATAGGACACAAAAATAAAGAGTGTAGGAAGCAGACAGGCAATGGGCTTATTCACAGAGACAGGAAACCCTGCCCTGCCTCAGTGACCACTTACTTACACACACAAACACACACACACACACACTGTTCACATGTAGATTTGAACTTTGACTTCAAGGTTTTAGGCGTGAGGGTCTTGTAACTAAAGACTTAAACAACACGACAAGAAGGCAACAATGTAAAAGCAAGAACAAAATTAGCCAAGAAAAAGCATTTTACGTCTTTACGGAAATATTGATCTTCCAATTTAACAAATTATTCCATAAAAGCAATTCCGACAGTTCCGACTGGATTAGGGATGCATTGATTAATGATTTTGGTTGTACAATTATAGTCTGAGGAATAATCACGATTTCAGGGTTATCACGATTATTACGCATTCATTCATTTCAAAACACTACTAGTTTTTTTAAAGTGTTAATTATTGCTGGTCAGTAACCAATAAATACAGCACAAAATAATAATAATAATAATAAACAAAAAAATAGTCCATTTCTCTTTGGACTTAAAAATAAATGAAAAAAGGTTTTTGGCATTTAAACATAAGTAATAATTTTACACTGAAAATAAATGACAGAAAAACAAATAAATAAATATAAATAAATAATGTAAATCTAAGCTACATATTAGCTAAGTATTTCCCTTTTAAAGAGAACAAACGTAGCCAAAGGCTGCTGAAAGGCACTGTTGATCAACTATTACAATATTGTTTGGTATTTTCCTTTTGTATTTTTTTCTCTTTGGAGTAGGGATGTGTGTATTCAATACAAAGTATGAAGCTGATTGGTCAGTTCTTGTCACGTGACTTGCTGTGGCATTCTTTCAACTAGGAGTGCCTGGAAAGCGTGAGCGCATCTCACCGTGCTGTCGCTCCCGATCGGTTCTCTTTCAAATAGACTAGACAAATAGTTATGTTCATGCACTCACAGTCCTGCTGCTATCAAAAGCTCCAGATTGGTCTTTTTGTAAGCAGCACCGGTTGCTTTCGTTTTAACCATTATTTAAACTGGATATAGGATATTAACTTCCCATTTAGGTGTAGTTAACTGGTGCTAACGGTTTTTTTAAAGAAATGTTTTGTTAAATAAAATGTATAATATACAGCTAAATTTAGCTTGTCTTGAACATTATTTAAAATTTGTGGCTAAGAAATAATTATTTATTTATTTTTAGTGTGGTTAGAGATCAATTTGGTAAATCCTTTGAGCTCTGAAAAGTCATGTGAAATAAAAACTAATTGTAATACAACATTATGAAACCATGACCCATGTGCTCATGCTCACTGAGCAAGCTCATACACAACATACACAAAAAGTGACATGAATGAGGAGGCATGTGCAGTGGCGGTTCTAGGGGAGGGGCCAGTGCCCCCGTGTCAATAAGCTTGCCCCCCCCTCTGGCCCCCCTAAATTTCAATAATATCACACGTATTTTTGTGTCAAAACGCCACGGAGAAGCGAGATCAGCCATCGGTGGCAGAATGCGAAGATATGACTGAGGCCAGTGTTGCCAGATGTAGCTGACTGATTCCAGTAAGAAAAACTATCCAAAACCCGCCGAAATGCACATACATGCATGCAATCGAAGTCAAAACCCCTCAGATGGGCGGGAAACCGCCAATCTGGCAACATTGACTGAGGCCTCTCTACACTCACGGTGTCGTGCGCACTTGCTCTCTCTGTCAGTGACGGTGCTGCGTGCATCAGTTCCTCGCATTCGTCAAAAGTTAACCCCCAAATTGACACAGGTAATAAAAAGATTCAGTCATGTTCATGTTGTGAAAAACTATCAAAAAGTCCACTGTTTATTATGTTAGACTGCTGTTTTCAATAGCGATTTTAATACTTTTAATATAGGAAGTCCTCGGCTATGCAGAGGCTAATCAGAAATTGACTGTACATAGTTTTACATTATGCAGTCTTGAATTTACAAACAGTCTGCAAGTACCGGAGAACAAATGCAACACAATGATTAAATTTAGTTTTCAGACACGCTCATGTAAAGGTATAATACTCATCTCGTTTAGTTGTGCCTTCATTCATTTTTGTTTTCAGTTGTGACATCAAGCACGAGTCTTCAACACATGATTTATCTACAACACGTTTTTAAACATAATAGTTTAATTTCTAATAAGTACTTTTTTATCTTTCCCATGGTGACAGTCAGTGCAGAAAATGTTAGTTATTTTGCAAGTTGTATTCAGATAAATTCCCTTTAAGTATTCTGTAGTTTTTGATTCAGATTAAAGTGTAATTTAAAGACTTGTTAACTAGGAAAGTTAGAATAATTAGTCAAGTTATTGTATAACTGTTTTTTGTGTAGACAGTCAAAAAATATACAGTAAATATTTCTTAAGGAGGCTAAAAATACTGACCTTAAATTTGTTTTTAAAAAAATTAAAAACTGCTTTTATTCAAGAAATAAACTAAAGAAATAAACTTATTATGACTCCAGATTTTTTTTGTTTGTTTTATACGGAATACTGTCAAAATCTCCTTGGTTTGTTAAAGATCACTTGAAAAACATTATTTTAAGTTAACGGGAGGGCAAAAAAGTTGACTTCAACTGCGTCTGTTAACCTCTTAAGGCCCTTGTGGTTTTTTTACTTGCATTTTTTATTTCTCTTTGCTATTTGGGCTTATTGGAATCTAATTAGAATAAAAATCTAAGTATCATCTTTTGATATGTAGAGAAAAATGATGTCCAAATATGTGGACTCGTGGTCCAAATTTACATAAAACACTTTTTCCCGAATTTTCTTTTATGCATATTTAACATCAAAACAAGTTCAAAAAAAATTTTATCAGAGAGTTAAAACAACAATTTTTCCCATTTTGGGCTCTTTAAAATAGGGTTTGGGACATTTCATATGCTGCAAAATAGTTTCAGGATGACGCTGTATGTCTGTAACAAAATCTAAAACATTCAAAGTATTTTAAATAGCCACTTAAGAGCTAAAAATGTGCTGTCCATGTATGTGGACACTCGGACCTTAGGAGGTTATAGTTTACAGGTGCAAAAATTGCCTTGATGTACTTGAAATGTTAAAAATGTCTTATCCTGCTACAATACAAAGTTACTTGTCAAAAAAAATTAACATGGAAGATTATCTTGAGTTTAAGTTATTTAATTAGCTTGTTTATGAAGACTGCAGAGTGATAGATGAAAACAATGACTATGAATAATTGTTTAAGTATTTTTTTATGTATGTTAAAGTGTGCCCCCTAAAAGTACAAGTGGCCCCTGCCCGGCCCCCCCAGTTACTTTTGTCTAGAACCGCCACTGGGCATGTGGACGTTGCACAAAATCTAAATCAAGTCATTTTAGCTTGTCAAAGTCATATTTATGCATATAAAATATATTTTCCCAACGACACAATTTTGGCTAGTGAAAATGGCGAGTGGCTGGTAATGTTGGAAAACTATTAGCCACAGTGGCTAGTGATCAAAAAAGTGAATGTCAAGCCCTGTATATATATGTATATATTAGAGCAGTAATCACATTACCGTAACCGTACGAAACCGTGAAACCATGACATTTTTATCCAAGGTTATTATACCGTCTGAATCTTATACCGGCCCATGCCTAGTTTGAAGAAAGATCAAGGTCCCATAATACAACTCAAAAACTCAAAACAAAAATCAAAACATGAAATCACAAAATATGGAAAATCGGATATTTACAGGTATTTTTTACAGTGGACTGTACAGTAGAATGTGCTTCTTTAAGTACTAAGACTAATAATAAATAACATTATTAAAAGTAAAGGAATTTAATGCAATTGATAAGGACTAAATCATATAATTTTTGCAGAAAGCAGAATTTGAGAAATAAAATGGACTACACAGAGTACATAAGTACATAATTGTATCTGTAAAATGTTAATTGTACAAGTTAATGATTCGATTAATTGGACCAGGTTTTTGATTACTTAAAGTAAAATGGAAGTATTAAAACCAAATATCAAAGTACAGAAAAAATACATTTTAAAAGGAAAAACTAAATTTGGAGGGGAAATATGGCTACACTTACTTGGCATAAAAAATAAATATTACAAAACAAAACAGTACAACAGAATCCACAGGGCTCTACAGAATCATGCATGGACAGTCACACTTGAGTCAGAAAACTTTAGTTCAGTGATATGAAACACCACAAACTACAGATTCTTTCTTAAATGACTCATTTTCTCACATAATATCAAATTGCAGCTTTTTACCAAACACTGATATTGTGATTCATTTGAATAATTCCTCAGCATATCATACAAACAATCTGATTTGTGTTTTATTATTTAAATAAAAACAATCAGCAAGAGAAAAACAGTTTGCAAACAGCCAAAGCAGCAGGATATGAAAAAGAAAAGGCTCTTGGGATTGTCTTCCTCTGCCTCCACTGCGTGTGTGTGTGTATGTGTATGTGCGTGTACGTCACATTTCCGGTGACCCAGCTGGACACACAGTCCAGACACAGTTTATTCCCTCCAATTCACCAGCATGCAGACTCACTTTCGTTTTCTTTTATAAAAATGTAACTCCAGAGTATTTTATATCTTGGATGATAAACTAATATGGAAATGTATAATATAAATTTCTCTGGGATTTTCTTACTTTAAAGTGAACTGGAAGTTGACTATTTCAGAAAGATTATGTATTTCCAACTGAAGTGATTATTGAGTAGAGGAAGAGTTTTATTTCTTTAAACTTTCTATTTTTTTATTCCTCCTCTCATCTTTCACTTGTAGCAAAGTAATGGTTGGAGGGGCGTGGCTAAGAATATTTTGCCCAATCCGTTAAAACGATGATTACAGGAATGACCTGATCAGCAGAGAACAAAAAAAGACAAGAACCCCGCCCTCCCTACAGTATATATATATACAGTTAAAGTCAGATTTATTAGCCCCCCGTTTATTTTTTTCCCCAATTTCTGTTTAACAGAGAGCAGATTTTTTCAACACATTTCTAAACATAATAGTTTTAGTAAGTCATCTTTAATAACTGATTTATTTGATCTTTGCCATGATGACAGTAAATAATATTTTACTAGATATTTTTCAAGACACTTCTATACAGCTTAAAGTGACATTTAAAGGCTTAACTAAGTTAATTAGGTTAACTAGGCAGGTTATTGTAATTAGGCAAGTTATTGTATAATGATTATTTGTTCTGTAGACCATTGAAAAAAAAATAGCTTAAAGGGGCTAATAATTTTGACCTTAAAATGGTTCTTAAAAAATTAAAAACTGCTTTTATTCTAGCCGCAATAAAGCAAATAAGACTTTTTAATACTGTGAAAATTTCCTTGCTCTGTTAAACATTATTTGGGAAATATTTAAAAAAGAAAAAAAAAATCAAAGGGGGCTAATAATTCTGACTTCAACTATATATATATATGTATTTGCTTGTGTTTTAAAAAATACATAACAATAATTCTAAAAATAATAATAAATAATATTCCTTATATAAATATTTGTTATTGGCAACACAATTTAAGTTTCATTTTTTTGTCTTCTCAGTTTAAATGTTTAGCAGTTTAATACAGGGTTTCTGCAGATATCACGTCAAATTTTTAAGACCATTAAGTATTAAATTTAAGACCTATATCACAATATTAAAAACACACATACACATAAAGAGAAAATACAAAATCACAAAATTAGTGGTAAAATAAATGTATTCAAATTGAAAAGTACTAAAGACAGGTTAGATGCACTATTGAACTACAGAAAAAACAAACAAACAAACAAACAAACATCTTAAGGCTGATTTCTACTTTTGCCTGGCACCACATCACGCACCTCACGAAACGCACGAGGCTTTTATACTTAACGCGTTCGGCATTGAGATAGTCTTTTAAATGACAGGGGGCGGTCAAAAGAAACAGACAGTAAAATCAGACAGATAAACAGAGAAGTAGAAAGTTTCCGGAACTACGTCATATCATTAATATCATTCAAGATTTTTAAACTAATTATTTTTTATTATTTTTATAATTTATTTTAATGATTATAAAAATTTTTATAACAATTCAAGATTTTTTAAATCAAACTTTGATGCATCACTTGCTTTTGTTCATATCTCGAACAGTTTTACCTATTGAAGTTTATTAAAACATTAATGACAACAGAACATGGGTTGCTCTACAATTATATTGTTTATTATGGCAAGAATTAAAAAAAAAAATTACACTTACTAAAAATACTGACTTATTTTGCCCTCTCAACAATTCACACATTACTGTCTGGCTAGTTTCTGTCCTCTACTTATGCTAAAAAGGCAATAATGGTTCAACATTCCTGACCATTATCACCAATAAAGCCTAGAAATTGGACATCAGTATATTGTAAACTGATTCATATATCAAAGACATAATTTGTTACTTAATTTTAGTTTGTAACTTGTAAATTGTATTAAATTCAAAATTGTAATATATACATCAGTGTAAAACCTATGAATAGTGGAATAACATATTCTGTAATATTAAAATCACCTGGGTCTCCACTTTTGCATGGCCTCTTATTTTGTTTTAACAAACTTATCCCTCAGGTTTTTCCAAACTTTTACAAAAACTTTCCTCCTTTCCTACAGCTGTTGCAATTTCTAGCCAAGAATTATTGGTCATCTGGTTCTCTATGATCACGCATGGATTTTGTCTGTTTCAGACAAAATCTCTTCAAATCGTTTCATATTCAACTCAAATCAAACGTGGCGCCACGCAAACTGTTCACCCGATTCTCAAAAAAATTCCATGAGCTCCACCAGCCTGAATGGCAGAAATCATGCCTAAATGGCCTAAATCATGTCTCGTGCACCCAAAGCAAACCTCCGCAAACACATCGATGACGTCACATTCGCTGCGCACACCGAGTTCAATAACAGAAAGATGTATGGCTACTGCATGTTGATCTCACTTGTAGTTGTAATACCGCAAATTAAAATTGGACTAGTGAAATAAAGAACTACAACACAACGAAAACCAAGCAACAGCAACAAAATTTTTTAAATGAGCATTATACATGGACATCGGGAAAAAAATGACCTGTGCAAAAACATTTAAGACCAAGAACAGCGAATTTAAGACTTTTTAAGGCCTAAAATTCCGATTTTTAAATTTTAGACTTTTTAAGACCCCGCGGAAACCCTGTATATAGTCACCTAAGTAATATTTAATAGGTTTATACTTTGTACCTCAATGTCGGGACAGATCCACAGCGCCACTAGATGGCGCCACTAACTCGGTTAGTTCTCTTGTGTCCAAAGAATATAATTTTCCCTGTAATTTAGTTGAATCTTTATTCCAACGTGATAAATAAACTACTAGTCAGTCAACAATTCAAACTGTAAAATATTAAGTACAGATGACTTGGGTAGCCTAATATACTTTAACATTCTAACCTAAAAAAAAATAATCATACATCGTTAGTAAGAAAGAGTGTATTACTTTCACTTTCCTTCGGCTTAGTCCTTGTTTTTAATAGCCTAGTTTTAATTAATTATAAAATATATTTTTATAAATTTGTATTATCATCATCATCATCATCATCATGTAAACTTGTGACACTTTCAGGTATTAAATTTCAGGTGCTCGGCTGTATCACTAAATTAATGAAGACAGGACAGATGACTTGCACAGAATAATAACAAATGTGCGTCCTGCAGCTGTATTTATAATGTACACAGAGCGCATGGTCGTGACATGCATATGTGAGCATGGAAAAAGTGCACAACCGCGCACGCATTCAAAACAATTTCATTATCTTGCATATTGTCAGCGGCTTCCTCACATTATAGGACTACACAATATCGTTATGTAATATACACAGAAGCCTAGGTAGGTCTACAACTACATCCCTGAAAGACATCAGGAGTGAAGCAGGTTGTCTGCTTTGATGACGATGGAGAGACCCCCACCCCCCCCTCAAAAAAACTTTGGATTTATGCAAAATTACAGGGGTCGCCCCGTTGAGCTCGGAAAATATGGAAATATCTCTGCATTCCAGAGCGCATGGACAGGTTTTGATTAGAGATTACCAAAACAAACTGTTTTGTGTGCTAGCAAATGTGTGCTAGCAAACAAAAGATTGTAAACTTTGATTTCATAAACAAATCACAACTACAGCAAAATGTTTAAAAAGTAATATTTTGCATTCATTATTTATTATCTAAATTATTTGTTTATTTTTATTTTAAGGACAAATGCAACACAAATTGGATTCCTGAAAACACTGTTAAACAAATGTAGGAAAAAAAATGTTTTTTCTGAAAAACAATCTCTGAACAAAAAGATAAATATTAAGATAAATCTACAGCTCTTCATTACTTTCAGCGAACATACACTGCTCTCAACAATATTCTCTGAAAGTTATAAAAAAACAACAACTAATTTTTATTTTGTTCCATTTTCAAGAAATTGGCTATATAACAGTCAGTAATGCTAATTATTTTGCTAACACAGCCTTTCCTTTTCATTTACTATACTATACATTACTATATATGATGACCTATATTTATAATACATACATGCATACATACATACACACACACATATATATACATATACATATATATACATATACATATATATACATACATACATACACATACATATACATATATATACATACATACATACACATACACATATATATATATATATATATATATATATATATATATATATATATATATATATATATATATATATATATATATATATATATGGCTGATTCCATGAAAATGTCAACCTTATCATGAAAAAATAAACTTTTGACCAAAATAACAAAACCAACTTAAATTTGCTCATAAAGGTCTGTATTTTATTGTTATGATGTGCTCTTGTCGAATTTTTAAGGAAATTGCTTTGTTTATCCATGAAATATGAGGATAGTGCCAATTGGAAATTTCTGTTTCATCAAACCACATTGCATGCTTTCAAAAAAGAGGTTACAGACAGACTTTTTCCATGTTTTATTTTAACAGTAAGCATTCTGCAGAAGGATTGGGGTCTGTAGTATAAATAATTACCCTCACTTTTTCATAACATCGCTGTCTTTTTAATTTATGAGCTACATATTTAAGACATCGCGCAGCTTCGATCACGTG
This sequence comes from Danio kyathit, assembly GCA_903798195.1. Taxonomy (NCBI): domain Eukaryota; kingdom Metazoa; phylum Chordata; class Actinopteri; order Cypriniformes; family Danionidae; genus Danio; species Danio kyathit. The sequence continues at coordinate 12,064,588 of LR812523.1, forward strand.
TCACGTCCGTAACGATTTAATGAAAAAGTTTATATTGTGTAATAAATATTAGCACAAATAAAATGAAACTATACATACAAAGCCAAAATATGTCCATGCTCATTATGATTAACAATTCATCTCAGGTCTTTGTTCTAAACAACCATAATTTTGCGTTACGGACGTGATCATTTGAACTCCCTATTATAAGCAAATGACTATAGCGCATATTTGTTCATTATGATACTGCATTACAACTGACTTACATTACATAATATCCATAATATGTTATATCAAGAACTGAACATTTCAGTTAAACAAACCACTTTAGTAACATTTCATAAATAAATGTTTAATAAAGAGAACATAACGATTTATAAACGTTACATATTGCCATAATCTTGGCGCATAATCTTGGTGTTTTGGCGATGCAGCATAGCGGACCTTGTGTTGAAGCACTTCTTGTTTATTTGGTAGATAACTGACTATCAAATAATACATCCAATAATTAAGATACAATTTATAGCAAACGAAATTCATTTCAAGAAGATATTTTTTCCAAGAGAAATATGTGAAATGTATATAAATAATATATAAACTCTGCGGTTTTTTTCCCGTTCCGTATAAAATAAGGTTTCGTTTGCCTGGCAGGGAAATATACATTTTAAATACATTAAATATAAAGGCTGGTTATTTTATATGTATGTAGCTGTGATTTTGTTCGACATTATTTTCTTGAGAAATTGCAAAGACAGCATTTATCCTGTCAAAAAGTGTTTCATCGGCACTATCATGATCGCGGCTACATTGTACGAAATCTTTACGAGGGGAAATCTGGTGCATAACTAAAAAATATAATAAAAGAAAAACAGGGGGTTCAACACAAATCATGTCGCGGATAAGTGCGAAAAAGCAAATGCAAACATTAAATAAAAGATTTCGTACCTGAACACTTCACGCAGAAGCGACCTGCGTAAGCCCCACGCAATCTCCCATACTGTTAAATCTGCTAATTATTTCTGCACACTTGCACGAGGCTCTCTCAGATTTGAGGCTCGCTTAATATCCTCTTAATATATCTTCAGTCCAGTGCTCATGCTACAATAACCTCCATGCATTTGGTCTTTTTTCCACTACTCAAAATGCGCACGATACACACACACACATTTATAAGAGCGGTGTTTTGTGGTTCATGCGCGGGTCACGCTGCAGGCACATGCACAGGCTCCAGCGGAGTTTTCGTTTCATGCAAAGCATAATATGTTTTTATTTTATTTATTAAATAACTATTTATAAACATAAATTATTAAAGCGACACTTCATTTTCCAAGCACTTTATCCAAAATCTTCAGCACTTTTCAAACTTTGAAAATAGGCTATAGCCTCCTTTAAAATTAAAACATTTTCAAAGATTTCCAGCACCCGGCAATTGCGCTTGAGTGCTTATTAAAATCATATTACAGACGGGAAAATAAAAATAAAATCTTGATATTAATCTAAGCTTTAACTACATTATAGGAGTATATTTGTTAGAAAATCGATAGGATCAGCTGTAAATATTTCATTCAATATTTTTACACAATCGGTTATAAACTATAGCCTATAAAAGATAAACATTATAAATCGTACACGCCAATAACCAATGGCTCTTTTTTCTATTCTTGTTTAACATAGCCTACGCAAAACTTTTCTTCCTTTTCTTCTGTGGACTCTTTGCAACCTGACATGACTGCCGAGGAGAAAACGAAAGCAAGCGCATAGAGTGGACAAATTAAACTATTTATTCCATCGACTAACACATTACCTAGAATTAACTTTGTAATCAAATATAATATTGCTATAACTGTAACACAACTAGATGTTGATACTATTCTCCACGCAGCACGGTCTTGCGCACTTACAATCCAGCAATGATTCAAGTTCGTCTGAAAACACTGACATTAGGAGCTCGATAAACATAGTATAGCTGAATATGTTTATTAGCAATTCTATATCATTCGTAATAATAAATAAGCAGCATGTTAGCATGCAACATTGTTTCCGAATTGAGTTTTGAACATTTGAAATCGCGTTAACCTTTAACAACACATGCCCTAATGAATTAAATATAACAAGGTGATATCTATTTAAGTTTGATTAATTGTGCAACCTTACCATTCAGAAGTCTCAGAGGTCAAAGTTTGTTGGTTTACATGACCAACAGATATCCACAAATAGGTCTTTGTTAAAGTTTTGAAAGCATTTGTCTGATTTTCAGAACGTGTCAAGTGTCAATTTTAGAGCAGTCACGCCCGTAACAAAGAGCAGTCATGTCCGTAACGAAGAGAAGTCACGTCCGTAACGACAGTTTTTCCTCATTAAGACAAAAATGAAAAACTAAATGAAACAAATTATATATGTTCCATGCAGAGCCAACCCTTGTCCTTTTGACTGTTATAATATTTTTTGGCTTCTGCATTTTTATTCACAGAATTTCCACAAAGTATGTCAACACACAAAAACGCATGTCTTTTTTTTGTCACGTCCGTAACGCATTCATTTTGCCGTCATTTTAAATATAAAACACATGAATAGACTGATATTTTTTTGATGCCTGAACTCCATGGTTAAGGGGTAAGAAAAATATAAACAGATATTTCAATATTCTGGTAACATATACTTTCTCTGAGTATATATGTTTCATTTTTTTACTCCAAATGTCACATCCATAACGCTGGAATCAGTAGTATATATATATATATATATATATATATATATATATATATATATATATATATATATATATATATATATATATACACATATATATGTGCGCACAGTATGTCTGATAATATTATTTCTTCTGGAGAAAGTTTTATTTGTTTTATTTTGGCTAGAATAAAAGCAGTTTTTAATTTTTTAAAAACCATTTTAAGGTCAAAATTATTAGCCCCTTTAAGCGGTATTTTTTTCTGATTGTCCACAGAACAAATAATCATTATACAATAACTTGCCTAATTACCCTAACCTGCCTAGTTAACCTAATTAAGCTAGTTAAGCCTTTGTCAATTTTTCAAGACACTTCTATACAGCTTAAAGTGACATTTAAAGGCTTAACTATGTTAATTAGGTTAATTAGGTTAACTAAGCTGGTTAGGGTAATTAGGCAAGTTATTGTATAATGATGGTTTGTTCTGTAGACAATCAAAAAAATATATAGCTTAAAAGTGGCTAATAATTATTACCTTAAAGGGTCACGAAACACCAAAACACATTTTTTGAGCTGTTGACAGTCATATATGTGTCCCACGCTGCTATAAACACTATTAGGACACATATATTGCACTAAAAAGTGAAAATTGGTTGTTTTTGCGTTATTTTGAGCAAATTCGTTCTTCCGGTTTGAAACGAATTTTTGAAGCTGCGTCACGGCCATGAGATACTTAGGGTAAATCCAGCCAGGATAGTGGCTGTCTGTCTTTTTGAGGACGTTCTGACGCATCTGAGTGTGCTGCATTAATTCATGAGAAGACGTGCTTCAAACCAATCAGCGCGCTCTATTGTGTATGACGTGAAACTTCATTAATATGCATGATAGCTCCGGAGACTGTTTACGCTGTACAGACGGTAGAGAGAGACGCCACGTTGTGTTGCTAAAACAAGTGAAAGAACAAGAATTTGGAGACACGGGTCGTCGGTGTGCAGCAACAAGGTTTTGTTTTCATTTTCCCTCTATGAGAGAGCAGCTGGACTCACGTGTGGATTACAGTGCACGCGACAGAAATGCGTTTGTAAGGAACATATTTTACCCGAGAGTTTTTCTCATCTGGAAATGGTGAAATCCGGATTTACCGCTCGTCTCCGTTTAATAAAAAGACACAGCTCCAGTTTGATTGTCTGTCTACAGATTTGGTAAGTGTGTTTGCAGTGCAGTGCCCTTTGTTTTACCCAGATTGCAAAGTTAGTTCGTGGTCAGCAGAGCTCTTTCAGTTTTTAAAGGCAGACCATAGTCAAAATGATTTAGTTACCAAGATTTAGTTATACCAAGTTTACAGTATTAATATCACTGCAATATTATAGTCCAATTTTATAGACTGAAAGATCCGCTGTAAATGCTGCTCTCCAAATGTAAACATGATCAAACTTTTCCCGTCGTGCAGGATTTTCGCCGCATTTTGTGACAGGATATAGTCTATATACACACGGCTTTCTGACGCTGCCTACCGAGTCATCCAAGTTACCGAGAAATGCGGAGGATTTTTTTTTTCTCCCATTCGCCGTGCGGTATCAAACATTGGATTAAAACTCCATTCTCCAGCAGTTCCTCGCTTTTAATATCTCGTTTGTCACAGGCAACATGCAGGAAATGTTCCTGAATAAAAAGTGAAAATGCCAAACTGCTGTTAAAGTCGACAAATTAATAATTTGGCAAGTAGTTCGATTACTGATGGCCATGTAAACACAGTCACTGTCTTTCTCCCCTGCGTCTGCGTGCCCAAACAGAAACTCCCATATTTGCATATTCTTCCCTCTTTCCCTCCCCTGACACTCCCACCTAAACAGAACTGGACACGCCCACTTTTCCTGACTTTTTTCAAACTAGAGGTGTGAAAACACCCTGCTGAGACAGGGGGTTTCATGGCCCTTTAAAATGGTTTTTAAAAAATTTAAAACTGTTTTTATTGTAGCCGAAATAAAACATAATATTTCTTCCAGATTTTAAAAAAATATTTAACAAATGATGTTTAACAAAGCAATGAATTTTTCACAGTATGTCTGATAATATTTTTTCTTCTAGAGAAAGTCTTATTTGTTTTATTTCGGCTAGAATAAAAGCAGTTTTTAATTTTTTTAACAGCCATTTCAAGGTCAAAATTATTAGCCACTTTAAGCTAATCTACAGAACAAACCATCATTATACAATAACTTATTACCCTAACCTGCCTAGTTAACCTAATTAACCTAGTTAAGCCTTTAAATGTCACTTTAAGCTCAATACTAGTGTCTTAAAAAATATCTAGTCAAATATTATTTACGGTCATCATGACAAAGATAAAATAAATCAGTTATTAGAAATGAGTTATTAAAACTATTATGTTTAAAAATGTGTTGAAAATCTTCTGTCCGTTAAACAAAAATAAAATAAACAGGGGGGTTAATAATTCTGACTTCAACTGTATATACAGGTCATCATATAAGGTTTAATTTCAATTTAATAATCATTATTATGGTTTAATATAATTAGAATCTTAACTACATGAAAATTATATAGAAAACAATGTATAAAGATATTACTGTAAATAACATTAAAACATCAGAATAACTGCCCAGTGGCCGTTAATAACTGCAAAAAACATAATTTAGATTAAAGCCTGATCATTTCTTTGTAATAAACAGAAGAAAGTTTCATAAACCATTGTTTCAATCTTTCAATATTGCACTTGAACATTCTGGCCGTTTCTTAGAATTTCTTTCATTTCTTTATTCTGTGAATCTGGCCTAGATTAGGCTCAGGTTCCTCTTTCCAAGTAAGTCTTATCTCGCATTTAAAAAATAGCAATTCTGATTGCTTAGAATTGATTTGAGGTCTGCCACACAGACTCCCGCAGAGTCACTGATGAAATGTGGATTCACTGTACTAAGTTTTCATTCATGTATGCTTGTGCTTGAATGAAACGTATTGAACATTGATCACAAAACTCTCATCTTGATGGCTATCTTCATAAACGCAGTCAGATACGTCTTAATAAATGAATGTACAGAGGTGGAAATACAATGTGAATCATTATATTGGATCCGTGCGTTTGGGCATAAAGTGAGAGAAGCGTAAATAAACCTGTCAATGGTTCAATAACAAAAAACACGACAAGATTACTGTAAAGAAAACTAGCTAGACTGAAGCCATGTCCACACGTACACAGATATTTTTATAGAGTTTTTCCTGCTTTCATTTTTAAAACAAACTCTGTCTACATGAAAACGCCAACGCACTGTGATGCATGTTAAGGGCACGCTGAACCAGCAGGGGGCGATAATGACTCATTTATGCTGGGTTCACACCAAACGAGGATGTAAGCATTTTCCTGAGTAAATTACAAGTCAATGCAAATGTGAGAATAAAGGCAGAATGAACATCCCGCAGTGCGAACGACGCACTGTGAAAGTGCAAAACTTTCTTCATTCGCATTTTCTGCGTTTGGTGTAAGCCCAGTTGTGTTGGCCAATCAGAAAGGAGAAAACAGCACTCCAGTTGTAGTGTCTACACAACCACACGCTGTACCCAAAGTTTCGGAAAATCTTCACCCTGGACGGAGATTTCAGAAAGTTTTCAGTTACCAATACAGTGGTCCCTCGTTATTCATGGGAGTTATGTTCTAAAAATAACCCGCAATAGGGGGAAATCCATGAAGTTGTCAGCTATATTTATTTTTTACAATTATTATAGATGTTTTAAGGTTGTAAAACTCGTCACTACACACTTTATACACTTTTCTCAGACAGGCATTAACATTTTCACACTTTTCTCTCGTTTAAACACTCTCAAAGTTCAAACTTTCATAGAAAAATAATTCCAGTATCATAGAATGAAACCAAAGATCAAAACCTGTTGTCAGGCGCAAACATTCATCGATGTCAGCCAAAACCAGAAGTGCCGCTCGGCAACGCGCCGCGCCACGCATTTCAGAATTCTAAACATAGGTTTCTATTAGGGTACACACACCGGCGTCGCAAGTCCGCGGCGCCCAGCCACAACTCAGGACACTGTTCATATTTCTGCTGGGTCACAGAGCGCCATCTGATTAGTTTCATTTTAAATAGCATGCGAATGTGCGCGTCTGGTGTGCGATACTTTTAACTGTCATGTGCGCGCCGTGTTGCGGCGCTGAGCGGTGCATCCAGTATGTAATGCCCTTAAGGGGGTCGCACAGAGGATGTGCCGCGCACATGAGAGTTGGAAGTAACACACACCCGATGTGCACATTCACATGTTATCTAAAATGAAATTATTCAGATGGCGCTCTGTGGTGCGGCAGAAATATGAACAGTGTCCTGAGTCGTAGTTGGGTACCGCAGACAGCTATGTTTACAATTCTAAAATGCATGGCGCTGCCTGGCACGTCTGCTTTATGATGTTCTTGCTGTGGACAGTTACAACCCTTTTGCATCCTTGTTAAAAATCACACTGCTAGCAATTGAAGATTTGCGTAAATTTGGCAAGCTAAACGCATTCTGTACTGCACAGTAGACACAAAGGAGACTGATTGACAATCGTTTACAGCCAATCAGAATGCGGCAAAAAAAACAAAAAAAAGCATGTCAAATTGCACTAAAAAGATCTACAAAACTGCGAGGCCACGACAGGTTAAAGCGTTATAGCGAGGGACCACTGTACTCCATTTTTGTGTGGACAAACAAAGTGTTCTTTTGAAAATACCTTGGTTCTTGTTTTCATCTGAATCTTGTATTGTTTTTATTTATGCTATTTGTGACTGGTTTATTGAGGGGGGGGGGGGTATTACTGTCTGATTATAGTTTTAATTACTGAACTTTAAAGTTGGGCTACTATTTTTTTCTGTAATTTTGGAATTTAAAAAATTACACCGTTTTTTTAAATGTTGGTAATGTGTGTATTTATATAGCACATTTATTGTGTATGGCCATACACCCAAAGCGCTTCACAATCATGAGGGGAGTTTCTCCACACCACAACCAGTGTGTAGCATCCACTTGGATGATGCGACAGCAGCCACAGGACAACGGCGCCAGTGCGCTCACCACACACCAGCTACAGGTGGAGTGAAGAGACAGTGATAGAGCCAATTCAATGGATGGGGATGATTAGGAGGCCATGATGGGTAAGTGCCAATTGAGGGACTTTGGCCAGGACACCGGGGTTACACCCCTACTCTTTACGAGAAGTGCCATAGGATTTTTTTAATGACCACAGAGAGTCAGGACCTCGGTATAACGTCTCATCCGAAAGACGGCGCCCACTGACAGTGTGTCCCCTTCACTTTTACTGGGGCATTAGGACTCACACAGACCACAGGTTGAGCGCCCCCTGTTGACCTCTCTAACACCACTTCCAACAGCAACCTAGTTTTCCCATGTGGGATCCCATCCAGGTAGTGACCAGGCTCAGCCCTGCTTAGCTTCAGTGAGTAACCGGTCTTGGGCTGCAGGGTGATATGGCTGTAACTATTGGTGGGTTATTATAGAATACAGTGTCACATGGGTTAAAACTATGAATACAACAACTATATTTCTTCATTTTTGGCTGAGCCCTTACAATTTTTACAATTCTTTTCTTTTTCATTCTTTTATAACCTGTTTTTAACACATTTTAATCTGTTTTTAATCATTTTATTATTTGTTTTTATTTTATTATGCTTGTCTCTTTTATTCCTGTTTATTAGATTAGATTAGATTCAACTTTATTGTCATTACACATGTACAAGTACAAGGAAACAAAATGCAGTTTAGGTCTAACCAGGAGTCCAATAGCAGCAAGAGCAGGATACAGGTATAAGTTATAAAGTGCAGTTATAGAAGAACTATGGTGATATTTACAAATGGATGTACTATGAACATTATATACAGGTTGTATTAGCTATGAACAGAGATTTACAATAGATGAATAAATGTACAGATTGCTGTTAATAATTAGAAGTGTGCAGATAGATAAACAATTACAAATGTATATGTACAGTTGGTATGTACATAATTACAAATGTGCAGTGGGTATGTACAGTTCAAATGAATGAATCAGTGCAATGAATTTGTGCAATTTTTAAATAGTGCAATGATTATGAGGAGTATAAGTTATGAGGAGAGTGGGGGGTGTATTAGGGGGCAAAGAGTCAGTGGGGGGCAGAGTTCAAAAGGGAGACAGCTCTGGGGAAAAAGCTGTTCCTTAGTCTGCTGGTTTTTGTCCGGGGGAGCCTGAAGCGCCTGCCAGAAGGCAGGAGAGAAAACAGTCTGTGAGCAGGGTGAGAGGAATCTTTAAGAATACTGCGTGCTCGGCGCAGACAGTGTTTCCTCTGAATGTCCTCTATGGCTGGCAGTGTGGTCCCTGTGATGCGTTGGGCAGTTTTCACCACCCGCTGCAGTGCCTTATGTAAAGCACTTTGAATTGCCACTGTGTATGAAATGTCCTATATAAATAAACTTGCCTTGCCTTAGCATTGAGCCATGATTGGAAGTTTACCTTGAGCAAATGAGTAATCTCGTCATGGATATCTCTTCAATAGGATGCTTAGTCTACAATATTGTTTTAGTGCTAGGGTTGGGTCGATGCCATCGCCATCATAGGGTGTACTCATTTTTGTATATACTGTGTATATACTGTAGGTAATGATGTACAAAAAAGCTACACTTTAAAAATGTTCCACACAATACAAATCAATTAAGTTAACTTTATTGTTTTTACAATTTAAGTGGATTGAACATAAAACAATTAAGTTGTCAAATAAAAACCTCAAGAATTGTGTTGATTTGGCTCATTCTAAATTAGTTTGAACAAACAGAAAACATCATTTCTTGAGAGTACTCAATATTTTGTTTCAGCTAGAAGTAGATCAATAGGGGTGTCAAAATTAATCGTTTCTTCGGTGCACCGCGATGCAGACGCGGACAATTCGGTATCGGTTCAGTAATAATCATAACCGGTTATTATGTACTGACGTCATTTATCTCATATGCGCTATGTCGCCGTAGCATACTATAGCGAGGGAGGCGAGCCGCAAGTATTTACAACGCTCCAACTACTTAAAAACTCAGAAACTGTGCACAATTTCACTGGGTGTGTGTTTGCTGGACTGTGTTTCATTGACACTTACAGCAGAAGCCCCTATTTCACGGCCCCTAAGAGAATGAAAGTAATCTCCATTTCTCTCCCTCTCACTGACTGTGGCCCATGAGTGCATCTGTGAAGAGCGCCAGCGTGTAAGAGCCAATCGCAGCCCTTTCTGTTGAGCGCGTGACCAATCAAAGGGGTGTAAGAAAGAACTTGCTAGAGGCTCAGAAAGCGAGCGGGATATTTATATTTGTTTATTTGCTATAAATGCTCGCGTTGTTTAAAGGTACAGTTTATATATCTGACTGTTTATAATTTGTATTACAAATTACAGTGTTTCAAAAGGGGGAGGAGCTACGCTATGGCCCGCTCTGTGTACATTTCAAAAATGCACATTTCAAAGCACTTCACGAGACCTTGAATAGTTACATAGACATTGTATAAAATAAAGAAATCAAAATACTATGTTTCCATGTTAATAGACTGCTCGCTAAGTGTTAAATAACTGTCTGTCACTATTTAATCACTATTTAAAGGTGCAGTATGTAAGTTTGACACCCAGTGGTAGAACTAGGTATTGCAGTCCTGAATCATAATAAAGGTACGCCGGGTTGCCAGTTTGAGTGATTTTAAACTGTGTTCTAAATAAAAGCAACGACACGCGATTGAGGGAATATTCTCCATATTAAAAGGAGTTTTGGTTCTAACCAACACCTCGAATTGATTTATTAGAAGCGGCTTCTATTTCTCACAGCTGAACAACAGAAACCTATGACAGCTAGATCACCTCAGGTAAGCCTCGTGTGCTTTATTCAGTGCTAAATGCTAACAATGCGAGTTTGAATGCATTTTACATGACGTGTATTACCATATACTGAAAGCAGAAAGTTCACCTCAGATCTGGAAAATACAATAAACCGTTTGAAATTGAACTTTAGAACTAAACACATATGAGTGATTCAGCATGTACATTTAATGATGTTAAAGAGGGTTAACATGTATTAAATAGATTCTAAACCTTACCGTTTTGTGAGTGAGTGCATATTCTGTGCTTCTGAAAGGCTGTATTTAAATTTCTGCCGTGTTTTGTGGTGCAAACAGCCAAATAGCTCATCACTCATAACAATCTCGTCACAGCGTGTTGTTAGGACACGCGATGTAACCTGCTCACGTTCCTAATATTTATGTCATTTGCTAATTAACGTCATGTGGAACTGAATCTGTCTCATTTTGACATCTGATACTTTCCACTACACTGTAGCATTTCGCTCATGGACGCATGCTTTCAGAGTCTTTCTGAATGAATGAATGAAATACGCTGTTTTCCAACAAGGCAACCCGGGGTGCTGAATTATAATTGGCTAAACTGGCATGTGCATGTGAAAATTACCTAAACAAAGACAGCGTTCCGGCACGGAAAAAAACATTTTCAAAGCAGAATATCTGACTTCAGCATTGTTTGTCAGTTAAACAAGTATGTTCACTTGGGATGTTTCTTAAATATCTGCACACATATTATTGTATTTTTATGCTTTAGAAAAGTCAAAAACTTACATACAGCACCTTTAAATTACAAAATTTATCAACCAGCAAAGCACAAACAAAACGACAAAGAGTTAGTTCACTTATTTTTATTCACTTCTTTATATGGACTATATTAGTGAACTAATGCAGGGGATAGTGATTAAGGGCATAGGATGCGATTTCAGATGCAGCAGTATTGTATTAAAGGACAAAATTGTTTTACAAATAATAAATATAAATATATTTATACATTTTAATACAAGAATTGCTGTGCTGTGAAGAAAATATAAAACTGTGTATGGAAAGAATCGTCAATGCACCGTGATGCACCGAGATATCGAATTGAACCGAATCGATGGCATGATAATCGTAACCGAACTGAACCGTGAGACCAGTGTAGGTTCACACCTCTATAGATCAATACACTAAAATAAAAGTCTCAGAAACTTCCAGTTCGTACAGACGTTAACATTTAAAAAAAAGTGTATTGAATATTTTTAAGACACTGCTTTAAAGTTCAAAATTTCAGCATCATGACACACTAAAAAATGACGTTTGCTGTTTATTCAAACTACTAATTTAAAATAAGCTGAAACAATACAATTCTTAGTTTTTTGGGAACAACTTAAATGTTTTATGTTCAATCTACTTAAATTTGTGAAAGTTAAATAGTTAACTTAATACCTTCATGTTGCCTCAACACAAAGTGATTGTGTGGAAGCCAGCATTTTTTACTGCAACAATAACAGAGCATTTTAATCATTTTCACAGATTCGTGTGTATGCGTTTGCATTAACAAGCTGTCATCTGTAAACAAAACTCTTAAAAAGGAAAAACTCGATCCATCACTGTTGTGTAAACCCACCCTAACATGATCTGCAGTATTTCCGATGCTTGCTTTAGCATGCAGCACTAAATACACACATTGTAGGACATTCCTACAAATGAGCAAAACACATTACAGCACCTCAGCGGCACTCCATGATGTCTGTGCATCTGCTAGACAAACCTTCAGCATCTCCAAACGCACAATGACAGCATTCTTTACTCGACCGCAAGCATGATACAATGCTACCTTGTCATTTCCCCCCTGTCCTGTTGGCACAAGCCCACTGAATAGCCATTCTTTCTCCCCCAGACACACCAGCATGCACAAAAACCCAACAGGAGCGCTGATGCCAAGCTCAAAACATGCCGAAACTGTGACTTTGTGGCCTTTTATGAGGCTGCAGAGCCTGAGGTGGTTGATCAAAAGGAAGTGCTGTACACACACACTTAAAACTGAACGCTACTGAAGGCTTTTATCGTCCACATCAAGCAGTCGCATTACGAAACCCAGTTCCCCCAGTTAATGGGTGGGAGATCAGAGGTAAAACCAATGAATGATGTGATGAAATCTAGGGCTGTGCAACATATCGAAAAAAAATACCGTTATCGCGATAATAGTATAGGTTGTTTTTATAATTCAGATGGAGGGCAGGAAGTGATTCTTTCGCCCCATTCACACAGGGCTTCAGCATCAACGCTTGACAGAGGGCGTGTCTGAAGTTGGGGCTGGCGTGATCGTCATAGCAGCGTCAGCCAATGAAATTAGTCAGCAATAGGCCACTGTCTGAGCTGGTGTATTTGCATACATCAATCTGATTGGCTGACGCTTCCGTCGATCCACAATGCAGTTCGGCAACGCCTGACGTCACCCATTCAAAGTGAATGGGAAGCGTTGAAGCTGACGCCCCGTGTGAATGGGGCGTTTTACATAGGAATCGATAGCAGATCAAAAAGTTTCTGTTTTATGTTGTTTATAATTGTTTAAATTGGCCAAAGTAAGAAATGGCGAACAGCTTTTATAGACTTCCAAAAGTTTTTGCTCATAAAGGGGGAAAAGTTCAAGAAACTGGCTGTAAAAAAACGGAAGAAAAGGCATCCATGTGTACAAACTTTTTTGAACACAATAATTTGTTTGACAGCACCAATAAAGATTATATACAGGCCTAGCTGTGTGTACATGTTAATGTGCTATAAAATATTAAATACAAACACCACCACACTTCTACAAAATCCAGGAGAATATAAATAACGTACCCTGCCATGTAATCGCTGCAATGAAATCTCCGTCTTGTTTTGCAATAATCCATGTCTTTACTGGTGTTTTGGCAAATTAAACAACCTTAACGTTAACGTCTATATGCGCAGCAGAGGTGAATGTTTGTTGATGGTAAGTTCATCTACTAAACGAAAAAAAGAAATGCAACCTATGCGACAAAACTAGACGGTTATTATTGTGGACGCTTTTTCCCCTCACAAAAACAAATAAATAAAAAATAATATACGTCCACGCTTTTGTATGCTTTCATCTGTTATTTTATGATGTCTGAAAGATATTCGCATGGGGGGGGGGTGCTATAGTCAGGGTTTATACACATTTTTACTACTAAAATTCCATGACTTTTCCAGAACTTTCAAGTAAATTTTCATGACCTATTGATTCATTTAATGTCTACATATACATGGTAAATAATAAGAAAAACAATGACGTTTAAATTTAACACGCAACAATCTATTTTGTTTAAATTAGTTTTATATCCATGTAAAATTGATTTTGATAATGTTTACACAGCACTAACAATGTGAGAGCAAGTTTTTGGCCAAGGACAGAAAGGAAGTAAAGACAACTAACATATATTCAAGTTAGGGCTGCACGATATATCGTATCAGCATCGACATCGCAATGTGTGCATCCGCAATAGTCACATGGCAGGATATGCAATGTAAATTGGGATTATAGTTTAATATAGAGTTTATTCATAATGGATTAAAAGTTGATCGTCTGCATGCATTTTTAAAGAGATAGTTCACCCAATAATGATATGCCATTTTCATTACACCCTTCACTTATTCCAAACATTTATGAGTTTTCTTTTTTTTAATGAACACAAAAAGACAATTTAATAACTCCTATACTATTGAAACAAGTGAAGTGTGAGTAAATAGTGAGTACATTTTAATCTTTGAGTAAACTGTCCCTTTAAGGCCTGTGACTGTGTGAACATTTCAATATTTCAGAGTTTAAAACATCCGGCCACAAGTAATTTTTTGTAAGTTTAATAAAGATGAAATAATCTACAGTGAAGACTATATCTGTACCTGAATAGTGAATACCTGAAAACTATAATTTACTTTTATCTTTACTATATTTTATTGATCTATGCTTGTAATTTATTTGTTATATATTATTCAAGATTCACTCCTCTACAAAATCCCCCCAATCAATCCAAATAAACCTGTTAAATCATCTGGTGTAATTGTAGTAACGTCGCAATATATATCACACAAATACAAAATATGGTAATGTCAGATTTTTTCAATATCGCGCAGCCCTAATTGAAGTATAGAGATATTTGTTAAACTAATTTCCATGACTTTTCCAAAACTTTGTGGGTTTTTCTAAAACTTTTCCAGGCCTGGAAAATGCCATGTCAAAATTCCATGACTTTTCCAGGTTTTCCATGACCGTATGAACCCTGTATAGTCATTTATAATAAACATGTTTTTGAACCACATAGTATAATGTGTAATGTGTACAACTCTTTGTTAATGAATGCTAAAGAATACTGTAGTGAAGTAAACTGATAAACTGTAATAAATACTGTAACATTAGTGTAACTGTGGTGCATTTTGATTATAGCATAGAAAACTGAAGCCTATTGAATAATTTGTTTATTTGTATTGTGTTGTACTACAACAAAAATATATAATAAATTACTACGACAGTTTAATTCGAGAAATTATCTATAGTATGCTTCTAAAAACTATAGCATTGACAGGGAAATATATGTTAGTTCAGTAGAAAACTCGGTCCTCTTCATGATATAAGGATCTTGCCCAACATATGATTATTTTCTATTTATATCTCTTTTGAAATATGGTATAAATCACAAAAATACGGACTTTCCCCTGTCTCCCATTCAGGTTTTTACTTCCTGCCCTGCATCTGAATTTCATGCGTCACCAGAACCACATAAATGCAAACAACCTATAGGCAACAGACAGGCAGAGAGGTGCAATAAATTACCTTTTTTATTTTAGAGATGCATCGAAATGAAAATTCAGGGCCAAAACCCAAAATCTCTGGATGCACTTGACTGAAATCCCAAATGCTCTGTAATAATAATAATAATTTATTATTTTATTAAATGTAAAAAATGATAAGAATTTTATTTAACTCCGTAACTTAGAATTACACTGATTTCAAGAAACACACACCAATAAAACAGCCACAATTTATTGACTGTGAAGAGAGGCATCAGTTTACCAGTGTTGCCATGACAACACAGCAGTGCTATTGCAAGCAGCAGGAACAAGTATACTACATAGAAATATCCTGTCGGCAGGGGCGTCACCTATTTCAGGTCTTTTGCACAAATATTTGACAAAATCCTCCCGAAAGAAAAAGATAGGGGAGAGGGGTGATAGTGGTGGATGGGGTGAGATGTTAGCAATCTTGTTAATGATACTATCAGCTTACTATCATCTCAAAAACATTGCAAGAATCAGATGCTTTGTTTCCACACTTAGAGAACCTTGTTCATGCTTTTATCAGCACCAGGATGGATTACTGTAACGGCCTCCTCACGGGCCTTCCCAAAAAGACAGTCAGACAGTTGGAGCTCATCCAGAACGCTGCGGCCAGGATTCTGACCAAAACCAGAAAATCAGAGCACATAACACCTGTCCTCAGGTCTTTACACTGGCTCCCAGTTACATTCAGAATAGATTTTAAAGTATTACTATTTGTCCTAGGACCTCAATACATTACAGATAAGCTCACTAAATACAAACCTAACAGATCCCTCAGATTATTAAAATCGAGTAATTTAGAAACCCCAAGGGTTCAGTCAAAGCAAGGTGAATCCACCTTCAGCTACTACGCTCCCCTTCTGCTGGAATCAGCTTCCAAAAATGATCAGATGTGCCTCTATTTTAATGATCTGGGCGCAAAGTCTACAGCACATGGTGCAAAAGCATTAAGGGTATGTTCGAATTCACTTTTGCTATTTTAAGGACAAAGATATGGTCTGCGCCCTGGCGCATGGTCTAACAGGGTTGTGCTTATTCTCTTAATGAGTTATGGGTGTGTCTTGAGCATAACGTGCATTAAACCAATCAGAGTCTCATCTCATCTTAGAGTCTCATCTTGCCATGGTGCATTTGCTATTTACATGGCGGACTTTGTAAGCAGAAAAACTGAACGCTTTACTAGCGAGAAAATAGTTAACCAGACCATCTGCAGTGCAAGGATAAAGAACGAGCCTCCTCCATTCAGCCTCTTTACATTATTTTTACTCTCTACTCCTTTAAACAGTGGAAACTCACTCCACTGAAGAAATCCATCAGTCTACATATTTAATTTCGTTTGTTAAGCACAAAGATTTGTTTCAAAGCTATTTCTAAATTCAGTTTTAATTTCCAGCAAATGAATAAAAGAACAATAATAATAAAGTGTGGAAAAAAAACTGAGTTATATCCAAACACACGTCCCGTTCTTGTGCTTCATATGGTTATGCATTCGTCTCCAATTCCCGACAGGTGGACAATTAAAACAAATATAAATATGCAAAATAAATACCAATAAATACTGCTACTAATAACATTATACAAATGCAAATTGTCATGAATAAATTGGAAAAAAAACTCTGAGATGCAGTGTTTTTTTATATTTATGTAGAAAATATTATTTTTTGTAATATTTTAATCCTTTTTTTCTCTACAATATGTAAAGATATTTGTGTATTGCTGTACATCCTGTGTGTATTAAGCAATGTGTAAGCGTTTAAGGCGCATAACTAACGTGCTCTGCGCAGCACAGTCTATTTTAATTCCTCAAAATAACAACACTCCAACAATGCGCCTTAACGCACCTCCTTTCTAGACTGAAACACCCATGGGTCCACAAAGTGGTGCAAATGGATTTACTATTTTAACAACGTGGCGGAAAGCGGGAAAATTAGTGCTGCACTGGTCTGAAAATAGCAACAAATCGCGCCATACAAGTCTTGCGCCTTATTGCGCCGGTTGTATGATAGGGCCCTCAATGTGTTCCCACACACAACCTGATCATATGCTAAGCAAGACATTTCTACAAATACACAAAAACAGACAAAAGAAATACACCAAAACAACAACAAAATCTTACAACATGCATATTACAAACATCATACCTAGGGTCTGAGGATGAATTCTTTATGGATTCTGTTTTGGTACGTTCACAAAGCACAGTTAATCAATGAGCTTGCCAAAGTTTCATTTTGATTACTGCTGTATAATCGAAAGTATTCATATCTCAGATGACCCCGCCTGTAACCAACATGTACTGTGGTGGGTCATACATGTTCGTCAAAACACTCTTCCTGTTACTTGAATGGCTGCAAAACAAGCTGCAATGTGAACCAGGTCTTTGCAGTTTAGACAAAACTAAAACCATATAAGCAAATAAATACATAAAGATGACAATATATAAATTATTAACAAGGTGTTTAACATCCTTTCAGCACTGCAAGAACATTTATATAAAGTGCTCAGCATAATGGAGTAAAGCCTATTTTGAAAATGAATATTTGTATCCATTTCTCAGTGAACATAGGCAGTGTATTTTGGTGCATTTAAACAAAACAGAGTTATTAAACAGATCTATTTATTAAAATAATATTTTAGTCACCAAACATATTTAGAAATTGAAAGATAATACAACTAAATTCAAGCAAAATATTGCACAAATAAATTACAAACTACAAAATTTCAATTGCAATTGAATTACAAATTACAATATTTTTTTTTTTTTTTGCTTCTCTTGATTTTTCCTCTTTTCCTATTTAATATTTTCCTATAACATATAAATTTGGCTGTACTAGTATTTGGACCGTTATCATGAGTTATTTTGTTAGATAAGCTCTAGATTTGTCTTCAATACTGACTAATCTAATGTATATGCACAAACATAATATTGTAAAGCTTCCTATTAAAAATATGAATTTAAAAAATAGATTTGTGAGGGGTGTACTTATATATGCCGAGCACTGTAGCTTAATACTGATTACTATTATTATTTCATTTTGATTCCCTATAGTCAAATCACAAACGTCAGCACTCAGCACACACACTACAATAATATTTCTGGGAATTAAAATATGATTGGCACTATATCTGCGTAACAATAATATCTGCCTGATATAAACATCTGTCTGATATAAACTGACTGAACAAGATGCATGCAAGCAGATCTGGCATAAACCCATGTATGCAAATTGCCCTGTCATCATTATTATTACTATATTAGTATAATTTTTATTATTATTAATAAATGCAGAATCAACAAAAGTAAACGCAATCCAAATAATAAAAAGCACATTTGGCATGACCTCATTTACATACAGAGGTTCACAAGTCATGCACATTCATATTTCATTATTAGTACAATAATCATCATGTAATAAATCATAACCTGCACTTAAAAGCAGTCTTTCCAGTCACACGATTCAGATAATAAAAAGCACATCTGGCATAAATATGCTCAAAAGTCCATTTTAAGTGTGTAGAAAGGAGCTTCTCATAATATAATTAGCATTATTATAATAAAAAACACCTAACCTGAGGATAAAGCTGAGTTTTCTGTTCACTTGATCTAGATAATTAAAAAACACACACCTGGCATAAACTCGTTTGCATTGAGGTTTGAGAGCTTTTCACATCTGTACGCAAATTAGATTGCTATATTTTCATTATTATTATTATTATTAATATTTTTTATTATTCTTATTATAAAATCATAAACACACCATAAACTAAAGTAAAAACAATTTCTAGACGCTTGATCCAGATAATTAAAAACACATCTGGCATAAACACAGGTGTATGCAAATTAGGATACAATATTTTAATTAATTATAATCATTTATTATTATTATTATTATTAAATCATAAACACACCATGAACTAAAGTACAAACACTTTCTAGACGCTTGATCCAGATAATTAAAAAAAATATCTGGCATAAGCTTTATGCCATTTTAGACAGGTTTAGACAGTCACCTCCACTAGCCACTTTGGCTGCTTGGAAATCATTTTTAAATTGTAGTTTTCTTAAAAGTAGCGTTTGACAATAAGCATGACCCAATATTTGTGCAAATGTGATCTTAGAATCGAGAAGCAGCACGACTGACAAAAAAAAAAACTGTGTTCGCGAGGGCAAAAGAAAGGTAAATACCGAACGAGAGGATGATCACTCGCGCGCACATCACATCACCTGTGCGCGCGAGTGATCACGACTGTTAAAAAGTGAGCGTGCTCCTGTTTACTTGCGCGGTTCCCTTTGAAATAGACTGGACAAAGAGCGATGATCGTGCACCCACAGTCCTGCTGCTTTTAAGAGCTCAAGATTTAAAAAAAAGATACACATATTACTTTGTAAGCAGCAGCGGTCACTGCTTTCCTTTTAATTATTCTTTGAACAGATTATTAATAGGCCTATATTAACCATGCTTTCATTATCAAACACGGTGTTTTTTCACCTGCTTTCTTTTGCTTGCAGCTATTTTTGTTAATATGGTTCAATTATATATTTTTTTACAATAACATTGCTTTAATGGGAGATTACTCCCCGTTTATGTGTAGTTAACTGGTGATCTGGGAGCTTTAGCCAGGACAGATTACTGTGCATATTTTAGATGCATGACAATAATTCTTTTTTAAATGTAATGTTTTTTAAAGAAAAGGTTTGTTGAATTAATAAGTGCACCTATACAGCTATATTTTCCTTGTTTTGACGCAATAAAAAATTGTGGCTAAGAAATATTTATTTGGTGTGGTCAGAGATAAATTTAGTCAATCCTTAATTTTGAGCCCTGGAAAGTCATGAAATAAAAACTGATTGCATTGCGACACAACCCATTTGCTCATGCACACTGAGCAAGCTAATACACACAATAAGTTAAATGAATGAGAAGGCATGTGGACACAACACAACATCTAATTCAAGTCATTTTAGCATGTCAAAGTCAAATTTATGCATTTAAAATACATTTTCCTAACAAGAAATTTGTGGCTAGTGAAAATGTCAAGCCCCAATTATTATTATTATTATTATTATTATTATTATTATTATTGTAAACACACCATGAACTAAAGTAAAAACACTTTCTAGATGCTCGATCCAGATAATAAAAAAAACATCTGGCATAAACTCATTTGCATACAAGTGTGTGTCCTTTTCACATGTGTATGCAAATTGGGTTGTAATATTATGATTATTTTTGTTATTATTATTATTATTATTATTATTGTTATAAATCATAAACACCACTAAATAAGCCGTTTCTAGACACTTGATCCAGATAATTGAAAAACACATCTGGCATAAACTCATTAGCATACAAGTGTGTGCCCTTTTCACGTGTATGCAAATTAGGTTGTAATATTATGATTATTTTTGCTATTATTATTATTATTGTTATTATTGCTATAAATCATAAACACCATAAACTAAATAAGCAGATTCTAGACACTTGATCCAGATAATTGAAAAACACATTTGGCTTAAACTCATTTGCATAGACGTTTAAGCACTTTTCACATGTGTATGCAAATTAGGTTGTAATACTGTAATTATTATTTATTATTATTATTATTATTACCATTATAAAATCATAAACACACCACAAACTAAAGTAAAAGCTCTGTTTCTACAAGCTTGATCCAGATAATAAAAAAAAACATCTGGCATAAACTCATTTGCATACACATTCGAGCCCTTTACAGATGTATAAGCAAATTATGTTCTCATAGCATAGAAGTTCAAGCCCTCTTTACATCTGTATACAAACAATATTGTAATATTGCAACTTTTATTTATTATTATGATTATCACTATAAAATTATAAACACACCATGAACTAAAGTATAAGCTCTGTTTCTAAACACTTGATCCAGATAATAAAACCACATCTGGCATAAACTCATTGCATAAACGTTCAAGCCCTTTTAACATGTGTATGCAAATTAGGTTGCAATATTATTTTATTATTATTATTATTATTATTAAACCATTAACACACTATAAACTAAAAGGGAAACACTTTCTAGATGCTTGATCCAGATAATAAAATCACATCTGGCATGAACTAATTTGCATACAATCCCATTTCTCATTTGCATGCAGTTTACTTTGTCATATTATTATTATTATATTAATATTATTACTGTTATAATCACCATCGTTACAAATAATATGCAAATACACCATAATAAAGTAAATGTAATCTTTCAAAGTCGCTTAACTTAGTCCTGCTAACGATAAGCACATCTGGCACAAACTAATTTGCATACCAGCTGACTTCTCATTTGCATGCAGTTTACCTAGTCATATTATTACTATTATTATTATTATTATAATATAAATACAACATAAAATAAAGTAAACGCAGTCTTTCAAATTCGCTTAACTTAATCTTGATAATAAACAGCACATCTGGCACAAACTAATTTGCATACAAGCCATTTCTCATTTGCATGCAGTTTATCTTCACATAGTTTACTATTATTAATACATCACCATCATTATATAAATAATATAAATACACCATAATATAAAGTAAACGCAGTCTTTTAAAGTCATTTAACTTAATCCTGATAATAACAAGCACATCTGGCACAAACTAATTAGCATACAAGCCATTTCTCATTTCCATGCAGTTTATCTTCACATAGTTTACTATTATTAATACATCACCATCATTATATAAATAATATAAATACACCTTAATATAAAGTAAACACAGTCTTTTAAAGTCGCTTAACTTAATCCTGATAATAACAAGCACATCTGGCACAAACTAATTAGCATCATATTACCTGGTCATATTATTACTATTATTATTATTATAATAATAATATAAATACACCATAATATAAAGTAACCACAGTCCTTCTTATTCGCTTAACTTAATCCTGATAATAAACAGCCCATCTGGCACAAACTAATTAGCATACAAGCCCATTTCTCATTTGCATGCAGTTTACCTGGTCACATAATTACTATTATCATCACCTTCATTATAATTAATATAAATACACCATAATATAAAGTAAACGCAGTCTTTCAAAGTTGCTTAACTCAATCTTGATAATAAACAGCACATCTGGCACAAACTAATTTGCATACAAGCCATTTTTCATTTGCATGCAGTTTATCTTCACATAGTTTACTATTATTATCCCCATCATTATAAATAATATAAATACACCATAACATAAGGTAAATACAGTCTTTCAAAGTCGCTTAACTTAATCCTGATAATAAAAATCACATCTGGCACAAACTAATTTGCATACAAGCCATTTCTCATTTGCATGCAGTTTACCTGGTCATATTATTATTATTAATATTATTATTATTATTATTATTATTAAGATTACAATCCCCATCGTTATAAATAATACAAATATCCCATAATATAAAGTAAATGTAGTCTTTCAAAGTCACTTAACTTAATGCTGATAATGAAAAACACATCTGGCACAAACTAATTAGCAT
The DNA here is from genome assembly GCA_903798195.1 of Danio kyathit. NCBI lineage: Eukaryota > Metazoa > Chordata > Actinopteri > Cypriniformes > Danionidae > Danio > Danio kyathit. The sequence continues at coordinate 12,087,450 of LR812523.1, forward strand.
ACAAGCCCATTTCTCATTTGCATGCAGTTTACCTGGTCACATAATTACTATTATCATCACCTTTATTATAAATAATATAAATACACCATAACACAAGGTAAATACAGTCTTTCAAAGTCGCTTAACTCAATCCTGATAATACCAAGCACATCTGGCACAAGCTAATTAGCATACAAGCCTAATTCCCATGGTTTTGCGTCACATTATTACAGATATTAAACAAGACTGCATACGCATGTTGTGTAACAAAATAAATTACGTAATCGCAGTCTTAAATTTCAAACCCATTAAGAAACTTCAAAGTAGGCGTAAACTCACGAGCACGTGCAGTTATTTATTTTTAAACCCCGAATTATTAGAAATAAATAAATAAAACTGACGCTTATTAAAATTTGCCCATCCGAAATGACGCAAATTCTAAGAATGCGTACGTAATTCACGTATCTTTCAGACCGAGCCAGACACGCGCTGTGAAACTGCGTGATCCCTTTAAACTTTCTTGCGAGTGTCAAGTTCATTATAACTTATTGAGGCAAAGATAAACCGAGAGTACAGTCGCATGGCGTATGTGAAGCTGTAAATGTACATGCAGAAAAGTTTGAACCCCTCACGTTCCGCGTCATCTGCGCTGACCAACAAACTTCTGGCGCAAAAGAGTCGGGATTATTATACAGCACTCACAGGTAGTTAGTAAGTTTCTGAATACACTCAAACAGCTTACCACGCGGCTTAAAAAAGTGCTCTGACAATTATTAAATATGACTTGCCTGCCAGCCGTGGTGTCTTTCTCTGGCATGTTGGATGCACGCAGCAACAGCCCTGCGTAAACTTTCAGGAAGAAAAAAAACACAAACTTTCCATGGACGCTGCGACAACAAGCCACGACAAACGCTTGATGTGGCGAGACGCACTCCTACAAAATAAAAGCCCCGGTCGTGAGCGGAGCCTTATAGGTTTTGTATCTGTTTATCAAGGTAAACTGCATGCAAGAAATGCAAATTAGTTTGTGTCAGATGAGCTTTTCATTATCGAGATTAAGTTAAAGTGATTTTTAAAGATTACATTTACTTTATGTTATGGTGTATTTATAACGATGGTGATCAGGGGCGGATTTAACCAATAAGCGAGGTAAGCGGCCGCTTAGGGCCCCAGGAAATCTGGGGGCCCCCAATAAATATCTAGAGGTATAAATTATACCTTTAAACTATATATATATATATATATATATATATATATATATATATATATATATATATATATATATATATATATATATATATATTGTTGTTTCCTTTCATATTTTGTAAGGTGAGAGTGAAACAAATAACATTTTAAAGCAATTAAATATTATGTGATATAAAATAAAATGTAATATTAATATAATAATGTAATAATAATATTATGAAATAAAATATTGTTACATCTGCACAAATTTGTCCCCAATCATGAAGCTGTCCAGCAGTCAAATTTATACATTTTTTTTAGTTTAGTTTAAAATCATCATTTAAAATGTAGAGATTGCATTAAGATAAATTGTAGAAAAGAAGTTTGAGTAATATAAAAAAACAGCTAAATAAATAAAACATGAAATAAAAGTAGAAAGGGTGCATTTTAGGACTTTTAGGACATGGCTGGAATTGTTTAGGGCCCCCAAATCCCTAAATCCGCCCCTGATGGTGATTTCAATAGTAGTAATAATAAAAATAATAATAATAATAATTAGGGATGCTCCGATCAGGATTTTTGCAGCCGATACCAAGTACCGATTCTTTGTGATGGTGATCGGCCAATACTGAGTACCGATTCTGATGCTTCAAGCTTTATAACACATGAAGCACATTTCCCCCCTAAGTATGATAATTAAGTGGAGATCTTGCCTTACACCTCAGAGAATAAATAAAGAATGTTGCATATAATCCCTCAAACATGTCTCTTATAACCATTTAGTGTGGACATGTCATGGTCAGAAGCAACTTTACAGAAAATAATAGATAAAACATACAAAAAAATGGTAAGAAAAACAACTAACAAAGCAATTTGGAAACATTGCAAATGATGGAAGAAGAACTCGACATGACTCAATCAAGAAAAAGTACATATTTGAAGAATAAGATGTTAAAATGCACATCTATTTATATATATATATATATATATATATATATATATATATATATATATATATATATATATATATATATATATATATATATATATATATGAGCAATTCCATGCAAATGTCAACTTTGCCATGAAAAAAATTTAGTTTTCACCAAAATAGAGAAACGGTTTCTACATTTTTTGTGTAAGCAAGTATTTTTCAGTACTTTAAATATACTCATAAATGTATCTGTCAGTGTTTAAAACTATTATATTTAATTTTCCAAAATCACACAAGTGGCAATTTCACAGCTGTCACATCCATAACGACACATTTTCCTCATAAATGCAAAAAATATTAAATAAAATTAAATTAATCATGTTTGTTCTTTAGTGAGTCGACTCGTATCTGTTTGATTAGCATTGTTCCTTTTGGGTTGTGCAGTTTAATTGACAGACTTTCTTCAAAGTATGTTGTAGACTGAAAACTCACAAACTTTTTTTGTCACCTCCATAACGCATGATTATTTTCCTCATTGAAAGTATAAAAAATGTTTACAGATTGATATTTTTCTGGTCCCTTAACTCTGTGGTCAGTTGTTCTGGAAAATATGAACAGATGCGTCAATATAATGTTAACGTATAATTTCTATGTGAATTTATGTTTTAAGTTTTTACTGCAAATGTCACATCCATAACGCTGGAATTGCTCATATATATTTGTTTATTGCAGTAAGTATATTACAAAAAGGTATATTATGAAATATTCAATTAAAACCTTTTTTTTTTTTACATTTTTAATTGCATTTCAGCCAGGTTTTAGGGAACTTGAAAAAATGTCAAAAACACAGAACTCTCAGTTCTTATATATGTAAAAAGGTCTAAGACCATTCCAATATTTTGCTCTCCAACTAGCATGTCTGGTTCCTCTGCATATAAACTCGTAAACAGACACCTGTGATCAGTTCATGAGATCGGCCAGATTGGCGAGTACCGATCGAGTCATAAAATGTGATTATCGGCCGATACTGATCTCTGGCTGATCGATCGGAGCATCTCTAATAATAATATGACCAGGTAAACTGCATGCAAATGAGAATTGAGCTTGTATGCAAATTAGTTTGTGCCAGATGTGCTTTTTGTTATCAGGATTAAGCGGCTGAAAGACTGCGTTTATTTTATGTTATGTTGTATTTATATTATTTACAATGATGGTGATAATATTAGTGCTGATAATATTTTTCATTCACATTTTTTTCGGCTTAGTCCCTTTATTAATCCGGGGTCACCACAGCGGAACTTATACAGCACATGTTTTACACAGCGGATGCCCTTCCAGCCGCAACCCATCTCTGGGAAACATCCATACACTACGGACAATTTAGCCTACCCAATTCACCTGTAGCGCATGTTTTTGGACTTGTGGGGGAAACCAGAGCACCTGGAGGAAACCCACGCGAACACAGGGAGAACATGCGAACTCTACACAGAAACGCCAACTGACCCAGCCGAGGCTCGAACCAGCGACCTTCTTGCTGTGAGGCGACAGCACTACCTACTGCGCCACTGCTTCGCCATGATAATAGTAATGAAATAATAATAATAATAATAATAATAATAATGTAAACTGCATGCAAATGAGAAATGGCATGTAGTTTTTGTATCTGTTTATCAGGTAGGGATGTATGTATTTGCATTATAAAAATACAATTAGAAAAATTAGTAATATTGGTTTCAGTTTCAAACATTTTTCTATGTTAATATATTTAACTAGTAATGTAGTTGTATATTTAATTAGTAACATATCCATGTAAAGTCACAGGAGAATCTTAATATTTTAAATTATTTTAACATATATTTTCTTTAAATATGTACATATTTTTGTGGAAACCGTGATACAGTTTACTTTCATTATTCATCGATGAATGGAGGGTTAAAAAGATCATCTATTTAAAATAAATAATTTTTATAATTATATTACAATTACATTATAAATTGTTATTGTTTTAAGTGATCCCACATTAAATATTGCTCCTAATATTGGAAGTATTAGCTTACATATTTGTATGTTGATGTTTTTTAATGGTGTTGTAGTATGTAGGGTGGTTCATTCCGCTGTGGCGACTTCTGAAATAGAGAATGAGCCGAAGGAAATTGAATGAATGTAGTACAGTATGTAGTCATGATTGTATTTTTAAATTCAGTTTATTTTTTATTTAATTATTTGTGTTTACTTTTGTGGATATTGGCTTTAGATAAAGAGTCTGACATAAAGAATGATGATAATTATATATTTGCTGCTACGTTTTGGTGTTCTTTATTTATAAAAAATATTAATAATAATTATAAAAACGTATAGTGAAGTTCACTTATACGAATTATTATTAGCCGCTCAATTAAATTACATGTACAGTTGAAGTCAGAATTATTAGCCCCCCTGAATTATTAGCCCCTCTGCCCCCCCCCCCTCAATTTCTGTTTAACTAAGAAGATTTAACACATTTCTAAACATAATAGTTTTAATAACTCATTTCTAATATCTGATTTATTTTATCTTTGCCATGATGACAGTAAATAATATTTTATTAGATATTTTTCAAGACACTTCTATACAGCTTAAAGTGACATTTAAAGGCTTAACTAGGTTAATTAGGTTAACTAGGCAGGTTAGGGTAATTAGGCAAGTTATTGTATAAGGATGGTTTGTTCTGTATACTATCGGGGAAAAAATTTGCTTAAAGGGGCTAATAATTTTGACCTTAAAATGGCTTTTAAAAAATTTAAAAACTGCTTTTATTCTAGCCGAAATAAAACAAATAAGACTTTCTCTAGAAGGAAAAATATTATCAGACATACTGTGAAAATTTCCTTGCTCTGTTAAACATCATTTGGGAAATATTAAAAAAAGAAAAAAAAATTCAAAGGGGGCTAATAATTCTGACTTTAACTGTATGTCAATTATAAATTGTAAACCAAAACTGCGTAAAATAGATAAATAGCACGTGACGTCTCAGCCGTTTACCGCGCTTTGGGACTTTTATTTTAAAATACACACAAGTTCAGCTCTCTCTGTGGCTTCACGTGGTAGATTTTGTAGTTTGAATGTATGAAGTCCATTAGAAGTGTCACTATTAGAGAGATATTAAATGAGAGGTTGTGTTATTATGGTGAACGACATCTTCAGTGTCGAAAAAACCCTTTTCCGTCGTCCGTTACAAACTTCATGTTTACGTTCATGTCCTTGAAAATGCCGCGAAGGGCATATATAAGCGTGAAAGTATAAGATGTACAAGTTATTTATCGTTTTTATAACGCGTATATTACATAAATTGAATCTACTGGATTTAAGAAACCATACATAAAATAAAATTCGCATTTCTATACACCTCAATGACACGAGGATCAATGAATGAATCTTCAGTCTTCACGAAACGGTGACGAAGAGCCATCTTGTGGTGAGAATTTAGCTCCACAGGTTGATAAATGAACAATACACACATTTTATAAAGATTCTCATCTTTATTTGATTCAATGAAAACAACGTACATGATTGTTTCCTTCAAATGAAATACTCCACATGATGGCTATTTTGACCAAACATCCAAAGTTGTTTATTGCATTATTGTGAACATCAGTACCCGGTGATAAACACATTCATATTTTGATTGCTGGTGTATATCGCAGAATCAAACACAGTGTTTTTTCTATGAAATCTGAAGGCACTGCGGTTGGCCAGCCGATGGTTCGTTTTTAGCCACTGCATGAATGATGATTATAGGATTGCACACAACTTGTACCATTAAAAAAAGCATTTACACGAGCTATAAATAAATGTGTATATATTTTAAAATGCATTACATGTTGGTCACAGTATGAGGATTATAATTGGTCAGTTTTATAAGGCAAGACATGCTTACTGGCAAGCATACGGTTAGCAAAGCTTAGCCTAAATATGAATAACAGTACATTTGAGCTGCTAATATAGGAAAAAAATAATCCATCAACCAATGATTATACTACATTAGCTGGCTAGTTGCAAAGTATCTGAGACAATATTACATATGCTAGAGCTAGAAATCATTTTGGCAATTAAGTTTTTGGCAGATTTGATTGTGTAGATCTCCTAAAATACAATAAGCCAAGAAGTTTGCAGTCAAATCACTGTTCTGATTAACTATTATTCTTGGATGTTGAACATTTTGTGCCGTTTCTCAATATTTTGTTGCTACATTACACTGAACATGATTACTAATGGCCATAGACCAGCTTTGGCACTGTAATGTTTTAACATTCAACGTGTTTTGATTATAAAAACACAGACATTGTACCGCTTTTCTTGTTTAATCAAGACCAAATTCACATCGCTGTAACTTACGCAAGACCTCAATTTAAAAAAGGAAAAAGTATAATAAAACGGAAGAAGTCACTTCAGCATGAGATTGTAGAAAAATCTCAACATAAAATCTAAGTGCGAGATGTTATAGGAATAGTTCATCTAAAAAAGAAAACAGCATCATCATTTACTCATTGTCATGTCGTTCCAAACCCGTTTCACGTTCCTGTTTCCATCAACAAAAATGGAGAAGTTTAGCTAAATGTCCTGAATGATCTCACATTAAAGGAACGCTCCACTTTTTTTTGGAAATTGGTTCATTATACAGCTCCCCTAGAGGTAAACAGTTGAGTTTTACCATTTTTGAATCCATTCAGCCAATCTCAGGGTCTGGCACAGGGGTGTCCAAACTCGATCCTGGAGGGCCGGTGTCCTGAAGAGTTTAGCTCCAACCCTAATCAAACACACCTGAACCAGCCAATCAAGCTCTTACTAGGTATACTAGAACAGGGGTGGGCAAACTTGATCCTAGAGGGCCGGTGTCCTGCATAGTTTAGCTCCAACACTAATCAAAAACACCTGAACATGCTAATTAGTGTCTTCATAATCACTAGAAATCTATAAGAGGGTGTGTTTGATTACAGTTGGAGCTAAACTGTGCAGGACACTAGCCCTCCAGGACCGAGTTTGCCCACCTCTGTACTAGAAACATTCTGGCAGGTGGGTTGAAGCAAGTTGGAGCTAAACTCAGCAGGACACCGGCCCTCCAGGACAGAGTTTATGGCAGAAAGCACTTTTAGTTTAGCTTAGCATAGATCATTGAATCAGATTAGACCATTAGCATCTTGCGCCAGCCGAGGATAATTTCACTGCATTAATGATGATTATAAGATCACATACAATTTGTCTACCCTTAAAAAAGCATTTACTTGAGCTATAAATAAATTGGATATAGGCTCATTGCATAGCTCCCCTTGAGTTTTACAATTTTTGAATCCATTCAGCCAATCTCAGACACCAGCAGAAGCACTTTTAGCTTAGCTTAGCATACAAAATTGAATAGGATTAGGCTATTAGCATCTTTCTAAAAAAAAAAAAAAAGTATCAAACACAGTGTTTTATATATAATCTGAAGGTTGGTCATCGTTTTTGGTGTCCGTCACTGCATAAATGATGAATATAGGATCACACAATTTGTTTACCACATTTGTTTTTAAAAAGCATTTACATGAGCTATAAATAAACTGAAAATAGGCTCATTGCATAGCTCCCCTTGAGTTAAACAGTTGAGTTTTACCATTTTTTAATCCATTAGGCCAATCTCTGGGTCTGGCGGGAGCACTTTTAGCTTAGCTTAGCACACATAATTGAATCGGATTAGACCGTTAGCATCTTGCTCAAAAAAAGCATCAAACACAGTGTTTTATATGATATCTGAAGACACTGCGGTTGGCCGAGGATCATTTCTAGTGTCCGTCACTGCATGAATGATGAATATAGGATCACACAATTTGTTTACATTTGTCTTTAAAAAAGCATTTACATGAGCTATAAATAAATCGAAAATAGGCTCATTGCATAGCTCCCCTTGAGTTAAACAGTTGAGTTTTACCATTTTTTGAAGCCTTTAAGCCGATCTCTGGCTCTGGCGGGAGCACTTTTAGCTTAGCTTAGCATACATAATTAAATCGGATTAGACCGTTAGCATCTTGCTAAACAAAAAGAAGCATCAAACAAAGTGTTTTACGTTAAATCTGAAGGCACTGTGGTTGGCCAGCCGAGTGTCATTTTAGTGTCTGTCACTGCATGAATGATGATTATAGGATTACAAATTTGTTTACCATTAAAAAAGCATTTACTTGAGCTATAAATAAATTGGAAATAGTTTCACTGCATAGCTCCCCTTGTGTTTTACCATTTTTTAATACATTAAGCTGATCTCTGGGTCTGGCAGGAGCACTTTTAGCTTAGCTTAGCATACATAATTGAATCGGATTAGACCATTAGCATCTTCCTCAAAGAAATGAGCATCAAACACAGTGTTTTATATGATATCTGAAGACACTCCGGTCGGCTGAGGATAATATTTAGTGTCTGTCACTGCATGAATGATGATTATAGGATTAGAAATTTGTTTACCATTAAAAAAGCATTTATTGGAGCTATAAATAAATAGGTTCATTGCAAAGCTCCTCTTGTGTTTTACCATTTTTGAATACATTCAGCTGGTCTCTGGGTCTGCTTAGCTTAGTTTAGCATACATAATTGAATCAGCTTAAACCATTAGCATCTTCCTCAAAGAAATAAGCATCAAACACAGTGTTTTACATGAAATCTGAAGGCACTGTGGTTGGCTGAGGATAATTTTTAGTGTCTGTCACTGCATGAATGATGATTATAGGATCACATACAATTTGTATCATTAAAAAGCATTTACTTGAGCTATAAATAAATTGTAAATAGTTTCACTGCATAGCTCCCCTTGTGTTTTACCATTTTTGAATACATTCAGCCGATCTCTGGGTCTGGCGGAAGCACTTTTACCTTAGCTTAGCATACATAATTGAATCGGATTAGACCATTAGCATCTCGAAGATATATTTTAAAGTTTTTTTAAAGCTTGACTCTTCTCTAGTTGCATTGTGTACGAAGACATATGGAAAATGAAAAGTTACTGTTTTCTAGGCTGATATGGCTAGGAACTATACTCTGATTCTGTCGTAATATAAAAGAAACTTTGCTGCCGTACCATGCAACCATGTGTTTACCTCTAGGGGAGCTGTAAAATGAGCCTATTTCCAAAAAAAAGTGGAGGACTGGGACTGTCAAACTCCAAAAATAACAAACGCACCATAAATTAAGCCAATACTACAGGTCTACCAACGTGTTTTGAACAACTACATCCACTGAGTCTTTTACAAAAAATTTGCATCAAAACACATCAGTTCTGTCAAGTTTTGCACATTTTTTCTTTTCTTTTTGCACCTCTTCTGAAACATCTGTTAAACGCACTAGTAAGTTTTGCAGAAAAAGCTTTTAAGACTATATTTATTACAAGTTTATGGTGTTAACACATTTTTGAATACGGTAACAGCCAAGTGTCCATTTACTGTAATTTTACTGTGTTCTTTATCTCTTTACAATTGTGTTTATATAAGAATATTCATGTAACCCAATTTCCTAATAATAAAAAAAGCACTATATCTAAATTAAATTATTTAGAAACTGCTGCTTAAAAATTTGACAATAATAATAGGTAGTAATTATTTGGATCAAGCAATATTCCAATATTGCGATTATTTTTGGTGGAGATATTAAGTTCAAGTCTCTGAATCAATCTTCAATAGCAAAAATGGCGTAAAGAGTAAACTCAATTTCTGTGGATCAATTAATTAATTCTGTTCCAATCAATCAATTTAAAACTGATTCAACGACTGATTTATAGTTACAAATTGCAATCTTTTTATATACAATTTTAAAATATTTATATACTATATGCTATATGTAGACAAGAAATGCATAGTTTTTCTGGTTTGTACTGGTTTGTATATAAAAGATGTTATGCTCACTGAATTTAAAAAAAATAGTAATTTGTTAAATTATAGACTATTTTCTAACACAGGTTTGGAACAACATGAGGTTGAGCAAAATAAACAAGCTTTAAAATGTTCCTTTAAAAATGCCTTGGTCTTATTTAAAGGGATAGTACACCAAAACATGAAAATTGTGTTATCGTTTTCAAACCTGTTTGAGTTTCTTCTGTTGAACACAAAAAGAAGATACTTTGAGGAATGTTGGAAATCCATCTTCCATTGTATTTTTTTCTTCCAGGGATGTAAATTTGTACCGATATTCAACGTTTTCATATCATCTTTTTGTGTATAAAAAAATTACCCTAACTCATACAGGTTTGGAACCCCTAAGCAAACTTTCCTTATAGTGTAAACTATCACTTTCATAATAATAATAATAATAATAATAATTCACACCTATATTTTGGTGTTTCCTACACAGGTTTGGAACGACATGAGGTTGAACTAAAACAAATGACCTTTAAAAATGCCTCGGTCTTATTTAAAGGGATAGTACACCAAAAAAATGAAAAGTGTGTCATCGTTTACTCTTCCTCCACTTACTACAAACCTGTTCGAGTTTCTACTGTTGAACACAAAAAGAAGATTTTTTGAAGAATGTTGGAAATCCATCTTCCATAGTATTTTTTTTCTACCATAAATGTAAATTGGCTTCCATAGTATTATTTCCTGCTATGGATTTAAGTGGATTCAAAATCCAACATGTTTTCATATCATCTTCTTTTTGTGTGTAGAAAAAAACCTAACCCTAACTCATACAGGTCTGGAAGCCCTAAGTAAACTTTCATGTTAGTGTAAACCAGTGCTTAATTTGAGCCGGATCTAGCGGGCTCATGTTCCGGAAAATGGCAGATATTTGTGTTTTGCATTCTGGTATTTATTTTAATGGATCCGACATTAACTTGTGCGCAGTAAATCCCTACTTGTATGTGTGTGAGAGAGAGAGAGAGAATGTAAATGAGTGTAAGCGAAGGCTGTGTGTATGTGTGTGCGCACCTCCACACATGACGGTAGTCACAGAGTACAAGTTAAAGCAAAAGTCACATTAACTATTGGCTCTAAACAATATTTTCAGCCAATCGGCTTTCTTATGTTTACAATCACTCTCATTGGTTGGTGATTGTTGTTTTGCACGCAGTGAGTAGCAAAAATAAATATTGGCATAGTGGCCTGCATAAATAATATCTGTATTTTAAAAACGGCAAAGAGGCAGTCACGCATATTTTATTAATTTTTTTTTTTTAAAGAGTAAATCTGATAATGAGCCCGAGCCAAAAGAGATCTTGAGAAGATGAAACTGCGCGAATAGATCAGGATAGCAGGAGACAGAAGCAAATCGATCTCAAGTCAGCCAGAAAACATGACAGAAGAGGTAAGTGTGGGCTCTTCTTGAATATAAGGCCCCGTTTACACTAATACGTTTTAGTTTTAAAACGGCGTTTTAGAATAAAAACGATCCACATCCACACTGACGTTTCATCTAACGTTTCTGAAAAGCTCTCTGTCCACTCTATATCACTGAAAACGCACATCATGTGACCACACACACACTCACTGAACTGCAGCGTATGCGGACGTCTGAACTCCAGGCAGTCAGCGGGTGCTTTGAGCACACCTTCCCGGGTGAGAGCAGCGCAGGTCGGACAGTTGATCAGGAATTATCCGCTGGATTTCATCTCACTATAGTTGTCAAACGTGATATTTAATTCATCTTCTCTAACAACTCTTTGGTCTTTTAAATCTATTACTTGTTATCAGGTAACGCGTTTTGGCTGAGTGCAAAGATAAGTTAATATATCAATTTATGTAACCACGTACACTGATTCTGCACATTTGGCTGATTGCTTGCCTTTATTTCCTATAATGTATAAACTTATTTTATGTTACACTTCTATAATGGCCATCATTGATTATTAAAACTGATATTCAGCAAAGGAGACAGGGTATATTTCATACTGTTTGAAGAAAATGAAAGGAGGCAGTTGTGTTATAGGCTTCCTTTTGTTATAAATATGCAGACAGTGAAGATGACAGTCATAAAAATATGTAGCTACACAACGCCTCAACATTTGGTGTCTGTTAAGTTGTTAATATTAAAATGAAAATAGGCAGTTCCCTATATCGTGTTTTCATTTTATTGTTAAGAAAGTGAAACAGCGTAGTCAGGGTGATATGAATGACGTTATAAAGTACTGTTTCCTTTGAAGATTCACCTAATGTGTCCTCGGGAGTTTGTTTTCCATATCAAACTTGCGAGGTCTGAACTTGAGGAAAGGATGCAAGAGTGGAATTTGTGCACTTAATATTGAGAATAAAGCCCCAATCAGATAGGTGAATGTCTGCAGCCACACCTCTGTTTTCAGATGTCTCCATTTTCCCCCATCCACACTGACACAGAGCATTTTAAAATGAAAACGGCCTCTTCAGCATTTCCAAAACGCTTTGTTTTCAGGGCTCGAAAACTCCGGGGTAGTGTGGATGGAAGGCATAACCGTCGCAAAACTTATGCATTTTAAATCTAAACGTATTAGTGTAAACAGGGTCAAAGACTGAGTGAGTCATTTGATTTTTTGTTTTTTTTTCACTTGGCACATAATAGAAGTGAATGTTCTTACGATTTATGTTTCTAGCTACATGTTTTTATTATCCATGACTGACCTATAACGTTATATGGCACAAAATAATTAAAGACCGTTCAGAAATGTGGTGCTCTTTTTTTTTTTCGCTATCAGCGTTTAATGGCGTCATGTTCCGGGAAAACTGAAATTGTTTGGTGGATGTCGGTCACAGTAACTTTTATTTCCTGGTTTTCTGGGAATTATTCATTTACAAATTAAGCACTGGTGTAAACTATCACTTTAATAAAAAAATAAAATTAAAAAAAATCAGTAATAAACAAATGATCATCCCAATGGCGTTTTTCAGATGAATTTGACCTTTAACGTCAAAATACACACCTATATTTAGGTGTATATTTTGAGATTTGCCTTCATTTACTGACTCTGCAGCCACTCCACTCTCAGTTCTGCCACCTCTTTTCCATACCAGTCGTGTAGTTTAGAAAAGCACCCTGTCCCAGGCGAAACCGGGCTCTCTAGTGACCCACCGTTGGTTTTTCTCCGTGGAGGAATTGGAGGAGGTCTAACTCCATCGGCCCTCATGCTACAGTCTCCATCCCAAGCACAACCCTCACTTAAACCATTGGCCACACTGGAGGGTTTGCTCCAAGAAACCCCATTTTCTCTATTGGACAAGCCTTCTTGGCAAGGCCCTGTAATGGAGGCGTTCTGTACAGATGCGGAGGTAATTCTGAGTCCTGTCTGGTTTTTCTTGGTCTTGCTTTTGGCTTGTGAAGACCGCGCTTCCTCTTGTACTTCCTCCAGCTGCCTCTCTAGCTCTTTCACCACCAGCCGCATGTAATCAAAACTGGCCCGCGACAGAGCCTTCACCCATGATTCCATAGCAGCCTGGTTTTCCGCCGCCATTTTATAGAGTCTCGCTTTGGCACATTCGAATTTAATGGCAAATGCGAACTCTTCGGATTCGGATTCGCAGAGCTCCACCGTGCAGCCTTCCAGGACGATGACGCCAATTGGCTCTCGACTTTCGCGCTCCTCGAAGTAGAACAGCATGTTGCCCTTCAGAATACACCAGCGGCGATGGTACGCCGTGTTTCGCTCACCTTTCTTAAAGAGAAAGCCAGTCTTGTCTGGAGGAGAGTTGCATGTGGCGTAGTGTGCCACACTCCTCTCGTTCAGCTTCATGATGGCGAGGACACCCGTCTCTGAAAACAGAAGTCAAGCAAATTGGGGAATGAAAATTTTGTTAGTAATTATTAACCCTAAGGCTGCGCAATATATCATTTCAGCATTGATATCACAATGTGCACATCTGTAAAAGACACACGCAAGATTTGTAATGTTGACTCTTAAGCCTGGTTTATACTCGACGCGTTCGCTATTTTGCTTGAGTACGCGTGGTGAATGTGACATCATCGCTGTGTTTGCGGAGGTTCGCTTTGGGTGCGCGCGACATGATTTCAGCTGGTGGAGCGTATGATTTTTTTTGAGACTCGAGCGAACAGTTCGCACAGAGCCACATTTGATTTGAGTTGAATATGAAACCCTTTGAAGAGATTTTGTCTGAAACAGTACGACTGTACACACATCTTTATGATCTGTCCATGCATGATCATAAGGATAACCAGATGGACAATAATTCTTAGCTAGAAATTGCAACAGCAGTGGGAAAGGAAGAACGTTTTTGTTAAAAAGTTTGGAAAAACCTGAGGGATAAGTTTGTTACAGAATTACACAATTACAGAAATATGTTTTTCCACTACTGTATTTATTGAATTTAAAACTATTTAATAGTTACAAAACTATATTTAATGAACAAATTATTTCTTTGACAAGTGATTTTGAAACTATGGATTTACAATATACTGATGCCCTGTTTTTCTAAGCTTTATTGGTGATAATGGTCAGGAATGTTGGACCATTATTGCCTTTCTAGCATAAGTAGAGGACAGAAACTAACCAAACAGTAATGTTTGAATTGTGGAGCAGGCCATAATAAACAATATATTTGTAGAGCAGCCCATGTTCATTAACATTTTAATATATTTTAATAGGTAAAACTGTCCGAGATATGAACAAAAGCAAGTGATGAATTAAAGTTTAATTTTAAAAATCTTAAATGGTTTTAAAAATCCTTATAATCATTAACATAATTAAATACAAATAATTAGTTTTAAAATATTGAATGATATTAATGATATGACGTAGTTCCAGAACCTTCCTACTTCTCTGTTTATCCGTCTGATTTTACTACAGTATCTGTTTCTTTTGACCGTTTTAAAAAATATCACAACGGCGAACGCGTCAAGTGTAAAAACCTCGTCCGTTTCAAGAGGTGTGTGCACAGTCAGCGGAGGTCCGTGACGCGGCTCAAGGCGAAAGTTTAAGCCAGGCTTTAGTTGACCGGAAGCTACATTGTATTTAATTACTGTATTTATATGGAATTTATACAATTTATGCAAAACAAAAAAGGTTTTCTCCCTTAGAAGTAGGGCTGTGCAATTGATCGAAATCAAATCGCAATCACGATTTAAAACGTTGTGATTAGCTAATCTAATTGATATAAAATATGTATTAGAGCAATTCCAGCGTTATAGATGTGACATTTGCAGTTAAAACTCAAAACATAAATTCACATAGAAAGCATCCAGTATGATAACATTATATTGAAATATCTGTTTATATTTTCCACAGGAACCAACCACAGAGTTACGGGATCAGAAAAATATCAAACTGTAAACATGTTTTGTACTTTAAATGAGCAAAATAAACATGCATTATGGATTTGACCAAAAAAGTATGCGAGTTTGCAGTATTCAACATACTTTGTAAAAATTCTGTGAATTAAACTGCACAACCCAAAAGAAACAATGCTAATCAAAAGGATAAAAGATGTCTCTTTATAGAACAAAAAGGATTGCCTTTATTTTATTTGACATTTTTGCGTTTATGAGAAAAAGTGTTGTTATAATATGGATGTGACATCTCTTCTTTATGGATGTGACCGATGTGAAATAGCCACTTGTGCGACAATCAAATATAATTGTTTAAAAACATTGACAGAAACATTTTTGAGTATTTCTAAAGTACTGTAAATTATTTGCTTATACAAAATACGTAGAAATGGTTTCGGTATTTTGGTGAAAACCTAATTTTTTTCATAGCAAACTTAACATTTGCATAGAATTGCTCATCATTTAATTTCCCCCGCTCAGAGCAAATGCGTGACTGCCATCTGTGTGTGACAGTCTTACTAGCCAATCGAGTGAGCACACTTTTGTTCTGCCCAATCAGTATTGCAAAACCAAACTATGCGGAACAAAAAACACAAACAGGATGAGTGGGATGATGGCATTTGCCGCTTCAGAAGCGTTAATAGACGAATTAATATCAAAATATCAAAGAATATCATAATATCAAAGAAAAACAGGACATCAGTAATATGGGAATATTTTGTTTTCAAAGTCACACAAAATTAAAGTTGAATGCTTTGATAACTTTGTGTATTTCGTGTGCATTCTCGGCTCACTATGCAGGTATGTGCATCGTCTGTAGTGACTGACTGTAATGTAATGTAATGTAATGTACAATACAAATATAATTTGCAATTTCATTTTCATAGGACAGTTATATATAGATGCATTAGTTGCAGAATTCTAAAGCAGTTTAACTATTTAAATGCTTCTTAATGAATACTACGTCATTCAATGTGACTATATGCATGACTATACGGAGAGCTTATGACCTACTAACTACGGTTTGCTTTAAGAACATAACAAATTTTGTTACAAACTACCTAGTAGTTACAAAGCCCCTAGTGTGCACTTTACCTTCCAGTTTAAGAAAGAACTTAAGAACAGCTGGTGCAACCCAGGAGATAATTAATGCCATAACACACTACCTCGCTTAAGACACGGCGCCTTTCAATGCAGTGACCAAAGAGGGATTTTAAAAAAAAACTAATCTAAAGGCAGGATGGGAGATATACACTTCCGTCTCGCACCTATTTTAGCCATTATGGAGTACCACAGCTGTATGTTTAATGTCATGATATTTTGTGTAACAGGGATAATTATTTTGTTTTAGACAATATAAGCTATAGAAAGTCTCTTATCAGCCATATTAGTTTGCTGAGTGTTCTGTATTTTTATAATTATTATTTTTGTTTGTTTAATAAGCTACACTATCTGCCTAATTTGAGTTCAACTTGTTGTAAGGTCATTTTATATGTGTTTACTGTTTGCTCAACAGAAAAACGAGTGTTTCATTTATAAATATTTAAAAAAAATAGAATAGATGTTTAAGTAAGTTGATATCTTTTTCAGTTCCTATTTTAACTAACACTCACTGCATTTTAGCAGTAAGAAGCTACGATACAGATTATTGAGCTGAAGCTTAACTACAAAATAAAATCGCAAAACAAAATCGAAACCGCAATATAGGTAAAAAAAATAAAATAAAATAAAATCACAATGAGATATTTTCCCCAAATTGCACAGCCCTACTAAGAGGATTATTTCACTTACCCCACCTTGACCCCAAACCTAAGAGTGCAAAGAGGTAAATTTACCGTTCGCTCAAAGCTCTCCAGTGAACCATTCAGATGTGGCCTGCTTCCAGCTGTCAATCAAAACACCAGTACATGCAGACCATCTCAATTCCATTTCTGCTCTAAAAAAAAACAGAAAAACAGCCAAACAGAGTGAAGTCGATGACTGAGGTGTCATATTTAGTGGAAGATCCCGCTTCACACTTCTGACCAGGTTTAAATCAAGCAAATTCCTCTTTCTTAAAACAAGTTCCATAAATAAACGTGTTTGTGCTGACTAGACTATAAATGAATCAGTTAAAACTATGTGCTAAATTTTTAAATCAACATTTAAGAAATATTTCATTATCATTCATGACCTTTCCTGGCCTGTGCTAAAGACAAACACTTGTTAAATGTGTAGCACAGCTTTAAATTCATTTTGTTTTTAAATATACATTAGAATGTGTCCTAATTCATCTTTATTTATTTACTTTAAATCTTTATTATTTTCAAGCACCATTAAATATATTATAATTTTACATTGAGCTCTAGTTTTTACTCATTTAATTATAATGCAATTCATGATCACTTTTTCTTGTGTATATTTGCTTAAGTGCGGTTCATAATAAGTATGTTGTTTTGTTTGAACGACATAAATATATTGGTTATAATGACTATTTCACTGCATATTTTGAGATTTTATTTTCACTAAAGAACTATTTCAATCATTAAAGTGCATTGTACTTGCATGTAATATGCAACATAAAATCCCTTTGTAGATTTATTTGGATGCACAGGCAAACTGGGATGTCTCGTTTTTTGACCCAGACACTGCTGAGATATATATATATATATATATATATATATATATATATATATATATATATATATATATATATATATATATATATATATATATATATATATAAAAAAGTTAAAAGTTAAGGTAAAAATTGAGGTAAAGTCGGTTTTATATTTGCACATTCGTTCAATTTTTAACAGTGACTACTTGTGACATGTTCCCTATATTGTTTACTATGCTATTGTGAAATGCAAGTATGACTTCAAAACAACATTAGCAACATTTAACTGACCGAGAACAATATTGTACTTTGATAGTCATCGGCTGTCAATATAATGTCCCTATTTCAAATTTCAAAAACTTTCATGACTTTTCTGAAATTATATTATTAAGGAGGAATTCTGAATTAGGCCTGTCACTATAAAGATTATTTGTTGTGCAATATATTGACATAGAAATTGTTGGGATAAAGGATATTATTGTCATTTTGAGATCATTTTATGCCACTGATTATATAATGATTATATAACAGCATGATATTGCTAATAGCCATAAACACTTATTCTTAAGGTTACGGCTTTTGCATCTGAACTCTTCAAATATATATTGCAATGGCAAAAATTATTAAGGTCATCTCCAAGTATTGCACGATAATTCGAGATATTAATTATTGTGACAGACCTAGTCTGAATGTGCGAATATAAAACCAACTTTACCTCAATCATGTATAAAGCATGGTACAGGCATTTTAGTGCCACGTCAACGTACCAAAGTTTTTACCCTGATTTCTGATCAAGGTATTTCTTAATTTAAAGCACCATGTCAGCATCAAAAAACCATGCATTGAGGTAAAGTTGGTTTTATATTCACACATTCACACTTTCTCCTTAATATAATTTCACAAAAATATTCTTTGCCAATTCTAAATAGTGAAATTATATTAGCAGCCAATGACTATCAAAGTACAACATTGTTCACAGTCAAATAAATAGTGCTAATGTTGTTTTGAAGTCAGACTTGCGTGTCATTTCAGACCGAATAATCAAAGTACTATTGTAAATAATATAGAGAACGTGTCACAAGTTGTCACTGAATGAATGTGTGAATATAAAACCAACTTTACCGCAATATACCATGGTATGATCATTTGGTTCTGCTATGCCAACAAAATAAACACACAGTTAGTGACCCAATAAGGCTTACTGAAAGAGTTTAATGAACCAGACATCAGTTTTATACTAATGTTTGTTTAAAAATAAGACTGCAAATCACATATAAACACCAATTGAGGTAAATATTCGGTCTGAAATAGCATGTAAATATGACTTCAAAACCACATTAGCACCATTTAATTGAGTGTATACAATGTTGTAGTTTAGTTATTGGTTACTAATATGATTTCCCAATTTAGAATTTGCAACTTATACTTTTGTGAAATTATATTATTAAGGAGAAAGTCTGAATGTTTAAATATAAAACTAACTTTACCTCAATCATGTAAAAATTAGGGATGCTCCGATCGATCGGCCGAAGATCGGTATCGGACGATAATCACATTTTATGACTCAATCGGTACTCGCTAACTTGGCCGATCTTACGAACCGATCACAATTGATGACGTCAATGCGTGAGGACGTACACGATGAGTGGGGACGTAAATGTTTTGGCGCCGCAGTCGTGTCATCACCGGTGTGGAATTATTATGACGTTTCGAGAAACAATGAAAAATTCGCTAATTGCCGTTTATGTTCCAAAGAAATCTCACGTGGAGGAGCATCATACAAAACATTTAATACAACGAACCTGATTCGGCACTTCAGAACGAGCCACCGTGAGTCCTATGGTGAATACGAAAAACTGTCGACTGCAAAAAAGGCAACGGTAACTAGTAATGCGACTCTCACTCAGCCATCCATTACAGACATTCTGAAAAAACACGAACTGTACACACCAGACAACAAGAAAGCTAAGGATATAACTGCGAAGATAATGGAATTTATATGCATTGACAACCAGCCTCTGTCAGTCACAGAAGACATTGGATTTAAACGCCTCATTGAACATCTTGAACCACGATATCAACTGCCACGGAGCAAATATTTTACTGATGTTGAAGCATCAGAATCGGCATTGATATCGGCCGATCAGCATGACAAAAAAAAATCGGTACTTGGTATCGGTGGCAAAAATCCTGATAGGAGCATCCCTAGTAAAAATCATGGTACAGGCATTTTAGTACCATGTCAATGTACCAAAGTTTTTACCCTGATTTCTGATCAAGATATTTCTTGTTTTCAAGCACCATGGCAGCATCAAAAAAACATGAATTGAAGTAAAGTTGGTTTTATCTTCACACATTCTCACTTTCTCCTTAATTACAGTAATTTCACAAAAAATATTCCTTGTAAACTGTAAATAGTGAAATCATATTAGCAGCCAATGACTATCAACATACAACAGTGTTCACAGTCAAATACTGTAAATAGTGCTAATGTTGTTTTCATGTCGTACTTACATGTGACTTTACCACAATATACAATGGTATGATCATTTGCAAATAGGATGCCTACAGGAGTGGGGACAGGATCTTGTATAATCAGGCCAGGAACACATTGACAACGGAGATTGGTGTAGCTAAGAAGAGCTATGCCAAAAAGCTGGAAAACCAGTTTTCTGCTAACGACCCTGCATTAGTGTGGAAAGGCCTGAAAGACATCACTAACTACAAGACACCATCCCCCAGCATCGACAGCAACAAACATCTTGCAAACGAGCTGAATATGTTCTACTGTAGATTTGACACCTCTGACCAGACACCCCACACCCGCCCGGCCATCAACACCTCCAGCCATCTCCCTCTCCCCCCCCCTGCACTTCAGATCAGTGAGGATAATGTGCATCAGATCTTCAGTAAACAGAAGAGAAGGAAAGCACCAGGCCCAGACGGTGTTTCACCAGCCTGTCTGAGAACCTGCGCTGACCAGCTGGTTCCCATTTTCTCACAGATCTTCAACAGATCACTAGAACAGTGCAAAGTTCCATCCTGCTTCAAATGCTCCACCATCATCCCAATCCCAAAGAAGCCAAAGATCACAGGACTCAATGACTACAGACCTGTTGCCTTAACATCTGTGGCCATGAAGTCATTCGAAAGACTGGTGCTAGCATATCTGAAGGACATCACTGAACCTTTGCTGGACTCCCTGCAGTTTGCCTATAGAGTAAACCGGTCTGTGGATGATGCAGTTAACATGGGACTGCATTATACCCTACAACATCTGGACAAACCAGGGAACTACGCAAGGATACTGTTTGTGGACTTCAGTTCTGCCTTTAACACCATCGTCCCATCACTGCTCGAGAACAAACTGACTCAGCTCTCTGTTCCTAGCTCTGTCTGTCAATGGATCACCAGCTTTCTGACAGATAGACAACAGCTAGTCAGAATGAGCAAAATCACATCCGACAGCCGCACCATCAGCACTGGTGCCCCCCAGGGATGTGTTCTCTCCCCGCTGCTCTTCTCTCTGTACACCAATGACTGCACCGCAAAAGACCCCTCCATCAAGCTCTTGAAGTTTGTGGATGACACTACTGTTATCGGCCTCATCCGGAACGATGACGAGTCTGCATACAGACAGGAGGTGGAGCGGCTGGCTTTATAGTGCAGATACAACAACCTGGAGCTGAACATGCTCAAAACAGTGGAGATGATAGTGGACTTCAGGAGAAACCCCCCTGCACTCCCCCCACTCACCATCATGAACAGTACTGTGGCTGCAGTAGAGTCATTCAGGTTCCTGGGCACCACCATCTCTCAGGATCTGAAGTGGGACATTCACATAGACTCTATTGTGAAGAAAGCCCAGCAGAGACTGTACTTCCTTCGTCAGCTGAGGAAGTTCAACCTGCCACAGGAGCTGCTCGTACAGTTCTACTCAGCTGTCATCCAATCCATCCTCTGTACTTCAATCACCGTCTGGTTCAGCTCAGTTGCCAAAACTGACCTCCGTAGACTACAGCGAATAGTCCGGACTGCTGAACGAATCACTGGCACTACCCTTCCTACACTTCAAGAACTGTACTCTTCCAGAGTGAGTAAAAGGGCTCGCAAAATCACTCTGGACGCCTCGCACCCAGCACATTACCTGTTCGAACTGTTGCCATCTGGTCGGCGCTACAGAGCACCAAGCACAAAAACAGCCAGACACAGGAAAAGTTTCTTTCCTCAGGCCATCTACCTCATGAACAGTTAAATATTCCCCTACTGTGCAATAAACGTGCAATACCTCTCATACGCATTTGTACACAGCACCTTATAACCTGTATATTTATAATAAATCTGTACATACAATTCAACATCCAGATCTTTTTTGACTTATTGCATCTCTGTTTAATGTTTATCGTCTTTTTTCATATTTATTTTGTGTTGTCACTTGTCACTTTATGTACACTTGAAGGTTCTGTAGCCAAAACAAATTCCTTGTGTGTGAAGCACACTTGGCAATAAAACTGATTCTGATTCTGAAATAAACACAATTAGTGACCCAAACACCCAATAAAGCTTACTGCAAAGGTTTTAATAAACCAGACCTCAGTTTTACACTAATGATCATTCAAAACTAAGACTGCATATCACATATAAGCACAAATTGAGGTAAAGTTGGTTTTATATTTGCACCATCTTTCATTTATGAACATTTCGGTCTGAAATAGCATCCAAGTATGACTTCAAAACAACATTAGCACTATTTAACTGACTGTGAACAATATTGTACTTTAGTTACTAATATGATTTCCCTATTTAGAATTAGCAAATAATACTTTTCTGAAATTATATTAAGGAGAAAGTCAGAATGTGCAAATATAAAACCAACTTTACCTCAATCATGTAAAAAGCATGGTACAGGCATTTTAGTGCCATGTCAACGTACCAAAGTTTTTACCCTGATTTCTGATCAAGGTATTTCTTCTTTTTAAGCACCATGGCAGCATCAAAATACCAAGAATTGAGGTAAAGTTGGTTTTATATTCACACATTCACACTTAATATAATTTCACAAAAATTTTCTTTGCAAATTCTAAATAGTGAAATCATATTAACAGCCAATAACTATCAAAAGTATTCACAGTCAAATAAATAGTGCTAATGTTGTTTTCAAGTCAAACTTAAACGTGATTTCAGACCGAATATTCAAACTAGTACTATGGTAAACAATATAGGGAGCATGTCACTCACAAGTTTTCACTAAACAAATGTGCAATTATAAAACTTTACCTCAAAACACCATGGTATGATCATTTGGTTCTGCAATCCCAGCAAAATAAACACCCAATAAAGCTTACTGCAAAAGTTTTAATGAACCAGACATCAGTTTTACTCTAATGTTTGTTCAAAACAAGTAGTGCAAATCACATATGAGCACCAAATGAGGTAAAGTTGGTTTTACATTCATAAATATGAACATATCCATCAACATAAAAACCCTTTGTACATTTATTTGGATGCAGACACCAACTGGGATGTCTCGTTTTTGACCCAGACACTGCTGGTATATAAAAAGAGTTAAAGTTGAGGTAAAAATTGAGGTAAAGTTGGTTTTATATCCGCACATTCGTTCATTTTTGAACAGTGACAACTTGTGACTTACTGTACTTTGAATATTCGGTCTGAAATAGCATGTATATGACTTCAAAACAACATTAGCGCCATTTAATTGACTATGTACAATGTTGTACTTTAGTTATTGGTTGCTAATATGATTTCCCTATTTGGAATTTGCAACTAAAACTTTTCTGAAATTATATTATCTAGGAGAAAGTCTGAATGTGATAATATAAAACCAACGTTACCTCAATTAAACACATTTCAAACGAGCATCAAAATACTGCAGGACAATAGTCAAATCGCATGTGTAGTAGCATACAAACATGACTTAACAACGACAACAAAGGTGTTAAAAGCTAACATAACATTAGCAGCAAAGACACTAAAGTGATTCTATAATGCATTTTTGATAGTAAATCATGTGGAAATAGAGTCAGCATGACTTATAATACAGCCTTTGTCATTCTCGACTCAATGCTCGAGCTGAGCCTGACGTGAGACCATCAAATGCTGCCCTGTTACTAGCGAAAAACTGTGAAAGCCACGTTATTAGACGAGAAAAGCTCATAAGGAAAGCGGTTTGGGATATCTAGTAGGTCGTTTCAATCATATGTCGATGTTTTACCTGCTTTTTGAGTGTGTTGTTGGTCGCCAGCACGCAGTTTTTCTCTCTTGGTTGTTCCTTTCCTGGACTGACTGAATATGGTCACGTGACGCTGCAGGAATCTCTCTAGTAACAGCAGCTCATATGTGCATATAAACCACAAACTAGTTTCATATTGTGAGAACTGCAACTTCCCTACTACCTTTTTTCTTTATTCATTTATCTATTTTTGTAATGTTATTATAATTAAAGTGACCTATTTTACAAAAAAAAAAAAAAACACACTTTTATAGGGGGTTTAAGCACAGTTGTGTGGCAACAGTGTGTGAATGTAGCAAGTCTCCACATGGTAAAAAAATTATTTTTTACAATCACACTTGATAAAAACAGTCTGCAAAAACACTTTAATTGACCATTAGTGACGATCTCTTCCTCATTCGTACAAATAGAGTGGAGGAACTATGACGTTAATTTGTATGCAAAAACCAGGAAGCGAATTAGCATTTTTGCAGTTCCGGTGTCATGAGAAATCGAGGCTGCGTCCGAAACCGCCTACTACTCAGTAGGTACTGCATTGGAATTTAAATGTACTACACGGCCGTTAGAAAAGTACAGTCTATACAGTATGAATGTAAGAAGTATGAATGGAATTCGGACGTACTACATCCGCCATTTTGTCATGGTCACGTGACCTACCTGCGTCAATTGCGTCGATTTACTCCCATTCATGAATTCTCTCGCGGAGCATCATGGGATAACGCAGCGTGCATGGGATGCGCACTTCAGAATCTCGCCGGAAGTAGTAAGTCATCCGGGTACTTCTCGCATACTGATTTTCGAATTCTATGAATTCGGACATACTACTCGGCTCGCATACTGATTTTAGCGTACTGTATAGTATGGAAGTATGCGGTTTCGGACGCAGCCCGGGTCCCCCCTGCAATCGAGTCCGCTTAGGACCCCGCTTAGGTCGTCTGCATTTAATGCCTGATCAAAAGTGCTTTTTATAGTCTATTCTCAGTCTTGAGATTTTAACAACACTTATCATATTAGTAACATTATTTTAACAAGACCGGTGTTACGGTTTAACTGGTGTCCGTGTTAACTGGTGTCCCTTTCCAGATGTAAGCTATTCACGTTTGCAGATTGGCAGATTCGTCACTTTTTCGCAGCAACAAAACATGCCCATACCAAATAAAGATTCTTATTACTTGGTGTCAGTGTCATTGTAAGCATTATTGATTTTAATATCTGTGTAGCAGAACAGTATATAACCAAAATTAATCTAAAAAAAAAATTTATAATTTACATGTCAACAACGGGATTCGAACTCGTGTAGTTAAAAGGTTCAGCACACATATCAATCATCCTATCTAACTGAGCTACTCAGAACATGAAATGGTCTGTTTTAATAACTTTATCAGTCAAAATATGGTTCCTGTGGTTATAGATTATGTACCAGGCTGTAAGCACCTTATGGAGCCAGGACTAGCGGAATTTCGATGAATTGCAGTTTCAGTTACTACCGTATTTACTACCGGAGAGCGTGAGGTTGCTGCTTGATGCTGATGCATAGGTGTTTGTAGCTCCGCCCTCTTTTGAAAAGAGCACAATCTCATTTAAATTTAAAGCGACAGTCACCAAAATGGCACATTATGAATCAAAGCCTAAAAGGCACAATTTCAAAGAGTTGTAAAACAATAATTGTGTTATTTTGAGCTGAAACTTCATATACACACTCTAGGGACATCAGAGACTTATTTTTCATCTTGTCAAAAAGGCGCAAGTAGGTCTCCTTTACCGTTGATGTAAAGATTGTGAATGTTAATAGATTCTTTCACTTTTGAGTGTAATTTAAAAATTTATTAACGCCTTTCTGTTATTGTTCAAGCACTGAAAATAAAAAGTAAAACAAATAAATAAACCATAGACCAGGGATGTCAAACTCAATTCCTGGAGGGCCGCAGCCCTGCACAGTTTAGTTCCAACTCTGCTTCAACACACTTACTGGTAGGTTTCAAACAAGCCTGAAGGACTCAATTAGTTTGATCAGGTGTGTTTAATTAGGGTTGGAACTAAACTGTGCAGAGCTGCGGCCCTCCAGGAATTGAGTTTGACATCCCTGCCATAGACTGTAATAAATGAAAACAAAGACTCTTTAAGAGTTTTTAGCTGACTTTAAAACATCTTATTTTATGTTTAACAGAAGAAAGAAACTCATAAAGGTTTGGAACCACTTGAGGGAGAGTAAACAATGTGTGAACGATGTGTAAACGTACAATGAACGTACATTCATTGTACACTTAAAAAAATGACTAGTGATTGTAAATGATGTAGCTATCGGTCTTTGTCAGGTGACGTCACGCTCGTAAACATCGAGTTGCATTATGGGACATAGCCGCCATTTGTGTTGTATCCCAGTTATAGCGTCTTTCGCAGAGTAAATACAGTGTTACGTTCTTGTTGTGTTAAGGGCTGTAATAGTAATTCACACAATCGAAAAGGTAAAAAAATTATCACGGCGACAGATATTTTACATTTCCCTCTGGGAAGAAAGGATATTGACAGACTGTAGCAGTAATAACAGATGCATTGCGTGTCCTGGCCTGCTGCATTGAGACGCAAAATATATCAACATGCAGAGAAGGAGAAACATGAGGTTGAAGATGGTGAGAGACACTGATGAGGAGACACACAACACTAAGGAGGTTGCCGAGACAAACTGATTGTAAATTGTGTATGGACAGATGTGTAAAAGTAAACCACCTGTTGGAGGAGAACTGACAGCTGCTGTGTGAACTTGAAGAATACAGGATGTCTGATGGAATTTGCAACAAGAACGATGCTAAAAAGTACTAATCGGTAAAAAAACACAATCCTAATAAGCACTGACCCATCAACATGATACTCCCCTGTGAAGGTGAAGATGTCACATTACAGCACAGGATTGTAACTGTCTGTTGTGCACAAACAAACCAACTGTATGTAGTGTAGAAGAGCCGTAGTAGTCAATAGGAGTTAAAGCCCAGGTGTATAAATGCATTCTGTGCTTAACTGATACGTTCTTTGCAAATTCCTTTACTTTTTTGTAACTTTGGTTCTTCCACAGTGTGTATGTGTTTTGCTGATGTTTCATCCTGTCTTATGTAAACGATATGATGCCTTCCTTGACTTTTCCCACAGTGCCTGAATAAAAATATCATTTGTATAAATGTAAATAAATGGAGGATGACATAAAATTTGTTGTTTACTCATTTATTGTTTGTTCTTCACAATAACAAAACTGGTACATCAGAACCAAACACAAGGTAAGCAGTTGTTACTAAACTAAATAATCCTTTAAAGAACTGAGACGAGTGCTTTTGCTCTAGTTAAACATTAGGTCAATCAGTAGTTTGAACTGAATAGATAGTTAAAGTGACTTACTATTTTTTTGTTCTGTTGCTTTAAGTACATTTATTGTTCATATTTGTAAAATGCTTTGGATACAAACATCTGTCCAACAGTTTGTAAATATAAATATTGGATGTAACTAACGAAATAAAACTAAAAGCTGAAATACATAATGAGAAATGCTTACTGTAGTTTACTGGTGTTCAAACTAAAACGATGTATATTAAGACATTGATGATATACAGCAGGGGTGCTCAACCCTATTCCTGGCGATCGACCGTCCTGCAGTTTTCAGTTGCAGCCCTTATCAAACACACCTGCCTGTAATTATCAAGTGCTCCTCACGTTCTAAAAAATTGGTTCAGGTGTGTTTGATTAGGGTTGAAGCTGAAATCAGCTGGAAGGTCGATCGCCAGGAACAGGGTTGAGCACCCCTGATATACAGTATGAAGAGTCGGCGGCAGCGCACTCCGTAGGTTTGCAGTTCAAACGGATCTATATCCTGAATGTAAGACAGTTTACCAAAATGATGATCCCTGGCATCTTTGTTTAGTTTGTTGCGGTACTGCGTACTCTCGATTTTCTTGTACTTCTCCAGCTTGACCCTTGTATGGCATGTATCTCTTTTGCGTTATGTGTCTTACTCAAGTTGTCTCGGGAAGCGATACCACAAAAATGGCGCCGGTGTGACGTCACACACAACAAACGCACGTGACTGACAAAGACCGATTGAAATCTATAAAGATTATACAAAAAATATTAAGTTTTATTTGTTGCAGTATTTAGTCTAAAACATTTATATTTCTGAAACAGCAAGTTCAGCACAGCCACTATAAACTCGCACAATCGATTATTATTAAGATCATTACAATGTTCGCATCATTTTTAGTTTGTTGTTGCAAATACTTACTCTGGTAGTTGCATACTAGGTATAGTACTTACATTTAGGGTGCATTCACACTTGGTTCAATTGGCTGGAACTTCCCCCCTTGCCACCTACTCGGTTGGTTTGTGTTCACACTGTCTTTTTTCCTTCTGAACTGTCCGCTTGCGTCATCGAGCTGCTGTTTTGTTTACGGCTGTTGCTAGGTGACAGTCACGAAAGCAGCGCCAAAATGGAAAGACTTCCGCACATCGCGGTCGATTTGCTTTTGCTGAATCTTTCAGTTTTGGACATACAGAAAGCGACTCGCGTCTATCTGCCGCAAAAATATTATAAACATTCAGAACATCACACAGTGTCTGCAGAAGCTGTTTTGGAGGAGACAAGCAGACATCACTGTGTATCACTGTTTGCCCTGGCTCAGTTCACCTTGTCATCAAGGTAAAATACGTGACGCACACACTCACGCACGCACACACACACACGAATGAACATTATGAAAACGATAGTTTGTTGTACAGTTGGCGGTTTACTTTCGTTATTTGGTACGATTGCATTCACATCAGAAGTGAACCGTACCTAAGTTCGCATGAACCGTACCCCAGACCACCTCTTTCAGGCGAACTTATGTACGGTTCACGGGTGCGCACCAGAGTTCAGAAGACACGTTCACACTAGCTAAACGTACCGTACTATGACGTCAAACGAACTCGGGTGCGGACCAAAAGTGCTAGTGTGAAAGCACCCCATATAGTTTTTTTATAAAACTATAAAAAACTGACCTGGTCTTAGCTGGTCAGGCTGGGAATTGACCAGCTTAAACCAGCTTGACCAGCCTGGACATAGCTGGTTTTGGCTGGTCAAGCTGGTTTTAGCTGGTCAATTCCCAGCCTGACCAGCTAAAACCAGCCTGGAAATGGCCAAAACCCCTCTAAAACCAGGCTGATCGACCAGCTAAAACCAGCCAACCATCTTAGGCTGGTTTAAGCTGGATTTTTCAGCAGGGTGGCAATACATTTCAGGAGTAGTAACATACCTGCTAGAAGGAATAATAATAGGAAAAGTGATAGTATCCTTTTATAATTGATTTTATGAGTAGCTTTGAAATACTTATTTGGAAACACTATAGTAAATTTTTTTACAGTAATTTATAGTAAACATTTATAATATTTTAGAGCATTTTTGAATCATAATATAGTAATCTGTTGTAGTAATTCTATAGGTGCTTTGGTAAAAGGCTTACAACAATAGAATGACCAAAAACTCTACATAAATACACCACAGTTTACTGTAGTAAAAAGTCAATTATACTACAGTATTTATTACTGCTATCAGTTCACTATAATTAATACAACGGTATGCTGTAGCATTCAGTAACAATAAGTTGTAAATGCTTTAATATGCAGTGTAATACAGTTATATGCTACAAAAATACTTTAGCATTTACTGTAAATTACTACAGTATGTTTTAATGTGGGACAGCAATTGAAGAACAGCATAATTCACGATTGTACCATGTTGCTTTTTCAATAGGTGATTGGACCCATGTGCAGAACTCAAAATTGTGTTATAAAATGGCCTAAATTGCTCAAATTGTTGCAGTTAAAGTGAAACTGTTGTGCCAGGGTTGTTTTGGATTGTGCACATACCATGCATACTTTTTTCAATGTTATTTTAGGGCAGGGATGTCAAACTCTGTTCCTGGAGGGCTGCAACCCTGCAGAGTTTAGTTCCAGCCCTGCTTCAACACACCTATCTGTAGGTATCAAACAAGCCTGAAGCACTCAATAAGTTTGACCGGGTGTGTTTAATTAAGGTTGGAACTAAACACCGGCTCTCCAGGAACTGAGTTTGACACCTGTGTTCTAGGGCATTTAAACCCAACACATTAATACATCAACCATTTAGACTGAAGTAACAGAGTTAAAAGTCAATCCAAAGTCAAACATTCAATGTCAGACTGATCTAAAATAAATACACTCTTGTTCATTATTATAGACCATTTCAATGTGGTCATGTCATCGGCACATAAACATTTCCTGCTTGTTATCTAACTGTTTCATGACTCTAACAGAAGGCAATTCAATCATAACTTCATGTTAAAACAGTTATCATAACATTATTAATCAATATAGGGCTCTTTTTGTATTCTGGGACGCTATAGAAATTAAAAATGTAAAACAGGAAATTCGTTGGGACCATTGTTTTTGTTTACATCCCTCAAAATGGTCTATATAAATTAGCATGTTAAAAATGGGAACGGTTTAATTTGCTAGTGATGTGCTAAACGAAATGCTAAAAAATGTTCAATCATAGCAGTATAAAGCATGGTAGAAGTATGCTATGGTAGTTCATTAAATTCTGGGATTACAGTTTGTTGACATATTGCTAGAAGCTTGTCAGCAAACCTTGCAAATGTTAATCATATGCTAAAATGCTAGCTTCATGTTAAACAAGATAACAATCAGCTGCTAACATTCTAAACATTATACACATGGTAAAACAATGAGCTGCTAACATGCTAAACATTATACACATGGGCTGCGTCCGAAACCGCATACTTCCATACTATACAGTACGCTTAAATCAGTATGCGAGCCGAGTAGTATGTCCGAATTCTTAGAATTCGAAAATCAGTATGCGAGAAGTACCCGGATGACTTACTACTTCCGGCGAGATTCTGAAGTGCGCATCCCATGGACGCTGCGCTATCCCATGATGCCCCGTGAGAGAATTTATGAATGGACATGAAGCGACGCAACTGACGCAGGTAGGTCACGTGACCATGACAAAATGGCGGATGTAGTACTTCCGAATTCCATTCATACTGCTCACATTCATAGAACGTACTTTTCCAACGGCCGAGTAGTACGTTTAAATTCAAATGCAGTACCTACTGAATAGTAGGCAGTTTCGGACGCAGCCATGGTAAATCAAGTAGCTAAAAATGCGTCAACCATATGCTAAAATTTTAGCTTCATGTTAAACACGATAACAATGAGCTTCTATGCTAAACATTATACACACTGTAAATCAAGAAGCTAAAAATGCGTTACCCATATGCTAAAAGGCTAGCTTCATGTACATGATAACAATGAGCAGCTAACATGCTAAACACATGGTAAATCAAGAAGCTAAAAATGCATTAACCATATGCTAAAATGCTAGCTTCACGTTAAACACGATAACAATAAGCTGCTAACATGCTAAGCATTCTACACATCGTAGTCAAGAAGCTAAAAATGTGTTAACCATATGCTAAAATGCTAGCTTCATGTTAAAAATGACAACAATAAGCTCCTAACATGCTAAACATTACACAAATGGTAAACCAAGAAGCTAAAAATGTGTTAACCACATGCTTAAATGCTAGCTTCATGTTAAACATGTTAACAATGAGCTGCTAACATGCTAAACAATAAACACGTTAAACGAAGAAGCTAAAAATGTGTTAACCATATGCTAAAATGCTAGCTTCATGTTAAACACGATAACAATGGGCTGCTAACATGCTAAACATTATACACATGGTAAATCAAGAAACTAAAAATACATTAACCATATGCTAAAATGCTAGCTTCATGTTAAACACAATAACAATGAGCTGCTAACATGCTAAACAATAAACACGTTAAACGAAGAATCTAAAAATATGTTAACCATATGCTAAAATGCTAGCTTCATGTTAAACACAATAACAATGAGCTGTTAACATTCTAAACATTAAACGCGTTAAACGAAGAATGGAAAAATATGTTAACCATATGTTAAAATGTTAGCTTCATGTCAAACAAGATAACAATGAGCTGCTAACATGTTAAACATTATACACATGGTAAATCAATAAGCTAAAAATGTGTTAACCAAATGCTTAAATGCTAGCTTCATGTTAAACACGATAACAACGAGCTGCTAACATGTTAAACATTGTACACATGGTAGTCAAGAAGCTAAAAATGCGTTAACCATAGGCCTATGTTAAAATCCTAGCTTCATGTTAAACACGATAACAATAAGCTGCTAACATGTTAAACATTATACACATGGTAAACCAAGCAGCTAAAAATGCGTTAACCATATGCTGAAATGCTAACTTCATGTTAAACACAATAACAATAAGCTGCTAACACGCTAAACATTACACAAATGGTAAACCAAGCAGCTAAAAATGCGTTAACCATATGTTAAAATGCTAGCTTCATGTTAAACCCGATAACAATGAGCTGCTAACATGCTAAACATTATACACAAATGGTAAACCAAGAAGTTAAAAATGCGTTAACCAAATGCTAAAATGCTAGCTTTATGTTAAACACGATAACAATGAGGTGCTAACATGCTAAACATTATACACATGGTAGTCAAGAAGCTAAAAATGTGTTAACAACATGCTGAAATGCTAACGTCATGTTAAACACGATAACAATGAGGTGCTAACATGCTAAACATTATACACATGGTAGTCAAGAAGCTAAAAATGCGTTAACCATGTTAAAATGCTAGCTTTACGTTAAACACAATAACAATGAGCTGCTAACATGCTAAACATTATACACAAATGGTAAACCAAGAAGTCAAAAATGCGTTAACCATATGCTAAAATGCTAGCTTTATGTTAAACACGATAACAGTTAGCTTCTAACATGTTAAACATTATACACATGGATGGTAATCAAGAAGCTAAAAATGCGTTAACCACACATTGGAAAATTTGGACAAATGCTAACAATGTGGTATGAATACTAGCTAGTATTTAAGCATCACACTAAAACCAACTAAATCACGCTAACTTGTTAGAAACATGCTAGGCAAATGCTAAAACATGTTAGCAACGTGCTAAATCTTGACAAATACAATAAAAATGTGATGATTCCTAATAGAAACATGCTAACAAAACCCTGATGTAATGTGTTGTTGACATGTCACGTTATTGATAACTGATTATCTGTAGTTTCTTTCTTTTATCTTTTTCTTTTCATGTTTTTAAATAAAATATTAAGATAAAGTAAATATTAAGATGAAAACATTTTAAACTAGTTACAGCAAAATTGATATTTATTATGGAAAATAAGAAAGAAGATGATTGAAAACAAGTCTTCCTTAGTCCCCAATATATTACTATACATACAGTATCTACTCCGCTTATGTAATGTACATGAAAAACATACAGAGAGTAAAAAGACTTGAATGAAAGACTGTTATTGAGTACTACATGATAGAAGAAGGTACATTTAATTTCATTTGAAACAAATAAAACACTCCCAATCACACACATTCACACAATCGTGCACTCTTGGTCTCTAAATATGTATCAAAGAGCAAACTCTGATCAGTAACAACAGAAATTGCCTCAGGGCTCACTTCAGCAA
The DNA here is from genome assembly GCA_903798195.1 of Danio kyathit. Classification (NCBI taxonomy): domain Eukaryota; kingdom Metazoa; phylum Chordata; class Actinopteri; order Cypriniformes; family Danionidae; genus Danio; species Danio kyathit. The sequence goes on from LR812523.1 coordinate 12,121,242, forward strand.
AGGCTTCTGGGAGATTGAGTTTTTAGTGGTTGCGCTTCTTTCCTACCACAGACTTTCAATCGATATCCCAGTGCTATTAGAGGACTCTTCTGACATCCCGCGTAGCCAAACCTTTCAGCAGCCAAACAATAAAAAAACGTTTCCTGTAGATTTGAAGACGATTTGTGAAATACAGTAAACAGAAACTACAGAAAAAAAAAAGACTAAAAGCTAGTACACCGATTGACGAAGACAAACGTTTTTGGTAATGTTGCAGTGCACCAAACTGCTTTGTGGTGCAACACCCATTCACAAACATTAAATTACATATTAAAGACACGTTATAAAACATTAAAGTGGGTTAAAATAGAGCTGTGGCGAAAAATCGTTCGAGAAATCGCTAATGTGATTTTTTAAAATGCATCTCTATTCTCTCTTGAATCGATTCTGAGCTTAGTTTTTAACAGCAGATGGCGCTCTAGGCTTGTTTGAAACAGCAGATGGCGCTCTAGCTAGTTTTTAATGCTGGTTCACACCCAACGGCAAATATTTGTACTAGTAAATTAAATACAAAGTCAATGCAAAGTTGCGAATAGAGGGGAATTACCACAGCTTACTGTGAATGACGCAGAATGTGGGGATGCTTTTGCCACGAACACACAGAATTCACTTAAATCACGTCTTCCGTGCATAGTTACATTATTGAACTAGAGTGAAAAATTGCATGAGCGGAAAAACATCCCACGAGTAAACTAGAGCAAATGATGTGGCGCTCCGCCTAAACATAACAGCAGGTGGCGATCTACGTTAGTTTTTAATAGCAGTTGGCGCTCTAGCTAGTTTGAAACAGCAGATGGTGCTCTAGGCTAGTTTTTCAACAGCAGGTGCTGCTTTAGATTAGTTTTTAACAGCAGATGGCGCTCTAGCTAGTTTTTTTATGCTGGGTTCACTCGAAAAGCCAAATTAAGCCAATGCAAAGGTGCAAATAAGAGGCAAATTACCGCATTGCGTTGCGTATGAAGCGGAATCCATGACGCTTTTGAAGTGAACGCACAGAATTTGCCTCAATTATTGAACTCGAGTACAAAATTTGCATGAGAAAAAAACATCCCGTGATTAAACTACAGCAAATGATCTGCTCCGCCTAAACGTAAAAGCAGGTAACGTTCTGGGTTAGTTTTTAATAGCAGATGTCGCTCTAGCTAGTTTTTAATGCTGGGTTCACACCAAACAGCAAATATTTGCACTAGTAAATTACATACAAAGTCAATGCAAAGCCGCAAATAGAGATCAGATGCGTTTTCTGCGAATTCGTGAAATTTGACTCGATCACACCTTCTGTGCACGTTCAAATAACTGAAATTGAGTGAAAAATTTGCGTGAGGGGAAAAACATCCCATGAGTAAACTAGAGCAAATGATGTAGTGCTCCGCATTAACAAAACAACAGGTGGTGCTCTAGACTAGTTTTTAATTGCAGATGGCGCTCTAGCTAGTTTTTAATGCTGGTTTACACCAAACGGAAAATATTTGTACTAGTAAATTAAATACAAAGCCAATGCAAAGTTGCGAATAGAGGGGAATTACCACAGCTTACTGCGAATGATGCAGAATGTGGGTGGGATGCTTTGCCATGAACGCACAGAATTCGCTTTAATCACGTCTTCCGTGCACGGTAAAATTATTGAACTTGAGTGAAAAATTTGCATGAGTGGAAAAACATCCCACGAGTAAACTAGAGCAAATGATGTGGCGCTCCGCCTAAACATAACAGCAGGTGGCGATCTACGTTAGTTTTTAATGGCAGTTGGCGCTCTAGCTAGTTTGAAACAGCAGATGGTGCTCTAGGCTAGTTTTTCAACAGCAGGTGCTGCTTTAGATTAGTTTTTAACAGCAGATGGCGCTCTAGCTAGTTTTTTTTATGCTGGGTTCACTCGAAAGCCAATTAAGCCAATGCAAAGGTGCAAATAAGAGGCAAATTACCGCATTGCGTTGCGTATGAAGCGGAATCCGTGACGCTTTTGAAGTGAACGCACAGAATTTGCCTCAATTATTGAACTCGAGTACAAAATTTGCATGAGAAAAAAACATCCCGTGATTAAACTACAGCAAATGATCTGCTCCGCCTAAACGTAAAAGCAGGTAACGTTCTGGGTTAGTTTTTAATAGCAGATGTCGCTCTAGCTAGTTTTAAATGCTGGGTTCACACCAAACAGCAAATATTTGCACTAGTAAATTACATACAAAGTCAATGCAAAGCCGCAAATAGAGATCAGATGCGTTTTCTGCGAATTCGTGAAATTTGACTCGATCACATCTTCTGTGCACGTTCAAATAACTGAAATTGAGTGAAAAATTTGCGTGAGGGGAAAAACATCCCATGAGTAAACTAGAGCAAATGATGTAGTGCTCCGCATTAACAAAACAACAGGTGGTGCTCTAGGGTAGTTTTTAATTGCAGATGGCGCTCTAGCTAGTTTTTAATGCTGGTTTACACCAAACGGAAAATATTTGTACTAGTAAATTAAATACAAAGCCAATGCAAAGTTGCGAATAGAGGGGAATTACCACAGCTTACTGCGAATGACGCAGAATGTGGGTGGGATGCTTTTGCCATGAACGCACAGAATTCGCTTTAATCACGTCTTCCGTGCACGGTAAAATTATTGAACTTGAGTGAAAAATTTGCATGAGTGGAAAAACATCCCGTGAGTAAACTAGAGCAAATGATGTGGCGCTCCGCCTAAACGTAACAGCTAGTTTTAATAGCAGATTGAACTTGGGTGAAAAAATTGCATGAGGGGTAAAACATCCCATGAGTAAACTAGAGTGAATGATATGATGCTACACGTTAGCAAAACAGCAGATGGCGCTCTAGGCTAGTTTTTAATAAGAGATAGCACTCTAGCTAGTTTTTAATGCTAGGTTTACACCAAACGGCCAATATTTGCACTAGTAAATGAAATACAAAAAAGACAACGCAAGGGCGCAATTAGAGGTCAGATGCATTTGCTGCGAATTCGTGAAATTCGACTCCATCACATCTTCCGTACGTGCTTAAATAATTGAACTTTGTGCGAGGGGAAAACATTCCGTTTCTAGAGTGAATGATGTGGTGCTACTTATTAGCAAAACAGCAGATGGCGCTCTAGGTTAGTTTTTAATAGCAGATAACGTTCTAGATAGTTTTTAATGCTGGGTTCACAGCAAATGACTCAATCACATCTTTCGTGCACGCTCAAATGATTCAACTCGAGTGAAATATTGGCGTGAGAGGAAAAATGTTCACACCAAACGCACAATATTTGCACTAGTAAATTAAATACAAAAAAGTCAATGCAAAGGCACAAATAGAGGTGAGATGCCTCTGTTGCGAATTCGTGAAATCCGACACAATCCCATCTTCCGCACGTTTAAATAATGAACTTGTGTGTAAAATTTGCGTGAGGGGAAAAACATCCTGTGAGTAAATCAGAGCAAATGACGTGGAGCTCCACGTTAGCATAACAGCAGATGGCGCTCTAGGCTAGATTTTAATAACAGATGATGCTCTATTTATCGCAATGCATTGCGAATGAAACAGAATGTGTAATGCATTTGCAGCGAACGGACAGAATCTGCTACAGAATCTATGTCTTCTGTGCGTTTAAAAAAAAGATTTTAATAGCAGATGGCGCTCTAGCTAGCTTTTAATGCTGGGTTTATACCAAATGGCAAATATTTGCACCAGTAAATTACATACAAAGTCAATGCAAAGCCGCAAATAAAGGTGGAATGCGTTTGCTGCGAATTTGTGAAATTTAACTTAATTATGTCTTCTGTCCTCGTTCAAATAATTGAACTTGGGTGAAAAATTTGCATGAAGGGAAAAACATCCTGTGACTAAACTAGAGCAAAAGATGTGATGCTCCGCATTAGCAAAACAGCAGATGGCGCTCTAGGGTAGTTTTTAATAACAGATGTCGCTCTAGCTAGTTTTTAATGCTGGTTCACCCCAAACGGCAAATATTTGCACTAGTAAATTACATATTAAATCAATGCAAAGTTGCGAATAGAGGAGAATTACCACAGCTTACTGCGAATGATGCAGAATGTGGGAAGCTTTTGCCGTAAATGCACAGAATTTGCCTCGATCGCATCTTTTATGCACATTCAAATAATTGAACTTGAGTAAAAAATCTTGCGTAAGGGGAAAAACATCCCGTGATTAAACTATAGTGAATGATGTGGTGCTCTACGTTAGCATAACAGCAGATGGTGCTCTAGGCTGGTTCTTAATAACAGATGACGCTCTAGCTAGTTTTTAATGCTGGATTCACCCCAAACGGCATAGACTTTCACTAGTAAATTATATAAAAAAATCAATGCAAAGACACAAATAGAGGTGAATTACCATATCGTGCTACAAATGATGCAGAATGTGGGATGCGTTTGCTGCGAATGCGTGAAATTCACCTCAATAGCATCTTCTGTGCACATTCAAATAATTGAACTTCTGTGAAAATTTTGGATAAGGGGAAAAACATCCCGTGAGTAAACTAGAACAAATGATGTGGTGCTCTGCCTAAACTTAACAGCAGGTTAGTTTTAGGCTAGTTTTTAATAGCAGATTGAACTTGGGTGAAAAATTTGCATAAGATGAAAAACGTCCTGTGAGTAAACTAGAGTGAATGATGTGATGCTCCGCATTAGCAAAACAGCAGATGGCGCTCTAGGCTAGTTTTTAATAACAGATGGCACTCTAGCTAGTTTTTAATGCTGGGTTTACACAAAAAGGGATATATTTGCACTAGTCAATTACATACATGCAAAGCCGCAAACAGAGGTGGGATGTGTTTGCTGCGAATTCAGGAAATTCACTTCAACGCACGTTCATATAATTGAGCTTGATTGCAAAATTTGCGTGAGGGAAAAACATTCTGTAAGTAAACCGGAGCAAATATTTGCACTAGTAAATTACATACAGTCAATGCAAAGCCGCAAATACAGGCCAATTACCACAGCATGCTGCAAATGACACAGAATGCGTGATGCGTTTGCTGCAAACGCAAGGAAACCGCCTCAATCTCGTCTTCTGCGCACGTCTAAATAATTGAACTTAATCGAAAAATTTGCAAGTGGCGAAAAACATCCTGTGAGTAAACTAGAGCAAATGATGCTCTGCGATAGCATAACAGAAGATTGCGCTCTAGGCTGGTTTTTAACAATTCAATCCAATCCATTGAATCTATTCAAGAGAAAACAGTGATGCGTTTTGAAAATCTCAGAATCGATTTTTTTCACCACAGGTCGAGTTAAAAAAAGAAAGAAAAATGTGCTTTGAATAATTTTAACCTTGCATACACATTCCCCCAAAAACATGTGCCTAATGTAGAGATCGAAAATAAAATGGATCTCCACAATGTTAATATTATTGTTTCATCCTAGATTTTTAAGGTTGTATGCGGTTATAAAGCAGTTACTGTATTCTTTGCAGGCGAGTTTCTTTGGTTTTAGTGGTGAAATATTGCTTGGGTTTGAAACATGAAATGCCATTAAAGGGATAGTTCACACAAAAATGAACATTTTGTCATCATTTACTCACCCATTACTTGTTTTTTTCTTCTGTTGAACACAAAAGAAGACATCTTAATGAAAGCTGGAAACTTGTTACCATTAAACACTAAATAAATTAGGATTTTTTGGGTAAACTATCCCTTTAACTCTGTTTAACTCCAATAATCTGACATCTGCATGTAGGGAATGAAGGTCAAACTCACCCCAAACACATTTTGACGTGTCCCAGCAGAATGATACTACATTTTCAAGCAAGACTTCAATGACATTGTGTTCTTTTGGAAAAATGCACGGATGAAACATGTTTAAACAGGGTCCATTTTGGTTTCATATCAACTATAAAGTGGCCTCTTATGAATCAGGGGAAGAAACAGTGCATTCAATTGCACGTCAGTCCATTGTTGGCTCTACAACCCTCCTCTCGCAAAGGGTTTTTAATCTAACTATAACAGTAGTTCTGCTAGATCCAGGCAGAGCAAGTCTCCAACCCGGCCGTATCCATAAGAACCTGTAAAAAAAACATTCATATTCAGAGAGCAAAACACTTAATATCATAAAAAGACACAGAAACTCCAGTGTGGGGGTGAATTAGGAACAAACAAAACCAAATAAAACCAAAAGACAGCAGTGCTTAACGATACACAAACCACAGTTTTGACAAACAAAGACATTCGTCCAGTTGGTTCCTTCCGCCTAGAATCTCAAGAGGCTCAAGACTCGCTGTTTTTCTGGGAAAACGATGAACAGAAATACATTTATGAGAGAGAAAAGAAAGCTAACTGTACTTAAAAGAAAGTAACAACAAAGAAAAGTACAAATTAATCTCAAGTGTCTCAAGTGGATTTTTTTTAAAAGAGTCTCAATAGAGATGAATATTTAGTGAACTAGTGAATGCCTTTTTTGTGAAATTTCATCATCTCAAGATCTCTCCTCTGGATTTACGATGCCATGATGACGCTACATTGTGGCTACAATGTTCCCGCTCTATGTTTATAACAGTTTTCCTCCAGGTTGCTTCAGTAGAGCAGATGTCGGTCACGAATGGGGTGCAAAAGTTCGCAGCGCCTGATGCAATTTGTGAAACGATGGCCTGTCCGTGATGTCACGACTCCAGCAGCGCATCATCAGTTTGAAGAGGGAGGACGGGCAGAGCGGCGGAGCGGAGAGAAAGATCTGCAGAGGAGAAAAAAAATGTCTTTTTGATGAGTGTTTCTCAACCACGTTCCTGGAGGACCACCAGTTCTGCACATTTTCCATGTCTCCTTAACCAAACACCTGATTCACATCATCAGCACGTTAGCAGAGACTGAAATGATAAAGGAGACATCCAAAACATGCAGTGCTGGTGGTGGAACATGGTTGAAAACCACTGTCTTAGATGAAACCTACATGTAAATATGGAAACTGTATGTTACGCAGTGGAGGTCTTCCAGCTGCAACCCAGTACTAGGAAACACCCATACACACTCACTTTCACACACACACTCATACACCACGACCAATTTAGTTTACCCAATTCACCTATAGCACATGTGTTTGGACTGTGGGGGAAACCTGAGCACCCAGAGGAAAGCCACACCAACATGGGGAGAACATGCAAACTCCACACAGAAATGCCAACTGGCCCAGCCAGGACTCGAACCAGCAACCTTCATGCTGTGAGGCAACAGTGCTAACCATGTAGTATATGTCAATGCAAATATTTTTTCTCCATGTGTCTGTATTCATAATTTTATAAAACATTATTCTCAAATAATGAATAGATTTATTTGGGGGTCTCAACATTCGTTCGTTTACTGTTCCTATTACTTTGTTCTCTCATTCCATTACTCATTTAAAAACATGGTTATGACTTTGACTCTAGACCAATTCCCTTCAGGTTTTATACATTTTTTATCCTCTATAAAGTCTTTACTGTGCTGTAAAGCATTTTAAGCAATGCAGCGTACAGGAATGAAATGTTGGCCAGCTAAATGTGTAAGTCAGCATCATTTGCTAAACTTTAGACATCTGTTTAAACTTTAAACAAACATTACTTTAAACTCAGCATTTATTTTTGAAGTAAATTATCAACTTCATCGAACGCACATTACATTTCACTAACTTTACATACAGATGAAGTCAGAATTATTAGCCCCCCTGTATATTTTTTTCCCTGATTTCTGTTTAACGGAGAGAGGATTTTTTTCGACACATTTCTAAACAATAGTTTTAATAACTCATTTCTAAAAACTGATTTCTTTTATCTTTGCCATGATGACAGTAAATAATATTTTACTAGATATTTTTCAAGACACTACAGGGAGTGCAGAATTATTAGGCAAGTTGCATTTTTGAGGATTAATTTTATTATTGAACAACAACCATGTTCTCAATGAACCCAAAAACTCATTAATATCAAAGCTGAATATTTTTGGAAGTAGTTTTTAGTTTGAGCTATTTTAGGAGGATATCTGTGTGTGCAGGTGACTATTACTTTGCATAATTATTAGGCAACTTAACAAAAAACTAATATATACCCATTTCAATGATTTATTTTCACCAGTGAAACCAATATAACATCTCAACATTCACAAATATACATTTCTGACATTCAAAAACAAAACAAAAACAAATCAGTGACCAATATAGCCACCTTTCTTTGCAAGGACACTCAAAAGCCTGCCATCCATGGATTCTGTCAGTGTTTTGATCTGTTCACCATCAACATTGTGTGCAGCAGCAACCACAGCCTCCCAGACACTGTTCAGAGAGGTGTACTGTTTTCCCTCCTTGTAAATCTCACATTTGATGATGGACCACAGGTTCTCTATGGGGTTCAGGTCAGGTGAACAAGGAGGCCATGTCATTAGTTTTTCTTCTTTTAGACCCTTTCTTGCCAGCCACGCTGTGGAGTACTTGGACGCGTGTGATGGAGCATTGTCCTGCATGAAAATCATGTTTTTCTTGAAGGATGCAGACTTCTTCCTGTACCACTGCTTGAAGGTGTCTTCCAGAAACTGGCAGTAGGACTGGGAGTTGAGCTTGACTCCATCCTCAACCCGAAAAGGCCCCACAAGCTCATCTTTGATGATACCAGCCCAAACCAGTACTCCACCTCCACCTTGCTGGCGTCTGAGTCGGACTGGAGCTCTCTGCTTTTTACCGATCCAGCCACGAGCCCATCAAGACTCACTCTCATTTCATCAGTCCATAAAACCTTAGAAAAATCAGTCTTGAGATATTTCTTGGCCCAGTCTTGACGTTTCAGCTTGTGTGTCTTGTTCAGTGGTGGTCGTTTTTCAGCCTTTCTTACTTTGGCCATGTCTCTGAGTATTGCACACCTTGTGCTTTTGGGCACTCCAGTGATGTTGCAGCTCTGAAATAGGGCAAAACTGGTGGCAAGTGGCATCTTGGCAGCTGCACGCTTGACTTTTCTTAGTTCATGGGGCAGTTTATTTTGCAGCTTGGTTTTTCCACACGCTTCTTGCGACCCTGTTGACTATTTTGAATGAAACGCTTGATTGTCAGTGTTGCCAGATTGGGCGGTTTCCCGCCCAATTGGGCGGCTTTGAATCCAAGTTTGCGGGTAAAAAATGTCATAGGCGGGTAGTGGATATTTGGGCGGTATTGTGAAGGTACGCCCGCCTGCCCGCAATCTCCCGTAACCCCCCAATTTTCGTAAATTTTGGGACCCTTCCCCCTATTTTTCTTGAAATACAGGACTAGCCAACCACCCCTCATACGTTTTGGAGCGCCCCATATATCTTTGGCAGCGCTCAACCCCCCCCCCCCCCCCCCCACTTTTTGTAAAATCAAGGCTGTTGGGCGGGTGTTTACGCATGTCGGCGGGTTTTTGGGCTGGAAAAAGTCAGCTACATCTGGCAACACTGTTGATTGTTCGATGATCACGCTTCAGACGCTTGGCAATTTTAAGAGTGCTGCATCCCTCTGCAAGATATCTCACTATTTTTGACTTTTCGGAGCCTGTCAAGTCCTTCTTTTGACCCATTTTCCCAAAGGAAAGGAAGTTGCCTAATAATTATGCACACCTGATATAGGGTGTTGATGTCATTAGACCACACCCCTTCTCATTACAGAGATGCACATCACCTAATATGCTTAATTGGTAGTAGGCTTTCGAGCCTATACAGCTTGGAGTAAGACAACACGCATAAAGGATGATGTGGTCAAAATACTCATTTGCCTAATAATTCTGCACTCCCTGTAGCATTAAAGTGACATTTAAAGGCTTAACTAGGTTAATTAGGCAAGTTAGGGTAATTAGGCAAATCTATTCTGAAGACAAATTAAAAAATATTGCTTAAGGGGGCTTAAAATATTAACCCTAAAATGGCAAAAAAAAAAAAAACTTTACTCTAGCCGAAATAAAACAAATAAGACGGGTCGCACACCGGATGCACTGCTCAGTGCCGCACACATGACGATTGGAAGTATCGCACACAACATGCGCACATTCGCATGGTATTTAAAATGAAACCATTCAGATGGTGCTCTGTGGTGCGGCAGAAATATGAACAGTGTCCTGAGTTAAAGCTGGGCGCCGCGGACAGCTGCTGATTTGTGGTGCTGGTGTGCGTACCCTGATAGTAATCTATGATTAGAATTCTAAAATGCATGGCGCTGCATGGTGGGTCATGACGCGGTGCAGAGTAGCGCTTCCGGTGTGCGACACCCTTAATGCTGTGTTTTATAGCGCAGATAAAACGTGCTATTCGCGCGTAAATATACGCGTGAACATTTGGAGTTTACTCGCTTCATTCACGCGTCAAATTCCCTTCACAGCAGATGTGGATTCGCGTGATGGGCAGGGTTTCTGTCTGGCCATTGACTCTAGCTTCGTTCCTAAATGCCTAACATGGATTTTATAGAGAGAATAACTGTGTTTATGTGCTTTATGAAGGCTGAAAAACAGCGTCGATTTGGTTGGAGCCGTGTCTGAGTCCACTAGATCCTTTCAGAGGTGCACCCAGCTCTGTGAGTTCATGAACTCCTCCAGAACTTATACCTGGATGATGTACCTGGAATGTCAGCTGAAGTTCAGATTTTCGAACTCAAACGATTCGCACACAACACGCGCATTAAGAGCGTCAATCGCATAAAATGCTCAACTCTCCTCGCTTGATTCGCGCGAATCGCTTCATTCCCGTGAATCGTATCATTTGCGCCACCTCATTCGCGAGTATCGCACCACAGGATGTCTATTCGCATCTTTGCATTGACTTAAATCACTTGTAAATCACTTGTGCTTGACGCTTCTTCTGCGTCTGGTGTGAACGCAGCATAAGACTTTCCCCAGAAGAAAAAAATATTATAGGAAATACTGGGAAAAAAAATAGGTAAATATTTGGCAGGTGTGCAGTACCTGTCTGCCCTGGTTCCTGAAGAACTCTCCGGTGTTCTCGATCACCTGTTCATCAGACAGCAGACTGTAGGGCTGCTCCTTACATAAAGTGAAGATCTCCCACAGAGTCACTCCAAATGCCCACACGTCACTAGCTGTGGTAAACTTACCCTAAAACACACACACATAACACATCACATCAAGTTCTTATATTGTCTGCTCACCAAGGCTGTACTTATTGGATACTTATTGTGAAACACAACTACAACTAATAAACCAAGAATACACTGTAGAAATCAAAATATAGATTTTTTTAAATAATTATTGGTCCCACTTTATATTAATTGTCGCTTATACCTGTGAACTTACATGGTAATTAGATGTGTAAGTAGTATGTAACTACAGTGTATGTACACACTGGTACAGAGTATTTCAGAGTATTTACTTGTGTATACTGGTGTAACTACACTCATGTAACAACCAACTGAATAGTATGTGTAAGTACAAATGTGTAACAGGACATTGGTAACAACACTAGGAAAGTACACATCTGTAACAAGAATTATGTAAGTGCATTGTGTAACAACAATATGTACTTGCAGATGTTTTCCCACTTCCACACCTGTTTGCAGATCATGTACTTGTGAACACTGTATGGCAGAACTAATGCTGCATTAGAAGGTTTTCACCTTCACCTTCTTGTGTACTTGCATGGTAAATCCACAGGATCCACTCAATATAAAGTGTAAAATGGTCACAAATTACTGTTCATACATTCATTCATTTTCTTTTCGGCTTAGATGGGTTGGAGCTGGAAGGGAATTCACTGTGTAAAACATATGCTGGATAAGTTGGCGGTTCATTCCGCTGTGGCGACTCCAGATAAATAAAGGGACTAGGCCGAAACGAAAATGAATTTTATTTTAAACTTTATATTGTGGACCGTTCCTGTGGAGTTACCATGTAACTACACTGTTATTAAAGTGTTGCATAGAAGATATTTCTACAAGTTACACAGTAATTTGTGACCATTTTACACTTTATATTAAGTGGACAGTTCCTGTGGAGTTACCATGTAAGTACACTGGTATCACAAGGTGAAACCTTCTAATGCAGCATTAGTTCTGCCATACAGTGTTCACAAGTACATGATCTGCAAAAAGGTGTGGAAGTGGGAAAACATCTGCAAGTACATATTGTTGTTACACAATGCACTTACATAATTCTTGTTACAGATGTGTACTTTCCTAGTGTTGTTACCAATGTCCTGTTACACATTTGTACTTACACATACTATTCAGTGGGTTGTTACATGAGTGTAGTTACACCAGTATACACAAGTAAATACTCTGTACCAGTGTGTACATACACTGTAGTTACATACTACTTACACATCTAATTACCATGTAAGTTCACAGGTATAAGCGACACAATATAAAGTGGGACCCAATTATTTTTTTTAGTTTTTATTAACCTTTATTTTGATATAGGACAGTGGTTATTTCAGACAGGAAAGCATTGGGAGCAGAAAGAGGGGAAGGATCGGCAAAGGGCATCGAACTCAGGTCGCCGTGAGCAATTCTGTGCTATTTGTCGGCTCACAGTACCACTTGGTGCTGACAGATTTCTGTTTTATACCAAAAAAATTATACAATATTAGGTAAACATCATGTTCCATCAAGATATGTTCTAAATTTTCTACCATGAATATATCAAAACATCATTTTTGAAGAATAATATGCATTGCTAAGAACATCATTTAGACAATTAGACAAGGCAAAATTTTCAGATTTGAACACTCAGACTCCACATTTTTAAATAATAATTTTAAAAATAATAATCAAATATTGTCCTATCCTCACAAACCAAACATCATTGGACAGCTTGTTTTTTCAGCTTCCAGATGATGTGTAATAATATCAATTTATAAAAATCGACACTTATGAGTGGTTTTGTGGTAACATATATCAAAAGATAAAGGAAATAATGATTTTTCAGCTCGTGTCCCCTTTACTAATGTGCAAATTCATTGTTAATTCTATGTTTGCTGGAAGCTAAAACATGTAAATGCATTTCCTTGCATAAAAAGTAGTCAGGGTTTAACCTTGTGGATAAAGGGGACGACCTCTTGCCCTACCTAAGAAAAGTTTTCCTATTTTATGAAAAACAAAATTAATATATTTTGGTCCATCTAGAAAGTGTTTTATGACTTCTTGAGAGTCTGTGGTTTAACTAATGAACATTGAAAGTATATAGACAAATTATTATGCTGTATCTTTATTTAATATTATTTTTTGTTTGTTTATTTAGTTTTTTTTCCACCTTTGTCTTAATAGTGCAGTATGTAGGATAGTGGTTGAACTAGGTATTGCAGTCCAAATTCAAAACATTGGAAGGCTTTTTTTCACCCATCCCCTCCTCCAACAGCTCAACTCAGGTTGCCAGATTGATGACACAAACAGAAGCGAGGGTGCCTGACGATCGAGCCTAACACTGTAAGCAGCTAATGTTTTCCTTTGTAATATTTGTATTTTATATAACTGCTATTTTCATTTATAGCACTACTTTTTTGCATTAATATTTAATATCTCGTTTAAATACACTATGAACGGCAGCTATGCTAATTGTTTTCTTTGTTCTCTATTTCCACCTGGGGATACTCTTTCCGAGGCCTCTAGAGATTGTGCAGTGCCATTGATGCAATCCAAGTCCTGTGAAGAGATGATGCCAACCATAGAGCGTTTCTAGAGGTCTTCATAACCCTGGACCAGGCCGTATCCTGAGCAGATGCTGTGGCGGTCATGGAAGGGTGGAGAGCATGAGACTGATTCCTGAAAGACCCCAGTGACAGATGAGTCTCTGCATTGATCCCGTGGGCCAGCTTGAACACCCACAAGCGACCTACTCATATCTGCAGCTTCTCCATGATGGACGTCCAGCATTCTTCAGCCCCCAGCGGCTAGACTGAAGCTCTGCACAGGAAGTTTGGCCAGAGAAGAAATGGTTGTGCCCAACTGAGCCTGGTTTCTCTCAAGGTTTTTTTTTTTCCTTCACTTTCGTCAATTGGTGAAGTTTGTTTCTCGCCGCTGTCGCCACTGGCTTGCTTGGTTTGGAACTTGTGGAGCTGCGCATCGATGGATTTGCTCTTCAGTGTTTGGACTTTCAGCAGTGAAAATTAAACCACTGACTGAACTGAACTTCAACTCTGAAAACTGGACTGACACGGTTTCACTGCTTTTATGTTAAGCTGCTTTGACGCAATCTACATTGTAAAAGAGCTATAGAAATAAAGATGAATTGAATTGAATATTAGTTCGCTAATTAAAAACCACCGTGTGGGGATTTTATAACTCTGAGTTTGCATCTTTTCAGAGGCTTCTGCTGTCCTCTTAAGGTTGTATTTTTGGTTGTTATCCACGAAGGTAACCCAGGGTGATGTCATTTAATTAACTAAACTAGCAGTGGGCTGGTTATAGAGCAGGGATGGGCAAACTCGGTCCTGGAGGGCCGGTGTCCTGCACAGTTTAGCTCCAACACTAATCAAACAGACCTGAACATGCTAATCAGTGTCTCCAAGATCACTAGAAGTCTATAAGCAGATGTGTTTGATTAGAGTTGGAGCTAAACAGTGCAGGACACTGGCCCTGCAGGACCGAGTTTGCCCATCCCTGTTATAGAGGCTAAAACAAAGACAGACTTTCCAACATGAAATGCACATTTTAAAAAAGAATAACAGACTTTAGCATTAAGAAAAACAAATATGTTCACTTAGCATATTTCTTAATAATCTACAAACATATTATGTTATTTTAATGCTTTAGAAGGCTCAAAAACTCACATACAGCACCTTTAACCTGTATGACAATGTTTGGAAATGAAATGTTTTGCTAAAGATAAAAAAAAGCATGAAATAAACAGACTGTTTTTCCCCCCTCACCAGTAATATGCTTTCCCAGGCCATCCAGCGTATCGGCAGCACTGCTCGCCCCTGTATACGGTAGTAATCACTGCTATACAGGTTTCTGCTCATGCCGAAGTCAGAGATCTTTATGGTGAGGTGACGGTCCAGCAGGCAGTTTCGTGTGGCCAGATCACGATGCACAAAGTTCAGAGAAGCCAAATACTTCATCCCAGACGAGATCTGAACCGACATGTGCAACAGGTCAGCTATGCTGCAGAGACAGAAATCAGAGAAACAGAGTCAGTTTAAGCCTCTTCAGCTCAACATCAAAGCTGGAGACTAAAATATGACCTGCTTTCAGACCAGATTCAGTTTTATGTCTGAAGGTGAACAAGCACACATGAGAATTTACAGACGTGAAGATTTAAAACCTAATTCAGCTTCAGAAGATACTGCCTTTATAATGCTTTTAGGAGCTTAAATTCAGGGTAAAGAGAATTGTTTCTACACATTATAATGTGTTATCTAACATTTACAGTTGAGTGGTGCATGATTTCATTCTTTGGGAACCAATCTTCAAACAATCCAACTGGCATTGCTTACAAAATGGAGCAAGATTGATGAATGGACAAAGGCAGTGCTGAAATGAGACATGCATTGATAACGCCACTCTAAAGTACTGACAGCCCCACCCTAAATTACTAATAACCTAGTCATACCCAACAAATAGTCCTGCCCTACAGGACAGATACCCCCGCCCTCAAAAGAAAAGTCATTGAGTGGGTAGGGAAAGTTATGATATTTGATTAAAGATTACTAGAAAATGATATTTCACAAAATAATGAAGTAAACAGATGCACTGATAGCGCCGCCCTAAATGACTGATAGCCCCGTCCCAAAGGACTAAGCGCGCCCTAAATAACTAATAGCCCCACCCTAAAGGATTAAAAGCCGTGCCCTAAAGGACTAATAGCCCCTCCTTATAAATTACTGTCATTACGTACAGTGCACACCATAATAAGTCTACTCCTTTTGAATAATGAAGGACTTATGCTGCGTTCACACCAGACGCGGAAGCGTCGTCAAGCACGAGTGATTTACATGTTAAGTCAATGCAAAGATGCGAATAGACGTACTGCGGCGTGATACACGCGAATGAGGCAGCACGAATGATGCAATCCGCTCAAATGAAGCAGCGAGAGTCAAGCGGTTTGCGCGATTGATGCGCGAAACGCTCGAGTTGGAATCTGAACTTCAGCGGACATTCGCGCCACGTTAACCAATCAGGAGCTTTCTCTTGTAGGGGAGTAATTATGACTCAGCGCCTGCTGTTGGTGTCCCGAGGGGGAAATCCTCCTGCAGACATCGGAAAACAGTTCATCAAACTGGGCTCGGCTCAGTCAGATGCACCGGTGAAAGCTTCCATCATCCAGGTATAGTTTCTGTAGGAGTTTATGAGCTCACAGAGCTGGGTGCACCTCAGAATGGATCTAGTGGACTCGGACACGGCTCCAAACAAATCGACGCTGTTTTTCAGTCTTCCTATAGCACATAAACACAGCTCTTCTCTCAATAAAATCCATGTTAGCCATTTAGCAATGAAGCTAGAGTCACCGAGCAAACAGAAGCCCTGCCCATGATGTGAATCCACATCTATTGTGAAGTGAAATTGATGTGAAAATGAAGCGGATTTGATGCGTAAATGAAGCGAGTAAACTCAAAATGTTCACGCGTCTATTTATGTGAGAACAGCGCGATTTATCCGCTGCGTACTGCGTCTGGTGTGAACACAGGATAATAGGACTAATTGTGACCCCTAGAGGACTAATACCCCCACCCTAAAGGCATTCCATGTGACCAGAAGTGAAGAAAAGTCATTGAGGGGGTAGGGAAAGTTATGATATTTGATTAAAGATTACTAGAAAATGAAATTTTACAAAATAATGAAGTGAACAGATACACTGATAGCTCCGCCCTAAAGATCTAATAGCCCCGCCACAAAGGACTAATAGGCACGCCCTACTGGACAGCCCTAAATGACTGACAGCCCCATCCTAAAAGTCTAATAGCCCTGCCCTAAAGAATTGATAGCCCCGCCCTAAATAAATGATGGTCCCGCCCTAAAGGCATTCCATGTGACCAGAAGTGGGAAAAAAAGTCATTTCAAAGGGATAGGAAAGGTTATTATGTTTGCTAAGCTAACTCTGTAAAAGCCAAGGTCTCCCTTTGCATTGATCTATGAGCGTCTCACATTCAGAGATGTTGTTTATGTTCACACAGCTACATTACACATCAACTCAAGTTTCAAATATGATATGGTAGTGGACCAGAATTAAGAATGTGAATCATGGCCCTGGCTGGTATATGGAGCTCTGTCTGCAGATGCAAGTGTGTTGTTGGCACCTGACGGAGGGAATGTTGTTGGCATGTGTGAGCGTGCTCTCGATCTCTCTCTGGGACAGGAACATGTTGAGGTCTCCGTTCTCCATGTATTCGGTCACCATGCACAGCGGGTCCGAGCTCACGCAAACACACAGCAGCTGAATGATGTTCGGGTTATTCAAACGAGACATGATCTTTATCTCCTTCAGGAAATCATTCCTGCACAGGGAAAAAGTAATAATCCTGGATCAGGTCAAAGTCAGCATTCATCAGTAGACATTGATGGATGACAATAAAGGAAAAGATCCAGCTGTGACTACAGTACTGTCTGGAAATCATTATACACAGACAAACATATACTGTACGATAATATGCATGGCTAAGCACTTCATTTGACAAATCTGAAGGTGATTTTCATAATATTTAGATTTTTTTAAATCCTCAGATTACAGATTTATATATATTGTTTGTATCTATGCATCTACAGTATGTATGGTCTATCTATCTATCTATCTATCTATCTATCTATCTATCTATCTATCTATCTATCTATCTATCTATCTATCTATCTATCTATCTATCTATCTATCTATCTATCTCTTCATTGCTCTATCTATCTATCTATCTATCTATCTATCTATCTATCTATCTATCTATCTATCTATCTATCTATCTATCTATCTCTTCATTGCTCTATCTATCTATCTATCTATCTATCTATCTATCTATCTATCTATCTATCTATCTATCTATCTATCTATCTATCTATCTATCTATCTATCTATCTATCTATCTATCTCTTCATTGCTCTATCTATCTATCTATCTATCTATCTATCTATCTATCTATCTATCTATCTATCTATCTATCTATCTATCTATCTATCTATCTATCTATCTATCTATCTATCTATCTATCTATCTATCTATCTATCTATCTATCTATCTCTTCATTGCTCTATCTATCTATCTATCTATCTATCTATCTATCTATCTATCTATCTATCTATCTATCTATCTATCTATCTATCTATCTATCTATCTATCTATCTATCTATCTATCTCTTCATTGCTCTATCTATCTATCTATCTATCTATCTATCTATCTATCTATCTATCTATCTATCTATCTATCTATCTATCTGTCTGTCTGTCTGTCTGTCTGTCTGTCTGTCTGTCTGTCTGTCTGTCTGTCTGTCTGTCTGTCTGTCTGTCTGTCTGTCTGTCTGTCTGTCTGTCTATCTATCTATCTGTTATTCTGTCTGTCTGTCCATCACAAAATTAATAAATTAGGTACTAATACAACTCTTAAAAACACAAACTAGCTATGTTTTCCTTTAGCCTGTTATTTATCTCTATCCATGTCCTAGACCATTTTTATAACAATAGAATAAAACACAATACAGTTACATAATCCTATGTGATCTTGGATGACATCCTCACTCCATTCCGCAACTTTACAGTCAACAAGTAGTGTTTTTCCCAGACCTGGCGTTGCTGGTGGCATCTGCTCGGAGCTGTTTCACTGCTACCAGCACTGGCCTGCCGTCTTGCTCCGGTAACGGTGCGCCTTCACCCAAAAACTCTGCTAAACCCTCGGCCTCACACAGATGCACCTGAAAACAGCAAAAACACAAGACAATCAGCAAGCGGGAGGAAAAAAAACACCTCCTTCACCATAATGCTGTACAAACAACCCAGGTTTGTTATTGATACGTACCCCTGTATACATTTCTGGACAGCGCAAAAAACGTCCCAGGAGGTACGTTTTTTGCAGTTTTTGTTTTCGCGAATCTACCAGAGGCCGCTGTGTACGCTTTTTCAGATCTCAAATTTCTCTCGAGAGTGCCATTCGTGCCTGCTGTTCTAGCGTAAAACACAACTGATAGTGTTTTTTAAAAGCACCAGTTGACCCGATCACCCCTTCCCTAAACCAACCCTTGTGGCTGCCTGATTTTTACCATGTTTTTAGATCTTCCCACGTTCTCACCCTGTTAATTACTTGTTTATTTTATTTTTTGCCTTTTGTTTTACCTGCTTTCTGGAACCGTTCTTTGCTGGACTCGAACCCAGTCATCGTGGTCAACTCCTCTCTGCATCTCAAGTTTGCACGTACACGGCGAGCTACTGGGCAAACTAGTAACAGCGGAAAAGCCATACATATGGAGGTGAGCGGTCAGCTGGTAGCAATAAAATTAACAGAAGCAGTTGACAGCGTCATACCACCCTGTGGCTTTCCTTTTAAAGATGTAATGCAGCCATACGTAGCTCAGGCTACATAATTCGCGCTCTCCAGATATGTATACGGGGGTATATATTCACAATGAGCCTGTGTTGCAAGCAAAACAGTTGTCATGCCAACTCTTTTAAACAGAAGATTGCATAGTTTGCCCCGCCTCCGTGTTCTTTTGATTGGTCCACTGCTTTGGAGCTGATAGTGATAAATACATTGCATTTTCCACAAAAATTTTAAGAAGCATTGACAATAATATAAAATGTGTCTTAAAGGTTCAACCAAAACTGAAACTTCTGTCATGATTTACAGAAACCGGTAACCTTCCATAGTACTTATTTTTCCCAAAATGGAAGTCAATGGTTAATGTTTTTCAGCATTCTTCAAAATATCTTCTTTTGTGTTCAACAGAATAAAGAAACTATAAAGGTTTGTAACCACGTAAGGATGAGTAAATGGTGACTAAATGTTCATTTGTGGGTGAACTGATCCTTTAAACATCAAGTAAATGGTGACTAAATGTTCATTTATCCGCAGGATCATTCGATACTGACACTGGGAAAATTTAGGAAAGAATAAATTTCGAAACGTTATCAAATTTAAAATATTAGTATTAGCGTTTTTACTGTATTTATTTGCTGCCGTCTTAAGAGATCTCTTTTATAACATTAAAAGTCTTCCCAAACATCAGAGCAATGTGTTATTACTACTGGTACATTTCTGTGATCACAGTAACAAAGAACAAGGTCAAGTGAGTTAAAAAGTATTATGAAGACTGTTGCA
Organism: Danio kyathit; assembly: GCA_903798195.1. Classification (NCBI taxonomy): domain Eukaryota; kingdom Metazoa; phylum Chordata; class Actinopteri; order Cypriniformes; family Danionidae; genus Danio; species Danio kyathit. The sequence continues at coordinate 12,141,418 of LR812523.1, forward strand.
CTAAATCCTTGGCTCTCACTCCAGATTTCCAGTGTTTTTCTTAATAAAGCCATACATAAGAGTCACGTGTGGGCACTAATAACAGGGTTTTCAGGGAAAGACTGTAATTTCAGCAATCAAACATCCGCCATTGCAGCACTGTTTGTATAAAACAAAAGTGTAACTCCCATAATATTAGTGGCTGATGCGGATCTACAGTACATAACTGTACTCCAATTGTATTGCATAAATATAGTTAAAACATCCCTGACATAAGATGCAATGAGTTTAAAGATATACTATTTGACAATTAGACAAGTTTGAAAAGTGAAAGGATTGATAAAGAAGATTTTGTGTTAACTTGTCATTGTTACAGCTTTTTTTTCAAGCTAAAATAATATTCGGATATATATTTATAAATGTATGTTTTTGTCAAGCTATACAGTACATTTCTTTAAACTGGAAAAATGCATGAACATATATATTATGTAATAAATACAAGGTTTTAGAGGGGACTTTTGGGAGTCTTTCAAATTGTTTCTAAAATGTGGTGGAGTTTGTGTTGATTGACGAATAAGTAGGGAGGTTATAGTGTATATTAAGGTAAAATATTGAGAAGTCGTTTTTTGCTGTAACTTAATGTAATGTGTATTAATATAGCGCATTTATTGTGTATGGCCATACACCCAAAGGGCTTCACAATCATGAGGGGGTGGGGGGGTCTCTTCACACCACCACCAGTGTGCAGCATCCACTTGGATGATGCAACGGCAGCCACAGGACAACGGCGCCAGTGCGCACACCAACTATAGGTGCACTGGAAAGAAAGTGATAGAGCCATTTCTGTGGATGGGGATGATTGGGAGGGCATGATGGGAAAGGGCCAATGGAGGGAATATGGCCAGGACACTGGGGTTATGAGAAGTGCCATGGGATTTTTAATGACCACAGAGAGTCAGGACCTCGGTTTAATGTCTCATCTGAAAGACGGTGCTCACTGACAGTGTAGTGTCCCCTTCACTTTACTGGGCCATTAGGACTCACACAGACCGCAGGTTGAGCGCCCCCTGCTGGCCACCACTTCCAACAACAACCTAGTTTTCCCATGTGGTCTCCCATCCAGGTACGGACCAGGCTCAGCCCTGCTTAGCTTCAGTGAGTAACCGGGTTTAAGCTGCAGGGTGAAATGGCTGTGTCTGTTTATTTTGATCTATTTTTCTTTTCCTCATCTGTAGTATTGAAGTACAAAATGATTAGTCCCCCAGGAATTTTTTTTAAGTAATTTTTAAAGGAGCGAGGACATTTTCACAGTATTTCTTAGAATATTTTCTTTTTATAGAGAAAGTCTTTTTTTCTTTTAGTTTGGCTGGAATAAAATTAGTTTTATAGTTTTTTAAAATCTATTTTTAGGGTCAATACTATTATCAACAATAAGAAATATGTTTGTTTCTATTGGCTACAGAACAAACCACTGTTTTCCAATGACTCGCTTAATTATCCTTGCCTTAATTATCCAATTAAGCTTTTAAATTTCACTTTAAGCTGAATACTAGTATCTTGCAAAATAAGTAGAAATCATATTAAGTACTGCCATCATGGCAAAGACTAAAGAAATTATTTATTAAAACTATTATGCTTAATAATGTGTTCAAAACCCCTTCTCTACATTAAAAAGCACCTGGAAAATATATATAAAAAGTATAGGTGGGCACTGATTAATTTTTTATCTAGATTAATCTCACTGTAATCTTTGAATTAATCTAGATTAATCTATATTAAAAATGGCTCATTTGAATTCTGCCGAAGGCATTCAGAATATGTGTGCTACCCAAATAATAAGTCTTTGAGAGCGCGTTTCGAAAGCCAGGTGACGCATTAGACCAGGGGCTCATCTCCTGTTTCCAAAATGCATTACAAACTGCTTGAGAAACTGTTCTACTATGATAATTGGTGATGAAAATAAATGATGTTCAATAAGATGTACTTGTGTTTACTAATTTTATTTAGTTAAACATGAATGTTGAACTGTAGAACTACATAAGCTCGAAACAGTGATTTTTGATTACCTTAATCCGACTAAAGTCATAACTGAACTAAACAGAAATGGAATTAAGACGTGGCGTATGCAGATATTAGTGGTATTGCTGAAGTAAACACCGCAACCAAACTATTACTGTCATGTAGGACTTTTTGCCATATTTTCCATCAAGATCCACACACGCGGCTGTCAGTAAAAGACAGCACACACACCGAAATGCGGAAGTTTTTTCTTTCCATTTGGCGTGCGTTATTAAATTCCATAACACTCTCACCAGTCCTTACTCCTAAGTTGCGTCTAATACCGCAGTTTGTCACGGGGGCATGAAAGAAATGTTCATGAGTGAATGTGAAACTGCCGAACTGCAGTTAAAGTTACAAGGAATTCTTACATTAAAGCACTTCACGTAAACACCTTAATTATATTATTGTCTATTAAGGCAAATAACTAGACTACAGATGTCCATGTAAAGGTAGTCAGTAGTGTCTTCGAAGTAAGTGAAAGATCCAGAAGGGCATCCCGCTGATTTAATTCAGAAGGGCACTTTTTTTGTCAGACGGCTCACCGGTTTGACTTTCATTCACCGTCATTCATTTTTAAAAGCACCTGCTCCATTTTATTTGTATATGTTTTACTCAAACGCATAAACTCTACAGGTGCCTGATAGTTAGATGTAGAGCTAACATTAATCAGATTCACTCTAGTGAACTGCATCCATGTTAGCACGTAGGAATACACAGTTCGCAGTAGGAATACACACAGGTTCGAAGACTCGTTCTCGCCACCTACAGTGCAATTCGGCCAGGTATACATCCGCACTAAAATATCAAGGTGAAAGTCATCATAGCTTGCGTAGAATAGACCCAGCTCAACTTTGAGAATAGATTAACGGCGATATTTTTTTTAATCGCCCCTTTTTAAAGAGTCTCGTGTTAATGCAGATAACGGCCCACCACTAATAAAATGATTATTTTATAAAATGTCACAAGAGGGCTAATAATTTAGCCTTCGGCTGCAAGCAGAAATTTGAAAGGCAATAAAAATAATGAAAACAAAACACTGTAAACAGTGTGCGAGAAGACCCAATGCAACTGAGAATAATAGTGCATCTAAAAGTAAGTTTAATTTGTAATTTCTTATTTAATTTTCTCCTCTCTTTATCTCCTCCTTTCCAAGTTCAAAACTCATGCAAAGTTTAGATTCAATGTACTGTACATTCAATGCCATAACACTCACACACTAACACCTCACATAATTACTAGGGGTGTTAACGGTTCACAAAAATCACGGTTCGGTTCGATACGACACAGTGGTGTCACGGTTCGGTATGTTTTCGATACAGCAAAAAAAGAAAAAAGCCAGAGGATTTCTCTGATTGAAATCTTTTTAATGTATTAAAACCAACATCATAAAAGCATGATCTCTCCTCTTGTTTTTACTTTGAACAGTGATATAAAGCTATACTTCTGGGGTTTCTGCTTAGCAGCAAATAAAACAAATCCTTATTTATACTCAAAACCAAAAAGCTGCTTATAAAAATGAATGTAATATTTTAGTAGTTAAACAAATAAAAAGAAAAGAACTATTTAGTTTTTATATGAAACTCAGTTTCAATCAATTTTTAAGTAATTTTTTATTTTCAGAAAGTGTCACCTTTTCTTCAGACAGCACAGATCTGCTTGATATGACTGTCACCTGCCATTTCAGTGGATCTGAAAGCAGGAATTATTATCTGACTGAAATGGGCTTATGAAGGAATAATGTAACGGGGCTCTATTACATTTAACATTTTCTTAAACTCGAAATTTCCACTACGGATTAAGGTCTCATATCCACAGCTATAAATGTACCGATCGCCTCGGTGATTTGTTTTGCCCTGTTTGAATCTGTGAAATGCCTGTCTGAATGCTGCGGGGATAGTTGCATGTAGTGCGGGTGTCTAGTTTTTGTCTAATTCCAGTTAGTGATTCCGTGATGTCAGTAGCTACGTTTCCATCCACCTATTTTTATGCGCATTTTGGAGATGTGCATAAAAAACCAGTTGATGGAAACGACATGATGCGCATAAATTTTGAAAACGCACATGAACATATGTGCAGAACTGAGTAGGATAAACTTTTTATTCGATAAGAAAAGATGCGCATAAACTATGATGGAAACACTTTTACCGCACAAATTCCAGTGTGGGCATTAAAAAAAGGTCATGTGATTTTGTTATAAGAGATCATGTGATGATAAAAATGTGTGTAAATGGACAAACCAGCAGGCTGAGCACACTGTAAACCATCTGAAATGTTGTTTTGGTCATTCTAAAAGCCTTAACCGTTTCAGTATTACTGTTATTATATTATTAATGACATCCAGAATCAAGAGCGTCTGTGCTCCGCGTCTGACTCCTTCAAATGCCACCGCGCGTTCACTGCATGTCAGGATTGCCTTCTGAGGCGCAAGTCATTTATTAGATGAAGAAAAGATTCACGCAGCTTCTCCTACTGCAGCAAATTGAGTTTTTACTGTTATATTTGGCGCCAGTTAATCAGGAAGTGATGATTTTGTTCGCTTTGACTCGTTAGATGGAAACGCAGCTTTATTCACACGTCTTTTATGCGATAATCCAGTTTTGCGCATAAAGTTCATTCTCAATTTTGGATGAAAACATAGCTTGTGTAAATGAGTTGACATGTTCAAATATTACCGCTAAAATAGCTTACTGTCATAGCAGATGTCATTGTTTTTTTTTATCCACCACTCTTTTGCCATCAACCTCACCCAAACGCCAGACCAGCTGTTGATTATAGGAGGATTACATTAATGTTAGCTATTTTGCGAGCTAGTGCAGCGTGCCTGACGTGAGTAGTGTTTGGAGGTGGGCGGGGAAAACACCATGTTGACTGTCACGTCCACGGTCACGTCATTTGGGATGCCTTGTTGAGCGTTGTTGCACTGAAAACATTATATTCTGTACACTTATTCTCTTTTATCTTTTTAGATATTTGTCTGAATCGTTCGGTTTGTAATGTGTACCGAACCGAAAGCCTCGTACCGAACGGTTCAATACGAATACGCGTATCGTTACACCCTTAATAATTACATACATATATATTTAATCTCAGTCATGTTTATTGTTAAACCTGCTCTGTCTACTTTGTGTTGAAAAGCAATTCATAATAATAATTTAACAAAATCCTGTAAAATAATAATAATAAAATAAATAAAAATGAAATAAATAAAAGTGAGTTCATGTGGTAATAAAGCTCACCTCTCCAAACTGCCCCTCTCCCAGTTTCTCTCTGAACAGCAGTCTCTGTCGAGGGAACTCAGCCACAGAGATGTCCTTCCGGGTCAGGGAGTCGACGGTGAGCGCTGGAACTGAGTACATGTTGCTGCCGGTGACGCCCTGCAGGCTGATGATGTCTGTTTCTGCATAGTGCGGTGCGCTGCTCTGAAAACACTGGTGAGGGGTGCAGAGCGTCACATCCGGCTCCGCATATCCTCCACTACAGGCTGCGTACACACACACACACACACGCAGGTGAAGGCATGTCAATTAATACACAAATACACTTCATTAAACATGTATTAGACATCACCAGGACATACTATACTGTGATGTAATGTGTATTTATATAGCGCATTTATCATGTATGGCCATACACTCATGAGGGGGGTCTCTCCACACCACCACCAGTGTGCAGCATCCACTTGGATGATGCGACGGCAGCCACAGGACAACAGCGCCAGTGCGCACACCACACACCAGCTATAGGGGGAGTGGAGAGACAGTGATACAGCCAATTTCGGTGGATGGGGATGATTAGGAGGTCATGGAGGGCAAGGGTCTATGGAGGGATTTGGCCAGGACAACTGCAGGTTAACTGTATTTATATATTGTCCACCCTACACACAGCTCCTTAACTTTTCTAATTTTGACTGTAATGTAAGGGTGTGTACCGTTTGTAAAGCTGCCTTATAACAATAATTGTTGTGAAAAGCGCTATACTAATAAATTTGAATTCAAGTGTCAGCAGGCATGTCCGTTTACCATTTAAAATGATTACGGTAACACTTTATTTTAAGGTGTCCACATGCTCCATGTACTTACCAGGGTAACTGCAATTAATTATGCATGATTACGTACAACTAACCCCAGACTAGCACTGCACAATATATTGCAAAATTAGCAATATTGCCATAAAAGAATATGCAATATATGCATCACAAACATGTGAGATAAAGTTTATTTTATGCATTCATTGTTTATCTGAATTTGACCAATCAGATGGGGCTTTGGTATCTTTATCCCCGCCTCCCTAGTAGTTGCTGTTCTGCAATTGGCTGGAGCAGCTCAAAGGTGAACACAAAGCTGAAAATAAACACTAATAGGCGGAGACAAGATGAGAGAGGAAAATGACAACAGCTAATCAGAGTCTGAATATCTACTGAGGTTTTTACTTATTCATAGCGTTTTAAATGTTTGCACCTTGACACAGAGGGCCCTATCATACACTTGGTGCAATAAGGTGCAAGAGATGTACTGTGTGATTTGTTGCTATTTTCAGACCAGCGCAACACTAATTTTCACGTTTCGCACCACTTTGTTTAAATAGCAAATCTATTTGCGCCACTTTGTGGACTGATGGGTGTGCTGGTCTATAAAGGAGGTGTGTTAAGGCGCATTGTTGGTTTGTTGCTATTTTGAAGAATTGAAATAGACCATGCCATTGACCAACTGAAAGCAGGTCTAAAGTCCAGCGCAGAGCGCGATAGTTATACTCCTATACAGGTCCAAATGCTTACACATTGCTTTATACGCACAGTATGCACAGCAATACACAAATATCTTTACACATCAAAATATTAAAGGATTAAAATGTTACAAAAATTATTTTCTATATAAATATAAAAACCACTGCCTCCATGCCTCATCTCAGGGGGCTTTTTCAGTTTGTTCACGACAATTTGCATTTGTATAATGTTATTATTATTAGCAGTACTATTTATTATATGCATATTTATATTTGTTTTAATAAAAAACAAGTTTAGATTTGTCCAGCTGTCTGGTTTTGGAGACGTCTGCATCAACATATGGGGCATAAGAATAGCACGTTTGTTTGGATAAAACTCAGTTTTTTGACCACACTTCATTATTATTATTCAATTTATTCGTTTGCTGGAAATTAGAACTGAATTTAGAAATAGTTTTGAAACAAATCTTTGTGCTTAACAAAGGAAATTAAATATGTAGGCTAATGAATGTCTCAGTGGAGTGCGTACAACACCATTTCTTTATCTACGAAAGTAAAGGAGTAAAAGTAAAGTGAAGAGGAAGTAAAGAGGCTGAATGGAGGAGGCTCATTATTTATCCCCGCCCTGCAGACGGTCTGTTTAACTGTTTGTTTCACTTACAAAATCCGCCATGTAAATAGTAAATGTGCTATGGCGCGACGCAACTGACTCTTAAAGGGAATGGGAGATGAGACTCTGATTCGTTTAATGCACGGTATGCTCAAAACACACCCAGAACTCATTAAGAGAATAAGCACAACCCTGTTTGACCATGTGCCGGGGCAAACCGTATTTCTCATCCTTAAAATAGCAAAACTGGATTCAGACACGGCCTTAATGCTTTTGCGCCCTGCGCTTTAGACTTTGAGCCTAGATATTAAAATAGAGCCCAGTTTATTTAATCTGAATTAATCAGAGCTGAAGAATATCTTTAACCTGTTTATTTTAAATATCATCACATAAACAAATGATTTAAAAAACATAGCTAATAAAAATACATTGTGGCACTGTGGATGTCAATGGACCCAAAACTGTTACAGACATGCTTCTTATACTGTATATATGTATTATTTTGTGTTGCAGAAAACAATACTATGGAAGTCACTAGCTACATTTCTATCCACCTATTTTTATGCGCATTTTGCATATGCGAATAAAAAACTTGTTGATGGAAACGCCAAGATGAACATACATTTTGAAAATGCGCATAAAAAACATGCATAACTGAGTAGAATAAACTTCATTCATTCATTCATTCATTTTCTTTTCAGCTTAGTCCCTTTATTAATCTGGGGTCGCCACAGCTGAATGAACTGCCAACTTATCTAGCACATGTTTTACGCAGCGGATGCCCTTCCAGCTGCAACCCATCTCTGGGAAACATCCATACACACTCATTAACACTCATACACTACGGACAATTTTAGCCTACCCAATTCTAGGATAAACTTTTTATTCGATAAGAAAAGATGCCCATAAACTACGATGGAAACACTTTTACCAAACAAATTCCAATATGCGCATTAAAAAGGTCATGTGATTTTGTTATGAGATCATGTGATGATAAAAATGTGTGTGAATGGACAAACCAGGAGGCTGAGCACACTGTAAAACATCTGAAATGTTGTTTTGGTCATTCTAAAACACCTTAACCATTTTAGTATAAGTGTTATTATATTATTATTGACTTTCAGAATCAAGAGCATCTGTGCTCCGTGTCTAACCCCTTCAAAAGCCACAGCGCGTTCACTGCGTTAAGAAAGTGAAGAAAATTCATGCAGCTTCTCCTACCGCAACAAATTCCGTTTTTACTGTTGATATTTGGAGCCAGTTAGTCAGGAAATAACGATTTTGTTCTCTTTGACCACTGGATGGAAACGCTGCTTTATTCACACGTCGTTTATGCGATATTCCAGTTTTGAGCATAAAGTTAATTCGCATTTTTGGATGGAAACATAGCTACTTAGGCTCAGAATTATAATGGAAGTTAATGGGGCTCAAACTAAACCATTTAAAATACATGTGTGTTCATAAAATAGTATCAAGAAAGTCTATAGGGCACAAACCCATAAATATATTTTCTACTGGCCCTGAATCTGGTTAACAACATTCTTCAAAATATCTTCAAGTCATATCATTTTGGAACAACATGTCAGTGATTAATGATGACAGAATTTGTGGATTTTTTGGGTGGACTATCCCTTTAAGAAAATACATAATTAATTGTTAACAATCATGTCATTAAAATTGTGTCAACTCTTAGAGAAACAGGAAGAAACAGAGACAGAAAAGCAGAAGATAAGAACGTATTAGCATCAACATCAGTCATTTTATGTCAACTAAAACACTGAGAAGTTTTTGGGTGTGATATATTGCAAAATAAATAAATAAATAAATAAAAATAAAAAAGAGCAAAAGAAAAGCAAGCATCGACTCTTACCATTGAAAAAAGTCCATGAGTCTGGTAACAAAGTCAGATGGAGGTCAAAGGCTGCAAGGGAACACTAAAGAACAAGACTAGAGGAGGAAGAAAGGAAAGAGAGCATTGGCAGGTACAGTAGCATGCAAGCTGTTGAGGAAATAAATGTCAAAACACTGTTTCATTGTAAAAGGGTGAAACAGAGAACTAAAGGAAACAACAAAGAGGTTAGTTTTAAATAAGGGCACTATGGAGAGGTGTATTCAGATCCTAGAAATGGTAAAAAACCCAGGTTACAGTACCTACAGGAAACACTATGTTCCTACCCAGAGGGAATCATCCTCAAATTCCTATAATAAACTACATTTTTGCTTTATTAAGTCCTTGTTTGCACAGCAAAAATTAAGATCTAATTACACAAATAAATAAATAATCCTGTATGTTTTTAACATTGATGCTGATATTTCTTAAAATGCACAAATTAGATTGATTTCTGATGAATTGTGTCACACTAAAGATTGGAGTATAGCTTAAAATGTCATTACAGAAATAAATTACACTTTAAATTTTAATAAAAATAGTTTTAAATATATTTTTGAGAGTATTTATGTTTTTACTTGTGTTCTTTTATTCATTTAAATATTCATTCATACTATTATTTATTTACTGATACATTTATTCAATTGTTCATTTAATTATTTATAAATTCAAATATTCATTCAATCAAAAAATATTCTTTCATTTAATACAATTATTAATTCAATTTGTTAATTTAATTATTAATAATTAATTTAATTGTTCATTTAATTATTTATTAATTCAATCATAAAATTAATTATTCAATTATTCATTTCATTCAATCATAAAATTATTCTTTCAATTATTCATTTCATTCAATCATAAAACTATTCATTCAATTATTCTTTTATTCAATCATAAAATTATTGAATCATTCATTCATTCAATCATTAATTCAATCACTCACTCAGTTGTTCAAATATTTATTAATTCAATCAATCCTAAAATTATTAATGCAATCAATTATACATTGATTACATACATACATTTATTCGTTCAATCATACAATTATTAATTCAATCATTTATTCAAATGTTCATTTAATTATTTATTCATTCAATCAATCATAAAAATTTTCATTTTTTCAATACAATTATTAAATCATTCAATTATTCATTCATTTAATCATAAAATTATTATATCAATTATTCTTTTATTCAATCATAAAATTATTCAATCATTCATTCATTCAATTCTTAATTAAATCATTCACTCAGTTGTTTATTTATTCATTCATTCAATCAATAATAAAATATTAATTCAATCAATCATACAATTATTAATTAATTTATTCAATTGTTCATTAAATTGAATTGTTCATTCAATCATAAAATAATCAATTCAATTAGTCATTCATTCAATCATAAAATTATTTATTCAATTATTTTTTTATTCAATCATAAAATTATTCAATCGTTCATTCAATCATACAATTATTTATTCAATTGTTCATTTAATCATGCATTCATTCAATCATAAAATTTGTAATTTATTATTTATTTATTCAATCATAAAACTATTCATTCAATTTATCTTTTATTCAATCATAAAATTATTCAATCATTAAATCATTCAATTATTAATTCAATCATTCACTCAGCTGTTCAATTAATTAATTATTAATTCAATCAATCATTAATTAATTCAATCATTTACTCAGCTGTTCAATTAATTATTTATTCATTCAATTAATCATTAATTTATTCAATCATTCACTCAGCTGTTCAATTAATTTTTTATTCATTCAATCAATCATAAAATTATTAATTCAATCAATCATACAATTACTAATTCAATCATTCATTCAATTGTTTATTAAATTATGTATTCATTCAATAATAAAATGAGTAATTTAATTATTCATTCATTCAATCATAAAATTATTCATTCAATTATTCTTTTATTCAAACATAAAATTATTCATTCATTCAATAATACAATTATTAATTTAATCATTCATTCAATTGTTAATTTAATTATTCATTCATTCAATCACACATAAAATTAATCATTCATTTAATAATACAATTATTAATTCAATCATTCATTCAATTGTTTGTTTAATTATTCATTCATTCAATCATAAAATTAATTCAAATATACATTTAATTTAATCATAAAACGATTAATTTGATTATTTTTATTCAATCATAAAATTGTCCATTCCTTCATTCATTAATTCAACCATTCACTCAGTTGTTCATTTAATTATTTATTCATTCAATATATCATAAAATTATTAATTCAATCATACAATTATTAATTCAATCAGTCGTTCAATGTTTCATTAAATTATGCATTCATTCAATAATAAAATTAGTAATTTATTATTCATTCATTCAATCATAAAGAATAATTGAATGAATAATTTCTATTCAATCATAAAATCATTCATTCAATTATTATTTTATTCAATCATAAAATTATTCATTCATTCATTTAATCATACAAATTATTAATTCAATCATTCATTCAATCGTTCATTTATTATTTATTTAATAAATCATAAAATATTAATTAAATTAGTTATTAATGTTATTAATGTAATCATAAAAATAATGATTCAATTATTTATTCATTTATTCAATCATAAAATTATTAATAAAATTATTAATTTAATCATTTAATTCTTAAGTCTTCTTTAATCCTTTATTCAACTGTTAATTTATTTACTTTTGATTTTTATTTTGTATTATTAATTCAACTATTCATTCATTCATTCAATCATTAAATCAATCATAAAATTATAAATTGAATTAATTAACTCAATCAATCATTCAATTATGCAATCAATCTTTTAATTATTCTTTCTTTCTTGTCAGCTCAGTAGGGTTTGAGCTTGTTTGTGTGTGTGATTAATGAACGGTACCTGAAGCCTCTGCACTTTGAGAAAGCTCTGGAAGTTTGTTCCTGAGAGCAGCGGGGTCCTGATACTGCGGGTCCAGCAGGAAGATCCTCTCATACGGAGGGTCGATGGAGACTCGCGGAGGCACTGGAGGAGTCTGCAGGATAATGGTGTCACTGCTGGAAGACAAACGCACAGCCACCTCCTCCTCCAAAATACGCCTTGGAGCCTGATACAGAAAGAGACCGACTTCCAAATTATCATCTTTTCCAGAAAATAAGTCTCATCCTATTATACAGTACACACTATACAGCCTAAATTGAAATTTCCCCACCAGCATTTTCCAATTACAATCATACAGTTGAAGCCAATTTCTGTTTAACGGAGAAAATATTTTTTCAGCACATTTCTAAACATAATAGTTTTAATAACTCATTTACTTTGTCTTTGCCATGATGACAGTACATAAAATTTTATTAGATATTTTTCAAGACACTTCTATACAGCTTAAAGTGACATTTAAAGGCTTAACTAGGGTAATTAGGTTAACTAGGCAGGTTAGGGTAATTAGGCAAGTTATTGTATAATGATGGTTTGTTCTGTAGACAAGTGAAAAAAATTGCTTAAAGGGGCTAATAATTTTGACCTTAAAATGGTTCTTAAAAAATTAAAAGCTGCTTTTATTCTAGCCGAAATAAAACAAATAAGACTTTCTCCAGAAGAAAAAATATCATCAGACATACTGTGAACATTTCCCTGCTCTGTTAAACATCAATTGGGAAATATTTAAAAAAGAAAGAAAAAAAAAAATCAAAGGGGGGCTAATATTTCTGACTTCAACTGTATATACAATTGAAGTCAAAATTATTAGCCCTCCTGTGAAATTTTTTTAACGGTTCCTAAATGATGTTTAACATAGCAAGGAATTTTTCACAGTATTTCCTATAATATTTTTTCTTCTCGAGAAAGTCTTATTTGTTTTATTTTGGCTAGAATAAAAGCAGTTTTAATTTTTTAAAACCCTTATTTTTTTTAGCCCCTTAAGCAATATTTTCTTTAATAGTCCACGAACAAACTGTCGTTATACAACGACTTGCCTAATTACCCTAACTTGCCTAATTAACCTAGTTAAGCCTTTAAATGTCACTTAAAGCTGATACTAGTATCTTTAAAAAATCTAGTCAAATATTCTGTACTGTCACCATGGCAAAGATAAAATAAATCAGTTATTAGAGATGAGTTATTAAAACTATTATGTTTAGAAATGTGTTGAAAAAATCTTTCCGTTAAACAGAAATTGGGGAAAAAATATACAGGGGGGGTTAATAATTCATGAGGGATAATAATTCTGACTTCAACTGTATATATAAAGCTAATTTGTTTGACTAATGTGAAAGCCATAAATAATTAAAAAATGTTCAGAATAACTAAGGCTGTGTCCGAAAGTTCTAAAATGTTGCTTTTGTAGGCAGCATTACAAGGTGGAAGGGCATCAAGGCACATCAAAATCCGAATCTTAGGGGGGAAAAAATCTAAATTCCAAAACAAAAATCGGTAACACTTTATAATAACTACACACTATCAATCATTTACTAAGCATTAGCATCTAGTGAATTCTTTATCTGTTAAGCATTAACTCTACATTAATAAGCGTTAGTAAGCAGTTTATAACTGCAGCTACAAATCATCTATTCTTGACTTACAACCACATTTATAATGTGCTTAATAATTGTACTTTCATACTTTGTTAGTGATTTACCTTTCATTACTAAATTAAGAATTGCATTATTAACAAACCAGTTGTATTTAAGAGTAGTTGATGGTTTTTAAGATAATTCAGAATGAGTTAGTAAATGATTAATAAACTATTGAAATCAACGTTTATATATCTTATAATTCAGGCATATATTAATAGTTCATTTGTATGTTAATAAATGCTTTTTTCCCCTCAACTTCATGCAGTTTTGTGACCTAATCTAAAGTGAGGACTGTTTATGCTTTATACTGTAAATCCCTTATAAATGACAATTAAAGGCTCAGTATGAACAATGATCATTGCAATCTTCAATCTAAAAAGTAAAATTACTGTAAAGTTTAAACATTGCTGAATAACAGGAGTGTCAAAATACGACATAAAATTTGATAAAACAACAACAATATAACAATATAATAAGATGCAATGTTTAAATTGTACAGTAATTTTATTTTAGATAAGGTTGCAAAGAATATATATTTTTTTAAAATACAGTTTTATTTGTGTATCTTAAAACGAATAGAAATAAATAATGTCGTTTGTGTTCTTTTTTCCTGTTTAGAATATAACTGAGCCTTTATTTGTCATTTATAAGGGATTTATAAAGCATTAATAGTCCTCACTTTAGATTAGGTCACAAAACTGGATGAAATTGAGTTAATAAAGCATTTATTAACATATAAATTAACTATTAATAAATGCCTGAATAATAAGATTTATAAATGCTAATTTTAATAGTTTAATAATCATTTACTAACTCATTCTGAATGATATTAAAAAAACACCAACTATGCATAAATAACTGGTTTGTAAATAATGCAATGCTTAATTTAGTAATGAAAAATAAACCATTAACAAAGTATGAAAGTACAAGTATTAAGCACATTAGAAATGTGGTTGTAAGTCAAGAATAGAGCATTTGTAGCTGCAGATATAAACTGCTTACTAACGCTTATTAATGTAGAGTTAATGATTAACAGATAAAGAATTCATTATATGCTAATCATTAATAAATGGTTCATAGTGTGTAGTTATTATAAAGTGTTACCCAAAAATCTAATTTGTTTGACTAATTTGACAGTTAATACAGTAAAGTTTGTATGACATTTACAGGTTTAGCAGACACTTTTGTCTAAAGTGGTCCCACTTTATATTGTGTCGCTTATACCTGTGAACTTACATGGTAATTAGATGTGTAAGTATGTAACTACAGTGTATGTACACACGTTTACATAGTATTTACTTTTGTATTACTGGTGTAACTACACTCATGTAACAACCCACTGAATAGTATGTGTAAGTACAAATGTGTAACAGGACATTGGTAACAACAGTAGGAAAGTACACATCTGTAACAAGAATTATGTAAGTGCATTGTGTAACAACAATATGTACTTGCAGATGTTTTCCCACTTCCACACCTGTTTGCAGATCATGCACTTGTGAACACTGTATGGCAGAACTAATGCTGCATTAGAAGGTTTCACCTTGTGATACCAGTGTACTTACATGGTAACTCCACAGGAACTGTCCACTTAATATAAAGTGTATAATGGTCACAAATTACTGTGTAACTTGTAGAAATATCTTCTATGCAACACTTTAATAACAGTGTAGTTAGATGGTAACTCCACAGGAACAGTCCACAATATAAAGTTTAAAATAAAATTCATTTTCGTTTCGGCTTAGCCCCTTTATTAATCTGGGGTCGCCACAGCGGAATGAACCGCCAACTTATCTAGCATATGTTTTACACAGTGAATGCCCTTCCAGCTGCAACCCATCTAAGCCGAAAAGAAAATGAATGAATGTATGAACAGTAATTTGTGACCATTTTACACTTTATATTGAGTGGATCCTGTGGATTTACCATGCAAGTACACTTGTATCACAAGGTGAAACCTTCTAATGCAGCCATACAGTGTTCACAAGTGCATGATCTGCAAACAGGTGTGGAAGTGGGAAAACATCTGCAAGTACATATTGTTGTTACACAATGCACTTACATAATTCTTGTTACAGATGTGTACTTTCCTAGTGTTGTTACCAATGTCCTGTTACACATTTGTACTTACACATACTATTCAGTTGGTTGTTACATGAGTGTAGTTACACCAGTATGCACAAGTAAATACTCTGTACCAGTGTGTACATACACTGTAGTTACATACTACTTACAAATCTAATTACCATGTAAGTTCACAGGTATAAGCGACACAATATAAAGTGGGACCCAAGTCGTATTTTTTCCTCCGAGCATACAGAATATGCATACAGATAGGCTTGTCAGGATATTTATTTTTTCTTGTACAGTATATTGCACTAAAATATATTGCAATAAAAATTGTCATTTTAAGATTATTTTATGCCACTCATTCATTATATAATGCCAGAATGACTATATAAAATCAATGCAAAAACAATGCAAAAAAAAACATATTTTATTCTTAAGAATATTTCTTTTAGTTATCGTCATTTTAACAATTTAATAATCAGGCATTGGAATTAGAATGTGAAAATGCATATCCTCAATAAATGATAATAAATATTAACAAAAAAAGTGCACGGTAAAGAGTAACAGAGGCTGTGATATCTCCTACCAGATCTATTTTCAGTCGTCAGACACCCACATGAAAATATACTACAGTAGTTTATAGTAAATACTACAGTGTTTTTTAACCATACAGACACTGACAGCTCCAATAGAGATAGAGATGTTGCACAGTTAGCTGAAATGTTGCTAGAACTGGTTTTTATATATGGGCTATGTATATTGCATCACCAAAAATGATTGAGGTCATGTCCATTAGAGGTGTGAACCTACACTGGTCTCACGGTTCGGTTACGATTATCATGCCATCGATTTGGTTCAATTCGATATCTCGGTGCATCAGGGTGCATTGACGATTCTTACCATACACAGTTTTATATTTTCTTCACAGCACAGCAATTATTGTATTAAAATGCATAAATATATTTATATACTATTTGTAAAACAATTTTGTCCTTTAATACAAACAGTCAGATATATAAACTGTGCCGTTAAACAACACGAGCATTTATAGCAAATAAACAAATATAAATATCCCGCTCACTTTCTGAGCCTTGTATACCAAGTTCCTTCTTATACCCCTTTGATTGGCCACGCGCTCAACAGAAAGGGCTGTGATTGGCTCTTACACACTGGCGCTCTTCACAGATGCACTCATGGGCCACAGTCAGTGAGAGAGAGAGAAGAATTACTTTCATTCTCTTAATCGCCGTGAAATAGGGGCTTCTGCTGTAAGTGTCAATGAAACAGTCCAGCAAACACACACCCAGTGAAATTGTGCACAGTTTCTGGGTTTTTAAGTAGTTAGAGCGTTGTAAATACTCGCGCTCGTCTCCCTCGCTATAGTATGCTACGGCGGCATAGCGCATATGAGATAAATGACGTCAGTACATAATAACCGGTTATGATTATTACTGAACCGATGCCGAATTGTCCGCGTCTGCATCGCACCGAAGAAACAATTAATTTTGACACCCCTAATGTCCATGTGTTGTGTGATATGTCAATATATTACGTATTGTGACAGGCCTACATACAGAGCAGGTTTGTCGGGCCCACTCACCTGTATAGAGCACACTCAAAATTGCACAATGTTTTCCAGTAGGTATAAGGGGGTTTATAAAAAGGTACCTGGTGCATATGAAGAGTAAAACTGCCTGTATGAGCCAAAAATAATAAAATAAATATACAAAATAACTAAGGTTGTTAAAATGGTGCCTTTTAAAGTGGAAGTGAAGCAGTCAGTCAAGTTTACATTATTTTGTAAATTGATTTCCACTTTAATGAAAATATATACAATTGAAGTCAGAATTATTAGCCCCCCTGTTTATTTTTTTCCCCAATTTCTGTTTAACAGAGAGCAGATTTTTTCAACACATTTCTAAACATAATAGTTTTAATAACTCATTTCTAATAAATGATTTATTTTATCTTTGTCATGATGACAGTAAATAATATTTTACTAGATATTTTTCAAGACACTTCTATACAGCTTAAAGTGACATTTAAAGGCTTAACTAGCTTAATTAGGTTAACTAGGCAGGTTAGGGTAATTAGGCAAGTTATTGTATAACGATGGTTTGTTCTGTAGACTATCGGAAAAAAAATAGCTTAAAGGGGCTAATAATTTTGTCATTAAAATGGTGTTTAAAAAATTTATAACTATTAATTAATAATTAATAGCTTTTATTCTAGCCGAAATAAAATAAATAAGACTTTCTCCAGAAGAAAAAATATTATCAGCCAAACTATGAAAATTTCCTTGCCCTGTTAAACATAATTTGGGAAATATTTAAAAAAGAAAAACAATTCAAAGGGGGGCTAATAATTCTGACTTCAACTGTATAACAAACTCAATTAATGTAACTATTTTGAAGAAAATAGTATGTCTGACATTACGGGGTTGGTTCCGTTCCCTCAGCTGAACAGATACAGTGGAAGTAATGGACGGAACACAGAGACTGGACAGACTTATTTAACCCAATGTATGGCATAGATGTGTCCTTGGCTGCTTTTAATTCCCCATAATCCTGTGCATTCTGTTTCTTAAAGTTATATAATGCTAAAATAAAGGCTCACCGGGGGGTCCCAAAGCTCCACTTGGGTGTTATTTTGTGTGTAAATAAATATTGATTTTTGATCAAAGATTTTCATTATTTATTTATTTACTTAACCAGAAAAGACTCTTTGAGATGATATAATAATATCATATAACTGGTCAAAGAAAAATGGGCATCACGGTGGCGCTGTGGGTAGCACAATCGCCTCACAGCAAGTAGGTCGCTGGTTCGAGCCCCGGCTGGGTAACTTGGCATTTCTGTGTGGAGTTTGCATGTTCTCAGTTTCCTCTGGGTGCTCCGGTTTCCCCCACAAGTCCAAAGACATGTGCTATAGGTGAATTGGGTAGGCTAAATTGTCCGCAATGTGTATTAGTGTGAATGAGTGTGTATGGATGTTTCCCAGTGATGGGTTGCAGCTGGAAGGGCATCCGCTGCGTAAAACATATGCTGAATAAGTTGGCGGTTCATTCCGCTGTGGCGACCCCAGAATAATAAAGGGACTAAGCCGAAAGGAAAATGAATGAATGAATGAACTGGTCAAAATGAGCAGCAAGACAGAGTTTACAGACTTTAAAGGACAAGCTACTCATTAAGAACACTCCAAACAATTACGAATTAAAACAGTTACTTATCGATGGCCTTTTTAGCAAGAAGGTAGTGCTGTAGCAAGCAAATATTCCTTTGGTCATCACCAAAACTCTAATCTCCATTTGTTTTTACATGTTTAAATAATTTTGTTGTCTCAGAAGTAGGGGTGTAACTGATCACGGTTGATCCGTAAATTCATATGGATCACAACCCACGGTTCGGAACACATGTATTAATAATTTTTTTTGCTTGTAAGAGAATCCTAAATTTGTAACGATCACAGAGAGATCGCCTCTCGCGTCATTCAAATCACATGTATAAAAGCATTTAGGCTTTGCTGAAAAATATAATAATGACAGAAGAAGTTGTGGCGATTATTCTTGATGTGGTGGGTTTCTTAAGTTATTAAAGGTGTTTTCTGTCACTACTTGTTTAGTCTGCATTACTGCATTCGGTGTAAGCTGCACGATTAATCACTAAGATTGGAATCTCAACATTCACACAACATAAATTATAAATGATGGTGATTTGCATATGTTTATCAATTATTCAAATCGCTGCATACAAATCTGTGTTCGAAAAATGCAAAAATTAAGAAAGAGATTTGAGTTTTTAATCTTTCGAGTTAGTTATGAAGTTACAAACAGTCAATTAACACAGAAGTACTGGAAGAACAGTTTATAATTTAGATAAAACCACTGATGTTTGTGGTAAAGATTAAAATCACTGTCATATGCATTTAACTTTACGCTCAAAAATGAAAGCTGTTGGCAGCATTTACATTATTTAACCAAGAGGGGGCGACAACCAGCCATTAAAAATATGTCACTGAATAATTCTTCAAAATGATCCATCTGGCAATGAAACATGAAGTTTTATGAGTGACTCACTGAATCATTTATTGAAAATGAGACTAAAATAAATATGGGTTGTACAATTTATAATGTTAGATTTCTACATTTAGCGTTATCAGCAACAGTAGTAGCAGTGAATTTATCACAGTACTGAATATTTTACAATTTATGTTATTTTACAATTTAATCAGCTGATTATTTCTTCATTTTATTTGTAATAAAATTACAGTTTCTAAGTTCTGTTTGTTAATACCAAAAGTGTCTTGCAGTGCTGTTTTTGTAATAAATGGAAAACAAATTACATTAGTCTCCTCCCTTTTTTGCTGATCTGAAAAATGGTCCGAAAAACAATAACCATACCTACCAACACTTGCGTTTTTCCCGGGAGTCTCCCGTATTTCAGACCCATCTCCCGTATTATTTTGTCTCCCGGAAAACTCCCGGAATCCCTACCGCCCCCTGAAGCCGGGTGTATGTTCGCGTACCAAACCCAACGGGCAACCATCCCCATGCGCAACTATCTACCAAACACCGGTCTTCACTTCGCGCAAAACCCCCCTCCCCCCTCTGCACTTCGCGCACATCAACACCCCACGCTCCTCCACGCTCTCCCGGATTTTAAGAACCAAATGTTGGCAAGTATGACCATAACGTCACCCGAACCATGAGATTTGTGATTCGTTACACTACTACTCAAAATTCTATATAAAATCATTTGTTTCAGGAGTCTTTGAGCACAGATGCTGCCACCAGGGTCACTGCCTGACAGGGCAACAGCCTAAGCTTTCAGACCAAGCTAACACGAAAAAGTTAGATTTTGGGGTAACCAAAGTAACATGGTAAATCCACAAAATCCTGAACTGTTAATAAAACATAAAGAAAATGAGTTTGTCTTCTTTGGCATTCTTTGGTTGAACTGGACCTAACTTTCATCCACATCTTTCAAAATAAGTTTTGATATCACAAAGAACACTCAGCTGAGAAAGCTGCTTTTATGCTACTCAACCATTTCCTGACTCAACACCAACATGCTCACACACCTTCTCCAGGACTTTGCACACATACTGGCACCACAGAATGAGGAAGATGATCACCACCAGCAGCAGAATAATAGTCACCAGACAGCCAATCAGAATGGAGGTATTGCCCTCTTCAGGAGAGCCCGTCTTTGTTGGCGTCGTCCAGTCCTCTGTCAAACACACAGTTATTAAAGTTCAGCTGAAGTGTGTGGAACGGTACAGTAATGCATTCAAGTCGACAGGAAATGGCATTCACAGCCCATTTTACTTCCATAATGTGACACATTTCCTCCGTTTGTATTCATCGGAAAATGACTATTTGCCTTTGGCTTAAGAAACATTTAGCTATTTTGCCTAAAGAAAGCCTAGATAGATACTGATCTACTATGCTACTTCTTCTGGGACCAAATTTCTAAACATTAGTCCTCCTAAAGCCTTCAATTATCAATGCCAGTATAATATATAGCCTATTTGTAGAAAACTTGGTACAGGTTATATTGCTACAGTCATTGTATTATATTATATACCACAGCAACTACCATAACTGATCAATTAAAGTGCTTTACTATAGTTTGCTTCAAAAACACATTATCAGTGTTTTTTCATGTGGGAGATCAGATCTTCAGGCCTCTTACTGATTACTTATGGATTTTAGTGAATATGAACATTTTCAACATTAACTATTACATAGCATTTAACCTGCATTCACCCAGTTGAAGCCCTTCAGACCTTCAGATAGCATTAACAAGCTAATTCCTGCTAGCGACATCTAAGAAATGCTAATTTATGCTAGCAAAATGCTAAAATCCCTGCTGAAAAACACAGCATATGCTGGTAAGGTATTTTTTGATGCTGGTATGCTGGTCTTGCTGGTTTCAGTGCTGGTTTTGCTGGTTTCAGTGCTGGTTTTGCTGGTCTCAATGCTGGTTTTGCTGGTCTCGATGCTTGTTTTGCTGGTCTCGATGCTGGTTTTGCTGGTTTCAGTGCTGGTCTCAATGCTGGTCTTGCTGGCCTGAGTGCTGGTCCTGACCAGCACTGAGACCAGCAGGACCAGCATTGAGACCAGCAAGACCAGCATTAAAACCAGTAAGACCAGCATAAAGACCAGCAAAACCAGCATTGAAACCGGCAAGACCAGAATACTAGCATCAAAACATACCTTACCAGCATATGCTGTTTTTTTCAGCAGGGATGTGCTATAAACATGTTTCAACATCAACTATTACAAAGCATTTAACCTGCATTCACCCAGTTGAAGCCCTTCAGACCTTCAGATAGCATTAACAAGCTAATTCCGGCAAGCAACATCTATAAAATGCTAATTCATACTAGCAAAATGCTAAAATGTGCTATAATCATGTTTCAGTATTAACTATTACAAAAATATTTAACCCACATTCACCCAGTTAAAGCTCTTTAACAAGCTAGTTTCTGTTAGCAACATCTATAAAAAGCTAAAACGTAAATTATCATGTGCACTCATAACTAACGTTAATTAGCATGTTTCTAACACATATTAACCTTTTGTTAGCATGATCTGGCAATTTATTTGTGTTTGAACAGGAATTAGCTAGTTAATGATATCTGAAGGTCTAAAGGGTTTGCATTAACAACCTAATTCCTGCTAGATACATCTATAAAATGCTCATTCTTACTAACAAAACGCTAAAATGTGCTATACACGTTTAAACATCAACTATTACAAACTATTTAACCCACATTCAGCCATTCATATTCCTTTAGACCTTTAAATAAAATTAACAAGCTAATTAACAAACTATTTTCTGCTAGCAACATCTATAACAGGCTAATACGTTAATTATGTTCACTCATAGCTAACTTCAATCAGCATGTTTATAGCACATTTTAACATTTTTGCAAACATGAATTAACATTTTATTTATGTTTTAAACAGGTATTGGCTTGTTAATAATATCTGAAGGTATATCTAATGAGCTAATTCCTGCTAGAAACATCTATAAAATGCTAATTCATAGTAGCAAAATGCATAAATGTGCTATAATCATGTTAAATGTTATTTAGCCCACATCCACCCAGTTAAAACCTTTCAGACCTTTAAAGGCTAGCAGCACCTATAAAAGGCTAATTCATTAATTATCCAGTGTTCACACATTGCTAAATATAAATGGCATGTTTATACCATGTTTATAGCACATTATCATATTGCTAGCAGGAAACAACAATTTATAGACGTTTTTAACATGATTTAGCTTGCTAATGCTATTTGAAGGTCTTAAGGGTTTAAATTAACAAGCTAATTCCTGCTAGCAACATCTATAAAATGATCATTTATGCTAGCAAAATGCATAAATGTGCTATAAATATGTTAAAACATTAACTATTACAAATTATTTAATCCACATTCTTCTATTTCAAGTCCTTCAGATAGCATTAACAAGTTAATTCCTGCTAGCAACATCTAAGAAATGCTAATTTATGCTAGCAAAATGCTAAAATGTGCTACAAACATGTTTCAACATTAACTATTACATAGCATTTAACCTGCATTCACCCAGTTGAAGCCCTTCAGACCTTCACATAGCATTAACAAGCTAATTCCGGCAAGCAACATCTATAAAATGTTAATTCATACTAGCAAAATGCTAAAATGTGCTATAAACATGTTGCAGCATTAACTATTACAAAAGTATTTAACCCACATTCACCCAGTTAAAGCCCTTCAGACTTTAACAAGCTAATTCCTGCTAGCAACATCTATAAAAGGCTAATATGTAAATTATCATGTGCACTCATAACTAAAGTTAATTAGCATGTTTCTAACACATATTAACCTTTTGTTAGCATGAATTGGCATTTTATTTGTGTTCAAACAGGAATTAGCTAGTTAATGATATCTGAAGGTCTAAAGGGTTTGAATTAACAAGCTAATTCCTGCTAGATACATCTATAAAATGCTAATTCTTATTAGCAAAACGCTAAAATGTGCTATATACATGTTTAAACATTAACTATTACAAACTATTTAACCCACATTCAGCCATTCATAGCCCTTTAGACCTTTAAATAAAATTAACAAGCTAATTAACAAACTATTTTCTGCTAGCAACATCTATAAAAGGCTAATACGTTAATTATGTTCACTCATAGCTAACTTCAATCAGCATGTTTATAGCACATTTTTTTTTTACATTTTTGCAAACATGAATTAACATTTTATTTATGTTTTAAACAGGTATTAGCTTGTTGATAATATCTGAAGATATATCTAATGAGCTAATTCCTGCTAGCAACATCTATAACAGGCTAATACGTTAATTATGTTCACTCATAGCTAACTTTAATTAGCATGTTTATAGCACATTTTTTTTTACATTTTTGCAAACATGAATTAACATTTTATTTATGTTTTAAACAGGTATTAGCTTGTTGATAATATCTGAAGATATATCTAATGAGCTAATTCCTGCTAGAAACATCTATAAAATGCTAATTCATAGTAGCAAAATGCATAAATGTGCTATAATCATGTTAAATGATATTTAGCCCACATCCACCCAGTTAAAACCTTTCAGACCTTTAAAGGCTAGCAGCACCTATAAAAGGCTAATTCATTAATTATCCAGTGTTCACACATTGCTAAATATAAATGGCATGTTTATACCATGTTTATAGCACATTATCATTTTGCTAGCAGGAAACAACAATTTATAGATGTTTCTAACATGATTTAGCTTGCTAATGCTATTTGAAGGTCTTAAGGGTTTAAATTAACAAGCTAATTCCTGCTAGCAACATCTATAAAATGATCATTTATGCTAGCAAAATGCATAAATGTGCTATAAATATGTTAAAACATTAACTATTACAAATTATTTAATCCACATTCTTCTATTTCAAGTCCTTCAGATAGCATTAACAAGTTAATTCCTGCTAGCAACATCTAAGAAATGCTAATTTATGCTAGCAAAATGCTAAAATGTGCTATAAACATGTTTCAACATTAACTATTACAAATTATTTAATCCACATTCTTCTATTTCAAGCCCTTCAGATAGCATTAACAAGCTAATTCCAGCAAGCAACATCTATAAAATGCTAATTCATACTAGCAAAATGCTAAAATGTGCTATAAACATGTTTCAGCATTAACTATTACAAAAATATTTAACCCACATTCACCCAGTTAAAGCCCTTCAGACTTTAACAAGCTAATTCCTGCTAGCAACATCTATGAAATGCTAAATCATGCTAGCAAAATGTATAAATGAGCTATAAACATGTTAACAACATGCTAAGTTAACACATGATAATTAACGGTAGCAACAGGTTAAAACATGTTAGCTATGTGCTACAACTTGTTAAGTCATGGTGACAACATGTTAAATGTGCTAACATTATCTATAATTCTGGCAACGCACAAACCATAAACCTGCTACCACCATGT
This sequence comes from Danio kyathit, assembly GCA_903798195.1. Classification (NCBI taxonomy): domain Eukaryota; kingdom Metazoa; phylum Chordata; class Actinopteri; order Cypriniformes; family Danionidae; genus Danio; species Danio kyathit. Next base: position 12,166,813 of record LR812523.1, read on the forward strand.
TAAAACATTTTAGTAACATAAAAAGCATGCTAGCAACATGTTAATTCATGACAGTAACATGATATTTCATGCTAGCAATGCATTCAAATTCCTGTATTCCATATTAAAGTACCCAGCAAAAAAGCTGTTTTCCACACATTAATATTTATACCTGTTTTTTGTGTAGTTTCTGGTTCTTCGCTGTTAGCTTCATATGAAGGAGGTGTCAAAACTGGAGGTTTCTGGGTAGGAAGCACATTAGTTGCTGGAAAACAAAACACCAGAAATCACTAAATCTCAAATTTCACCAACTTAAAATCATATTATTACTCAAAATGTGAGCGAGTAATTAGGTTAGTTTTAAGACAGGCACTTCCAAATGCATAAATAAATACTTTTTACAGCATGCAAATGCTTTATTCAGCATTTGGGCATCACTGTGGCGCAGTGGGTAGCACAATAGTTTCACAACTAGAAGGTCGCTGGTTCGAGCCCCTGCTGGGTCAGTTGGCATATCTGTGTGGAGATTGCATGTTCTCCACATGTTGGCGTGGGTTTCCTCCGGGTGCTCCGGTTTCCCCCACAAGTCCAAAAACATGTGCTATAGGTGAATTGAATAAACTAAATTGTCCGTAGTGTATGTGTGTGAATGAGTGTGTATGGATGTTTCCCAGTGATGGGTTGCAGCTGGAAGGGCATCCGCTGCATCAAACATGTGCTGGATAAGTTGGCGGTTCATTCTGCTGTGGCGTCCCCAGATTAATAAAGGGACTAAGCCGAAAAGAAAATCAATGAATGAATGAAAAGGTGTTTCTCGTTAAAAAAAAAAAAAAATCGAATACATTTAAAAAATAATCTATTAAACTTTTATTAACTATTAAATAATCTAACAAGCTGTATTACCGTATCTGTAATACAAAAAACTGCTTTCGACACTGATAACATAAATATTTGTTTAGCAAAAATCAGCACATGAGAATGTTTCTCTAATGATACTGATGCTTAAAATAATTATTATATTAAATAGAAAAGTTATTTGATAGTTAGTGTTTTTTTAGTGAAATGAATGCAGCATTATTAAACATAAGAGACTTCAAAAACATAATACTACTACAAACTATTACAAATTAAGTAGAAATTAAGAAATTCTGAAAGTTTTTTTATCTTAAACAGTGCAAGTAGAAATTAAAGGGCACCTAAGATGAAAATAAACTTTTGTAAGCTGTTTGGACAGAACTGTGTGTAGGTACAGTATGTTCCCTGTCATAATGGAGTTTCTTTTTTTAAATTTCCTGACGTAAAAATTTTGACGCCCACATCAACATTACATAGGATTGCGGTTTTCCCCGCCCACCAAATTGACTGACAGGCGCCAAGAAACTGGGATCAAAACATATGCTACAACTCTCTGTGATAATCTGCATCCCAATAATTCATTTTATAACTTTAAAACGTTTTTAAAACAGTGCTTATTTGTAATAAAGACAGTAAAATTGCTGTAATTCTTAACCACTATAATCACCTCGGCCGCATGGTGTCAGTAAGCGCTAATGTGTGTGTGTGTTAGGCATGGGACGATAACCGTTTTCAAGGTATACCGAGGTTTGGAAAAGTCAAGGTTATCATACCGCCAAAATTTTCTCTAATACCGTTTCTAAGGTATGAGTAAGATTTTTTTATTTACATTTTTTTTTTAACAACAGCATCTCCAGCAGAAAAGATATCCAAAGATGCCATTTTAAATTTGTTTTTGAAACTAATGAAGACAGCAGAAGTCAATGATTCATTTTCATTATTTAGCCTGGCACGTTTACTGCTCCAAAATATTATAAATTTTTCTCAAAATAGAATATATTGTGTTCAAAGGGGAAAAAACTTTTAGTTTTTTACCCAGACATTTAAAAAGAATATATTTTAGAGCAGTTATCACAATAACGTGATACCGTGAAACCGTGATATTTTTATCCAAGGTTATCATACCGTCACAATCTTATACCGGCCCATGCCTAGTGTGTGTGTACTGCAAACAGCATTTGTGTGTGACTCATTGTTTCAGAAAGGCTTGAATAAACTCCACCACAGATACATCAAATAAATTTACTTAGTATTTCTGACTCGTGACCTTATTTCAGGTTCATCCGTGTCCATCTGTCACTGACTGCTGTTTATCTGACGTAACGAGTGAGAAGCAGACACGCACGTTGGAGCGGTGGGCGGGGAGAAGCAGCTCATTTGGATTTAAAGCCACAGGCAGATTCTACAATATATATAAAAAATAATCTGGGTATTTTGAGCTGAAACGTTACAGACACATTTTGAAGACACCAAAGTCTTATCTTCCATCTTGTAAAAGAGGTAAAATAGGTGCCCTTTAAGAAATTTGAAAAGTTAATAGTTTTTTTTTTTAATCTCAAGTGACAGTGCAAGTAGAAACTAAGAAATCTGAAATGATAATATGAAAAGCCTACACAGTGCACAGCATTTCACACCTCTGGCAATAATTTAATGAAGAAATGCATTGAATATCAGAGAGAATGAGAGGTGAGCCGTTCATATTTCCTACCAGACTGAAAGGAGATCTCGCTGAACATCATCCAAGTGTCTGCGAAGTAGAAGCGGCAACGCAGAGCTGTAGCCGATCTGTGCTTTAACGGGACGGTCACGTATCGAGCGCTTGGGTTCCTGTCATCTATAACAGTGTGAAACTCCACCGGTTCGGACTCCCATTCAGAAATGAGGTGCAGCTTAAATACGCAGGACACAGACGAGAAGATCTTCACACCCATAGAGAACATGTTATTGCTGTGAACCTGGTAAACGGAGAATAAAGACCGGTCACAGACATTTGAAGTGTGTTTTTGTACTGTAACCTGAACGTAAAGTCAACAAGAAAGACAATTTAATAATTAATTCCTCTTTATAGGTGATATACTTCCAAATCAGTCACATTTTAAATACAGTAATAATTTTATTGTGCAAAAATGCATTGAATGAATCAAAGGTGACAGTAAAAGCATTTCTATTTTTACAGAACTCCTGTAAAGCTTTCCAGTGTGTGTGTGTGTGTGTGTGTGTGTGTATTAGGGCTGCATAATATATTGTTTTAGCATCGATATTGAATACGCAATAGTGGTTGGCGACATGGTTAGCAAGAATATAGCCTCTGTCGCCTCATAGCAAGAAGGTCGCTGGTTCGAGTCCTGGCTAGGTCAGTTGGCATTTCTATGTGGAGTTTGCATGTTCTCCCTGTGTTGGTGTGGGTTTCCTCTGGGTGCTCCGGTTTCCCCAACAGTCCAAAGACATGCGCTATAGGTGAATTGGATGAACTAAAAATTGGCTATAGTGTATAAGCGTGAATGTGAGAGTCTGTATGGGTGTTTCCCAGTACTGGGTTGTGGCCGGAAGGGCATCTGCTGTGTAAAACATATGCTGGATAAGTTGGCTAAGTTGGAATGGTTCATTCCGCTGTGGTGACCCCTGATAAATAAGGGACTAAGGTGAAGGAAAATGAATGAATAAATATACAATAGTCACATTGCAGGACGTGGAGTCAGGATTATAGTTGACCAGGGACAAGAATTCTAGAGTCATTTCAGTTTATTCTAGAGTTCATTTCAGACATTTCCCCAGTACTCCAACAGGTACACTGGTTGCCTGTTAAGTCACGCATCGATTTTAAAACCTTGATTTTAACTGTGCATGGTTCTGCTCCTGATTATATATGTGATCTCATATCTACTGCCTCTTCCTCAGGTAATCTACGTTCCACTTCGGGGCTCACCTTGATTCAGCCTCGTAGCAAACTTAGCACCATGGGAGGTAGGGCATTCTCCTATCGTGCACCTAAATTGTGGAATGCTCTCCACAAACATCAGGAACGCCAGTTCCTTGGACTGTTTTAAGAAACTTCTTAAAACTCATCTTTTTATCATTGCTTATAACTTATGAGGCCTTCTTTTAATCTGTATTTTTATTATTATCATTGTTATTATTATTATCTTATTTATTTATTTTTACTTTTTCTGTGTTTTGTTCTACTGTGTTTTATTGCTCTTGTTAACGCTTTGAGTCTAAGAAAAGCGCAATATAAATAAAAAATATTATTATTATTATTTAACCTTTATAAAGTGAAAGTTGATCAACTGCTTGTGTTTTGCAGGCCTTCAGTAAACAATTTAAGCGAGTTTAAAGCATTTGGGCACAAGAAATTATTACTTTTGTAGCTTTAACAAAGTTTAATTGTATTTGAATTATTTAAGCAATGAAGATTACAGTATGCAGCTTTATTGTCCATTTGATTATTTTATTTCTGCACCTGTATACTGTTAGACTCCTTTCATTTGATGAGTTCAGATGCAGAAGCCGCTAAACGGCACTTCCGCCAAAAATGAGATAATGCCATTGAGTGAATGCTTTAGGCACGTACTGTAGAACACAATCAACAAATAGATTTGCTTCTAATCCTCTAAATCTCAGCGTCAGCGCACTCAGAAATAACAGTTTGTTGGCAAAAGCCTCTAAACGCCACTTGCCTTTGACAGCAAAAGCCGATATATGCCGAGAACCAATCAGAAGGCGCGAATCGAATCATATGTTTTCAATGTAGCAGCGCACTGATACGCCGGCTTTTATGAGGAGACTGTTTTATTCCGGTTCCATTTCGAAAAGACGGAGTTTGATGAACTGGATGAGCCTGTCCGACTGTCAGTGAATGGCAAATGAAAACATCCCTTCTCCTGAAAACTCTGTGCATTATAAGAAAAAGAAAACGCAATGTACAGTCGGGAGTGTAACATGCATTCAAAACGTTGTTTTGTGCAGCAACGCTACTTTGAATGAGTCCGATTTACTATACATTAAACGGCAACTGCGTTTCACGAAAGACAGAGATAAGATGCCCTTCTTTTATCCCACATGGATGCTATGAGGATAAACAAGAGACCAAGAGCTTAAGTATGGTGAGAATGAATTATTGACAGCTTCTAAAATTGTCTGAGAAACATCCCTTTTGCCTAGTAGGCCTACCTTGTGTTTTATTTGCTAATTTAAGCTATATTTTAAAGGATAAATATAATATATAAAACTATACATTATTTATATTACATCACATTACCTATACGTCTGATAAGCTTTTTATATTAATGGACAATGCACAGATATTGATGTTTCATAATGTTTTACACTACATTATTTGAATCTACCAAGCTTAGTTTACAATGTTTACATTGCTCTTCTGACATTAAATCTAACTCCCAAATATCAGAAATGACAACAGATTGTTAAGATTTAATTAATGTCAGTTTTAATGTTATTGATTAATGCACTTGACAGATTTCATTCATTCATTTTCCTTCTGTTTTTTCCCTGGTTTACCACAGCGGAATGAACCGCCACTTACTTGACAGATTTATATATTTTTAATTTAGGTGGTTTGTGTAATGTGTTTTATGTTTGGTAAAATAATTTCTAATCGCATCTTTAGTGATTTTTCAACTAAATACACTGTCTTGTCCCAGTAGGTGGATTTAGAGGTTTTTGCAAAAAAAGCACAAGTGAATTTAGCTGGTTTTGACGCAAAAGAAAATTTAATTTGTTAAAAACCAAAGAATTGTCTAAAGTGACATTTCTGAAAAAAAAAAAAGGTATTTTATTTACTAGCTAATAACCTTATCATTACCTATAAAATGAAACATCTAAATCTAATTATGAGCCTGATAGAAAATGCTCATTTACAAAAAAAAAGAGGTCTGGTGGATTTAGAGGGTTTTGCATCTGAACACATTTATTTATTATATATTATGCACTTTCCTACAAAATCATTCCAATCAATCGCAAATTATTAAGTTATGTTGTGAAAAATTGCAATATAAATTGCAGAAAAGTAAATTTTTTCCAATATCATGCAACCTTATATATAAATTCTTAAAAATTATTTTAATGTAAACATTAAAATTAAACAATATAAATAAAGGTACATTTATTTGAGAAACGAAATAAAGTAAAACGTTAACAAACATTTTCTGTAGTACTAAAATAAACAAGGAAAAAATGTAAATAGAAAGTAGAACATATTAATAAATAAAATAAACTAAATATTCTGTTTTTCCTTTGACTTTTTAATATTTGTATTTTAACCAAGAATAAAGTCCCAAAGGAATAAAACATTTTAGCAGTGAAAAGCTGTTTTTCTGAACTTCCTACTCAAAGATTTATAAAAAATAAAAATCAAGAATTCATGTTTATCATAATAAAAATGCAGCATTATAAAATAAAGGGTAACACTTTACTTGATGCAGTGTTCATTAGGCTGTCATGAATCCTTCATAATCATGACATGACACGTCATGAATGTGAATGAGATTTTATGCACGTTTACGACAAATGTTATTAAGTGTCATTCACTCAGTTATAACATTTTAAATGCAAAGATGATGTTGTTTGTTATGACAAGTTGACAGAGACAAATACATCACAACCTGATTTTGTCTTTGTCATGGCAACTTGACATTACCAAAACAACAAAACTTGTCATAAATCTGTCACAAACATGATTATCATGAGGCAATATAATTGTGTCATGATCATTTTTCTGATCACGTTCAGTGGAACAAACTGCATTTGTCATTAAAATGTTGAGGCCAAAACAAATATTAATGATGCTGTTATAAAACTCATGACATATTTATGATGGCTTCATGACAATAATGTTTATGACAGATTTATGACAAGTTTTGTTGACTTGGTAATGTTGTCATGACAAAGACAAAAACAGGTTGTGATGTGTTTATTTCTGTCAACTTGTCATAATAAACAAGTCATCTTTGCATTTAAAATGTCATAACTGAGTGAATGACACTTAATAACAGATGTTTTAAGCATGCATAATCTCGTTCACATTCATTACACATGTCATGTCATGATTGAGAGTTTCATGGCAGTCTTATGAACCCCTACTCAAGTAAAACGTTACAAATCGGTAAATACAGAAAGTATATTATAAGTACAATCTACTCTGCTTTCATATGGAGTTTAAGATATCAAAACAAAGTGCCTAGATTTCAATAAACATAAAACAATTACTTCAAGATTAAGCACCTAAAGCAGCGCCATCCACAGACCCTGGCATGATTATATACAGACACAATAAGCATCGTTATTATGGCAAACAATCCTGATCCAACATGTAATTATGTGTTATTATGTGTGAAATATAGTGTATAATTAGGGCTACATTAAAGCTGTCACTCAACAAACACTTCAAAAGGGCATCAACTTCAAATTATAGACATTACAGATGTAACCCAGAACACATGCGTGTGGTTAAAGGAAAGTTACATACAAAATAATTATGGTCGTAATTACATCATATACCACGGTTAAAAACAAAATGCTGCAATAATAAAGCAAATAAGAAAGAAAGAAACGGTTTCACCACATTTCAGACTTCAGATTTGATACAGAGCCATTCAAAAGATGCATTAAAGTTAAAAAATATATATATACACTCACTGGACACTTTATTAGGTACACCTGTCCAACTGCTTAACACAATTTTTTTAATCAGCCAATCACATGGCAGCAACTTAATGCATTTAGGCATGTAGACATGGTCAAGACGATCTGCTGCAGTTCAAACCGAGCATCAGAATGGGGAAGAAAGGTGATTTAAGTGACTCTGAACGTGGCATGGTTGTTAGTATTTCAGAAACTGCTGATCTACTGGGATTTTCACGCACAACCATCTCTAGTGTTTACAGAGAATGATCAGAAAAAGAGAAAATATACAGTGAGCGGCGGTTCTGTGGGTGCAAATGCCTTGTTGATGCCAGAGGTCAGAGGAGAATGGCCAGACTGGTTTCAGCTGATAGAAAGCAACAGTAACTCAAATAACCACTCGTCACAACCGAGGTATGCAGAAGAGAATCTCTGAATGAACAACACGTCCAACCTTGAGGCGGATGAAAACATATCAACAGCATGAAAACATGGATCTTTCCTGCCTTGTATCAACGGTTCAGGCTGGTGGTGTAATGGTGTGGGGGATATTTTCTTGGCACACTTTGGGCCCATGAGTACCAATTGAGCATCGTGTCAACACCACAGCCTACCTGAGTATTGTTGCTGGCCATGTCCATCCCTTTATGACCACAGTGTACCCATTTTCTGATGGCTTCCTCCAGTAGGATAATGCACCATGGGCCTGTTTCAGTAAGGAGGTTCAACCAACTCGGAGTTTAAACTTGAACTCTGAGTTGACCTACCGAGAGATTAAAAACTCAGAGTTTTCAGTTTCAGAATAGCTGATCTGGGTTGGGTCAATCAACTTTGAGTAGACCAACTCAGAGTTAAGCGCGCACACAACGACTATAAAAAGGCATTATCAGTGGAGCGCAGATATTACGAGTTCTCCAGCTGAACTTGATGTGCTCATGCAAAGTTATAGCAAATATGACCATATATTTAAAAAAGCAACACCACTGCATCGGCTAAACACAGTTAGCGTGGGAAAACATAGCTGCTCAAGTTAATGCGCAAGTTTACATTTAAAATATTTAAATATTTAAGTATATTTTAAAAAAGTAATGTAATGTTTGACGTTTTTTTTTAATTTTCACTTGAAAAAGTTGAAAAAGTTATTTCAGATGTAATTGCATTAAATTAATAGGCTACTGCGTAGTTTCTACAACAAATTTGACAACACAAGAATGCATATAACCTTAGTTTAATGTTTAGTGGAAAGTTTAATTTAAGGTTCTTACACACATTGATCAGATTTAATAGATTTAAAAGTGCACTTGTGTGTCTGCCTTTTTTATTGATCGAGTGGTAGAGGTTGATATGACATTTAGAATGTAAGCAGAACTAAAAAAAAATGTTTTTAGAACGAGTAATAATCCCATTAATCTAGTTACAGTACATGTCCCTGTCGAAGGTCAGTGAATTTAAGCTAATTAATTATTAAAAAAGGACAAGCCATTCTCGTACATAACTTTGTTGTTTGTGTGACTGAAATGTAGGCAATAGCTATGTTTCCATCCTAAAATGCGAATTAAATTTATGTGCAAAACTGGAATAACGCATAAAAGATATGTGAATAAAGCAGTGTTTCCATCCAATGAATCAAAGAGAACAAAGTCGTCACTTCCTGATTAACTGCCAAATATCAACAGTAAAAACAGAATTTACTGAAGTAGAAGAAGCTGCGTGAATCTGTTCTTTATTTAATAAATGACTTGCGCCTCAGAAGGCAATGCCGACACACAATGAACGCGTGGTGGCGTTTGAAGCCATGAGACGTGGAGAACAGACGTTCTTGACATGCTCCAGACTCTCTGGAGGTCATTAATATTATAATAATACTGAAACGGTTAAGGCGTTTTAGAATGACCAAAATAAAATTTCAGATGTTTTACAGTGTGCTCAGCCTGCTGGCTTGCCTATTCACACACATTTTCATCATTCTCTTAAACCTTTTTTTTATGCGTATATAAGTAGTTCAGTAAAAGTGTTTCCATAGTTTATCCGCATCTTTTCTTATCGAATAAAAAGTTTATCCTACTCAGTTATGCGCATATGTTTTTTATGCGTATTTTCAAAAGTTATGTGCATCATGGTGTTTCCATCAACCGATTTTTTATCCACATATCCAAAATGCATATAAAAATTAAAAATATGTAGGTGGAAACATAAGGCTAAGGCGAGAAATGCCGTTTCGTCTTTAAAAAAGGGGAAGAGACCGACAGAAACTCAGAGTTTAGAGAATAAAACCTGCTCCTGACCAGGTTAGGTTCACAGAGTAAGTTACCACGGTAACTGACTCTGAGTTAAAGTTACCACTCTTTCAGAAACAGGCTTGACTTACCCTGCTTTCTCGAGTTTGACAAACCTGCCATTTTGAAACGAAAAACCCAGAGTTTCTCTCATTTCAGGGTTAAAATACTCTGAGTTTTCACTTAACCTCCTTTCTGAAACGGGCCCCATGTCATAAAGCGTGAATCATCTCAGACTGGTTTCTTGAACATGACAATGAGTTTACTGTAGAAGAGGTGGTGGAAGAGGAGATTCACATCATGGATGTGCAGCCAACAAATCTCCAGCAACTGCGTGATGCTATCATGTCAATATGGAGCAAAATCTCTAAGGAATATTTCCAGTACCTTGTTGAGTCTATGCCACGAAAGATTAAGGCAGTTCTAAAGGGGTCCAACCTGGTACTAGTAAGGTGTACCTAATAAAGTGATTAAATTATGTTTTAATAGAATAGTACAAATTAAAATGTCTTCATAAACACAATTTAGACACATTTACAGATTAAAGTATTCTACTACTACTACTACTATTTTTAGTGATTTATATTAGTTTGTGTTTGAAATGATGTTTTCCTTCATTAAAATTGTATTTATAGACTATTTTGAGGGATGTAAACAAAAACAGTGGTCCCACTGCATTTCCTGTTTTACATTTTTAATTTCTATAGCTTCCGAGAATTCAAAAAGAGCCACATATTGATAGATGATAGCTGGTTAACATTGAAGTTATGATTGAATTTCCTCTTGTTACAGTTATGAAACAGTTTGACAACAAGCAGGAAATGTTTATAGGCCAATGATATGACCACATTGAAATGGTCTATTCACCTTATTCTCCGCGTATGAGTGGGCGCAGCCATTTGAATTATTTTGTCTCGAGACTTCCGGTCTCATTCTCTTCCATTCATTTTTAGACGTTAAAAACAGCTCATTTTGCTGCTTGATGTTGCAAACTGATATTTTCTTATTATATTATTCTATTTTGTCTGTATAATCATGCAAACACTTGTTTGTAGAGCAAGTAGTTTGACCGTTTTCTCCCGTTTATTATTCATAGTCATTTCTCTCATAGGCAACTGAATCGGAAGTTCTAAAACAATCGCAAAAACAAGCGCACTTCCGCGTTGAAGAATAAGGTCAATAGTAAAGAAAAGTAGGTCAAATCAAAAATATTACTAACACCTGTGTCTTTGCAGTGATTGGGATGGAGAGATGTGCTTAGGAGTTTCCAGAAGGACACAAAGGGAGAGAGACGAGCTTGAGAAAACCTACGACATGCTATACATGCTCTAATTGAAAAGTTAAATAAAAAAAGTGTTTATTTCTTACCTGAGTCACAAACCTTGGCTTTTTACTCGCCCACACAATTCAAATTTTGTTACTATACATATTATTTTAAGACATACAAGTAAAATTCAGGGTTTATTCAGGGTCTTCTCTATGAAACTAGTGCAATTTACTAGCAATTTCAGATTTTATCCCCTCCCAGTATAAGTGCATCACTGTAAACACAGTGCAGTCCTCACCTTCATGGAGGTGAAGTTTCGTTGTCTGTCAAACTGGAACTCCATCTCCACATATCCAGGGCCCAAGCCGTCGTTCCTCCACCCCACATAGTCATATCCGGGCCACAGTCGGTACTGCCTGCTCTCCACAAAATCGTCCAGACCAACCACTCCATCGGCCAGCTGACCCAGACCCCCCGACAACTTCCTGTGGAGCAGACGCAGACAGCAAGAACTGAGTGATTGCAACTCATTCGAGAATTGCTTGATTGTTCTTGAAAAGAATGACTTGGACAATGCCACAGTTGGCTAAAATCAGCCAGTCTGGAAAAAAAAGGGGATGTTGAACCAATGTGAAGAAACAGATAACCTGCACATATGTAGATACAGCTGAAGTGAGAATTATTAGCCCACCTGAACTATTAGCCCCCTGTTTATTTTTCCCCAATTTCTGTTTAACGGATAGATTAAAGATTAAACATAATAGTTTTAATAACCAGGTTTTCTGCAGGTTTCTTCAAGTCAAATTTAAGACTTTTAAACGCTTTTAAGATCATTATGAATGACATTTTAGTCCTATACAGGGCTAAACATTAAGGATTTTTTCTAATGGGCCGGTTACTTCTGTAAATAGTTTTTGTATTAATGAAAGATCATGGGGATGTGTTGCTTTCTTTCCATGATTAGGGAATTTAATTTGGAGAATTTGCTGTAAAATGTCTAACAGCGGCTGTGAATTGGTCTCTCTTTGCAATAAAAAAACTTAAATATATAAAAAAAGTTTTGAGATGGATTATTGGTGACTGGGTGTTGGCTTGATTGGGTAGCTTTACCTGAACAACAACTCAATATTTCAGTGAATTTAAGACTTTATTGGCCTAAAATTTTGAGACCCCGAAAATTAAGACCCCGTGGACACCTTGGACACTCATTTCTAATAACTGATTTCTTTTATCTTCGCCATGATGACAGTACATAATATTTTACTAGATATTTTTTGAGATGCTAATATTCAGCTTAAAGTGACATTTAAAGGCTTAACTAGGTTAATTAGGTGAGTTAGGGTAATTAAGCAAATCACTTTGTAACAATTATTATTGTATTACAATCCTCATAAGTATTAATTATTATTATTACTTATTATTATTATTTATTATTATTATTATTATTAACTATTATTTTTATTTATTATTATTATTCATTGGTATTATTATTATTATTATTATAATTACTTATTATTGTTATTATTTATTTTTATTATTATTATAATTATTTATTGCTATTATTATTATTATTATTATTATTATTATTTATTGTTGTTATTATTATTTAGTTATTTATTATTATTACTTATTTATTTATTATTATTACTTATTTATTTATTATTATTATTATTATTACTATTATTAATTTATATTCATTGGTATTATTATTATTATTATTATTATTTATTATTAATATAATTACTTATTATCATCATTAATATTATTATTATAAATTGTTATTATTATTATTATTATTTATTACTATTATTTATTATTTTTATTTATTGTTATTATTATTATTTATTAATTAATTAAATTATTATTATTATTATTATTATTATTTATTGTTGTTGTTATTATTATTATTTATTATTATTTAATGTTATTATTATTTATTATTATTATTATTATTATTATTATTTATTGTTATTATTATTTATTGATTTATTTATTTATTATTATTTATTGTTATTATTATTATTATTATATATTGTTATTATTATTATTACTTATTTATTTAATTATTATTATTATTATTATTAATTCATATTCATTGGTATTATTATTATTATTATTATTATTTATTATTAATATAATTACTTATTATTATCATTATTATTATTTATTGTTATTATTATTATTTATTATTGTTATTATTATTATTTATTGTTATTATTATTATTATTATTATTATTATTCATTATTATTATTATTTATCATTATTTATCGTTATTATTATTTATTATTATTATTTATTGTTATTATTATTATTTATTCATTTATTTATTTATTATTATTTATTGTTATTAGTATTATTATTTATTTATTATTATTATTATTATTATTTATTAATAATTAATGTGAGGTGAACGTTATTTATTAATGATTATTCAACTTTAATTTTTACCTTTTTTTTTTTTACATTTATGATCCAGGTACTTTTATCTAAAGTGACATGAGAACAATGGCAATAAAATTACGTAAATAACATGATAATTCCTAGTTAGTCTAATGCCGCATACACACTGTAGATATAAATTGTACAGAGAGTGTGTGAGAGAGAGAAGATCAAAGTCAATACATTCATAAAGATGCATAAATATAGAATATTTAATATTTTACATAGAATAGAGAACAGAGAAAAATGTGTTGGTATTCGAATAAAAACAATAAAGGCAGAATAGTTCGTTTTCCTAATTATTTTAAACATTTTTAAGATTAAAATACTAAAAGTTGAACTGTAATCCTTAGCTAAACATATCTCTCTATATATTAATATTTTGTGATGTATTAAATAGCAATTTAAAATAACTTTGGTTTTCAGTGGTCTGACAAAATTATGACTTTGATAATTTGTTACTAAAATATAAATGATACCGAATCAATACAACAAAAACAATAAACCTTTTTTTTAGTGTCACTATACACCTCTAGAACCAGTATATTATATGCGACAATATATTTTTACATTTATTTTAACAATAATGTAAGTCATATTAAAGGGATTGTTTGTATTGTTTTATGCAGTTTTAAATGAGCTGCTATTAAAGGGATAGTTCACCCAAAATTGAATTTTCATTTTTGGATGAATTAACATCCATTTTATTTCAATACATCGCTTAAAGCTGACCTTCAACTCAGTATTACATTAAAGCTTCACCTGCGCTCCAGGGGTCCGTCATATGTAGAGTCATTGAGGGATGTAATGGGAAATCCAGGAGCCATCATGATTTGACCCTCCGGAGAGCTGTACGCCATCAGGCCATCTGGAGAAAGACAAAACAGAGACGGCCAGAAATGTAATATCATTTAAGCTCCAGAAAGTTATCACTCATTTCTCTTGGCTCACGTTTAAAGGGATGGTTCACCAACAATGAACATTTACTCACTATTTACTCTCAAGTGTTTCCAAACTTTTCTATGTTATGTTGAACACAGAAGAAGATATTTTGAAGAATGCTGAAAACATGTAACCATCGACTCCCATTGTAGGAAATACTTTGGTAGTCAATGGTTACAGGTTTCCAACATTTTCAAAAATATCTTCTTTTGTGTTTATCGTACAGTATCATGTCCATGTTTTGGACACCTGTAACCATTGAATTACATAGTGGGAAAAATATACTATGGTAGTCAATGGTTACAGGTTTTCAGCATTTTTCAAAATATCTTCTGTGTTTATCATAACTCCATAAAAGACTGAAAAAATGTTGGAAACCGTGTCGCCCATCGACTTCCATAGTATTTGTTTTTCCTACTATGGAAGTCAATGGTTTCCAACATTTTTTAAAAATATCTTCTTTTGTGTTCACCATAACTCGTAAAGGTTTGAAAAAAATGTTTGAAACCTGTAACCATCGACTTCCATACAAGGAAATATAAATACTATGGTAGTCAATGGTTACAGGTTTCCAGCATTTTTTGAAATATCTTCATTTGTTTTCAGCATAATTCCTAAAGGTTTGAAAAAAATGTTGGAAACCTGTAACCATCTACTTCCATAGTAGGAAAAACAAATACTATTAAAGTCAATGGTTACAGGGTTACAACATTTTTCACAATATCTTCTTTTGTGCTCACAATAACTCATAAAGGTTTGAAAATTGTTTGCAAACCTGTAACCATCGACTTCCAAAGTACAAAAAACAGATACTATGGAAGTCAATGGTTACAGGTTTGAACAATTTTCAAAATATCGTCTTTTGTGTTCAACATTAATCATAAAGGTTTGAAAATGTTTTGGAAACCTACAAACATTGACTTTTATAGCAGGAAAAACAAATACTATGGAAGTCAATGGTTACAGGTTTCAACATTTTTTAAAATATTTTCTTTTTGTGTTCAACATAACTCAAAAAGGTTTGAAAATGTTTTGGAAACCTGCAAACATTGACTTTTATAGTAGGAATAACAAATACTATGGTTACGGGTTATGGTCAATGGTTACGGGTTTCCAGAATTTTTTTCAATATCTTCATTTGTTTTCGCCATAATTCCTAAAGCTTTGAAAATTTTTAGCAAACCCGTAATGATCAACTTCCATAGTAAGAAAAACAAATACTATGGATGTCAATGGTTACAGGTTTCCAACATTTAAAACAAATATCTTCTGTGTTCAACATAACTTATAAATGATTGAAAAAATGTTGGAAACCTGTAACCATCGACATCCATAGTAGGAAAAACAAATACTATGGATTACTCAGGTTTCAACATTTTTCAAAATATTCTCTTTTTGTGTTCAACATAACTCAAAAAGGTTTGAAAATGTTTTGGAAACCTGCAAACATTGACTTTTATAGTAGGAATAACAAATACTATGTAAGTCAATGGTTACAGGTTTTCAACATTTTTTGAAATATCTTCATTTGTTTTTACCATAACTCCTAAAGGTTTGAAAAAATGTTGGAAACCTGTAACCATCGACTTCCATAGTAAGAAAAAAAAATACTACGGTAGTCAATAGCTTTTTTTTTTTTTTATATATATATATATATATATATATATATATATATTTTTTTTTTTTTTTTCAAAATATTTTGTTTTGTACTCAAAATAACACAAAGCTTTGAAAATATTTTGGAAACATGTAACCAACGACATCCATAGTAGGAAAAACAAATACTAGGGCAGTCAATGATTACAGGTTTCCAACATTTTTCAAAATATCTTCATTTGTTTTCACCATAACTCCTAAAGGTTTGAAAAAATGTTTGTAAACCTGTAACCATCGACTTCCATAGTAAGAAAAACAAATACTACGGTAGTCAATAGCTTGTTTTTTTTTTTTTTACATTTTTCAAAATATTTTGTTTTGTACTCAAAATAACACAAAGCTTTGAAAATATTTTGGAAACATGTAACCAACGACATCTATAGTAGGAAAAACAAATACTAGGGCAGTCAATGGTTACAGGTTTCCAACATTTTTCAAAATATTTTCTTTTGTGTTCAACATAACTCATAAAGGTTTGAAAAAAATGTTGAAAACCTGTAACTATCGACCTCCATAATACAAAAAAAAGATACTATGAAAGTCAATGGTTACAGGTTTGAACAATTTTCAAAATATCGTCTTTTGTGTTCAACATTAATCATAAAGGTTTGAAAATGTTTTGGAAACCTACAAACATTGATCTCCATAGTAGGAAAAACAAATACTATGGAAGTCAATGGTTACAGGTTTCAAAATTTTTCAAAATATCCTCTTTTTGTGTTCAACATAACTCAAAAAGGTTTGAAAATGTTTTGGAAACCTGCAAACATTGACTTTTATAGTAGGAAAATATAAATACTATGGAAGTCAATGGTTGCAGGTTTCCAACATTTTTCAAAATATCTTTTGTGTTCACCACAAAGGTTTGAAAATGTTTTGGACACCTGTAACCATCGACTTCCATAGTAGGAAAAACAAATACTCATTTTTCAAATAAATCCTTTTTCAAAATATCTTCTTTGTGTTCAACATAACTCATAGAGATTTGAAACAACTGAATGATGATTAAATGATTTCTGTGTGAACTATCCCTTTAAGGCACTGGAGTAACTGAGGTCAAATGAAAGCAATTGCAGCAAGTCAGACACTAGGGGGCAAACCTACACACACCACAGCTGTTTCAGTGAGAGATGCCAAAACCATCTGCTTCAGTCTCTGTAGCCCATATGCAAGTATGAAACTGAACTAGCATGAACCGCATGAGGTCATGCATTGCTTATAATGATCATGGAAGCTCGTCTACATTTGTATATGTTGCCATTGCTTTAAAACAGGAAAAAGCAAACAGGCTGCAAGCAATGTAGTTAGTTTTGTTTTGAGTTCTCCTGCAATAGGTTTACATACATACACTAATGATCAAACGCTACTTTCATTTCTCATAATTTGCATTTCTTAAATTAACATCACCTATGATCAATAAATGCTAATAACCAGACATTTTCAATGTCGTAGGCCAGATTAACATGTGAAATTGTTATTGTTTGAAATAAATCAGTGGCTTGGTGGCTCAGTGGTTAGCACTGTCACCTCACAGCAAGAAGGACGCTGTTTCGAATTCTTGCTGGGTCAGTTGGTATTTCAGTGTGGAGTTTGCATGTTCTCCCTGTGTTGGCGTGGGTTTCCTCCGGGTGCTCCGGTTTCCCCCACAGTCTAAAGACATGCGCTATAGGTAAATTGGATCAACTAAATTGGCAGTGGAGTATGAGTGAAGATATTTCCTCAAAGAAAAATCGATATGACCTGTTTTGAAATAATAAAATGACTGTTTAATGTACTGTGTTTGATTCTTCTGACTCACCCTGCCAGGCGCACCCAAACAGCTCCACTCTCATACACACAGTGTGAACAGCGTCAGTGACGGGAATCAGGCGCAGGAATCGAGTGATGATGGGAGGATGGAGATCTCGCACCACAGTGTCGTAGGTGTTCACATTGCCCATTATAATCTGAAATGCAGTAGTTCAACAACAAGGTATGATTATTTGTGCAAAACTGTAATATACATGGAGTGCAGAATTATTAGGCAAATTGAGTATTTTGACCACATCATCCTCTTTATGCATGTTGTCTTACTCCAAGCTGTATAGGCTCGAAAGCCTACTACCAATTAAGCATATTAGGTGATCTGCATCTCTGTAATGAGAAGGGGTGTGGTCTAATGACATCAACACCCTATATCAGGTGTGCATAATTATTAGGCAACTTCCTTTCCTTTGGCAAAATGGGTCAAAAGAAGGACTTGACAGGCTCCGAAAAGTCAAAAATAGTGAGATATCTGGCAGAGGGATGCAGCACTCTTAAAATTGCCAAGCTTCTGAAGCTTGATCATCGAACAATCAAGCGTTTCATTCAAAATAGTCAACAGGGTCGCAAGAAGCGTGTGGAAAAACCAAGGCGCAAAATAAACTGCCCATGAACTGAGAAAAGTCAAGCGTGCAGCTGCCAAGATGTCAAGATGCCACTTGCCACCAGTTTTGCCATATTTCAGAGCTGCAACATCACTGGAGTGCCCAAAAGCACAAGGTGTGCAATACTCAGAGACATGGCCAAGGTAAGAAAGGCTGAAAAACGACCACCACTGAACAAGACACACAAGCTGAAATGTCAAGACTGGGCCAAGAAATATCCCAAGACTGATTTTTCTAAGGTTTTATGGACTGATGAAATGAGAGTGAGTCTTGATGGGCCCGTGGCTGGATCGGTAAAGGGCAGAGAGCTCCAGTCTGACTCAGACGCCAGCAAGGTGGAGGTGGAGTACTGGTTTGGGCTGGTATCATCAAAGATGAGCTTGTGGGGCCTTTTCGGGTTGAGGATAGAGTCAAGCTCAACTCCCAGTCCTACTGCCAGTTTCTGGAAGACACCTTCAAGCAGTGGTACAGGAAGAAGTCTGCATCCTTCAAGAAAAACATTATTTTCATGCAGGACAATGCTCCATCACACGCATCCAAGTACTCCACAGCGTGGCTGGCAAGAAAGGGTCTAAAAGAAGAAAAACTAATGATATGGCCTCCTTGTTCACCTGACCTGAACCCCATAGAGAACCTGTGGTCCATCATCAAATGTGAGATTTACAAGGAGGGAAAACAGCACACCTCTCTGAACAGTGTCTGGGAGGCTGTGGTTGCTGCTGCATGCAATGTTGATGGTGAACAGATCAAAACACTGACAGAATCCATGGATGGCAGGCTTTTGAGTGTCCTTGCAAAGAAAGGTGGCTATATTGGTCACTGATTTGTTTTGGTTTTGTTTTTGAATGTCAGAAATGTATATTTGTGAATGTTGAGATGTTATATTGGTTTCACTGGTGAAAATAAATAATTGAAATGGGTATATATTTGTTTTTTGTTAAGTTGCCTAATAATTATGCACAGTAATAGTCACCTGCACACACAGATATCCTCCTAAAATAGCTAAAACTAAAAAAACTAAAAACTACTTCCAAAAATATTCAGCTTTGATATTAATGAGTTTTTTGGGTTCATTGAGAACATGGTTGTTGTTCAATAATAAAATTAATCTTTAAAAATACAACTTGCCTAATAATTCTGCACTCCCTGTGTGTATATATATATAAAGAAAATTCACAGGAGGGCGAATAATTTTGATATCAACTACATATATAAATGATATTTAACAGTCTATAAAATACAGCACCTCATTGCCGAATCGGTTTCTCCAGGAGATCCAGCGGTGTCCGTCTCTGCTGTACTCCAGACGGTATTTGCGTGCGAATTCGATGCCGGAGTTGCGAGCGTAGCGGCCCTGTGTAGCAACAACGGTGAGGAAGATGAGCTGACGAAGGTCAATCTGAAGATACTGAACATCTGAGGGCTGCAGTTGACCAGCAGCACACCAGGCGCCTTCTCCCTCCTCACGGTTCAACCTGACCACACACGCGCACACATAAAATATATGATATAGTTATGTATTATTACAAAAGAGTGCAGTTTTTTTGAACATCAGTGCACAAACGCGATCACAAATTTATTGTTGATTATTAACATTCACTGTACTCAATGTTTAATAAATAATAGAACAATATAATATATAATCAAATAATAACAGGGCGGCACGGTGGCTCAGTGGTTAGCACTGTCGCCTCTCAGCAAGAAGTTCGGTGGTTCGAGTCCCGGCTGGGTCAGTTGGTATTTTTGTGTGGAGTTTGCATGTTCTCCCAATGTTGACGTGGGTTTCCTCCGGGGGCTCCCGTTTCCCCCACAGTCCAAAGACATGCGCTATAGGTGAATTGAATAAACTAAATTGGCCACAGTGTGTGTGAATGTGTGTGTTTGGATGTTTCCCAGTACTGGGTTGCGGCTGGAAGGGCATCCGCTGTGTAAATCATATGCTAGATAAGTTGGCAGTTCATTCCGCTGTGGAATGAATAAAGGGACTAAAAGCCGAAGGGAAATGAATGACTGAAAATAATAACACTTACGCTGCTGTAAACTGAAAATTACTGCCTATTTTTTTTTCCTTCAAACATCACACCAAGTTGAACTTTAGGTAACAATCTGTATATATACTAGGGCAGCATGATACTGGAAAAAACTGATATTGCAATATTTAGTTTTTCTGTGTATTGCCACTAGACATGGGCCAGTATAGGTTTCTCACGGTATGATGACCTTGAATAAAAATATCACGGTTTCACGGTATTGTGATTAATGCTCTAAAATATATTCTTTTTAAATGTCTGGGTAAAAAACAAGAAATTTTTTCCACTTTGAACACGATGGCTGCGGCCGAAATCGCATACTTCTAAACCAGGGGTGTCTAAACTCGGTCCTGGAGGGCCGGTGTCCTGCATAGTTTAGCTCCAACTTGCTTCAACCCACCTGCCTGGATGTTTCTAGTATATCTAGTAAGACCTTAATTAGCTGATTCAGGTGTGTTTGATTAGAGTTGGAGCTAAACTCTCCAGGACACCGGCCCTCCAGGACCAAGTTTGGACACCCCTGTTCTATACTATATAGTACAACAGTATGCAAGCCGAGTACTAGTAGTATGTCCGAATTCATAGAATTTGAAAAACAGTATGCGAGAAGTACGTGGATGACCTACTACTTCGGGTGAGATTCTGAAGTGGGCATTCCGATGGATGCTACGATATCCCATGATGCACCGCGAGACAATTCATGAATGGGAGTGAAGCGGTTATTTCATGTGATGATGACAAAATGGCATCCATACTACGTCCAAGCTCCATTCATACTACTCGCATTCATACTGTGTAGAACGCACTTTTCTATGGGTTGAGTAATAAATTTAAATTCAAATGCAGTACCTACTGACTAGTAGGTGATTTTGGACGCAGGCAATATAGTTTATTTTAAGAAACGTTTAAAGTATTTTGGAACAGTAAACATGTAAGGCTTAAAAGGTCACGTAACACCAAAACACATTTTTTGAGCTGTTGACTGTCATATATGTGTCCCACGCTGCTATAAACACTATTAGGACACATATATTGCACTGAAAAGTGAAAATTGGTTGTTTTTGCGTTATTTTGAGCAAATTCGTTCTTCCGGTTTGAAACAAATTTTTGAAGCTGCGTCTTGGCCATGAGATACTTGCGTGTAAATGCAGCGTGGAGAGTGGCTGAGGACGTCTCTGAGGGTGAGGCATTAATTCATGAGAATTTTGACTTTTCCAAACCGCGGTATACCTTGAAAACAGTTTTTGTCCCATGCCTAATTGCCACATGAACTCTATTTGGAAAGAATTCCAAATTTTTCATTGATTTGGATGATTTTGTAGAGGAGTGCATCCACATAAAATGTACAAAGTTATAAATATATATATATACAAAATAAATTAAATTAAAGATTAAGATTAGATTTAGATGAAAGTAAAATGTATGTAAAATGTAAGAATTTAATAATAATTTCTAATAATAATAATTGTTATAATAATAATAATAATAATAATTGTTATAATAATAATAGTGATAATAATAATAATGTATAATAATTTATAAATAATAATAATTTAATAATAATTTATAATACTACCACTAGGGCAACCCAGTGGCGCAGTAGGTAGTGCTGTTGCCTCACAGCAAGAACGTCGCTGGGTCGCAGGTTCGAACCTCGGCTGGGCTGGGTCAGTTGGCGTTTCTGTGTGGAGTTTGCATGTTCTCCCTGGGTTCGCGTGGGTTTCCTCCGGGTGCTCCGGTTTCCCCCACAGTCCAAAGACATGCAGTACAGGTGAATTGGGTAAGCTAAATTGTCCATAGTGTATGAGTGTGAATGTGTGTGTGGAAGTTCCCAGAGATGGGTTGCGGCTGGAAGGGCATCCGCTGCGTAAAATCGTGCTGGATAAGTTGGCGGTTCATTCCGCTGTGGCGACCCCGCAAGGGACAAAGCCGACAAGAAAATGAATGAATACTACCACTAATAATTGATAATTATCTTATAATAATTTGTTATAATAATAATAATAATAATAATAATAAGTTATAATAATAATAATAATAAATCATTTATAATAAGTTAATAATAATTATTACAATTGTTATTATTATTATAACAATTATTATTACTATTATTATTATTATTATATTATTATTATAACAACAATTAATAATATTATTACTATTATTATAACAATTATTATTATTATAACAACGATTATTATTATTGAAATGTATGGCGGAGTCTAACGTTATTCAGGTACAGAAATTCAATAATCAAATGTAAAACAACACGACAAAGTCATTCATTCATTAATTTTCCTTTGGCTTAGTCCATATTTTCATCAGGGGTCGCCACAGCGGAATGAACCGCCAACTTATCCAGCATATTTTACACAGCGGATGCCCTTCCAGCTGCAACCCAGCACTAGAAAACATCCATACACACTCATTCAGACACATACACTGCGGCCAATTTAGATTAAAGAACATGCAAACTCCGCACGGAAATGTCAACTGGCCCAGCGACCTTCTTGCTGTGAGCCAACAGTGCTAACCACTGGACACAATACTTGCCGTAAAATGTTTATTTTTTTCGTAACTTATAAACTGTTGTTTTCTCTCAGATGTGATTTACCTTGCGTATTGAGGGCCTGTGCTGTCGTACCACTGGCTGGAGGCTGTAATGTCGTCGTTTTTGATCCTGCCGTCCTCCATGCCGAGAGGATAGCGACAGTGAGCTGTTCAACAAGCACAGTATGAGTTAGTGTCTGTGTGTGATGGATATATATTTTTGAGTGTATGCAATGTTACCTGGGTCTATCTGGCCATTGGTGTGTGTTAGTAAGAAGGCCGGCAGCAGATAAAGCAGCATAGTGAGACCTCAGAGTCTTCAGACCAGAGTACAGACTACATCTCTGAAAAACACAAACACACACACACATCAGGACTGCATCATCTGCTCATAAAACACAGAACAAGCAGAAAGTATGAGATCACGATGATATCAAGACAATACAGAGCCATACATTGATTAAAACTAGACTAGACGGCAGCTAGCTCTCTGCAACTCTCACATGGTCGCCCACTGAAGCGAAGCAGGATTGTGCCCGGTCAGTAACTGAACCACATGGGAAAGTTAGGTTGTTGCTGGAAATGGTGTGTGGGTCCTTACTCTCCAGTATAGTGAAGGGGGATCTATTCTGCTCAGTGAGTGGCGTCTTTCGGATGAGTTGTTAAACCAAGGTCCTGACTCTTTGTGGTGGTTAAAAAATTCCAGGATGTCCTTCGAAAAAGAGTAAGGGTTTAACTCCGGCATCCTGGCCAAATCTGCCCACTGGCCTCTGTCTATCATGGCCTCCTAAGCATCCTCATTTCATAATTGGCTTCATCACTCTGTCTCCTCTTCACCAATCAGCTGGTGTGTGGTGTGCGGTCTGGCACAATATGGCTGCCGTCGCGTCATCCAGGTGGATGCTGCTCACTGGTGGTGGATGAGGAGATTCCCCCCAAAAATGTGTAAAACGTTTTGAGTGTTTAGAAAAGTGGCTATATAAATGTAAGGAATTATTACTATTCATAATTTACAGATCAAACTACAGACTTGTGTGCAACCTGTTATCAGTAAAAAAAAAAAAAGCATAAATAAATTAGAGAAACTGATTTATTTTCACATTAAATGTTAAATACACAACCAAGGCCCCTTTTGACAATTGACAAAAAAAAAATAAATAAATAAAAATAAAAAACACACACACGCAACAGAGTAAATTTACCAACATTTTAGTTGGATAAACGCTACCTTTCAAAAGTTTGCGGCCAGTTTAAGGATATCAATTATTTAATTTTGCAGTAATTATAATTATTACTACACATTTTTCTTAAATACAAATTTTTATTTGACAGTAAAATAGTCAAATTAGTCATTTCTTAATAAAAATATATATAATAATAATAATAATTTATAATAATTTATAAATAATAATAATTTAATAATAATTTAAAATACTACCACTAATAATTGATAATTATCTTATAATAATTTGTTATAATAATAATAATAATGTATAATAATAATATTAATAATAATAATAAATAATTTAGAATAAGTTAATAATAATTATAACAATTATTATTATTATTATAACGATTATTATTATTATTATTATTATTATTTATTTTCTTTGTTGTAATAATTATATAAATAACAATAAAACTTGAGGTATTTCTTAAATTCTTATTTATTTATTTGACAAAATGGTAAAATATTTAAATATTTAATTTAATAAGAATACATATTTTTTACCTATATATATATATATATATATATATATATATATATATATATATATATATATATATATATATATAAATATATATATATATATATATATATATATATATGTGTGTGTGTGTCTGTGACTTTTTACTACTTCATGTTTTTAAATACAATTTATAAGAACGAACTGAGCTAGCTGACCAATAAGAGACAGTTTTTTATTTCTAAAGGAGAGTTTCATAGAACCAGGAAGTTAACAGACAATTTAAAATAGTAGACACAGCAGAGTAGAATAAAGGAGGAAAAAAAAAGAAAATAATGCACATACATACAAATATATATATATATATATATATATATATATATATATATATATATATATATATATATATAAATAAACAGGGCACAAACAAGTTACAATGCACCCAATAAACAAGACTTCAAAAATAGTTGATTGTGGCAAAGTTCCAGAGTTAAAAAAATGGGTCAATATAATGACTAAAACAGCTTCGTATAAACGTTTACTTCACACATTACATAAAAAGGACAAAGGAGGGGTCCCTGTGAGTATCCCAGTGTGGGAAGACATTTGGTCTTATGTGAAGATGTCTTGTAACACAATTTAAAATTATGTTTTTCTTTATAATATTGTACTTTTGTCCATAGATACCACTGTATACATTCTGGCTTTACATTTAGTAGGCATGCCAGTGATCATTTGTAATACGTGTTTGTATTATTTTGTCATGTATCAGAACAATATTGATTGAGCACCCTTTAAACTGTCAGAGAGCTGATGTAAACTGATGTTTTCCTGCACATGCAGCTGCAAAGTCCTCTGGGTTTTCAGAGTCCTGTGGGAACCCGCAGGTCATATTAGCATCACTGCTATGCTAACTATGCAAACTATGCCAGAGCAGATGTGGCCGGGAATCACTGAGAAATTCGGCCTCATTCAGAGTCAGTTTCTCATTAGTGACGAATAAAAGAGAGTCTTTCCTAAAACACAAAGCATCGTTGAGCCTAGAATTGTAAAAACATTATATAAAATACCATGGCATTGTATGCATGTTGAGATCGCATAAAAAACTTTAAGTGAACAATAATCTTTTATAGCCAGCAATTACTCATGCCCGCCAAAATTATTGCGCCATTTGATAAATAAATCCTGGTTTGATGAACATAAACTCTGTGACATGAACTCGGTGACATGGTTATCTCATAAAATGTTTCTTTAAACCCACAAAGACTTGCTCTCTCGCATAAAGACAAGCTATAAAATAACCATATTAATGAGATATTTCTTTACAAAACCTCAGTCGGGACTCTAAAACTCATTTCCAGATCTCTTTATCATTAAAGTTCAAACATCATATTTATTGTTAATTTAGAGGTTAGATTTAGACAACCATACACTTAGGATGATTGAATTAAAGGGATAGTTTACCAAAAAAATGAAAATTTACTTACCATTAGCTCCAGGTCCAAGTGGTTCCAAACTTAATTTTTTTCTGTTCGGCACAAAAGATAGTTTGAATAATGCGATGCTCAAAATAATCGATTAACCGTTAACCGAAAGGGTGCGTTTGTAAACAGTTAATGGTATCAGTTAAACGATTAAAAAATATTATTTTATATATTTTTAGAGAGGCGCATCTTTTGAATGGTTTACTAACGGCCGCGAGTGTTTTACGCACTGCTTATGCGCTCTGTGCACCTCGCGTTTTTGTTGTTGCACGCTGTGTGCTCGCAGTTGAAATAAAAGTCAACCGTGAGCAGGAAAAGCGCGTTACGTCAGTCACTCTTTTTTTATTCTTCAATCAAATGAAAGCACTTTTATTTCTTGTCAACATAAAAGGCAGTGCGGTGCGCCTCGCTGTGATCGGCCCTTAAATGTGCAACTGCAACACATATTTGTTAACTCGCCGGACGGTAACACGTGCAACCACACATGCCTACAGATGGATTTGCCAAAGAAGCAAAATGAAAGATGGATATTTCTGGTCAGAGTTTGACAGATGACTTGAGAGATGAGATGAGAGACACGCTGATCATGCTGATTGCCTCTGTGCTGCCTGGAGCCGCGTCATAAACTCAACAAATAGGCTATGGTTGTGATTATTATTACACAACCAACAAACCAACTTTTTTACCATTTGGAAAAATACAGTTATTAATAGTTCTTATAAAATATCCATTTTTAAAATGGCCTACATAGCCTAATCTACGAATCAAACAAATCTAAAGATTTTCTTGATTTTTGCATAATGAATAACTGCATCAAACTGAGGCATTCATTTGACATCTTATGGAACATGTATGCAAATGAATGCAATATCATATGTAAACAAAAAAATTGTTATTTGCTATACTTTACTAAAAGTCAACATATGCACCTTAAGGTTCATTGTCATTGTCTTTCATCACAAGCAGCGCGCACACACATGAACCGCGAGTGAGACAAAGGGAAATAAGTCATAATCATAAGACATAATCTTTAAACTAATGAATTTTATAAAAAATGTTGACTGAGGTTTTGTGATATAATAATAACAGCGGGGCATTAATTAAATGCATATTTTCAGTGAAGCGATTGATTTGAGGTAGCCTGCTATTTTTATTTGACGGAAGAAAAAAACATGATTGAACAAACAGCCTATGCTGGTTCTTAAAAAGGATTCAGTCAGTGTTTCCTTTTTGTAGTCTAAATCTGTCATTTAAGTGAAAAATATCTAGGGCAGGCCTATTTATTTTATTCCTTTTATTTAGTTTATTCTTTTTTCTATGCAGTTGAAAACACTGCAGGTTCGTAAAGATGCTCAGTTATGTTCTGTATGCTGTTCGCATGTTAAAATAAATCAGTATATATATGTACATATATGTACATATATATATATATGTACATATATATATATATATATATATATATATATATATATATATATATATATATATATATACACACACACACACACACACACATATATATATATATATATATATATATATATATATATATATACATATAAACATATATATATATATACACATATATCTATATATCTATATATCTATATATATATATATATATATATATATATATATATATATATATATATATATATATATATATATATATATATATATATATATATATTAGGGGTGTAACGATACTTCGAACCGAACCGAAATATCGCGATACACCAACCACGATACGTATCGCGAAACTCTCGTGGAGTACCGCGATACTCTCACGCCCCCTGCTGCCCATTGTTGAGGTTGACGTCACTTGTCTCTAACTAATTAAACCAAATTTAAGCACATATTTATTTGATCACATTTGATTAAATTGTATTAGTAATGAGGTTTTGTTCTAAATATTATATTCTAAAGTTAGTATTTTCCAAGTGCATGTCATGTCATGTGAGTGCGCGATCACTCGATTACTGCATGGTTTCCGCTACATTCATTCTTCCATGGCAGGGCGCCACACCAAAATTCACCCCGCCACTGACTGATGCTTGCGCGCCGATTTTCTCTGTTGGTGCACGGGATTCTTGCGTGCCCTCGTGTATACTCTGCTCAAGTGCGCTTTCAAAAACACGCAGCTGAATTGCGATTTAGTGTGTTTACGCATCACGCATCAGTAACTGACTGACAGGTGCATGCAGCGTGTGAGGCTGGCAAATACGACCGCTTTCAGTTAAGATGAACACAGTTTCCATAATTATACTTTATAGATAATAGATAATGCTTTATAATACTTTAAAATGTATAGATGAGGTTATCTTGATGGAGTTTACAGCCGTTTCACTTTACTTCAGGGAGCATTTATGCCGCTCGCGTCTATTGCAGACATTCATAAATATTTCTAGCAAATCTAATGAAGGTTGGAGACATACATGTTACATAAACACACTAAGGAGCACTTGAGCGGAGTATATATGGGGGCACGCAGGAGTTTTGTGCATGGACGGAGAGAATAGGCGCGCAGGCAATATATTGACATTGCAGTTTTCAGCGCCGTGCACCGCATTCTTCCCTATACCATCCTGTAGAATAAAATAAATACAAATATGACGTTCACTTCTTACCTGATGTCTTTAACAATACATTTTCTATGTGTTTGCAAAATGGAAGTCATAAGACATCTTCCCTATCCACCTTACTCTGATAAAAGAGTGAACTCGAGGAGGTATAGCTCAATGTAACGGGAAATAGCCAACAATAGCTGAGCCAAAAACTAACAAACAAATCAATCAAAATAAAAATGTACAAATATCACAAAAATATCTCAGAGTGGGCAAAAGTAATGCTAAATAATTTTGCCCAAACGAAAGTTAAGCAAAAACAACGAAAATCATAATCATGTTGACAAAATACACGAAAAACGAGATCAAAGGAAGATGCGCTCTTCTCCGCTTTTCCTTAACGGGCTTTTTATATCCCCGCGCCACGACGCCCAGTGATGATAGATCGGTCTCCTGACCAATCAGCTGTCGTGAAGGTGGAGATACAGAAATGACAGGCACGGAGAGAGAGAGAGTGTAAGAGATAGAGAGAGAGAGAGAGAGAGCGAGAGCGAACGGGAGGCTAAAATACAACCAGCTAGAACCGTAACATTAGTTTCAGACAAAACTGCAGTGTATTCTCTTTGCTTGCGCGCCGATTTCCTCTGTTCGTGCGCAAAATTTCTTGCACGCCCTCAAATATACACGCTCAAGTGCAGATCTTTATGGGCTTTCAAATAACCGCTGCTGAAGTGCGATTTAGTGCGTTTTTGTGCGTTTTGCGACATTAACGCGTCCTGGGGTGGAGTGAGGCGGCTATAGACTCCAGCAAGATAAAGTCATTGTATGCAGAGCCATTGACATTTATCAGTTAAGTATAATTATCAGGGCTCGAAATTAACTTTTTTACTTGGTAGCACCGGTGCTCTCAACTTCAAAAATTTAGGAGCACCAGAAAAAATTTAGGAGCACCCACCAAAAATGAATGAGCATCACTGCAAATTGTATATTAAGGGATTGATTGTATTTGAAAACAACATCAATCAGGACTAACAAAAACCAGAAACAACTAACTAATGCTGTGATGACTTATTGATGTCTGTGCAATAATTCCAAAATGAATGTCTAATAATTATAAAATATTAATGATGAGGATTATGACAATAATACTAACAATGAATAACATTTCTCATTATCATGCTGCCCTGAATGTGCTTGAATGCGAGTTATGTACTGTAAAAGGTCCTGCTGTTACTTTATGAAAAATAAATTTATGGTTTGCATCAAACAAAAATGAAGCATCGCAGTAAGAAATATTTATTTTGCACTATTGTTTTTATACGCATGTCAATTTAATAAAGAATATTTCTGCTACAAATCAAACGTAAGATTATTAGAGTAAATCATTCAATCCAATGCTGAAAGCTGCAAAGCAGTCATCAGTAAATAGAAAAATAATATAAATCTCAAGAAAGAATGGACAAAAGAAAGTAAGAAAAGTCTCACTTCTACACTCTTTAAAAGTTTTGGTTTCGGTTTGTGTCATTGTAAATGCACGCTCTCGCTATGCGCTGATTTTCATTTCTTTGTGTTTGTGGAAAAAAGCAGGCGTCACGCGACCCAATATATGAGCGGGGCAGAACAGGATTCTCGTGATGACCACCGGAGCAATATCGTTCTTTGTTATGAGCCGCAGATTCAGTTTAAACTTAGTAAAGGCGAGCTTCTTTGGCGATGATGTGTACAGTGTTACATTTAGCGGACTTTTGCGCTGAACACGCAGTGAATGAAACGCATCGAGATTCGGGCACCTTCTCCGAAAACTCTCGATTGATCTCGGCTGGCGCTTAAGCTCCCTGTTATCTGACAGCGGAAAGCCTTGAGTGATTGACAGCTGATATGAACCAATATAGCGGCAGGGAAGTCCGATTCAGCACGTTTTTAGAAAAAATCGAAACGAGTCACACTACAACCATTATATGCAGTCGCACAAATGCTCCCAAATATATTATGAGGTCGCATAGATTAAATTTCGGGCGCATATGCGACCAAAATGGTCGCAATTTCGAGCCCTGATTATGGAAACTGTGTTCATCTGAACTGAAATTAACTGAAATATTTCATATGTTCTTAGAGAGGACAAGCCTGTTTATCTTTCACTATAGTCTACACTGCAGTTATTTATTTAATTTGAGTTTACTTTCTTAAGATGGCTGCACTAAAGAGAATTGTTTTTTCTGACTACTCTATATTGGAGGTATTTATTTCATTTTTGTTGTTTACTCCGGTATCCTGACTGTACTAAAATGTGATGGCAAAGTTAATAAAGAAAATGTTTAGTTGTTCTTGTTATTAAGTGAATCTATTGTTCCTTAGCATTGCTGTTAAGATGACATCAACCCTAACCACACAGCAAACAGAAACCGAACCGAACCGAACCGTGGCTCCAAAACCGTGAACCGAACCGGATCGTGCCTTTGGTGTATCGTTACACCCCTAATATATATATATATATATATATATATATACATATATACACATATATACACACATATACACACATATATATATATATATATATATATATATATATATATATATATATATATATATATATATATATATATATATATATATATATATATATATATAATAAATAATACTGCTGATAATAATATTATACAAATGCAAATTGTCATTAATAAACTGAAAAAAGCCCCCCCAAGGGGATGAAAGCACGGAGGTAGTGGTTTTTATATTTATTCATTCATTCATTCATTCATTTTCTTTTCGGCTTAGTCCCTTTAATAATCTGGAGTCTCCACAGCGGAACGAACCGCCAACTTATCCAGCATATGTTCTACGCAGCGGATGCCCTTCCAGCTGCAACCCATCTCTGGGAAACATCCATACACACTTATACAATACGGACAATTTAGCCTACCCAATTCACCTGAACCGCATGTCTTTGGACTGTGGGGGAAACCGGAGCACCCGGAGGAAACCCACGCGAACTCGGAGAGAACATGCAAACTCCAAACAGAAACGCCAACTGACCCAGCCGAGGCTCGAACCAGCGACCTTCTTGCTGTGAGGCGACAGCACTACCTTCTGCCCCACTGCGTCGCCGTTTTTATATTTATGTAGAAAATAATAATTGTTTTAACATTTTAATCCTTTATTTTTATTCATATGTAAAGATATTTGTGTGTTGCGTTTGGACCTGCATAGGTGCATAACTAACGCGCTTTGCGCTGGACTTTAGACCAGCTTTTAGTTGCTGAATGGCTCGGTCTGTTTCAGTTCCTCAAAATAGCAAGACACAAACAATGCACCTTAACACGCCTCCTTTTTAGACCGACACACCCACAAAGTGGAACAAATAGATTTTCTATTTAAACAACGTGGTGCAAAACGTTAAAATTACTGTTGCTCTGTTCTGAAAATAGCAACAAATCGCACCATACACGTCTTGCGCCATATTGCGCCAGGTGTATGATAGGGCCTATAGTCTTGGCTAACTTTGAATAATTATTTTTAATACTGTAGACCAGGGATCACCAAACTTGTTCCTGGAGGTCCGGTGTTCTGCAGATTTTAGCTCCAACCCTAATCATACACACCTGAACAAGCTAATCAAGGTCTTACTAGGTATACTTGAAACACCCAGGCAGGTGTGTTGAGGCAAGTTGGAGCTAAACCCTGCAGGGCACCGGACCTCCAGGAATGAGATTGGTGACCCCTGCTGTAGACGATAGATCGTAAGGCTATGCATTTTAAGTTGATGTATGGTATTTCTAAATAGTATTTACAGTAAGTGTTATAATAAGGGTTTTTTGTTCACAATGTAAACCAAAAACTGTGACCACAGAACTGTGATGCATACAAAACTGACAATTCTGTAAACCATCACACCCCCACACAATATACAGTTGAAATCAGAATAATTAGCCCTCCTGAATTATTAGCCCCGCTGTATTTTTCCCCAATTTCTGTTTAACAGAAAGAAGATTTTTTTCAACACATTTCTAAACATAATAGTTTTAATAACTCATTTCTGATAACTGATTTCTCTTATCTTTGCCATGATGACAGTACATAATAAAAATACATAATAGATATTTTTCAAGATACTAGTATTCAGCTTAAAGTGACATTTAAAGGCTTAACTAGATTAACTAGGCAGGTTAGGGTAATTAGGCAAGTCATTATATAACAGTGGTTTGTCCTGTAGACAATTGAAAAAACAATATTGCTTAAGGGGCTAATAATATTGACCTTAAAATGGTTTAAAAAAATTTAAACTGCTTTTATTCTAACCGAAATAAAACAAATAAGACTTTCTCCAGAAAAAAAATATTATAGAAAATACTGTGAAAAAAGTTCTTGCTCTGTTAAACATCTTTTGGGAAATATTTGAGAAAAAATAAAAAAATAAAAAATTCAGTTGGGCGAATGATTTTGACTTCAACTGTATCTTGCAGAAAAACAAAATACTGCAATAAATCATATTATTCTAATACCGTGCAGCCCTAATGGAAACTCAGCTATTGAGCATCAGCACTGGAAAGATTGAGATAAATGCTGGTGTTGTTGTTCGGACAGACAGTGTGGAAAGTGTGTTGACTGCAGTGCGTTTACTGTGGAGGGTCTCTCTGTATCCTCAAACCTCAGACCGCAGGAATGTGTCTGATTTCATGAGTGCATCACGCCCCAGCCATTACCCCAGAGACAATTACACACAAACCATCATCAGCCATTACTTACAACATCACAAGTTCACAGAGTTTGGTCCTTACAAAACAACATCACAGGCGAACTATCACAGTGGATTATTTTGATTATTTGTGCTATAGATGAGAAAGACACTATGAATGATAAGCGACAAAAACAGACAAAAATATCCAATAAATGGAAGGAGGATTCCAAGTTTGAGTTCAGAATTTAACAGGAACTTCAGCCTGATCTCACGAGGAAACATAACTATTTTACGCTTTGTCTGTTTAGTGGCTAATTCGTATAAATTCCTATGAGTTTTGTCGTATGAAAATGTACGATTTTAAAAAGAGGCGTGGCACCAAATCCCACTGCCAAACCCAACCATCATTGGGGCATGAGCAAATCAAGCTAAATTGTACAAATGAGATTGTACAAATTTATACGAATTAGCCACTAGGCATGGGCCGTTATAAGATTCTGACGGTATAATAACCTTGGATAAAAATATCACGGCTTCACGGTATTGTGATTACTCCTTTAAAATACGTTGTTTTTAAATGACAGAGTAAAAAATAACTTTTTTCTCTATTGAACACAATGGGCTCTATTTTAACGATCTAGGCACAAAGTCTAAAGCACATGGCACAAAAGCATTAAAGGGTCATGAAACACCAAAACACATTTTTTGAGCTGTTGACAGTCATATATGTGTCCCATGCTGCTATAAACACTATTAGGACACATATATTTCACAAAACAGTGAAAATTGGTTGTTTTTGCGTTATTTCGAGCAAATTCGTTCCTCCGGTTTGAAACGAATTTTTGAAGCTGTGTCACGGTGATAAGATAGTTGCGTGTAATCCAGCGTGGAGAGTGGATGTCTGTACTGGCGAGTACATCGTGACTTGCCTTAAACCAATCAGCGTGCTCTGTTGTGTATGACGTGCAACTTCATTAATATGCATGACATACCTTCCTTGTACATACATGCATGCTACATGTTTAAAGACATACCTTAGTCAAAATGATTTAGTTACTAAGTTTACAGTATGTTAATATCACTGCAATATTATAGTACAATATTATAGACTGAAAGATCCGCTGTAAATGCTGCTCTCAGAGTGTAAACATGTAAACACCGCAATATTACCGTTGTGTAGGATTTATGCCGCATTTTGTGACAGGATAATCTATACACACACAGCTTTCTGACGCTACCTACCGAGTGCATCTAAGTTACCGAGAAATGCGGAGGTTTTTTTTTTCTCCCATTCGCCGTGCGGTATCAAACATTCCATTAAAATTACACTCAGTTCCTCACCTTCCAATATCTCGTTTGTCACAGGGGCATGCATGAAATGTTCCTGAATGAAGGCGAAAGTACCAAACTGCAGTTAAAGTCGTAATTTGGCAAATAATTCGATTACTGTTGTTCATGTAAACATAGTCACTGTCTTTCTCCCCTGCGTCTGTGTTTGTTTTGCCTCTGTGAAAATCAGCGCGTGCTCAAACAGAAACTCCCATTTTTATGCTAAACCTTCCCTCTTTCCCTCCCCCGACACTCCCACCTAAACAGAGCTGGACACACCCACTTTCCTGACTTTTTTCAAACTAGAGGTGTGAAAACACCCTGCTGAGACAGGGAGTTTCGTGGCCCTTTAAGTGCATGTCCGAATCCACTTTTGCTATTTTAAGAACGGAAAAAAAACACGCTCTGCACCCCGACGTATGGTCTAACAGGGTTGAGCTTATTCTCTTAATGAGTTATGGTGTGTTTTGAAAATAAAACAATCAGAGTCTCATCTCCCATTCCCTTTAAGAGTCAGTTGCGTCGCGCCATGGTGCATTTGCTACTTATATGGCGGACTTTGTAAGTGAAAAAACTGAACGCTTCACTAGCGAAAAAACAGTTAAACAGACCATCTGCAGCGCGAGCATAGAGAATGAGCCTCCTCCATTCAGCCTCTTTACTTTCTCTTTCTCTCTTTCGTGAATAAGGAAACGGTGTTGTACACACTCCACTAAAGACATCCAGTAGCTTACATATTTAATTTTGTTTGTTAAGTGCAAAGATTTGTTTCAAAACTATTTCTAAATTCAGTTCTAATTTCCAGCAAAAGAATAAATGAACAATAATAAAAAAAACTGGTCAAAAAACTGAGTTATATCCACACACACATGCTATGCCCCATATGGTCCAAAACCCGACAGGTGGATAAAACTAAGCTTGTTTTTAATAAAAACAAATATAAATATGCATATAATAAATAATACTGCTAATAATAATAACATTATACAAAGGCAAATTACATATATATATATATATATATATATATATATATATATATATATATATATATATATACATACATATATATATATATATATATATATATATATACATACATATATATATATATATATATATATATATATATATATATATATATATATATATATATATATATATATATATATATATATATATATATATATATATATATATATATATATACAGTGTTTCCTCTAGGATTTTTTCCAGCAGTGGCGGCAGGACTTTTTTTTTTTACACAGATCTGCCAACTATTTCAAAGACAAATATTACACGCAGTATTACCAGTCGAGATAGCATTCATGTAATACGAGCATGCGAATCTCTTTGCTTGCGCGCCGATTTCCTCTGTTCGAGCACAGAACTTCTTGCACGCACTCAAATTTACACGTTCAAGTGCAGATCTTCTTGTGCGCTCTCCAGTAAGCGCTGCTGAAGCGCGATTTAGTGCGTTTTTGTGCGTTTTCCGACATTAACGCGTCCTGAAGTAAAGTGAAACGGCATTAAACTCCAGCAAGATAAAGTCATTGTATGCAGAGCCATTGACCTTTATCAATAAAGTATACTTATGGAAACTGTGTTCATCTTAACTGAAAGCTACGCGGTGTTTGCTAGACTCACGCACCTGTCAGTCAGTCTGTCAGAGAGTCAGTCAGCATGTCACCTTGAACAAATAGCGCACAGCACTACTACGGTTACAGAAAAGTTTGCGCGGTTTACCTCTAATATGTTTTGGTGCGATTATAATCCGCTATAAAAAAAAAACACGACTATGTTTTAAATAAGAAGCTGTAATGTAGCCGTGGCGGGATGAATTTTGGTGTGGCGGCCCGCCACGGATGAATGAATGTAGCGGAAACCTTGATATATATATATATATATATATATATATATATATATATATATATATATATATATATATATATATATATATATATATATATATATATATATATATATATATATATATATAATAACTAGCAGTGGTCGACCCGAGCTCAAACAAACCTTATCATCGTCTTGATGAACAGCCACAAAGCCAAGAAGAAGAGCAGATTTTACCCTGTGCCCTTTAGTTTTTTACGAGCCAGCCTAAAGCGCGAGCGGTTTCGCTTTCTTGCTTGCCCTCGCCGCGTGCCTCTATTTGAAATAACAAACTTCTTGAGCTCATGATAATAACGTGCACTTGATTATTGACGTGCTTTTGAAAACCCGATCCTGTCAGAAACTGACAAACGCGAGAGTGACGCGCGAAAAAACAAAGGAGAAGTCGGTAAAAAGGAGCACATTATTTTTTCAGCAAACATGAACAAACTGCCATGTTTAACTATTATCATCACCTTGAACTCGGAATGATGGAATTATTCTCTAACAAGAGGCTACACGTACTGGTGAAAATTACAGACACAGATGAGAGGTTTGCACTGACTGTGGGCTATATTTCGTGTGGTTTTTGAACCTAAATAAGGACTAAGTGTATGCTGTTTGTAGTTTTTCTGTAATTGGTAAAATATCTGAGACTGTAAGGGTCTGTATGTGTTCATATATGTTCATTTATTTATTTTATGTAATAGCAGATTGCAATTGCAATTGTCATTGATATGCAGTTATAATCAAATCATGTTCATAGAAAGGTTAGTCAAGAACATTTATACAGAAGTATTTATGTGTATAAAGCATCTGTTTTTATGAGAAGTGCTTCTCATATGATATGTGAGCGACCCGTACAGCTTTACTGTAGACATTTATTCGAGCGAGAATGACGTTGACTGAAACTTTCTGTCGTACACCTCGCCCACCAAAAGAGTACGATTGGTACTCTTTTAGCAGTGGAAACGTAAGCCTGATAAAGGTGACCCGTACCGACCCGTACCGTACCGTACTGTACCAGTCAGTGGAAACGGGCCATAAGGTTGGCTGGAACACCAACGGTGGAAGCAGTTTGACCCGATATGTCAGGAATTGTGCGACTTTGGGATTCGACACAGAGTGATTCATCCAGCCAAGCTGCTGGTAACATACAAAGAACAAACTCATACTTTTTAAACAGCAACCAAAGCAAAATAATTCATCAACAAAATCAAAGACTCAAACATGAGTTAAAAAAAGAAAAAAAGGTTGGAATGTTTAAGAATTAAACTATTGAAAGTTCACTGACATCTGCAGCCTTTATCAGGTAAATAAAATATGGTTTAGTAGGTCATCTGAAAAAAAAAAAAAAGTTTTTGTTGTAACCAACACCTAATATTTATATTTTCAAGAATTCACACTTAGATAATGCTCAACTGAGATAGCAGGTTTGACATGCTGTCCCGGGAGAGAACCCTGAGCTCGGAGATAGATGAGCCCAAGGTTCCCGCCTGGTCAATGAGCGTTAGGAGGGATACGAGATCAGGTGTTTCTCGAATGCTCCCTTAAATTCAGGTGAATTCTAGTATGTAATGTATGTCTGCGTTAAGTGCTTATGACTGTGTTACAATGCATGTTTTTTAGACTGTGGGAGGAAACCGGAGGACCCGGAGAAAACCCACGCGAACACGGGGAGAACATGCAAACTCCGCGCAGGGAGTGCCGGCTGGCTCGATTATGATTTGAACCTGTGGCCTTTTTGCTGCGAGGCATCAGTGCTATCCACCGAGCCACCGTGTTGCCCGATCATAAAAGAGGAGGAGGGAAGGATAGTGGGAGGGGGGGAGGGTTTTCCAAAAACGAAGATAATGAATGGCGTTTAGGAAGAGTGTTTATGGTAGTTTTAGAATGATCTGATAGGCTAGCTACTGATTAGCGATGGGGATCAGCTGTAGTCGATCATATCACGTGCTCCTCTCGAAATTAGTTTGTGAAACTTCACTTAGAAACAGCTTTTATTTCTTGAAGCTGAACAACAAGATAAACTGACAATGATCACCTCACGTACAATTACGTTAAATGCTAATAATGAGTTTAAATGCCATTTTACATGACATTTATTGCAATACTACTGAAAGCAGCAGCAGATGGTTCACCTCAGACCTTGAAAATAAAATAAACTGTTTGAAATTGAACTTTAGAACTGCAAGACAACATATATCAGTGCTTCAGCATGTACATTTAATAATGTTAAAGAGGTTTAATATCTATTAATTAGATTATAAACCTTACCATTTTGTTGGAGTGCAGTGAGTGCACTATTCTGTGTTTCTGAATGGCTGTATTTACATTTCTGTCATGTTTCGTCTGGTGCAAACAGCCCAATTGCTTTTCACGTAACGTGTTAGGACACAAGTCACAACATGCCTGCTCACCTAATATTTATGCTCGTAATATTTATATTATTTGCTAATTAATAACCACCTTATGTGGAACTCTGAATCTGCGTGTCATTTTGGAGGCTGCTACTGTCCAACGAAGGTCGCATTTTGGTCACGGACACATGCTTTGAAAGCCTTCCTGAATGAATGAATGAATGAATGAATGAAATATGCTGTGTTCCACAAAGGTAACCCAGGGTGCTGAAATATAATTGGCTAAACTGGCAGTGGGCAGGTTAAAAAGACCTAAACAAAGACAGACGTTCCAACACGTAATTCACATTTTCAAAAAGGAATATCTGACTTGAGCATTGTTTTTCAGATAAACAAGAATGTTCACTTAGCATGTTTCTTAAATATCTGCAAACACATTATGGTATTTTTATGCTTTAGAAGAGTCAAAGACTTACATACAGCACCTTTAAAGAGTTTAATTTGTAACCCATAATTTTGATCATATAAATGCAGCCCTGGTAAACAATAGAGACTTCATCAAAACATTCATCCAAGTTCAAGAACATGTTTTCAGTGCGTTGAAGAGAAAACCCCATGAGCCATTACATAATAATTCGCAAGAATGGAACAAGTTTCACCCCGCTTGTATCTTAGTGAACAAAAACACATGCACACACAGTCAAACGAACACTTCTGAAGCGTATCTGATTCACTTTAGAGAAAATAGTGAGATATTGTTGCTATTGCATGATGGGGGGGGGGGGGGGGGGGGGGGGTCACAGATATATCATGTGCATGCTAATAGAAGAAGAAAAAGAGAGCGAGAGATACTGCAGAGGAAGAGGATGGAGGTTGCAGATGGTTTGTGTAATGTTTGGCTCATGTAAAGGCCTGTCCAGAGCTGGGATTCCAGCCTTCTTGCTCATCTTTCTAAAGAGCCTCATGTGACTGACTGGGAAACACAGCAAAGCAACAAAACATTAACAGCACTAACAGACACTTTCCTAACATGGAGAAACTAAAAAAAAAAGTACGTAAAGTAAGAAATAAGAAAAACAAGGACACAAAAGATAAGAACATTACATACAGTTGAAACCAATTATTAGCCCTCATGTGAAATATGAAATCTTTTAAATATTTGCCAACTGTTGTTTATTGAAATCAGCAAGGATTCAGAAGCATTAATAGGCAAATTAATATCAAAGAAAAACAGCATGTTGGTAATATGGGAATATCTTGGTTTCAAAGTCACAGACACCAAACAAAAACAGGTAATTTGTAAGAGCTGTTGCAGAATTGTTGCCACAGCATGAGGAAATACAACCAGCACCTAAAAAAGCACCACAGGTGGCTATATGAGGAGAGTCTTGCCAAAACACAACTAAAAGTATTGCCAGTGACACTCAATCTAGTAGCAAGCAAAGTACAATTTCATTCGATATACAGTATACTTCATTTTAGTCTCATGAGTAGCCAGCATGTCTGTGAGGCTTAATGCTAGGAGAAAAAAATGATTATATATATACGCTAATCAGTGGTGTAAAGTAACAAATTACAAATACTCAAACTACTGTAATTGAGGAGATTTTCTCAGAAACTGTAACTAAGTGGTTTTAAAAATGTGTACTTTTACTTTCCCTTTAGTACATTTTTAGTGCGGTATCTGTACTTTTACTCCACTACTTTCCTTCAACCTGCAGTCACTACTTAATTTCTTCTTATCTATGGGGATTAGAAAAATCGGTCCTGTGATTCCTGTCCAATCAAAATCACACATACTATTGAAACCAGAAGTTTACATACACTGTATAAAAAGGCACATAACCATTTAAAAAAGTCAGATGTTAATGTGACTAAACTTTTTCTCTTTTAGGTAAGTTAGGATTATCACATTTGTTTCTGTTCTGCTTAATAGCAGAATAATGAGAGAGATTTTTGAGAAATTGTTATAACTTTTCTTGAAAGTCAAGTTTACATACAATAAGATTATTATGCCTCTGAAAAAGCTCAGATGATGGTGTCAAGGTTTTGGAAGTTTTTGATTGGCTAATTGACAACATTTGAGTTAATTGGAGGCACAATTGTAGAATAGTATTTAAGGAAAACCTCAAACACACTGCTTCCTTGTGTGACAACATGGGAAAATCAACAAGCCAGAATCAACAAAAAAGCCAGATTACAATTTGCTAAATTACACTGGGAAAAAGAATAATTTTTGGAGACATGTCCTGTGGTCTGATGGAACTAAGATTGAACTGTTTGGCCATAATGACCAGTGTTACATTTGGAGGACAAAGGGGAAAGCTTACAAGCCTAGGAACACCATCCCAACTGTGAAGTATGGGGGCGGCAGCATCATGTTGTGGGGCTGTTTTGCTGCAGGAGGGACTGGTCCACTTCACAGCAGATGGCATCATGAAGAAAGAACATTATGTAGAAATACTGAAGCAACATCTCAAGACATCAGCCAGGAAATTAAAACTTGGCCACAAATGCGTCTTCCAAACAGACCATAACCCTAAGCATACTGCCAAATTAGTTAAAATGTGCTTTAAGGAAAACAGAGTGAATGTTTTAGAGTGGCCATCACAAAGCCCTGAGCTCAATCCTATAGAAAATTTGTGGGCAGAGTTGAAAAAGCTTGTGCGAGCAAGACAGCATACAAATCTGACTCAGTTACACCAATTCTGTCAGGAGGAATAGGCCAAAATTCCTGCAAACTATTGTGAGAAGCTTGTGGAAGGATACCCAAAACATTTGACCAAAGTTATACAGTTAAAAAGCAAAGCTAAAAAATACCAAGGAAATGTATGAATCGTACGTTTAGTACGATTTACCATCAGAGATTTTTAAAAAAATGGTTATGTTCCTTTTTTTAAAGTGTATGTAAACTTCTGGTTTCAACTGTAGAAGGTAAATCTCATCCTAATGAAATACCTCAAGACATGGGCGATTTATAATTGCAGCAAACTGTTGGGAATCATTAAAAGTGTCCAAGAAGATGCCCAAAATCTTCACATGGATTGACCCAGTGACTGTTTAGATGCATGTCACTGATGAGATGACGACGGATGTTTACTATATGATGACAGAAATGGCCTTAAACACCTAGCAGGCACAAGACGTCAACATGACGTCAGATTGATGTTGTACCCCAATGTCGTGGGGACATTGCATTTAGTTTTGGAAATGAAAATCGGTTCGACATCAGAACCCAATGTCCAACATCCAACCTAAAAGCAACCAAATATCAAAGTCTAATGATGTTACAGCTTGATATTGTGTGGACGTTACCATTATGACGTCTACCAGACATTACTTTTGGTTGCCATACCTGACGTATAAATGTCAGTATTTGACATCAATATGACATTGGATTTTGGTCACTTTCTAACACAACCTAAAATTGACCAAATATCAACATCATTTGATGTTGATATTAAACGTCAAAATAACGTTGTCCTTAAATGCTGGATAGACATAGAATTTTGGTCACCTGACGTCCTATATCTAACCTAATATTAACGTCTTATGACGTTGTGTGAGCAATAACTAAATGCACTACAGAATGTTACGTTTACACACATCCACAAATTACATGTAAGTGCATCAGCTTTTTACAGTGTAATACTCACTACTCACCACCCTTAAGTACTTTTGAAAGGTCTACTTTTTACTCATACTTTGAGTAATATTTACAACAGATACTTTTACTCTACTTGCACTACATTTTAGGCAAGTAATATACTTTAACTTAAGAATGACTTTTCAGTACTCTTTCCACTACTGTTGCTAATGTAAGTTAATATCTTTTCTGTTCCTTTTTTTTACTAACACTCACTGCATTTTAGCAGTAAGAAGCTACAATACAGATTATTAAGCTGAAGTTTGACAACAAAATTAAATTGCAAATCAAAATCACAATATCTGTCAAAAAATAAAAATAATAATAATAATAATAAAAAAAAAGAAAATCGCAATTAGATGTTTTCCCCAAATCACACAGCCCTAGCAGCAATATTTCAAAGTAACCTTTTTTTTCAGTGTACAACGTGCATATAAATCAGTGAATAACGCTACACTATATTGCACTAGCACTGTATAGACCGTTTCAATGTGGTGATGTCATTGGTCATGGACATTTCCTGTTCTTGTCAAACTATTTCATATCTGTAACAAAAGGCAATTCAATCATAACTTGATGTTATAACAGCTATCGTAACATTATTTATCAATATGTGGAACATTTTGGACTCTCAGAAGCTATGGAAATTTAAAAATGTAAAACTTGGAAACAATCAGCACCATTGTTATTGTTTACATCCCTCAAAATGGTCTATAAATCATTGCCAAAAGTGATACAAACAACAAACGGACTCGCTCACGAGAGAAAGTCTCATCTTCTAATAACCTTCTCAAATTCCAGACTCTCACAACTAACATGTGCATGCATGCAGACTCACAAACATGCAAACCTCTTCAAGCATGCAGGAACGTGTTTGCCCTACTGAGCTAGAATTAAAGAATCAAGCAGAGAACCGTTCACTCTCATCTACACACAAACACACATGCATCACACTCACATTCCTACATCCTGGTGTCAAGAAACTGTAGTACAGTTCACTCAATGGCCTCTGTCGAGTCTTGCTGCCAAACATCTCAAATTATGCAACACAATAAACAATGTGCAGAGCAAAACCAAGAGAGAAAGAGAGAGACGCTGGCAGCTCACCAGAGAGATAGAGCGAGAGACAGAGCAAAAGCCGCAGCCAGAACCGTCATTAATGTTGTAAATAATCTCATTCAACAAGTTAGTCATGTTAGATAGACCTCAAATGTACTTCAATACACCACAAATAGGGAACAAAATAGGATATTAAAAAAATGAGGACTCTCAATGTATTCAAAATCAAACGCTTTATTGCCAAAAAGAGAAAACTTACTCAAAAAACTAAAAATGTAATACTTTTTGTACATTTCGCCAGACAAAATGACAAATAGAGGTGTCAAAATTAATTGTTTCTTCGGTGCACCGCAATGCAAACGGGGACAATTCGGTATCGGTTCAGTAACAATCATAACCGGTTATTATGTACTGACGTCATTTATAGAGGTGTGAACCTACACTGGTCTCACGGTTCGGTTACGATTATCATGCCATCGATTCAGATCAATTCGATATCTCGGTGCATCACAGTGCATTGATAATGCTTTCCATACACAATTTTTTATTTTACTTTACAAGTGCTGTTTACCGATTAGTGACACTGATAAACGGCAGTGGCACAGTGTTGCCAGATTGGGGGGTTTTGGATAGTTTTTGGGCTGGATTCAGTCAGCTACATCTAGCAACACTGCAGCGTCGATCACAGGGGACCATGAGAGACGCAGTGAAGAAAATTTACGCGCTCGTGTCTGTATCCAGAAGTATCACTGTAACAGCCAAGAGGAGAGGAAAAGTCACGCCAGCAGGTCAAATGGGCCACACTGAGAGAGAAAAATGGAGTTTACTTTCATTCTCTCAATCGCAGTGAAATGCTGTAAGTGTCAGTGAAAGACTGTCCAGCAAACACACACGCAGTGCGTTTTTAAGTAGTTGGTTAAAACTACTTAAAAAGCTTCTGCATTTTTAAGAAGTTGGAGCATTGTAAACACTCACGCTCACCTCCCTTGCCATAGTTAGCTACGGCGGCATAGTACATATGAGGTAAATTACGTCAGTACGTAATAACCGCTTATGATTATTACT
The DNA here is from genome assembly GCA_903798195.1 of Danio kyathit. Lineage (NCBI taxonomy): Eukaryota > Metazoa > Chordata > Actinopteri > Cypriniformes > Danionidae > Danio > Danio kyathit. Next base: position 12,211,615 of record LR812523.1, read on the forward strand.
GAACCGATTCCGAATTGTCCGCGTCTGCATCGCGGTGCACTGAAGAAACAAGTAATTTTGACACCCCTAGTCATTTATCTCATATGCACCATGTCGCGGTAGCTTACTATGGCGAGGGAGGCGAGCGCAAGTATTTACAATGCTCCAACTACTTAAAAACTCAGAAACTGCACAATTTCACTGCATGTGTGTTTGCTGGACAGTCTTTCACTGACACAGCAGAAGCCCCTATTTCACTGCGATTGAGAAAATGAAAGTAAATTCCATTTCTCTCTCTCACTGTGGCCCATTTGACCGGCTGACATGACTTTTCCTCTCCTCTCGGCTGTTATAGCAATAGTTGTGGTTGTGGATCCAGACACGAGTGCGTGCAGAGTGAGTTTTCTCCACCGTGTCTATCATGGATCAGCTGTGATCGCCGCTACCCTTTATCAGTGACTACGTTTACATGGACGCCAATAATTCGATTTTAATGCGATTAAGACAATACTCTGATTAGTAGTTTACCATGTAAACAGCGATTTTTGATTGATTTAATCAGATAAAGGTGATAATCGAACTAAAGAGAAATCAAATTAAGACATGTGGAGTATGCCGATTTTAGTGACATTATTGAAGTGCAGTACAGACATGTAAACACCTTAATCAAACTATTACATTCGTGTAGGAATTTAAGCTGATTTTTGCGACAGAGTAGTCCACACACACACACACACACACACACACACACACACACACACACACACACACACACACACACACACACACACACACACACACACACACACACACACACACACACACACACACACACACACACACACAGCCAAGGCTAATTGACACTCTTTGCACCTACCGAGTCAGTGCAGATCAAAATGCGGAGGTTTTCTTCCATTCAGCATGCGGTATGAACTTCCATTAAAACAACACTCTTCCATCAGTTCATAGTTGCATCCAATACCTCGTTTGTCACGGGGGGCATGCATGAAATGTTCGTGAATGAAAGTGAAAGTGCCAAACTGCAGTTAAAGTCGACAAATTAAAAATGAAACACCCGAAATTACATGAAACTCCGGAGGAAATGCGGATAGCGCGGTGACGCAATGACGTTAATCGAATTATGTGATATAACATGTAAAACGCGATCATGAAAGTAACACTCAAAAAGCAACTCAAGTAAACACCTTAGTCTTATTATTCTCTTAATTAAAGCAAATAATTTGATTACTGATGTCCATGTAAACGTAGTCACTGTCACTCATCAGTGAACAGCGCCAGAGCGTAAGAGCCAATCGCAGCCCTTTCTGTTGAGTATGTGACCAATCATAGGGGAGTAAGAAAGAACTTGCTAGACAGGGCTCAGAAAACGAGCGGGATATTTATATTTGTTTATTTATTTGCTATAAATGCTCATGTTGTTCTGTGCATGTACTTGAGTTTTTAAAGGTACAGTTTATATATCTGACTGTTTGTATTAAAGGACAAAATTGTATTACAAATAGTATATAAACAGGGCTTTACATTAACATCCGCCAAATGCAGGTAGATTTCAGTTGTGGCGGGTTAGACAGCCACTAGCCACTTTGGCTGGCTGAAACTCATTTTTAAATTGCCAGTGCTGACTCGTCACTATAGAATAGACTGTTAGTTTATGACCGTTTGTCAATATGCGTACAAATGTGATCTTAGAATCGAGAAGCAGCACGAATAACAAAAACAGCTTTTCGCGCGAGCAAAAGAAAGCAGGTGAATAATGAATGAGAGGATCTCGCACACATTGAGACAGACTTTCCTCACTCACTGATGAGGCTTTAGTATCGCGCGCACAGATGATTTGACGCACGCGAATGTTTAAAAGCTCCTGTGCCGTTTCCTTACTCGAAGCAACCGTGCCTGGAAACGAAACTAGTGCGATGCTCGTGCACCCATAGCAGTGTTTCCTCTAGGATTTTTTTCAGCTGGGGCGGCAGGCCTTTTACAGAGCTCTACCAACTACCTATGACGTTATTTCAATGACAAATGTCGTGAGCGCAGTATTACAAGTCGAGATCGCATTCATGTAATACGAGCAGGCGAATCTCTTTGCTTGAGCGCCGGTTTCCTCTGTTCGCGCACAAAACTTCTAGAACACCCTCAAATAGCTACGCTGCTCAAGTGCAGATTTTCTTGTGCACGCTCAAATATGTCTCCAACATTTATTGGATTGGCTAGGAATATTTATGAACGTCTCCAATAGACCTACAGAGCTGCATTAATGCGTCCTGAGGTAAAGTGAAACGGCTATAAACTCCAGCAAGATAAAGTCTTTGTTTGTTGTATGCGGCCATAGACCTTTATCTTTAAATATAGTATAATTATGGAAACTGTGTTCATCCTAACTGAAAGCTATACGCCGTGTTTGCTGGCATTAGACCTTTATCTTTAAATATAGTATAATTATGGAAACTGTGTTCATCCTAACTGAAAGCTATACGCCGTGTTTGCTGGCATCACGCACCTGTCAGTGAGTCAGTCAGTCAGTCAGCCAGCATGTCACCTTAAAGGGTTAAACAAATAACGCACAGCACTACGGTTACAGAAAAGTTTGCGCTGTTATAATTCACTTACCTTACTTACGTTTTGGTGCGAATATAACCCGCTATTTAAAAAAAACGCCAATGTTTTGAATGAGAAGCAGTAATGTAGCCGTGGCGGGATGAATTTTGGCGTGGCACCCCGCCATGGTAGAATGAATGCAGCGAAAACCTTGTGTATATGACAGACAGCACAATCTAACTAAAAACATTATTGCTTGCTGTAAACTAGGCTACATTATTTGAGCATTTGTTATGACATTGATCTGTTGTGGTCCAGTTTATGTTTCCTTAGGCAGTAGGTAGTGCTGTTGCCTCACAGCAAGAACGTCGCTGGGTCGCAGGTTCGAATCCGGCTGGGCTGGGTCAGTTGGCGTTTCTGTGTGGAGTTTGCATGTATTCCCTGCATTCGCGTGGGTTTCCTCCGGGTGCTCCGGTTTCCCCCACAGTCCAAAGACATGCAGTACAGGTGAATTGGGTAAGCTAAATTGTCTGTAGTGTATGAGTGTGAATGTGTGTGTGTGGAAATTCCCAGAGATGGGTTGCGGCTGGAAGGACATCCGCTGCGTAAAATCGTGCTGGATAAGTTGGTGGTTCATTCCACTGTGGCGACCCCGCAAGGGACAAAGCCGACAAGAAAATGAATGAAATGAATCTGTAATAGGCTACCACTATTGACCCTCATCAAAACAGAAACAGGTCTGGTAATAAGCCGTTTAAAAGACAAAATATATATCACATATTTGGGATTCAGAGAATCAGAAATTTTGCAATATAATTAGAACATTTGTCAATATTTACACAAAAGATTAAAAAGAAACAAAATACGTACAAAATAATATACATAGATCCTTGGGGCTGGTGGACCACGTGATAAACTTGACGCGTCGCATTGGGAACTTAATAACAAAATTGATTCTAAGTAACGGTTAAAAAAAAACTCACGCAGGAAGGTCAGCTGGAGTATTTTAAATTCACGCATGAAAGGGTTAATACTGCCTTCCTATCAAACTCATCCATTCTTTCATCCCCATTGTGACATAACCAAAGTCGTTTTTGTCATCGGCCCCTAAAATGGCTTCAGCAAATAGAGATGATTGCTGATAACACCAAAGCGTTACGGTCTGCAGTAACTTTCAGAGATAAACGCTGAAGAGACTCTGATAATCAGACACAGACAGAAACAAGAGCTAAAAGCTAATTTATGAGAATTTACGCCAGAGGCATTTTTCATTTGTTAGGCAACATTTGACCTCTGCTCTGGCACACAACACACTCTTGCATCACAGAAGAATGAAAAACAGCAATAAAACAAAATAAAAAAACTGAGGAAATGGCTGTTATGACATTATGGCTAAACAACACAGAATGAAATGCCTTCGGTTATCTGTTACATGTGTTTATCATTTAATTAAATATCACTAACTCTAATCGCTCATAAAACAAGCAGGTCATTTAAGGAGATATGTTACTTTTGCTCATTTTATTAAAGATTCTAACACACTCCTCTTTAAAGTGTTTTTTTCTGCAAGGTACATTGGAGCATATATTTTACTCGTACTCAAGTGAGTAAATTTAATAGTTTTAAAGTATTAAAAGTAAAATTTAAAGTATTGGGTTAATTTAGGGCTTTCTGACAAATTACATATAGCAGGGCTCGAAATTGCGACCTCAAAAATATATTTAGGAGCATTTGTGCGAGTGCATAAAATTGATATCGTGCGACCAGTTTTCACAGCAAAATGTTCAGCGCTCAGGAAAGGTTTAAAATTGTTGTCATGTCAACTTGCTGCAGTAAACAAAGCCGGCTATGCTTGCCCCACCTTCAAGCTCTTCTTATTGCCCCACTGCACTAGAACAGAATGAGAATGGATTGGTTAATATCAGCTGTCAATCAGCCGCGAAAACGTAAAGGTCTGGATCCGAGAGAATGAAAGCAACACTGGCAGATTTAGTTTTAGAAACCACCTAAAGTCACAAATAATGGCACATCTGATTAGTGATCATGTAATGAACGTCAATCCAGCATTTACACTTTTCAAAGAGTGGATAAAAGACGTACAGTGTTTAAAGTCTGCTATGAAAATGACTAAAGTCATTCACCGTAAAGCCGGTGGGACGGAGTTTTCAGGTAACAGTGTTTGCCACTGAATCTACACATTAAGCATGAGATGTTCTAACTTTATTTAATCCTTCATTTAATCGTCACAATGCTGTCAGTCATGCGACTGACGTTCACCATCGCTAAAGAGCCTGCATTTACCGAGATGAAACTAATATTGCAGCTCATGAAAAGACAGTTATTGCTATTAAGATGACGTATGCAAATAATAAGTTATATGTCAATATCATCTGTGCAATATCAGACAGCACCCGTGAGAACAGCACAGTTATTATTGTGTATTCAGTTCATCTCATTCACGTCAAGCCGTGCATGCAGGGACGATGACCAGATTTTTGTTTATTTGTTAGTTGTGATTAGAGTGTTAATATATAATAGAATCTGTTAATATAAAATGTGTAGTAACAGTGCTCAAAATTTTTGGTGGGTGCGACAAAATTTTGTCTGGTGCACCTAAATTTTTGAAGTGAGGAGCACCGGTGCTACCAAGAAAAAAAAATTAATTTCGAGCCCTGTATAGATAATGTTTTGAATTTCTTTTATAGTTCATTATTTTATTACAAACAGCTAAATCTGGTGAATTTACAAGCTCATTCACTTATCAAAGCTACAACTTTTATTCAAAATCAAACCAGAATTGATGAAAAAAAAAAAAAAAAACTGTAATTAATACATTTTATAAAATGCCAAACCTGCCTTCATTATACATATGCATGCAGTATAAATACTGCAAAAAATATGTGCATAAATATATTATAAATAAATATAAATAATAAAATAATTATATGCATAAGCTTTTTTAGATTTTGGCTTTTCGCATTGACACTGCTCCTACAAAAGGTTTGACAGATGGATCAATAATGCCTTTTAACATTTCAAAGACGAGGGTAAAAAAAAATCATAATGAAGTGATTCCTTTACATAGTGATGTAAGTGGTAGAGCAAGCACTAATGTTCAACAAAGCTTAAACAGAACAAAACAGTTAAATCTCCTGATTTTCTCTATAGGGGAATTGATAAACTTTCAAAGACATGATTGTCGAGTCAGCATTGATTAAATATATTTCTCAAAATAATTGTGTTTAATAGCTGAATTTGTGCAGGAAAACTGCATTACCCTTAATGCAATGCAAAAATTCCACCAATCATTGTTGAAGTGAGCAACTTAAATTAAGCACCAGTAATGACATTATTGAGCCAGCCTCCCTATGCACTCTTAAAATACTATTTGTGTGCGTGTCTTATAACTAGGCATGGGACAATAACCGTTTTCAAGGTATAGGGGAATTACCAACCTATGTCACACATGACGTCACACGGGTTCAACCGCGCATACCGGTTGCAAAAAAAGACCAGTGCAAAAGCAAACATGCGGTGTTGTGTGGTAGGATGCCAAAACTGAAAGTTCAAAAATAGAAAACTTAAATTTTAGCGTACACCACACTGCTTTTGATGCCAACCGCAGACGTTTTTGGCTAACAGCTATCAGAGGAGCTGAATGGAGTGAGGACCTGATTAAAAATGCTCGACTCTGCAGTTCTCATTTCATATCAGATAAGTTCACGCTATGCTGAATCATACACATTACTCGTTTTTGATTGCAGCAATGATTTCAGCAAAAACTGTTAAATATGGTTCATTAAACTGCGGACACTGAATGCTTAGAATGAAATGTAAAAATGTAAGTTGACATACCCTGCTGTACAGGTGCAGTTCACTGTCAGAATGCAGCTGTTTTGCTTGTTGATGATTACCCAGGCCTTGTACAGCTCCGTCTTCTTTCTTTGTCTTTGGCTAGGCAGAACCTCGGCTTTTAGCACTACAAAGTTTTGAATCTGGTAATCATGGAACATTATTTCTTGCACATGACCATGCAGAACACAATTGTTGGCATCCAAAGACTTGTAGGTCTTTAACTTCTCTCTTGTAAAATCAGTTGGAGTTTCAATGAGATGGTTGTATATTTGGGGCTGGATGCTTGGCCATTTCGTCTCCAATATCTATTGGGAGGGTGTTATTGCAGGTGGACCTGTCAGATGAACGTCGCTCACTTTAATGTTAATTTTGCAGAATAACTGTGCTTATCACTGGGTGACAAGCTGTTATAATACGCTGAAACCATTATGTCAATAATATAGGGGTGTCAAAATGAATTGTTTCTTTGGTGCACCGCGATGCAGACGCGGACAATTCGGTATCGGTTCAGTAATAATCATAACCGGTTATTATGTACTGACGTCATTTATCTCCTATGCGCTATGTCGCGGTAGCTTACTATGGCGAGGGAGGCGAGCGCGAGTGTTTACAATGCTTCAACTACTTGACGCACAAACTGTGCACAATTTCACTGCGTGTGTCTTTTCTGGACTCTCTTTCACTGACACTAACAGCAGAAGCCCCTATTTCACTGTGATTGAGAGAATGAAAGTAAACTCCATTACTCTCTCTTTCTCTCTCTCGCTGTGGCCCATTTGACCTGCTGGCGTGACTTTTCCTCTCCTCTCGCCTGATACGGCGATACTTCTGGATAGAGGTCTGCATTCCCACGGCTGTAAGGCAGGAGTCGCTGGACCAGACCAGATTTCTTGCGGCGCGCTAATAAATTTCCAAATAAAGTGCGGGAGCGGTCGGTAACTTTGGTGTAAGTTGAACGGGAGCGGGCGGTCTAACAATATCGCTCCCGAGCGAGCAAGCATGTGTGTGTGTGTGTGTGTGTGTGTGTGTGTGAATGAGAGAGAGAGCGATGCTGTGTGTTGCTGTCTATGTTTGTGTGTGAGTGTATGAATGTGTGAACGCCGTTCCTTATGTATGTGTAAGATTTTTTATTTTCATTTGTTTAAGTTTTTTAGGACAACAGTATCTCCAGCAGAAAAAATATCCAAAGATAGCATTTTAAATTGTAAAGAAATCTGTGTTTTTGAAACAAATCAAGACAGCAGAAGTCAGTGATTCATTTGCATTATATAGCCTGATGTGTTTACTGCTGCAAAATATCATAAATCTTTCAAAAAATAGAATATATTGTGTTCAAAGGGGAAAAAAGTTTTAGTTTTTTACCCAGACATTTAAAAAGAATATATTTTAGAGCAGTGAGCACAATAACTTGATAGTGTGAAACCGTGATATTTTTATCCAAGGTTATCATACCGTCAGAATCTTATACCTGCCCATGCCTACTTATAACACTTCCAAAAATGTGAGATCTGTAGGAAAAAAACGAAAAGCAAAAAATAACTAAATACTAGGGTTGTCACAATACTGGAATTCGGTACCAATCGATACTGAAGTTTTAAAAACGCCCATTTCCCTCTAACATTGAGCGCTGTTGAGCGCGTTCTTAAACAGCGCTAATTTGCCATTGTGTTCACGTGCTCAACAGAAATGACTGTGATTGGCTGTGAAGGTCATCAGTTCACCAAACTCACCGCTGTTTACTGAGTGTAACCACAGATAAAGAGACACTGGAGGGTTTCAAAGTCACATCGATCAGCTAGTTTGCCTATAAGCTGACATACGAGCGATCCACTGATGAATCACAACTTTAAAACGCTCCAGTGTCCCTGTATCTGTAGTTACACTGAGAAGCCTTGAGTTTGGTGAACTGATGAGCTTCATGGCCAAATCACAGTCATTTCTGTTGAGCACGTGATCAGTGCCGTTTACAAACGTGCTCAACAGCGCTCAAATGTTATCAGGAAAGGGGCATTTTTAAATTTCCAGTATCAATTGGTATCGAATTCCAGTATCGTGCAACCCTACTAAATACATAAATATTTTTTTTTTAAATTCAGAACCAGCATAGCCGAAAAGGTGAGCAAACATTAATTATAAATAATTTTGACTAAAACATTTTTGCATGTTTTGAAACAATCCTAAATATTTGTTAAGACCACCTGAAATAAAAGCAACAAATCACCAACTGTAAATAAAAGAAAGAAACAAACTCGACAAGGCAATAAAGTAAAATAACAACAGCAATACACCAGGAATACTCCAGAAAAAGCACAATGTGGATGAGTTTGTCAATATATTCAAACCTTTCTTCACAACTGACTGTAAAGATAGAACTGTTGAAAACTAAACAAGAACTGGTGACTCGATAACCTATCGAAGTGATTCAACTCGATTCGATCACTAATTAATCATACCGGCTTGTGAATCAATTCCGACCTGACTCGTGAAACGATTCCATCACAAATCGCTCGTGGACAAGTTATAAGATAAAACTGTTTATTTTAATAGACTTTGGCTGCGTCCGAAACCACATACTTCGATACTATACATACGAATCAGTATACGAGCAGAGTAGTATGTCCGAATTCATAGAATTCGAAAATCAGTATGTGAGAAGTGCCCGGATGACTTACTACTTCAGGTGAGATTCTGAAGTGCGCATCCCATGCACGCTACGCTATCCGATGATGCCCCGCGAGAGAATTCATGATTGGGAGTGAAGCGACGCAACTGACGCAGGTAGGTCACGTGACCATGACAAAATGGCGAATGTAGTACTTGCGAATTCTATTCATACTGCTCACATTCATACTGTATAGAACGTACTTTTCTAATGGCCGAGTAGTAAGTTTAAATTCAAATGCAGTACCTGCTGAGTAGCAGGTGATTTTGGATGCAGCGATTGTCTTTTCTCTTAACTAGTACAACTAATACATGTTTTATAAAGCTGAAGAGACAACTATGTACAATGTAGATGATATTGTCAATATACTCAAAAATTTTCCACACAACTGACTTGTAAATGAAAGAACTGTTGAAAACTAAACGAGAACTAGTGAGTCGATAACCTAGAAGTGATTCAACTCGATTCAGTCACTAATTATTCAGACTGGGGTGTGAATAGACTCAGATCCGACTCCTGAAACGTTTCAATCATGAATTACTTGTGGACAACTCGCTCGACAAAACAGGTTATTTAACTAATGTTAGTATAACTAATACACGGTTTATAAAGCTTGATTCTATCAATATTTATTCAGACCGGCTTGTGGATCGACTCAGATTCGACTTGTGAATCGATTCAATCACAGATCGCTTGTGGACAAGCCATATGATAAAACAGGTTATTTTAATAAACATTGTCTTTTCTCTTAATTAGTGTACTTAATATAAGTTTTATAAATAGAGGTAAAGTTGGTTTTATATTCGCACATTCGTTCATTTAGAAGTCTCTATATTGTTTACCATGTTACATTGAATATTCGATCGATATTAGCATGCAAGTATGACTTCAAAACAACATTAACACTATCTAATTGACTGTGAACAAGGCTGTACTTTGATAATACTTGGCTGCTAATATGATTTCCCTATTTAGAATTTGTAAAGAATACTTTTCTGAAATTTTATTATTAAGGAGAATGTCTGAATATCCCAATATAAAACCAACTTTACCTCTATGTTTTATAAAGCTGATCGTCAAAGAGACAACTAAATCATCTTCAACAAACAAACCCGACAAGGTAATAAAATGAAATAACAGCAACAAAACACCATAAATACTTCAGAAAAAGCACAATGTAAATGATATTGTCAATATATTCAAAGGTTTCCACACAACCGACTGTAAACGAAAGAACTGCTGAAAACGAACTTCACTTCGAAGTGATTCAACTCGATTCGATTCAGACTGGCTTGTGAATCGATTCAGAGCCGACTCGTTAAACGATTCAATCAAATCGCTCGAGAACAATCAACAAGTTAAAACAGGTACTTTTAATAAACATAGTTTTTTAATAATACATGCTTTAAGAAGCTGTTTGTCAAAGAAACAACTAAAAAATCTTCAACAGTGAGAAACAAACTGAACAAGGCAATGCAGATGTAAATGACCACAAATACTCAAGAAAAAAAACTCAATGTAGATGATATTGTCAATATATTCAAAGCTTTCCAAACAACCCATTGTAAATGAAATAACTGTTGAAAACTAAACGAGAACTAGTGAGTCGATAACCCATGTGATTCAACTCGATTCAAACACTAATTATTCAGACCGGATTGTGAATTGATTCAGATCCGATTCATGAAACGATTCAATCACTAATCGCTCGTGGACAATCCATATGATAAAACAGGTTACTTTAATAATAGACATTGTCTTTTCTCTTAACTAGTATAACTAATACATGTTTTATAATGCCGAAGAAACAACTAAAACATCTTCAACAGAGAGAAACAAACTCGACAAGGCAATAAAGTGAAATAACAGCAACAAAACACCATGAATACTTCAGAAAAAGCACAATGTAGATGATATTGTCAATATACTCAAAGGCTTTCCACACAACCGACTGTAAACGAATGATGATAAACCCGAGAAATGTCTGAGAAAAGCGTCAAAACTTGACAAAACAAAGTTTCAGCCATGCAGGAATCACACACATCTGATCAGTCTGAACGCAGGAGTGTTTCTCAATCGCAACAAAGAGTCCAGAAAAACCAAACAACTTCAGTTTTGTCTCCAGAAAGTGTTTAAGACCGCCTCAAAGTGAACAATTACCTGTTTTCGGGATCCTGACAATCGTTTATCCCACAGAAATCACATCCGAAAGTCAACAGGCCATTACAGATGTCGAGGCATTGTGTTTCAGGAGTTTATGTTCTTCAACACCGTTACAATGCATCGGAAGATCTGCTGCACACGAGAAGAAGAAGAGAAAAAAACTGCTCAGGATGATTTTTACATCACATCCCTCTTCCGGCCACTTGGAGAAGGAGAGCGATGAATGTAACCGAGGAAAACATTAATAAGAGATATATTATATTATACTATATTATATTATATTATATTATATTATATTGCATTACATTACATTATATTATATATTTTTATATATTATATTATATTAATATATTTTATATGATATATTATATCATGTTATATTATATATTATATTATTTTTTAAACATTATATTATATTATTTTATATGATATTATGTTATATTATATATTATATTATTATTTTTAATTATATTAAATTATTTTATATGATATATTATATTATGTTATAATATATATTATATTATTTTATGATATGATATTATATTATGTTATATTATATATTATATTATATATATATATTTTTAATTATATTAAATTATTTTACATGATATTATAATATATTATATTATTCATTCATTCATTCATTTTCTTTTCGGCTTAGTCCCTTTATTAATCAGGGGACGCCACAGCAGAATAAACCACCAACTTATCCAGCACATGTTTTACACAGCGGATGCCCTTCCAGCCAACCCATCTCTGGGAAACATCCATACACACTCATACACTACGGACAATTTAGCCTACCCAATTCACCTGTACCACATGTCTTTGGACTATGGGGGAAACCGGAGCACTCAGAGGAAACCTATACGCAAACGCAGGGAGAACATGCAAACTCCACACAGAAACGCCAACTGACCCAGCCGAGGCTCGAACCAGCGACCTTCTTGCTGTGAACTACCTACTGCGCCACTGCGTCCCCACATTATTTTATATCCTATTCTATTCTATTATTTTATATTATATTATATTGGCGATGCAGTGGCACAGTAGGTAGTGCTGTCGCCTCACAGCAAAAAGGTCGCTGGTTCGAGCCTCTGCTGGGTCAGTTGGAGTTTGTGTGTGGAGTTTGCATGTTCTCCCTGCGTTTGTGTGGGTTTCCTCTGGGTGCTCCGGTTTCCCCCACAGTCCAAAGACATGCGGTACAGGTGAATTGGGTAGGCTAAATTGTCCGTAGTGTATGAGTGTGAATGTGTGTGTGTGGATGTTTTCCAGAGATGGTTTGTGGCTGGAAGGGCATCCGCTGCGTAAAAACGTGCTGGATAAGTTGGCGGTTCATTCCGCTGTGGCGACCCCGGATTAATAAAGGGACTAAGCCGAAAAGAAAATGAATGTATAATATAATATAATATAATATAATATAATATAATATCATATCATATAATATAATATAATATAATATAATATAATATAATATAATATAATATAATATAACATAAAATAATATAATATAATATAATATAATATAATATAATATAATATAATATAATATAAAATAATATAATATAATATAATATAATATAACACAACATAATATAATATAAAATAATATAATATAAATAATATATATAATATAATATAATATAATATAATATAACATAAAATAATATAATATAATATAAAATAATATAATATAATATAGCATAACATAATATAATATAATATAATATAATATAAAATAATATAATATAATATAATATAATATAATATAATATAATATAAAATAATATAATATAATATAATATAACACAACATAATATAATATAAAATAATATAATATAAAATAATATAATATAATATAATATAATATAATATAATATAATATAATATAATATAATATGACATAAAATAATATAATATAATATAATATAAAATAATATAATATAGCATAACATAATATAATATAATATAATATAAAATAATATAATATAATATAATATAATATAAATATAATATAATATAATATAATATAATATAATATAATATAATATAATATAATATAAAATAATATAATATAACACAACATAATATAATATAATATAATATAATATAATATAATATAATATAACACAACATAATATAATATAATATAAAATAATATAATATAATATAATATAATATAATATAATATAATATAATATAATATAAAATAATATAATATAACACAACATAATATAATATAATATAATATAAAATAATATAATATAGCATAACATAATATAATATAATATAATATAATATAATATAATATAAAATAATATAATATAACACAACATAATATAATATAATATAATATAATATAACACAACATAATATAATATAAAATAATATAATATAAAATAATATAATATAAAATAATATAATATAATATGACATAAAATAATATAATATAAAATAATATAATATAATGTAACATAACATAACATAATATAATATAAAATAATATAATATAATATAATATAATATAATATAATATAATATAATATAATATAATATAAAATAATATAATATAATATAATATAAAATAATATAATATAAAATAATATAATATAATATAATATAATATAATATAATATAATATAATATAATATAATATAATATAAAATATTATAAAAAACAACAATAAAATTCTTATTCTGACCTGTACTTATTAAAAAATATAAATTCATTCATTCATTCATTTTCTTTTTAGCCTAGTCCCTTTAATAGGGGAGAGCGGGGCACAAAGTAACACTTTTTTGTTTTGGTCAAATAATGAACAAAGTAATGGGGTTAGACAAACCAGTTGTTTTTTTTACCAACAACACACAAGCCTCTCCTACTAATGGTTTCTGTGCAGTATTGCCAAAAATGCCAGGAGTATAAATGTTACTATTTACCCTACCTGCGGGGCAAGTTGTAACAGACAGGGGGTTAGTTGTAACACATGCTTATAAAGGCAAATTTTACACAATTAATTTAAATTCAGTTTACTTTAAATAGTAGCTACATTTCCTCTGTACTTAGCTCAATTTATTTTTTATTCTACATAGCAAAGTATGTTTATTTATTGAATAAACACATTTGGATTTATTTGGATTATTATACATTATTATACAAACCATTTATTTGTAGTATTAGCAATAAAATATATATATTTTTTTTATCTATTAAAAAACATTTTATTTAAAAAGTTTTTAACATCACACTCAAAATTCAACAATTATTTTGTTAGTTTAGTTGGTGTCCAATAGTGTGTGGCTTAATTGTAACACCCTGTGATAATTAACCCCGCTCTGTCGTGTTTTCCTCAAACCTGGCTAGCAGTCACTTTGGCTATTTTGCATCTTTCAAAATGGTTTCATCTTTTAGCCTAGAAGATGGCAATCATAACAATATAACATTTTACTAACATACTTTCACACATTTTTTTAAAATAAAAAAATATTGACTACAATAAAAATTTCTTTTATGCTGCAAAAATAGTTTCTTCTGTGTGTTCGCCGAACATTTTCAATAATTGGCAGGAAGACGTCTGCAGTCACTGTGGTGAAAACCTCGGAAGCATGGGTAACCATGAACAAATACATTAAAACTCTGTGTTACATTTTACCCCGCGTTACTTTGTGCCCCGCACTCCCCTAATCAGGGGTCACCACAGTGGAATGAACCGCCAACTTATCCAGCATATGTTTTACGCAGCGGATGCCCTTCCAGCTGCAACCCCTCACTGAGAAACACCCATACACTCTCATTCACACACATACACTACGGATAATTTAGCTTACCCAATTCACCAGTAGTGCATGTCTTTGCAGGGGAAACCGAAGCAAAAGTGTTCATACCGAATTATCTTAACATATTTAATATGTGTCTTATTAAGTATATTGTATAATATTATTTGAGATTTTTATTTTATTTTATTGCAAATCAACCAAAAAAATCCCTGTATGTCTCTTAAAGATACTCTAAAACATCAAATAATTTATTGGAATATACTCAAGAGTACAAACATAATATTTATTATACATTCATCTCATCTCATTTTCAACCACTTTTCTGGGGCCGGGTCACGGGGGCAGCAGTCTTAGGAGAGAACCCCAGACTTCCCTCACCCCAGATACTTCCTCCAACTCCTCCGGGGGATCCCGAGGCGTTCCCAGGTCAGCCATTGTCCCCTCCAGCGTGTCCTAGGTCTTCCTCGAGGCCTCCACCCAGTGGAACATACCTGGAACACCTCCCTAGGTAGGCGTCCAGAAGGCAACCGATCCGAAACAGATGCCCGAGCCACCTCAGCTGACTTCTCTCGATGTGGAGGAGCAACGGCTCTACTCCGAGCTCCTCCCAGGTGACAGAGCTCCTCACCCTGTCTATAAGGGTGCGCCCTGCCACCCTGCGAAGGAAACTCATATCAGCCGATTGTATCCAAGATCTTGACCCTTCAGTCATGACCCAAAGCTCATGACCATAGGTAAGAGTAGGAATGTAGACTGACCGGTAAATCGAAAGCTTTTCCTTTCGGCTCAGCTCCTTCTTTACCATAATATTAATAAAATAGCCCCCCTGTATATTATTTCCCAATTTCTAGTTTTTTTTCCAACACATTTCTAATCATAATAGTTTTATTTTTGCCATGCTGACAGTACATTATATTTTACTAGATATTTTTAAGATACTAGTACTCAGCTTAAGCCTTAAGGTGACATTTAAAAGCTTAACTACTGTAGGTTAATTAGGCAAATTAGGGTAATTAAGCAAGTCATTATATAACAATATTGCTTAAAGGGCTAATAATATTGACCTTAAAATGGTTTTAAATTTAAAAAACTGCTTTTATTCTAGCCGAAATAAAACAAATAAGACTTTCTCCAGAAGAAAAAATATTATAGGAAATACTGTGAAAAATGTCTTGCTCTGTTAAACATCATTTGGGAAATATTTGGAAAAAAATAAATAAAAAAAAATTTCACAGAAGGGCGAATGATTTTGACTTTGAGTGTATACCCAAATGTTTTGGTTTGATGTTGAATATCTTATATTTAAACTTACAATAATAAATAATTTGTAATTTTGTAAAGATTTTTTTATATTTACAATAATAATAATGATAAGACTATGAAGCTAAATTTGATTATTAATTTAATTATTATGTATGGGAAATACCATGTACACAAACAAAAATGGTCCAATGATAAACACATTTATTTGGATAAAATTTATGTTATATTGAAACCATAAAAGATATTATTAAAAATAAAAAAGCTATAAGGATGTCTGAAATCTTGGAATCATTTTCTTATGTGTCTTATTTCTTGTAATTTATATACCCCTTGTGATTATTTATTTATTTATATTTTTAATTCTCTATGCGTTTGTTCCTTTGATGTTAATGTAAAAAAAATGTAAGCACTGTATCCCTCTACTTATGTATCCCATTGCTCTTGCTATGCAACAACAAGGGAGAGCAATAAATGTAACCGAGAAATACAATAAGAGAGAAACATTAGCTTTATATAAGAGAAACATTTGCTTTATATTATATTTTATTATATTATATTATATTATATTATATAAAATATTAAATTACAGCTACTTATTCCGACCTTTACTTTATACTAATGAAATAAAAGAGTAAGTCTTCATGCCGTTTTTTATTATTAAATCATTAAAAAGGTCTTATCAAGTGTATTTCATATAATTTTTATTCAGATTATTTTATTTAATAATATAATAATATAAAATAGTGATTTATTGGAATACACTCAAGAGTGCAAACATAGTTTTTTTTATTATGTTATTATGTTACATATATAAGTAAATTTGAACAACATAAATCTTACCTACACTTATTGATATAGACTATTGGATATAGAATTATAAGCAGTTTATTATACATATTTATAATATAATATTTATAATGAATAAAATATATATATAAAATATAAAGCTTTAAAATGACAATGAATTATTGTTTTTAAATAGAATATAGAAACATGAAATTTATATTATGTTATATATTATACGTTAAAGTACTATTTAATTTTGCCTTAAATTAAAATCAATTAATCCTTTTATTATAAATACCCAAAAAAAGACCTGGATGTCATTTCCACTTTAACATAAAACAATGAATTATTTCAACAGATAAGAATATACAGTATCTGTCTATTAAATTGTACAAAACTGAACTGCTGAGTCTTTGCTTGTTTTCTTCTCAAAAGCCAAACTGTATTGAAACATTTTCCTAAACCAAATAAACCTGTAATAAAGCATAAATAAGAAAGAATTAAAGTTATCAAAACGCCGTTGCCTTGCAGCAGCTAACGGTAACAAAGTTTCAGTTGAAGGAATAGAGTTGAAAATAAATTATAATATTGAACTAAATAAAAACTGAAATCAAAATTAAAATAAATAAATTAATTAATTAAATGCAAACAGAATTATTATAAAATAAAATTTTATAATTTGATAAGTATTCCATAGCCTAATATTCTATTCTATTCTATTCTATTCTATTCTATACAAAGTTTCAATTGAAGGAATAAAGTAGAAAATAAATTATAATATTGAAGTAAATAACTAAGACTGAAACCAAAATAAAAATCACAATACTAAATAAATAAATAATATAATGCAATTAAAAGCAAACAGACTGATTCTAAAATGAAAACATACCAAACAATTTAAATCTTATTCCAAACTGTAATTGTATAGGTATTCCATAGCTTAATATTCTATTCTATTCTATTCTATTCTATTCTATTCTATTCTATTCTATTCTAATCTATTCTATTCTGATCTATTCTATTCTATTCTATTCTATTCTATTCTATTCTATTCTATTCTGATCTATTCTATTCTATTCTATTCTATTCTATTCTATTCTATTCTATTCTATTCTATTCTATTCTACTCTACTCTATTCTATTCTACTCTATTCTATTCTATTCCATTCTATTCTATTTTATTCTATTCCATTCTATACAAAGTTTCAGTTAAAGGAATAGAGTTGAAAATAAACTAGAATATTAAACTAAATAAAAACTGAAACCAAAATGAAAATCACAATAATAAATGAATAAATATAATACAATATAATATAATGTAATGTAATGTAATATAATATAATATAATATAATATAATATAATATAATATAATATAATATAATATAATATAATATAATATAATATAATGCAATGCAATGCAATGCAATGCAATGCAATGCAATGTAATGTAATGTAATGTAATGTAATATAATATAATATAATATAATATAATATAATATAATATAATATAATATAATATAATATAATACTTAAAAGCAAACAATTATTGCAAAATAAAAACATGCCAAACTATTTAAATAAAAAACTACAGTTTTTTAAGTATTCCATAGCCCAGTATTCTATTCTATTCTATACAAAATTTCAGTTGAAGGAATAAAGTAGAAAATAAACTAGAACATTGAACTAAATAACAACTAAGACTGAAACCAAAATGAAACACACAATAATAAATTAATTAATTAATAAACAAACAAACAAACAATAAATAAATAACAAATAACTAAACTAATTAAACAAATAAATAAATTTTATAAATAAATAAATAGATAAATAAATAATAAATAAATTATATAATATAATTAAATGTAAACAGAATTATTCATTCATTCATTCATTTTCTTGTCGGCTTGTCCCTTGCGGGGTCGCCACAGCGGAATGAACCACCAACTTATCCAGCACGATTTTACGCAGCGGATGCCCTTCCAGCCGCAACCCATCTCTGGGAACTTCCACACACACATTCACTATGGACAATTTAGCTTACCCAATTCACCTGTACTGCATGTCTTTGGACTGTGGGGGAAACCGGAGCACCCGGAGGAAACCCACGCGAACCCAGGGAGAACATGCAAACTCCACACAGAAACGCCAACTGACCCAGCCCAGCCGAGGTTCGAACCTGCGACCCAGCGACGTTCTTGCTGTGAGGCAACAGCACTACCTACTGCGCCACTGGGTTGCCCAAACAGAATTATTATAAAAAGAAAACATGCCAAAATGTAAATATTATTAAACTATAAGTATTCCATAGCATAACATTCTATTCTATTCTATTTTATTCTATTCTATTTTATTCTATTCTACAAAGTGAAATATTCTATTCTATTCTATTCTATTCTATTCTATTCTATTCTATTCTATTCTATTCTTCAAGCAGTATGCAGTATTAACTGTAGTTACCCGTTCAGTCCATCAGGTGGCAGCACAGTCTCATGGGTCTCCTGACAGCAGCGGGGCGCAGATGTTTCGGCATTCCTGAACAGTATGTATCCAGAATCTTTAGCATTTAGTCAGGGGTGATGCAAGACCCAACATGGCTTTCTGGCAGGCTGAGGAAAAACTGCACAGCAAACAAAACTGCTCGAGAAGAGCCAGAATGAGACATAAGGAGAGAGAACAAAAATGCAGAACAAACACTGTATATCTATGTAGCTTAACGTTAATGTTAATACAGCGCTCAGCATATAGGAATATGAGTAGCCTACATTCCTTACAGATCTATCTTTTAAATTAAGATTTTCGGTAAGACCTTATTTTGATTGTCTCTATTGTACATTTTGTTGACTACAAGTTGCATTGCAACTACATGCCAATTACTTGAGTATTAGTGGACTGTCTGCTTAATATCTGTTGATACTACACCTTCAACAGACATTTAACTGACTATAAGAAACTTTGCAAGTACATGTCAACTTACACTAACACTAACCCCAATCTAACAGTCTTATAATCTAATGAGAATTAGTTGGCATGTAGATAATGTAACCTAAATTCAACAAAATGTGTTAAAGGGACCATCAAAATAAAATGATACCCAGGCTTGAAGCCAGCCTGGTGAAAGAGGTGGCTCTTTTTTCTCAAAAAGTGGACCTTTTTACAGTTAATCACCTGATTTTCTATATGAGGTTTAAATACTGCATTTTAGTGACATTTTAAGCAGTATTTTCGCAGGATTAGCTTGTTGAACGGTCATCATAACCACACTTTTTTGATGTATCAAAAACATTTATTAAAAAATTTAGAATAAAGAAATATGAAAACACAGAAATAAAAATTTATGACATCATATATCATAAAAAAAAAAAAGGAAACGTTCTGTTCTGAAGTCATGCCATGCCAAATTCGACGTTCCAACTTCTGACTGAGGAAAGATGAATGTGCTGGTCAGTTTATTTGCCTAATAAATGACAACAGACTAGAGTTTTTAATTTAAAACTTGAACAGATTCCTATTTTTTCTAATGATATATGATCGGCGCCCCAAATTCTGTACCGACAGCCAATATAGGATTCCACTTGGTCTTAAAGCCTTTTTTGATGGGTTATTTTTAGAATTAATCATGGCATAGCAGTAAAGAAATGGGACAAATGAGCTCATGAATGGGACAAATTCAGGACCTTTGTCAGTGAGGGGTGGGTCTTTCGAACTACCCGAATGACCCCTGGCTACAGGTCTAATACCATATTTTCGATAGGAAGCTTTACAATATTATATTGTGCATTTACATTAGATTAGTCAGTACTGAAGCTAAATCTGGAGCTTATCTAACAAAATAACTTACGGTAACCCCAATTTAGTTAGTTAGGGGAAAATATTCAATGAAAAAAGAGAGCAAAAATAAAGAAAAACAAAAAATATATACAATTTTGTTAAAATTTAGCTTGTAATTTTTTTTGCAATATTTTGCATAAATTTAAATGTTTTATCTTTCAATTTCTAAAGATGTTCAGTGACAAAACTATTATTTTAATGAATAAAACTGTTTAATAAATCTGTTTTGTTCAAATTCACCAAAATATATTACCTACAATCACTGAGAAATTAATAAAAATATTCATTTTCAATATGGGGTGTACTCATTTATGCTGAGCACTGTACAGTATATGGAAGTCATTCAAAGAGGATATGATGTAGAACTGAAGTAAACATACAAATTGTTTTTGCAAGGTTTTATTTTAAGCTTGCTTACTCTATATTTTTAATTGGATAAATCACCTGGGTAAAGCAGCAAACTGAATTTAGTTTACTCTTAAACTATGATTTACCGCAGTCTACTGTTTTTAAAGCCACCCTTTATTTCCAGACATTGACTGAGCTGTAGTGTTTTCTCAGTCTGACTGGCAGAATCTGACACACTTATGAAAACTCTGTCTTTCCGGATCTCTGAACTCTTCACCGGACAGGATGAATGAATGAATGAATAAATGACCGGTCACTGCCCTGACACGAGAAAGTGATGATGAAGCATCTGGGAAAGGCCTCTATTAAACAACACTCGAGTGATGTCAAAATGTTTCCTCTACAGAGAGAGAGACAGCGAGAGAGAGAGAGAGAGAGAGAGAGAGAGAGAGAGAGAGAGAGAGAGAGGAAATGAATCCTCTGCAATGCTGCGACCTCACACAGGAAATACTGAGCGGTTGTTGATCTTGGAAAACACATTGTGGCTGTAATTTTAAAGTGATTTACTATTATTTATGACGAAATACGAGACTTTTGAATTTAGAAAACGAGAGTAAATTTCTCTTTTTGGCACTTCTTCTTAAGCACAAAAACAGCTGTCGAATATTTTAAGCAGTATATATACATAGTTAGGTCCATAAATATTTAGACATCGACACAATTCTAACAGTTTTGGCACTATACACCAACACAATCGATTTGAAATGAAACAAAATGAAACAAGATGTGCTTTAACTGCAGACTGGCAGCTTTAATTTGAGGGTATTTACATCCAAATCAGGTGAAGGATGTAGGAATTACAACAGTTTGCATTTGTGCCTCCCACTTGTTAAGGGTCCAAAAGTAATTGGACAATTGGCTTCTAAACTGTCCCATAGCCAGGTGTGTGTTATTCACTCTTTATCCCAATTACGAGCAGATAAATGGTCCAGAGTTCATTTCAAGTGTGCCATAGGTATTTGGAATCTGTTACTGTCAACTCTCAAGATGATATCCAAAGAGCTGTCGCTATCTGTCAAGCAAGCCATCATTAGACTAAAAAAACAAATCAACTCATCAGAGAGGTGTGGCCAAAACAACAGTTTGGAACATTCTTAAAAAGAAAGAACGCACCAGTGAGCTCAGCAACACCAAAAGATCCGGAAGACCACGTAAAACAACTCTGGTGGACGACTGAAGAATTCTTTCCCTGGTGAAGAAAACAGCCTTCACAATAGTTTGCCAAATCAAGAACACTCTCCAGGAGGTAGGTGTATGTGTGTCAAAGTCAACAATCTAGAGAAGACTTCACCAGAGTGAATACAGAGGGTTCACCACAAGATGTAAACCACCGGTGAGCCTCAAAAATAGGAAGGCCAGATTAGAACAACATCCTATGGACAGATGAGATCAAGATCAACTTGTACCAGAGTAATGGGAAGAGAAGAGTATGGAGAAGGAAAGGAACTGCTCATGATGCTAAGCAGTGAAGCATGGTTGTTGTAGTGTCATGGTGTTTGCATGTACGGCTGTTAATGCAACTGGTTCTCCTGTATTTATTGATGATGTGACTGCTGACAAAAGCAGCAGGATATATTCTGAAGTGTTTCAGGAAATATTTTCTGCTTATATTAAGGCAATACTTCAGAACACATTGGACTGTGCTTCACAGTGCAGATGGAGAATGACCCAAAGCATACTGCAGAAGCAACCAAATAGTTTTTGAAGGGAAAGAAGTGGAATGTTTTGCAATGGCCAAGTCAATCACCTGACCTGAATCCAATTGAGCATGCATTTCACTTGCTGAAGACAAAACTGAAGAAAAAATGCCCCAAGAACAAGCAGGAACTGAAGACAGTATCCGTAGAGTCCTGGCAGAGCACCACTAGAAATGAAACCCAGCGTCTGGTGATGTCTATGCGTTCCAGACTTCAGGCTGTAAATGACTGCAAAGAATTTGCAACCAAGTATTAAAAAGTGAAAGTTTGATTCATGATTATTATTCTGTCCAATTACTTTTGGACCCTTAACAAGTGGGAGGCACATATGCAAACTGTTGTAATTCCTACAGCGTTCACCTGATTTGTAAATAGCCTCAAATTAAAGCTGACAGTCTGCAGTTAAAGCACATCTTGTTAATTTCATTTCAAATTCATTGTGTTGGTGTATAGAGCCAAAAATGTTAGAATTGTGTCTATGTCCAAATATTTATGGACCTAACTGAATATATGAGCAATATCACATGAGTAGCAGTGTAATATGGCTTTATATCAGCACTGGTAGGAGCCGTGCGTCGGCATGAAGCCACAGGTCAAGTGATATACAGCCATATCACACTGCTACGAGTGCAATATTGCTCATATATACAACAGTTATATCTGGTTCTTGAATCTGATTGGCTGATAGTGATAGATTGATAAGTAATAGATTGACAATAATAGAATATTACGACTTTTATAGTAATAGATTGATAAGATTGGCTTGTCACTGTACAGGTACATGGGCAGAGTAATACACAAGGGTTAAGAGGCTGTACGAGTGCTGTTACTGCAGAATATCACACGGCTATCAGCCAATCAGATAATAATAATAATAATAATAATAATAATAATAATAATAATAATAATAATAATAATAGGCGACACAGTGGCGCAGTAAGTAGTGCTGTCACCTCACAGCAAGAAAGTTGCTGGGTCGCAGGTTCGAACCTCGGCTGGGTCAGTTGGCGTTTTTGTGTGGAGTTTGCATGCTCTCCCTGTGTTCGCTTGGGTTTCCTCCGGGTGCTCCGGTTTCCCCCTCAGTCCAAAGACATGCGGTACAGGTGAATTGGGTATACTAAATTGTCCGTAGTGTATGAGTGTGGATGAGTGTATGGATGTTTCCCAGAGATGGGTTGCAGCTGGAAGGGCATCCGCTGCGTAAAAATGTGCTGGATAAGTTGGCGGTTCATTCCGCTGTGGCGACCCCAGATTAATAAAGGGGCTAAGCCGACAAGAAAATGAATGAATGAATAATAATAATAATGTTGTTAATAAATATTAATAAAAATAATAATGTTGTTAATAATAATAATAATAATAATGTTGTTAATAATAATAATGATAATAATAATTTTAATAAATAGTATTAATAATATTATTGTTAATAATAATAATAATAATAATAATAATAATAATAATAACAATAATAATAATAATGTTAATAATAATAATACAATAATAATAATAATGTTGTTGTTATTAAATAATAATATTAATGTTGTTAATAATACTACTAATAATAATGTTATTAATAAACATTAATAATAATATTACTGTTGTTAATATAACAATAATGTTGTTAATATTAATAATAATAATATTAATAATTAATAATATTAATAACAATAATGTTGTTAATAAAAAATAATAATTTTATTAAATAGAGTTAATAATAATATTGTTAATAATAATAATAATAATAATAATAATAATAATGTTGTTATTACATAATAATAATAATGTTGTTAATATTAATGCTATTAAGAATAATAATAATAATAATAATAATAATAAAATAATAATAATAATAATAATGTTGTTAATTATTATATTAACAATATTAACAATGTTAATAATAATAATAATACATATATTTATAATAATGTTGTTAATGTTATTAATATTCATTAACATTATTATAATTATTATTAATATTAACAACATTAATAATATTATTTAATAACAACAATATTATTATAAACATTATTACTATTATTATTATTAACAACATTATTATTAATAATATTTATTAACATTATTATTATTATTTTATTATTATTGTTGCTATTATACAATAACCCACTTAAAAATTCCATAATACATTTTCTAAGTCGATGTAATGTAACGTGCAGAAAAATCATTGGCAATGAAGTAACAGTTACATCATACTATTACATCATACAGGAAATCACATCACATCACAATACAGTAAAGTTGTAAAAGCCTTTTAAAGTTTTTCCTACATGTAGATTATCTTAGACTTCATATGTAGTATTTACTTACTGTACAAATACAGCTCTAAAACAATGAAGAGACCACTGTATTAAAGTTATTTGAGGTGTCATATTATGCGTCACATTAAAAATGACTCAAGTATGTTCACCATGACATCATTATGACAAATTTTGTACAGTATGTTATGGTTACTGTATGTGTCTATGTATGAGTGCCATGGCAACAGTCCTGATGGGTCCACGAGTGTACCTGTTATCATATACACAATATGTAATCGATGACAGTGTTAGGGGTGTATGAGGTAAGGGGGTTTACTCTTTGCCACCCACTCTTACAAGTCACTCTCTCTTGCTAGACTCCATCTCTCCAACACTGAATCCTATGGGTTCAGGCATGCCCAGAGACACATTCACCCTCGGTTAATGACTGCCGGTTTGAACCAGCACAGCCAAACATGCAATACATCTGCCAAACCTGTCTGTTCCTGCTCTTCTTTCAGCTGACGGAGCAGAACACCAGGAGACACTCAAATGTGTGATGAGATGTATAAACTGGCAGATATTTCAACTGTAAAAATGCTACAGTAAATATCTGTAACCTGGCCAACAGTAGGTTTCCTTAATATATATGGTGAATAACAGTAAATAGACAATACACCCTAGCAATCACCTAGAACACAATAGCAATCACAGATAGCACCATGGAAACCTCTATAAAAATACCCTAGCAACCACCTAGAACACCCAGGAACCTACCCAGAACACAATAGCAACCACCGATAGCACCATGGAAACCTCCTAGCAACTAACTAAAATACCCTAGCAAACACCTAGAACACAATATCAACAAACAACAGCAATGGAAACCTTCTAGCAACTACCTAAAATACCCTAGCAACAACCTAGAACACCCTAGAACCTACCTAGAACACAATATCAACCAACAACAGCACCATGGAAACCTCCTAGCAACTAATTAAAATACCCTAGCAACCACCTAGAACACCATACATAGGACGTACCTAGAACACAATAGCAACCACTGATAGCACCATGGAAACCTCCTAGCAACTAACTAAAATACCCTAGCAACAACCTAGAACACCATAGAACCTACCTAGAACACAATATCAACCAACAACAGCACCATGGAAACCTCCTAACAACTACCTAAAATATACTAGCTACCACCTAGAACACCCCAGAACCTACCTGGAACACAATAGCAACCATCGATATCACCTTGGAAACCTTCTAACAACTAACTAAAATGCCATAGGAACCACCTAACACCCTAGGACTTACTGTAACTTGAACCCAATAGTACCCAGTGATAGCACCATGGAAACCTCCTAGCAACTACTGTAACTAAAATACCCTAACAACCACCCAGGGCACCCTAGGACAGGGTTGGGCAAACTTGATCCTGGAGGGCCGGTGTCCCTGCAGACTTTTGCTCCAACCCTAATCAAACACACCTGCCTGCAGCTTTCTAGTGATCTTGAAGACACTGATTAGTGTGTTCAGGTGTGTTAGACTAGTGTTGGAGCTAAATTCTGCAGGGACACCGGCCCTCCAGGATCAAGTTTGCCCATCCCTGCCCTAGGACCTACCTAGAACACAATAGTAACCACTGATAGCACCATGAAAACCTCATAGCAACTAAATAAAATAACCTAGCAACCACCTAGAAAACCTTAAAACGTACCCAGAACACAATAGTAACTACCAATAGCATCATGAAAACCTCATAGCAACTGACTAAAGTACCCTAGCAACCACCTAGAACACCCTAGGACCTACCTACGTAGAACACAATAGCAACCATCTATAGCTACATGGTAACCTTATAGCAACTAGAACACCCTAGCCACCTAGAGAATGCTAAGACCCACCTCGAACACAATAGTTATCACCATGGAAACCTCCTAGTAACTACCTAAAATACACTAGCAACCACCTACAACACCTAAGGATCTATCTTGAACACATTAGCAACCATCTATAGCTACATGGTAACCTCCTAGCAACTAAAACACTCTAACCACCTAGAATCCCCTGGTAACCATCTAGCAGCTATCGAGAACATCCTAGTAACCACCTGGGGGGGGTTGTGTCATGCGATTTCTTCCCCTCCATTTGTTTCTTATTCCACAGGGATAAGCAGGAGAACAGCATCCAAACCAACAACTCTAGAGACAGTAATAGCAACCTCATCCATGCCACAGCCATATCACTCTGCAGCCCAAGACCGGTTACTCACTGAAGCTAAGCAGGGCTGAGCCTGGTCAGTACCTGGATGGGAGACCACATGGGAAAACTAGGTTGCTGTTGGAAGTGGTGTTAGAGAGGCCAGCAGGGGGAGCTGCGGTCTGTGTGAGTCCTAATGCCCTAGTATATTGAAGAGGACACTATACTATCAGTGGGCGCCTTCTTTCGAATGAGACGTTAAACCGAGGTTCTGACTCTCTGTGGCCATTAAAGACGTAAAGAGTATGGGTGTAACCCCCTGTCCTGGCCAAAGTCCCTCAATCGGCCCTTATGATCATGGCCTCCCAATCATCCCCATCCACCAAACTGGCTCTATCACTGTCTCTCCTCTCCCCCTATAGCTGGTGTGTGGTGAGCACACTGGCGCCGTTGTCCTGTGACTGCCGTCGCATCATCCAAGAGGGTGCTGCACACTGGTGGTGGTGTGGAGAGACCCCCCCTAATGATTGTAAAGCGCTTTGGGTGTATGACCATACACAATAAATGCACTATATAAATGCACATTACATTACATTACATTACCCCCCGGTTTCACAAACAAGGTTTAAGGCTAGTCAAGATTAAATTGCATGTTTGAGCTGTCTCAACTCAAAATACCTTGCAGTGAGATGTCTTAAAATATGTCAGTGTCATTTTTTTGTCTCCAGGTGCACACCAGTAATGTATTTGTCTATGGCCATTTTATAAATGTGGCTTAAATAGCCTAATTTATCGAAGGCCTAGTCCTGGCTTAATCTAAGTGCTGTTTGTGAAACTGGGCCTATATTACATTACGAATACGCTATAGAGTCAAATAGCTGAGCTGGTGCAGATATATCCGCACCTGTACGATCTACGGCGGAGAGATTTTAAAGACTCGGAGAGGGTCACATACGAGACGAAAAGCCCACCTTCATTTTTTTATTATAGTATGTACACTGGTGACGCCATCCAGTGTCTGTCTACGGCAAATATTCAACACCTTATCTTTAGGATTTTAACTGCAATGTAATAACATGGAGAGGGCTGTTTGTAATATATAAAACTATTTGTTGTGGCCTGTTCGCAGAAGCAAGTGACGTCATCTCCTCCTTCGTCTGATTAGCTAGAGGAGCAACTGTCAATCTCGACTAGTGGACCAATGATGATGCCGAAGCCCGTCCGTAATTTAAATGAAACTCGCATTGCAAGTTTTGGAAATGCAAGCGCAGAATGTGGGAGCCAGAGCGAAGGGGAAAAGAGCGCACCAAACATTTAAATATGAGCGGAAAAAAACTGATTTTGTCTAAACACGTTTTCAGTTTTGATTTACGGTCATTATCTTTTGGTACGCAATCTCGTTTCTTATTCTGCATTTAGTTCTCAATTTTGTGCGTTATAATTTTACACTCGATGACAATATTTTGATTTACTTGCATGAATTCTATAATTTTCTATAGGAGTGGTCAAAAACTGTGTCTGGCCCACTTCTTTCTTTTGCCATACTGCTGTCCCATTTACTAAGTTTTCATAACATTCACAACCAAAAACATTTAAATAACATAACAAAAAAGATTAAGAAGTAGTGTTGTCCCGATACTGGAATTTGGCACCAATCGATACTGAAACTTTAAAAACGTTCATTTCCTGCAAACATTTTGCTGTTGAGCGTGTTCTTAAACCCCACTGATTGGCCATTGTGTTCATGTGCTCAACAGAAATAACTGTGATTGGCCGTGAAGGTCATCAGTTCACCGAACTCACCGCTGGTTACTGAGTGGATACAGGGACACTGGAGCGTTTTAAAGTTGCGATTCATCAGTGGATCGCTTGTATGTCAGCTTATAGACATACTGTACCAGCTGATCAACGTGGCTTTGAAACACTCCAGTGTCTCTTTATCTGTGGTTCCACTCAGTAACCATCGGTGAGTTCGGTGAACTGATGACCTTCACGGCCAATCACAGTTATTTCTGTTAAGCACGTGAACACAATGGCAAATCAGCGCTGTTTAAGAACGCGCTCAAATGTTAGAGGGAAATGGACGTTTTTGTTGATATAAAAATTTCAGTATCGATTAGGAGCAAATTCCAGTATCACAACCTTATTAAGTAGTAATATTTAAACTAAATAAATGTAAACTTTCAGCCGCCATCATTGTGTTGTGCAGCGTGACTCATTTACAGCCCCGCCTACTGCTTCATACTTTAACTATATATAATCAGTTAATCAGGTTTCAACTATTTTTTAACTTAATATTTTGAGTCAGCGGGGCGGCACGGTGGCTTAATGGTTAGCACTGTCACCTCACAGCAAGAAGATTGCTGATTTGAGTCCCGGCTGGGCCAGTTGGCCACAGTCCAAGGACGTGCGCTATAAGTGAATTGTATTGACTAAATTGGCTGTATATGAGTGTGTGTGTGAATGCGAGAGTGTATGGGTGTTTCCCAGTACTGGGTTTGCAGCTGGAAGGGCATCCTTTGCGTAAAACATATGCTGGAATAGTTGGCGGTTCATTCCGCTGTGGCGACCCCTGTACAATAAGTGACTAAGCTGAAGGAAAATGAATGAAGGAATGAATGTTGAGTCAGCTTGACTGATGTAGGTTGCGATAAAAAAATTTCAAGCAGCAAGAATGTCATTACAGTCTTCCTTGTTCTCTCACATTCCTGCACAGACGCAGGGTTTCCCTATTGAAATATACATATAACACAAATCTCTGATCTTCCTGTGTGTGGGTGGTGGTGAATGAAAGCATGACAGAAATTCTCTCACACACACCTTTCACAAGTGATTTCAGCTCTTTAAGCTTCACCTGAAACTCAGGTTGCGGTTGTACCTTTAGTCTCAGTGGTTTTACAATGGTTAAAGTTCGATGACACAACAAATTCTGAACTCTTACACAATGCATAATAATTTTAAAAGTCATCATTACATCAGTTCCTTCCTGTGGGCCTTCTTTGACTGTAAGCCGATTAAAATGCTCACTTTAAACACAATTTTGGGACGTGCCCCATCTTTTGTCATTTCAGAATTGACTATCACTCAGAATGACTTTATAGATTCCTCTCACGTTATTCCTTTTGATACAATACTTAAGGAAATATTAAGTTTTCAGATTCTTTACATTTTCCTCATAACACAAAGGATGTACTGTATCGGTTTACAATTGTTTCTCCAGCACAGAGAGACAGCGCTCAGCATTTTTACCATTCCATAAGCATGAACTGTTATTTTCAATCTCCATAACTGGCCATCCTCAACCCACAGAGACATGTCAGTAATGCCATACATGCTCCTGAAAGTACTACAAGCATGCAGGTATGCATTACATCAACAGCAAATGATGCATCAACAGCACAAATCACACAAGGATTCCAGACCATATTTACTGTAACACTCAATCCAAATGACTTGTAAACTACAGTTGATGTCAGAATTATTAACCCCCCTGTATATTTTTTCAGAAAGAAGATTTTTTTTTCAGCACATTTCTAAACACAATAGTTTTAATAACTCTAATAACTGATTTCTTTTATCTTTGCCATGATGACAGTACATCATATTTACTAGGTATTTTTCAAGATACTAGTATTCAGCTTAACCTCAGAGGGTCCGAGTCTCCACATACGTGGACAGCACATTTTTAGCTCTTAAGTGGCTATTTAAAATACTTTGAATGTTTTAGATTTTGTTACAGACATACAGTGTCATCCTGCAACTGTTTTGCAGCATATAAAATGTCCCAAACCCTGCTTTTAACTGTCCAAAATGGGAAAAAATGTTGTTTTTACTCTCTGATAGTCTAAGCAAGTTCAAAAATAAAAATTCTATGTTAAATATGCATAAAAGAAAATTCGGGAAAAAGTGTTTTATGTAAATTCGGACCACGAGTCCACATATATGGACATCATTTTTCTCTAAAAGTACATCGTATCAAAAGATGATACTTAAATTTTTATTCTAATTAGGTTGCAATAAGCCCAAATAGCAAAGAGAAATAAAATATGCATGTAAAAAAACACCTTGGGCCTTAAGAGGATATGGTGATATTTAAAGGCTTAACTAGGTAAGTTAGAATAATGATGTAATGATGGTTTAGACCAGTGGTGGGCAAACTTTTAGACCCGAGGGCCACATCAAGTTTTTCAAACCAAGTGAAGGGCCACATGTCAATTCCTTCAAAAAAATAACTTTTATTTATAGTGGCAGTATGCATGGAGCATAATATCAGACAGAAACGTGTCACATTAACACACATTTTTTAATAGTAATTATTGAGTCATATTTACAAGTCAGATTAATTTGCACTGCTATTTATATTTACTTATCAATCATCATAAAACAATAATATAATCTCCTTTAAAATATAAAAATAAGAATGTAATAATTTTTACAGTGGGGAATAGAAAAGATATTGTCTGATAGAAAAAATCTCATATTAACACATTAAAAATAATTTGAATGTTTGCGTGAAAAATGCCGACTTAGGTTGTAGTGTTAAAAAACGCAATACTTTCTTGGCATAATATTATTAGACCTACCGCCTTCTGTCCGATATTGGTTTTGTTGTCTATTCTTTCTTAAACACACGACATTCAGAGTGAATTTTTCTTTTTTTCGCCTGACTCATTTTCAGTCATTAACGGTCCAGTGTATTTTAATATCAGAGAGTGTGTTCTAATTTTACTGGTTGCGCTAACTGTACCGTGTGCAATACTGCCATCAAATGGCGTTCACTTGTATTGCATCATTAATTTACTAATTCTGAAACCAAACATTTACTCAGAAGCAGCATTTTAAAAACTCCCCCGAGGGCCGGATGAAAGAGTTTAGCGGGCCGCATATGGCCCACGGGCCGTAGTTTGCCCACCTCTGGTTTAGACAATCAAAACGAATATTGCCTAAGAGGGCTAATACTTTTGACCTTAAACTGTTTTTTAAAAAAATTAAAAAACTAGCCGAAATAAAACAAATAAGACTTTCTCCAGAAGAAGAAATATTATAGGAAATACTGTAAAAATTCCTTGCTCTGTTAAATATAATTTGGGAAATACTTGAAAAAGAAAAAAATTATCAGGAGGGCTAATCATTTTGACTTAAGCTGTATATAGGAGCCCGTTTCCTGAATAATAAATAAAAAAAGGGTTAATGCAACTAATCTTTCTCAACTAATTGTGAGAAAGTCAAAACTGCATAATATAACCTTGCAATTTCAAGAAATAAAGTCATAACTCTGACAATTATCACAAATGAGACTTACGAAGGTCAAATTCTGAGATAAAAAGTTACAATTCAGAATTATAATGTCAGAAATTCTTTATAAAAAGTCAAATCAAAAAGGGGGCCTCACAGTGGCACAGTGGGTAGCACAATCGTCTCACAGCAAGAAGGTCGCTGTTTTGAGTCTCGGCTGGGTCAGTGTGGAGTTTGCATGTTCTCCCCGTGTTGGCGTGGGTTTGCTCCGGGTGCTCTGGTTTCCCCCACAAGTCCAAAAACATGCGCTATAGGTGAATTGGGTAAGCTAAAATTGTCCGTAGTGTATGTGTGTGAATGAGTGTGTATGGATGTTTCCCAGTGATGGGTTGCAGCTGGAAGGGCATCCGCTGCAGTTCATTCCGCTGTGGGGGCCCCAGATTAATAAAGAGACTTAGCCGAAAAGAAAATGAATGAATGAATGAATGAATAAGTTTGATTTACACTTGATTGCTGGCAAGTGTAAGTTAGTGTATATTCTCCAGAAAATTGTGAAGTGTGTGCAATAATGTAACAAGTAATAAGACACTTAATGTGCTTATTGCAAAACAAATATGACATTTTCACATTGTAAATAACAGCTGCAAATAATATGAGTATTTCCTTGGGGATGGAAAATTATTATTATTTTGTTTGTTTTTCACTTGCTTTATTTAAGCCATAGTTCACCCAAAGAAGAATATTCTGCCGTCGTTATCTCTTACTGTATTTATTCAGAACTTTTTTGCCTATTTGAGTTTCTTTCTTATTTTTTTTTTTGGAAAATGACTTATATTGCATGTTGCTGGAGTGTGTTTACGTATCTCTACACACACTCGAGGTCACGCTGAGGTCTAAATGAACAAACAGGAAATATCACTTCACCACAGACATGAGGACACACGTGTCTTGCACTTTTCTCTAATACTCCCTCTTCACCACCAGCCACAGCCTATGCAGCGAGCACCACGGTGCTATATGTCAGCGCACTTAACCACTAGGATATTGGCGCTGACGCGATGGATATTGTTAATAAGAACAGATGTTTTTACCCCTGAAAATGATCTAAACTCTTGTTCATTTTTGAGAGATGCTAATGGTCTAATCCAATTCAATGATCTATGCTAAACTAAGCTAAACTAAAAGTACACCTGCCAGACCCAGAGACTGAATAATAGTAAAACTCAACTGTTTTACATTATGGGTAGCTGTGAAATGAGTCTATTTTTTTAAGTGGAATGTTCCTTCAAGAGTGAGCATACAGATGCTAATGGTCTAATCCGATTCAATGATCCATGCGAAGCTAAGCTAAAAGTGCTCCCGCCACAGATGTTGAATGGTTGAATGGATTACAACATGTTAAAACTCAACTGTTCATCTACTGTATATGGGAATTACTAAAATTAGTCTATTTTTTTTAAAAAGGTGGAGTATTCCTTTAAGAGTGAGCATACAGATGCTTATGGTCTAATCAGATTCATTGATCTATGCTAAGCTAAGCTGAAAATTGTTCCTGCCAGACCCAAATATTAGCTTAATGGATAAAAAAAAGAGATAAAACTACCCCGTTTTACTCTATAGATATCTGTAAATGAGTCTATATTTTTTATAAAAAGTGGAGTGTTCCTTTAAAAGTGAGCATTCAAATGCTAATGGTCTGATCCGATTAAATAATCTATGCTAA
Source organism: Danio kyathit (assembly GCA_903798195.1). Lineage (NCBI taxonomy): Eukaryota > Metazoa > Chordata > Actinopteri > Cypriniformes > Danionidae > Danio > Danio kyathit. The sequence continues at coordinate 12,246,016 of LR812523.1, forward strand.
GCTAAGCTAAAAGTGCAACCGACAGACCCAAAGATCAGTTGAATGGATTCAAAAATGGCAAAACTGAACTGTTTATCCAATGAGTCTATTTTTTTAAGTAGAGTGTTCCTTTAAGAATGAGCATACAGATGCTAATGGTCTAATCCGATTCAATAATCTATGCTAAGCTAAGCTAAGTGCTCCCACCAGACATAGAGATTGGCTAAATGGATTAAAAATGGTAAAACTCAACAGTTTATCTATATGGGGAGTACTAAAATCAGTCTACTTTTTAAAGTGTACTGTTCATTTAAGAATGAGCATTCTGACGCTAATGGTCTAATCCGATTCAATGATCTATGCTAAGCTAAAAGTGCTCCTGCCAGACCTGGAGATTGGCTGAGTGGATTCAAACATGGTAAAACTCAACTGTTTATCTATATGGGAATTACTAAAATTTGCCTATTTTTTAAAAAAAGGTTTAGTGTTCCTTTAAGAGTGAGCATACAGATGCTAATGCTCTAATCTGCTTCAATAATCTATGCTATGCTAAGCTAAAAGTGGTCCTGCCAGACCCAGAGATTGGCTAAATGGATTAAAACATGGTAAAACTCAACAGTTTATCTATATGGGTAGTACTAAAATTTGTCTACTTTTTTAAAGTGGAGTGTTCATTTAAGAATGAGCATACTGACGCTAATGGTCTAAACCGATTTAATGATCTATGCTAAGCTAAGCTAAAAGTGCTCCCATCAAACCCGGAGATTGGCTGAGTGGATTCAAAAATGCTAAAACTCAACTGTTTATCTATATGGGTGTTTTTTTTTTTTTTAGGAGTGAGCATACAGATGCTAATGGTCTAATCCGATTCAATGATCTATGCTAAGCTAAGCTAAAAGTGCTCCCGCCAGACCCAGAGAATTTTTTGAATGGATTAAAACATGGTAAAACTCAACTGTTTATCTATATGGGTGTTCTTTTTTTAAAGAGTGAGCATACAGATGCTAACGGTCTAATCCGATTCAATGATCTATGCTAAGCTAAGCTAAAATCCTTCTGCCAGACTCAGAGATCGGTTAAATGGATTCAAAAATGGTAAAACTCCACTGTTTATCTATATGGGTGTTCTTTTAAGAGTGAGCATACAGATGCTAATGGTCTAATCCGATTCAATGACCTATGCTAAGCTAAGCTAAAAGGGCTCCCGCCATACCCAGAGAATAGTTGAATGGATTAAAACATGGTAAAACTCAACAGTTTATCTACATGGGGAATACTAAAATGAGTCTACATCATGGGTGACCAACCCTGTTCCTGGCGATCGATCATCCTGCAGATTTCAGCTCCAACCCTGATCAAACCCAACTGAACCAATTAATTAGAACCTGAGGAGCACTTGATAATTACAGGCAGGTGTGTTTGATATGGGCTGCTAGTGAAAACTGCAGGAAGGTCGATCTCCAGGAATAGGGTTGAGCACCCCTGGTCTACATTTTAAAAAAGTGGAGTGTTCCTTTAAGAGTGTGCATGCAGATACCTGTCAAGCAATGACTAGACTCTTTAGTACATTCTGTGTTTGATCAAGCCCCGACAAGCTGAACACACCTTTGGCCACAAAGAGGAATTCTTTCATTTCTTTCTTTCTTTTCTCTCCTCAGTATCATTCCTGATCTCAGGTTTCAGGGCAGTAGGCGGCGGAATAGATTTGGGAGCATGTGGTGCCGCCTGACTCACAGATCAGGAACGAATAGACGGCAGGAATGAAAGCCAGGAAAGCCAGGAAAACCAGGTGGTTTGCGTGCACAAGGACAGTGTGTGTGTTTGCTGCGTGGGAGTCCAAAGATAAACCGTATTGTGTATTTAAATTTGTGGTTGTGGAGCATAAGTGGTTTTTTTATAAGGGTTGGAGAGGAAGTGAATTGGGGAATCTCCCACAGTGCTTCCTTGTGGGCTGCAGGCCACAGCTTTAGACAGGTCTTACACATGTAAACAAATAATACGAATAATGAAACAGTGCCTTTATATACACTGTAAATAAAATATCTGTTGAGTTTCTGTATTTTGTGATTCACAAGTGTTTATTTACGGTTGTGAATTGCATTATGAAATGTTGATCTCTGCTCTGTCGACTTTTGATGTTGAAAATTCGGTAACACTTTATTTTGATGGTCCATTTGAGTATTAGTAGACTGTCTGCTTAATGTCTGTTGATACTGACATTTAACAGCCCTTCAACAGACATTTAACTGACTATAAGAAACTTTTCAAGTACATGTCAACTTCCACTAAGCCCAACCCTTACCCCAACCTTACAGTCTACTTATAATCTAATGAGAATTAGTTGACATGTAGATGCAATGTAACTTAAAGTCACCAAACGGACCATCGAAATAAAGTGTGACCGAAAATTCAACTCTACACGTTTAACAAAGTGACTTTTATTGACGTTTTAGTAGTTTGAAATAATATAATGTAGAAGAAATAATATAGAGAGAAATAATAATGTGCTGGCAGTTTATTACAAGGTTTTTGTAGTGTAATATACAACACCAACTCAGACAATATAGCACTCTAAACTATTATTAATGTTAATAAAAGTCACTTTTTTGAACTTTTCAAGGTTAAAAGTTGTTAGAAGAAAGATCAAGGCCCCATAATGCAATTCAAAAGCATAAATAAATGGGGGAAAATAAAAACATAAATCACAAAATACAGAAAACGGCTAATTTACAGATATTTTTTTACAGTGTAGTGAATGTAATTTTCTTTATTAACCTTAAAGCTATGGTAACACTTTAAAATAATGGTCTATTAGTTAATGTTAAAGTATTTACTTACACAAACAAACAATAAACAGCACATTTATTACAGTATTTATTCATCTTTGTTTACGCTAGTTGTATTAGTGTATTAACAAATGCATTAGTAAATGTTGAACTATGATTAAAAATACATTAACTCCGTTAGTAAATACTAGGGATGCTCCGATCAGGATTTTTACACCCGATATCGAGTACTGATTTCTGGTGATTAGCTGATACAGAGTACCGATTCTGATGCTTTAAGCTTTAAATAACTTTGCCATTGCAAAACATATATGCAGGAATCCTAAAGGTAATTTTTAAAAGACTTTTTAAAGACTTTCTCAGAATATTTTTAGACCTGGTCCCCACTTCAAGTTCTAATCAGTATCAAACCTAGAACTTCATAAACAGTTGTTAATAAACAGTTGTAGTTAAATCAATGGCGCACAACCATGCAACAGAACTCAGATAAGCTCGGAAGAAACAACGATTGAAAGAATAAATTACGTGGTTGTTTTCGAGTTATTACGAGTTTTAAACTCGTCTTTCTTCAAACAGGAGTGAGCAAACTTACATTTCCCCATTTTGCCGTCTGTTGGAGATATATCCAGCTGCAGGCCCGCAGAACCACACACGTTTCAGGCACACACAATCCAGCACACACGTTCTAGGCAAACCATATATGGTTACGACGGATGTTAATGGTATTAACGTCGTCTCGGACATCGTCATCAATTTATTTTTATATATATTGTTGATATTGTACACAATAAACAATAGTGTTTACTGTTTCACAAATATTGCGATAGAGGCGGGCAAAGGGGGAACATTGTTTCCGATCGCCATTCAATATAATAGACTAAATAGTTTTCTATCAGTCATCATATAATCAGTCATTATTATCTGACAGAGTCAATATACCAGATACTTGTTTGCTGGCCTTGCTGAACGATCTAAATTGGACAGTTTTAATTTATATAATGGATGAAGGAAATGATAGCAAGTTAATATGCATAGGAAATAACATCTTTATATGTAATAAAAATCTTTTTACATTTAATAAATGTGAACACTATGTTTTACTCCAGCGATTTAATAGTATTTATTTGCTTAATTTTCTAATAACTTTTTTATTAATGATTTCCCACATTGAATACTATAATAATTTATAGTAAGTAATATATTGTTTTTAAACCATAAAGTACTGATAATTTGTGGTAATTATGGTTGCAACAAATTTAGCAATACAAACAAATTAACTGTTAATAATTAATTAAAATAAATTATATATATATATATATATATATATATATATATATATATATTACTAACAGTTGCTACAGTTTAGTAAAAGATAGTAGTTTAAATCAGTTTATAACTACATTAATTTTAAATTATTATCTATAGTAATTAATTTTTTATGTGACACATTATTGTTTTTTTTATTTTTTTTTTTATATATTTTACAACAAACTGATTTTAACCAAGTATGACAACATTAAGATCCTGAATTAGTTTATTACACTTAATACAATTAGACGGTCTGTTATGTTTTCTTTGTGTATGTGGATACGTGAATAAAGTCATAAGTGTTTAACCAATTATTTTTATTTACATAATTTGAGTTCAGAAACTGCAGAGATGTTAAAATGATCGTTACTATATAATAATGAAATAATGACTGAAATGGGAAACCATAAACTGTTCACAGTCTAATGAATGGCAATCGTAGCATGGGCGTTCTCGATCGCCGTACTTGTAAAATACAATATTAACGCTCCTAAGGAGTTAGTAGTTAGCCTACCATATATGGTTTGCCTAGAACGTGTGTGCTGGATTGTGTGTGCCTAAAACGTGTGTGGTTCTGCGGGCCTGCAGCTGGATATTATTGTGTGGTCTGTTGTGGAGAGTGTCACGTCACCTTCCGGCGTTTGTCGCAAATTACATCACGGCTGCGTCCGAAACCGCATACTTCCATACTATACAGTACGCTTAAATCAGTATGCGAGCCGAGTAGTATGTCCGAATTCATAGAATTCGAAAATCAGTATGCGAGAAGTACCCGGATGACTTACTACTTCTGGTGAGATTCTGAAGTGCGCATCCCATACACGCTACACTATCCCATGATGCCCCGCGAGAGAATTTATGAATGGACGTGAAGCGAAGCAACTGACGCAGGTAGGTCACGTGACCATGACAAAATGGCGGATGTAGTACGTCCGAATTCCATTCATACTTCTCACATTCATACTGTATAGAACGTACTTTTCTAACGGCCGAGTAGTACGTTTAAATTCAAATGCAGTACCTACTGAGTAGTAGGCGGTTTCGGACGCAGCCCACATCACCCGGACGAAGGAGCTTGGCCGGACGTGGCCCGACCTGAAACAATCGCATAGAATCGAGCACTCAGTTGTTAATATTAGGAGGAAAATAAATATATTTATGCTTTTTTGGAGTCAAACACTTTGGACAACGCTTGAACAAAATTTAACACGATTAAGACTTTTTAACACCTTTTAAGGGCCTTATTTCTCATAATTGATTTATCAATTTTTAATACTTTTTAAGACCCCGTGGAGACCCTGAAAAACACATTTTCCGTCTAAGAATAATAGGCCTAAATAAATGGAGATTTCTCCTTAACTAAGAGAATAAATGAGGGATGTTATATGATCGTTTCTTATGACCATTTAGCATGGACATGTCACAGTCAAAAGCAGGAAATAGGTCTATAAACTACTGTTTATTGCAATAAGTATATAACAAGTTAAATATACAGTTGAAGTAAGAATTATTAGCCCCTCTTTGAATTTTTTTTCTCTTTTGAATATTTCCCAAATGATGTTTAACAGAGCAGGGAAATGTTCACAGTGTGTCTGATAATATTTTTTCTTCTGGAGAAAGTCTTATTTGTTTTATTTTAGCTAGAATAAAAGCAGTTTTTAATTTTTTAAAAGCCATTTTAAGGTCAAAATTATTAGCCCCCTTAAGCTATATTTTTTTTCTATAGTCTACAGAACAAACCATCATTATACAATAACTTGCCTAATTACCCTAACCTGCCTAGTTAACCTAATTAACCTAGTTAAGCCTTTAAATGTTACTTTAAGCTGTATAGAAGTGTCTTGAAAAATATCTAGTCAGATATTATTTACTGTCATCATGACAAAGATAAAATAAATCAGTTATTAGAAATTAGTTATTAAAACTATTATGTTTAGAAATGTGTTGAAAAAAAATCAGCTCTCCGTTAAACAGAAATTGGGGAAAAAAATAAACAGGGGGGCTAATAATTCTGACTTCAACTGTATAAATATATTTGTGATTTTTATTTCCCTAATATTTCCAGCCAGGTTTTAGTGAACTTGCAACATTGTGAAAAACACAGAACATCTAAATATACAGCTGAAGTCAGAATTAATAGCCCCCCTGTTTAATCCCCCCTCCCCCCAATTTCGCTTTAACAGAGAGCAGATTTTTTCAACACATTTCTAAACATAATAGTTTTAATAACTCATTTCTAATAACTGAATTATTTTATCTTTGCCATGATGACAGTAAATAATATTTTTAAAGACACTTCTATACAGCTTAAAGTGACATTTAAAGGCTTAACTAGGTTAATTAGGTTAACTAGGCAGGTTAGTGTAATTAGGCAAGTTATTGTATAACGATGGTTTGTTCTGTAGACTATCGACAAAAATAGCTTAAGGGGCTAATAATTTTGACCTTAAAATGGTTTTAAATTTTTTTTAACTGCTTTTATTTTAGCCAAAATAACACAAATAAGACTTTCTCCAGAAGAAAAAATATTATCAGACATACTGTCAAAGTTCCCTTGCTCTGTTAAACATCATTTGGGAAACATTTAAAAAAGAAAAAATCAAAGGGGGGCTAATTCTGACTTCAACTGTATATATATCTGAACATCTATAATATATGATTTCTGGGGTATTTTATCGAATTTGCGGGCGTCGCGGAGCCACTATGAATATGCGAGAGACTGGTGGAGCTTCAGGGAGAGGTCATAAGATTGGACAAAAGATAGAGGCGATCACTCCGTCCGCGTCACAGCATCTCAAAACACTGGATATACAGTACAATGGTTGCAACAAAGAGAACATCACTTGCGTGAGTCGTGCCAATAAACTGTATAAACAGGGTTCGCACTGCATCTGTATGTATTTTAGCTACTGTGACACACAGCAATCACTCAAGCCCCCACTCATCATTTATCTCCTCGCATGTTGTAGCTGCTGATGTATAATATATGTTTGCGCACTTGCGTCTTCTCTGCTTGTAAACTCATAAACAGACACTTGCGATCGGTTTATGACAGCGGCCAGATCAGCAAGTATCAATCGAGTCACTAAATGTGATTATCAGCCGATACCGATCTTTGGTCAATCAATTAGAGCATCCCTAGTAAATATATTAAGTAACGGACCATTATAATAATAATAATAATAATATTAATAATTCCTTACATTTATTTAGCACTTTTTCTGGACACTCAAAGTGCTTTACACATTGGGGTAAATCTCCTCATCCACCACCAGTGTGCAGCATCCACCTGGATGACGCAACGGCAGCCATATTGAGCCAGACCGCACACCACACACCAGCTGATTGGTGGAGAGGAGACTCTGATGGTTAGGAGGCCTGATGGACAGAGGCCAGTGGGCAGATTTGGCCAGGATGACGGGGTTGAACCCCTACTCTTTTTCGAAGGACATCCTGGGATTTTTAACGACCACAGAGAGTCAGGACCTTGGTTTAACGTCTCATCCGAAAGACGGCGCTCACTGAGCAGAATAGAGTTCCTGTCACTATACTGGGGGATTAAGACCCACACAGACCACAGGTTGGGCGCCTCTTGCTGGTCTCACTAACACTACTTCCGGCAGCAACCTAGCTTTCCCATGTGATCTTCTATTCAGGTATTATCTGTAAGTGATTCTAATCGGGCATGTGGAGAATCAATTTGTATCATTATACTCATTTCATTTCAGGCGTAATAATCAACTAGCTGCTGTATCATGGCTGTAGGATATTACGCAACTCCTGAAAACAGTCCCCCACCCTGAACTAATCACTAGGTTGTTTGAGGAACTAAACAAATCTGATTTTATGGCATCCACCCCACCCTCACAAGCCCAAAGGAAGTAATCAGTAATGTATACATAGTCATACCTATAACATACTATTCTTAGAATTTAAAGAATGCAAAGAACATTAGGAGAAACTTAAATAAAACTGTATTAAATCCAGAGGAAAGATTTTAAAGTGTTCAAACTTAAATAGAATTTAAAAAAAAATCCACAGGAAAGGTTTTAAAGTGTTCAAACTTAAATAGAATTGTAATAAATCCAGAGGAAAGGTTTTAAAGTGTTCAAACTTAAATAAAATTAAAAAAAAAAAAAACAGAGGAAAGGTTTTAAAGTGTTCAAACTTAAATAAAATTAAAAAAAATCCACAAAAAAGGTTTTAAAGTGTTCAAACTTAAATAAAATTTTAATAAATCCAGAGGAAAGGTTTTAAAGTGTTCAAACTTAAATAGAATTGTAATAAAATCCAGAGGAAATGTTTTAAAGTGTTCAAACTTAAATAAAATAAAAAAAAAAAATCCAGAGGAAAGGTTTTAAAGTGTTCAAACTTAAATAGAATTGTAATAAATCCAGAGGAAATGTTTTAAAGTGTTCAAACTTAAATAGAATTGTAATAAAATCCAGAGGAAAGTTTTTAAAGTGTTCAAACTTAAAAAAAATAAAAAAAAAAATACAGAGGAAAGATTTTAAAGTGTTCAAATTTAAATAGAATTGTAAAAAATCCAGAGGAAAGGTTTTAAAGTGTTCAAACTTAAATAGAATTGTAATAAATCCAGAGGAAAGATTTTAAAGTGTTCAAACTTAAATAAAATTGTAATAAAATCCAGAGGAAAGGTTTTAAAGTGTTCAAACTTAAATAGAATTGTAATACAATTCAGAGGAAAGATTTTAAAGTGTTCAAACTTAAATAGAATTGTAAAAATCCAGAGGAAAGATTTTAAAGTGTTCAAACTTAAATAGAATTGTAAAAAAAATCCAGAGAAAATGTTTTAAAGTGTTCAAACTCAAATAAAATTGTAATAAATCCAGAGGAAAGATTTTAAAGTGTTCAAACTTAAATAAAATTAAAAAAAAATCCAGAGGAAAGGTTTTAAAGTGTTCAAACTTAAATAAAATAAAAAAAAATCCAGAGGAAAGGTTTTAAAGTGTTCAAACTTAAATAAAATAAAATAAAATCCAGAGGAAAGATTTTAAAGTGTTCAAACTTAAATAGAATTGTAATAAAATCCAGAGGAAAGTTTTTAAAGTGTTCAAATTTAAATAGAATTGTAATAAAATCCAGAGGAAAGATTTTAAAGTGTTCAAACTTAAATAGAATTGTAATAAAATCCAGAGGAAAGATTTTAAAGTGTTCAAACTTAAATAGAATTGTAATAAAATCCAGAGGAAAGATTTTAAAGTGTTCAAACTTAAATAGAATTGTAATAAAATCCAGAGGAAAGATTTTAAAGTGTTCAAACTTAAATAGAATTGTAATAAAATCCAGAGGAAAGATTTTAAAGTGTTCAAACTTAAATAGAATTGTAATAAATCCAGAGGAAATGTTTTAAAGTGTTCAAACTTAAATAAAATTGTAATAAATCCAGAGGAAATGTTTTAAAGTGTTCAAACTTAAATAGAATTGTAATAAAATCCAGAGGAAAGATTTTAAAGTGTTCAAACTTAAATAAAATTGTAATAAAATCCAGAGGAAAGATTTTAAAGTGTTCAAACTTAAATAGAATTGTAATAAATCCAGAGGAAATGTTTTAAAGTGTTCAAACCTAAATAGAATTGTAATAAATCCAGAGGAAATGTTTTAAAGTGTTCAAACTTAAATAGAATTGTGAAAAATACAGAGGAAAGATTTTAAAGTGTTCAAACTTAAATAGAATTGTAATAAAATCCAGAGGAAAGATTTTAAAGTGTTCAAACTTAAATAGAATTGTAATAAAATCCAGAGGAAAGATTTTAAAGTGTTCAAACTTAAATAGAATTGTAATAAAATCCAGAGGAAAGATTTTAAAGTGTTCAAACTTAAACAGAATTGTAATAAATCCAGAGGAAATGTTTTAAAGTGTTCAAACTTAAATAAAATTGTAATAAATCCAGAGGAAAGATTTTAAAGTGTTCAAACTTAAATAAAATTGTAATAAATCCAGAGGAAAGATTTTAAAGTGTTCAAACTTAAATAGAATTGTAATAAAATCCAGAGGAAAGATTTTAAAGTGTTCAAACTTAAATAAAATTGTAATAAATCCAGAGGAAATGTTTTAAAGTGTTCAAACTTAAATAGAATTGTAATAAATCCAGAGGAAAGGTTTTAAAGTGTTCAAACTTAAATAGAATTGTAAAAAATACAGAGGAAAGATTTTAAAGTGTTCAAGCTTAAATAGAATTGTAATAAAATCCAGAGGAAAGATTTTAAAGTGTTCAAACTTAAATAGAATTGTAATACAATTCAGAGGAAAGATTTTAAAGTGTTCAAATTTAAATAGAATTGTAAAAAAATCCAGAGGAAAGGTTTTAAAGTGTTCAAATTTAAATAGAATTGTAAAAAATCCAGAGGAAAGGTTTTAAAGTGTTCAAACTTAAATAGAATTGTAATAAAATCCAGAGGAAAGATTTTAAAGTGTTCAAACTTAAATAGAATTGTAATAAATCCAGAGGAAAGATTTTACAGTGTTTAAACTTAAATAGAATTGTAAAAAAAAATCCAGAGGAAATGTTTTAAAGTGTTCAAACTTAAATAGAATTGTAATAAATCCAGAGGAAAGGTTTTACAGTGTTTAAACTTAAATAGAATTGTAATAAAATCCAGAGGAAAGGTTTTAAAGTGTTCAAACTTAAATAGAATTGTAATAAATCCAGAGGAAAGATTTTAAAGTGTTCAAACTTAAATAAAATTGTAATAAAATCCAGAGGAAAGGTTTTAAAGTGTTCAAACTTAAATAGAATTGTAATACAATTCAGAGGAAAGATTTTAAAGTGTTCAAACTTAAATAGAATTGTAAAAATCCAGAGGAAAGATTTTAAAGTGTTCAAACTTAAATAGAATTGTAAAAAAAATCCAGAGAAAATGTTTTAAAGTGTTCAAACTCAAATAAAATTGTAATAAATCCAGAGGAAAGATTTTAAAGTGTTCAAACTTAAATAAAATTAAAAAAAAATCCAGAGGAAAGGTTTTAAAGTGTTCAAACTTAAATAAAATAAAAAAAAATCCAGAGGAAAGGTTTTAAAGTGTTCAAACTTAAATAAAATAAAATAAAATCCAGAGGAAAGATTTTAAAGTGTTCAAACTTAAATAGAATTGTAATAAAATCCAGAGGAAATTTTTTAAAGTGTTCAAATTTAAATAGAATTGTAATAAAATCCAGAGGAAAGATTTTAAAGTGTTCAAACTTAAATAGAATTGTAATAAAATCCAGAGGAAAGATTTTAAAGTGTTCAAACTTAAATAGAATTGTAATAAAATCCAGAGGAAAGATTTTAAAGTGTTCAAACTTAAATAGAATTGTAATAAAATCCAGAGGAAAGATTTTAAAGTGTTCAAACTTAAATAGAATTGTAATAAAATCCAGAGGAAAGATTTTAAAGTGTTCAAACTTAAATAGAATTGTAATAAATCCAGAGGAAATGTTTTAAAGTGTTCAAACTTAAATAAAATTGTAATAAATCCAGAGGAAATGTTTTAAAGTGTTCAAACTTAAATAGAATTGTAATAAAATCCAGAGGAAAGATTTTAAAGTGTTCAAACTTAAATAAAATTGTAATAAAATCCAGAGGAAAGATTTTAAAGTGTTCAAACTTAAATAGAATTGTAATAAATCCAGAGGAAATGTTTTAAAGTGTTCAAACCTAAATAGAATTGTAATAAATCCAGAGGAAATGTTTTAAAGTGTTCAAACTTAAATAGAATTGTGAAAAATACAGAGGAAAGATTTTAAAGTGTTCAAACTTAAATAGAATTGTAATAAAATCCAGAGGAAAGATTTAAAGTGTTCAAACTTAATAGAATTGTAATAAAATCCAGAGGAAAGATTTTAAAGTGTTCAAACTTAAATAGAATTGTAATAAAATCCAGAGGAAAGATTTAAAGTGTTCAAACTTAAACAGAATTGTAATAAATCCAGAGGAAATGTTTTAAAGTGTTCAAACTTAAATAAAATTGTAATAAATCCAGAGGAAAGATTTTAAAGTGTTCAAACTTAAATAAAATTGTAATAAATCCAGAGGAAAGATTTAAAAGTGTTCAAACTTAAATAGAATTGTAATAAAATCCAGAGGAAAGATTTTAAAGTGTTCAAACTTAAATAAAATTGTAATAAATCCAGAGGAAATGTTTTAAAGTGTTCAAACTTAAATAGAATTGTAATAAATCCAGAGGAAAGGTTTTAAAGTGTTCAAACTTAAATAGAATTGTAAAAAATACAGAGGAAAGATTTTAAAGTGTTCAAGCTTAAATAGAATTGTAATAAAATCCAGAGGAAAGATTTTAAAGTGTTCAAACTTAAATAGAATTGTAATACAATTCAGAGGAAAGATTTTAAAGTGTTCAAATTTAAATAGAATTGTAATACAATTCAGAGGAAAGATTTTAAAGTGTTCAAATTTAAATAGAATTGTAAAAAAATCCAGAGGAAAGGTTTTAAAGTGTTCAAACTTAAATAGAATTGTAAAAAATCCAGAGGAAAGGTTTTAAAGTGTTCAAACTTAAATAGAATTGTAATAAAATCCAGAGGAAAGATTTTAAAGTGTTCAAACTTAAATAGAATTGTAATAAATCCAGAGGAAAGATTTTACAGTGTTTAAACTTAAATAGAATTGTAAAAAAAAATCCAGAGGAAATGTTTTAAAGTGTTCAAACTTAAATAGAATTGTAATAAATCCAGAGGAAAGGTTTTACAGTGTTTAAACTTAAATAGAATTGTAATAAAATCCAGAGGAAATGTTTTAAAGTGTTCAAACTTAAATAAAATTGTAATAAATCCAGAGGAAAGGTTTTAAAGTGTTCAAAGTATTTTAATAATAAATATGATATATATATTTTTATTATAAGTATTGTTTTTGCCATGTATCATATATGCAAATACAGTATCCTGGATTGCAGAGCTCATACGAGTCCATCACATGACAAAACTATCCACATTTCTTTTTTTTTCTACAGTATTCCACATATTATTCATTTATTCATTAAATTTCCTTCGGCTTATTCCCTGATTATCAGGGGTCACCACAGCGGAATGAACCACCAACTATTCCAGCATATGTTTTACACAGCTCATGCCCTTCCAGCCACAACCCAGTACTGGAAAACACCCATACACACTCATTCACACACACACACACACTCATACGCTACGGCCAATTTAGTTTATCAAATTCACCTATAGCGCATGTGTTTGGACTGTGGGGGAAAGTGAAGCAACCGGAGGAAACACACTTGAACACGGGGAGAACATGCAAACTTCATACAGAAATACCAACTGGCTCAGACTCGAACCAGCGACCTTCTTTCTGTGATGCGACAGTAAGCTACCTTACGTACCTCCCCCACATATTATTAGCTCATTTTTATTCTTACTCCTAATGCAGTGTTTTAAAGCAGTAAAGGCTGTTTGGTTTTTGCTATAGACATTGTAATGCTAATGGAAAGCAGACTGAACAGCATCTCTAAACCGCTGACCTCATTTTACATGACTTTTCAATTTCCTCATTTATTTCTTCCCTAATTTTAATCTCCAAATAAGGATATGACACATCCGGCTGACAAAACACTGTATTTCCTCTTAAAAGTCATTCATAACATGTGTCATTTAGATTTAGTTAATAATAAGTTATTGAGACTTTGTCCTCCTGACCTCATCTTACATGACTGTTGATGATCTAGTAAATTTCACCATTTATTTCCTCTCTAATTTCCATCTCCAAATAAAGATATGTTGCATTCGATTGACCAAAGCACTGTATTTCCGCCTTAAAACTCATTCATTGTGTCATTTTTACAATGCGTCACTGAGATTTAGTTAATAATAAACTTTAACAAATCCATCTGTTACTTTAATGAGGTGTTTTATCTGAAATATCCCCTCTAAATCAGTGATTTGGTCATTAAATAAAAATGTTGACCCATTATTTTAGACATCTTTTTTTAGTGAAAATATTTTACAATTTTACCTGCATGATAAAACATTTTGCAGTGCATGTTATAGTGTATTATCCTATAGTGTTTTATAACTCTAGCTTGTATACATCAGGTTTCCTCATGCATTAGAATATTCATGATTATCATACAAGTGTCTATGATCTATTACTGTTAATATTATTATGATTATCTTAGGGTTTATACAACAAAGTCAATATTTTAGAGTAGCTTAGATTAGATTCAACTTTATTGTCATCACACATGTACAAGGCAACGAAATGCAGTTTAGGAGTGCAGGAGTGCAATAACATCAAGTGCAGGATAAAGGTTTTCAATTTGGTTCATTCATTCATTTTCTTTTCAGCTTAATCCCTTTATTAATCTGGGGTCACCACAGCGGAATGAACCGCCAACATATCCAGCAGCGGATGCCCTTCCAGCTGCAATCCATCACTGGGAAACATCCATACCCTCTCATTCACATACATACACCACCGACAATTTAGCTTACCCGAGTCACTTATAGCGCATATTTTTGGACTTGTGGGGGAAACCGGAGCACCCGGAGGAAACCAATGCCAACACGGAGAGAACATGCAAACTCCACACAGAAATGCCAACTGACCCAGCCGAGGCTCGAACCAGTGACCTTCTTGCTGTGAGGCGATCGTGCTACTCACTGCACCACCATGACGCCTCAATTTGGTTCAATATCTGCCAATTTCACAGATATCTGGTCTGACCAAATCTCATTGTAAAGCCGCTAGTTTCTCCCCGATGTTTTCTAATTTGCGGTCTATAGTCACAATCGCCTCTCTCTTCCCTAATGTATCTTATTTCCTCTTTCTAAAGCTACAGGTACCTCTCGTCTCACCTGTCTTCCCCTGAAATGTGTGATGTTTGTGCATGGTGGAGGGGGTCCAATTTTGCTACATGTAAAAGTGTATGTGACAAATAAAGTTTTTTCATCATCATCATCATCATCATCATCATCATTATTATAAGGGTATAAGTTATAAAGTGTAATTATAGAAAAACTATGGGTGATATTTACAGATGGATGTACTATAAACATTATATACAGGTCGTATTAAGTATGAGCAGAGATTTACAATATTAATATATGTACAGGTTGATATTAATAATCAGGGTATGCAGATAGATATGAACATAATTACAAATGTATATGTACAGTGGATATGTACAATATCTGAATCACATTAATATTTTTTCAAAACCAGCAGAATCAGCAAAAGTGTTTCTAATGCAACACATATACTGATTTATTATGTTTTTAATTGATTGTTAGTATTTTTAAAAGAAGCACTGTGTTGTAAAGCAGTTTAAGCACTAATATTATGAGACATTATACAATCATTTAACCAGTAAATCTAGATCTTGCCATATTTGAAAGATATCTGATATCCATCAACTTAATTATGACCAAAGTGAAAAACAACACAAAACATTATTGCACTGTAAAACCCAACAGTCAACTTTATCAAATTAAATGAGTGTAGTTTTGAACTCAGCTATGAAGGTAATGAGTTAATTAAATAACTCATTACTTCAACTTAAATGGAGTAAGTTCATAGTACTCATATAGATTAGTTTATTAACTAAAATGGTTTGAAGCAATCGGTTTCCTTAAACGGTTTGAGTTGCCTTAATTTATTGGGTTTTACAGTACTCAGTTGGTTTGAGTTCTCTTCATTTATTGGGGTTTACTGTGCTCAAATTGCTTCGTTTACTCAAACGGATTAAGTTCACAGTACTCATTAGGATTAGTTTTTGAACTTAAATGGTTTGTTGCAATCGGTTTCCTCAAATGGTTTGAGTTACATTAACTTTTTGGGTTTTACAGTGTGGGATTATTGTGTTTTTATTGTGTATATCATGGCACCATACATCATCATCATCATCGTAATGCTCATAAATTATTTTAATGATTAGTGTCGTTAAAATAATGATGATTATTTCAAGGACTCAAACCAATTAACTCAAATATTCCCTTTCTGTTTTTATTTCGATTAAATCTACACAAGTTTAAATGTATTTATAGTGTAAGGAAGCATAACTTGTTCATGTATTTATTGTTTAATATACAACATGTCATCAATCTTTTAAAAATATTAAAATTATAGGCTATAGTGTAATATACAACACACTGTAAAACCCCAAAAGTTAAGGCAACTCAAACCATTTGAGGAAACCGATTGCAACAAACAATTTAAGTTCAAAAACTAATCCTAATGAGTACTGTGAATATCCATTTGAGTAAACGAAGCAATTTGAGCACAGTAAAACCCAATAAATGAAGAGAACTCAAACTAACTGAGTACTGTAAAACCCAATAAGTTAAGTCAACTCAAACCGTTTGAGGATACAGATAGCAACAAACCATTTGAGTTAATAAACTAATCTATATGAGTACTGTGAACTTACTCCATTTAAGTTGAAGTAATGAGGTATTTAATTAACTCATTACCTTCATCGCTGAGTTCAAAACTACACTCATTTCATTTGATAAAGTTGACTGTTGGGTTTTACAGTGCAAAAATGTTTTGTGTTGTTTTTCACTTTAGTCATAATTCCAAACACTAAGTTCAAACACTGAGTTCAAAACTCTTTTCAAATGAATAGTAAATTTTGAGTTAGCTACACTCATTTCATTTGATAAAGTTGACTGTTGGGTTTTACAGTGCACATAATCAATCATTACATGTTTAAAGAAAGCATAAAATGTTCACGTATTTATAGTGCACTGTAAAAACGTAAATGACAACAAATATTTTACGTTGCTTTAACTTATTTTAAAAAGTTAATCAAGTTTCAACTACACTCTTTAAGTTATACAAAGTTTAACTACATGTTTTTAGTCAGTTTGAGTTGAGATGACTTGAAAAGTTAATTCGATTCAACTTAAAAATGTAAGGCAGCAATAATTATTTTAGTGTATTATATACAACACATTATAAATCATGTTTTTATTTATATTTCTAACTTAAATGTGTAATATTGGCACCAAGAAACCACTGTATTTGTCAACAAGTTTGGAAGGAAAAAGAGGAAGAAAAAATAAGACAATGAAAAGGTATAACAGTTGAAGTTGCAAACATCAATTTATTTCACAGTAACTCAATAACAAAATAAATAAGTCAATAATAACAATAAATAGCATTAAATAATAAATAGTTAAGGAATACTTCATACATATGTTCATATATAACACACAGGAAATCGTCAATATGAGATTCAAGTATTATTTCAGCGTTCAGCAACACAAACGATCATCGCGACAGTCAGACGTCCTCATGAATTCAAACTTATAAAAACAGCTCTACTTGTGAGGCTATGCTAAATATCTACCCTTCAAGTGAAAATATTCAAGTAAGCTAAATCTAAAACCTTTCAAGTATCATTCCTTAAGCTTTTTGTTCGTCATTCAAGTCCATCAAACGTCTCCTCAGTTTGTGTTTACTTCACTTCGCTCTAAAACATTGTAGTCTTATAGTTTTGAGCACCACAGGAGCTCGTTTTTCCAAAAAGGCTTGGATTAAGAAGTTCATCGACTTGTTTAAGAGTTCATTCAGTTCTCAGAACCAAGTCTATGATAGACTGGATAGAGAAGAGCCACCACATATCCATTTCTCCGGCTCTGCTGGTGCTGGTAGATCGCGGTGAAATCCTCCTCCTCCCATACGGAGCTCGGGCATGTAGTGTTCAGGAGCCAGAAATTGTCTTTTTTCTCCCCGTTCCTGGAGATGGAGGACTCGTATGGCATCTGGATAAACTCCTCAGGGCAGTTGCTCATCATTTGTTTAGCTTGCTCTTCAGCTGACTGGAAAGGGAGCACGTTATATGCAGACGCCTCAGTCTGCAGAGTCTCCACGGATCCCTCCTCGGTGTAGATCTGCATGAAAACCACCATGCACAAAATGAGCAGCCAGCGTTTAACCGGGTTCTTTTCGGCTGGTGGGAGATATTTGCGCACTTTGGCTGGGTACATGACCCTTGTGTTCCTCTTGCGCGGCCGAATTGGAGCTCCGCGCTGCGGGAAACCGCCGGGCTGCTGTGGCTCCGGGATCCGCTCAAAGGTGAAGATTTCCGGCTCGGTGTTGCGCTGCATCATCGGTCTGAAGCCGAACTGCGGTTGTGGCTGGAAGAAGTTGTTTGACGGTAATGTGAAAATCAGACTGTCTGATCTGGTCAGCATTGTTAGTTCAGGTCGGTTCCAGAATGCGGTATTTGCTCTGTGTCTCTGGATCGCAAAAGTGACTTCTCTAACTTCAGAGTGAGGTCTATATATTTTGGTTTTAAGAGACGCCCATAGAGAAAAGCCACACCCTTCAGATGGAAAATAGTGGGATTTTCACACAAAAAAGTACAAGGTTTTAGACTAATGTGAAAGGTTAAGGTTGGAGAATCGTTGAGAGCCATGAAGAGATTGACTACACGAGAGGTTATATAAAATCAAAAACAAAACACATTTTTATAAACCAAACATCATTGGATCACTTTAACTTCTTTAAAAGAAAATTACTTGATTTTATTGTATTTTTCTATCTATCTAAAATGTGTGAACTATATAATGTTTTTTAAGACTGTCAGCTGTTTATATTTTACATTTATTTGTTTCTAAAAATGTAATTCATTTACTAAAAATCATTTAATCACAACCTTAAAGATGAAAAATATTGGGTTTAACAAAAAAAAGTACAAGGTTTTAGACTATTGTGAGAGGTTAAGGAGAGAGAATTGTTGAGAGAGTCATGAAGAGATTTACTTCATGAGAGGTTATTTAAAATAAATCAAAAACAAATTATAAGACATTGTCATTATTTCATTCCATTCATTTCATTTGTCATTTCATTGTTATGTCATTGTTATATCATTTTAAGTATAGAAAGAAAACGATTTTATTTTATTGTCTTTTTCTGTCTATCTCAATGTGTGATTTAATGATTTTTAAGACTGTCGGCTGTTTGTATTTAATATTGATTTATTTTCTATAAATGTAATTCATTAACTAAGAATCATCAAATCACACCATTCACTTAAGAGGGAAAATATTGGCTTTAACAAAAAAGTACAAGGTTTTAGACTAATGTGAGAGGTTAAGGATAGAGAATCATTGAGAGTCATGAAGAGATTTACTTCATGAGAGGTTATATAAAATCAATCAAAAAGAAAACATTTTTATAAACCAATCATTGGATCGCTTCAAGAAAGAAAACGATTTGATTTTATTATATTTTTCTATCTATGTGTGATTTAATGATTTTAAACACTGTCAGCTGTTCACAAAGTTGTTGTTTTTTTTTTAAAGAAAACCATTTGATTTTATTGTTTATTTTTTATTCTAAACGTGTGAACTATATAAGAATTTTAAGACCGTCAGCGGTTTATATTTTACATTTATTTATTTCTAAAAATGTAATTCATTAACTAAAAATCATTGAATCACACCATTCACTTAAGATGGAAAATATTGGGTTTAACAAAAAAAGTACGAGGTTTTAGACTAATGTGAGAGGTTAAGGATAGAGAATCGTTAAGAGAGCCATGACGAGATTGATTTCACGAGAGGTTATATGAAATCAAAAACAAAACAAGTTTTTATAAACCAAACATCACTGGATCACTTTATGTATCACAAAGTCATTTTCTTAAAGAAAACCATTTCATTTTATTGTATTTTTTTTTATCTAAATGTGTGAACTATATTATAATTTTTTTAGGACTGTCAGCGGTTTATATTTTACATTTATTTATTTTTTAGAAATGGCTAAAAAACATTAAATCACACCCTTCAGGGAAATATTGCATTTAACAAAAAAAGTCCAGGGTTATAGACTAATGTGAGAGGTTAAGGAGAGAATCGTTGAAAGAGTTTATATTTTACATTTATTTATTTATTTCCAGTAATGAAATTCATTACCTAAAAATCATCACTTTAAGTATACCACAATGTTTTTTTAAGTAAACAGTTTGATCTTTTTTTTTTAGGTAAATGAGGGAATTATAATGACTGTAAGACAGTC
Organism: Danio kyathit; assembly: GCA_903798195.1. NCBI lineage: Eukaryota > Metazoa > Chordata > Actinopteri > Cypriniformes > Danionidae > Danio > Danio kyathit. The sequence continues at coordinate 12,266,081 of LR812523.1, forward strand.
AGCTTTTAATATTTCCTATTCATTTATTTAGAATTTGTCAAATTAAATGTAAATGTGGTAGCCTATGTGGAGGTGCATTGCATTCATATGAGAATCTGTCATTGTGTAAATTATAATTTGACACTACACATAGTTCAAATGTTATTTATTTATTCATTGGTAATTTTGTAGCTATATATTTGTGCCATCTAAAAATGAGTGAAAAGAAGAATAATGTAGGGCTGGTAATGTGCATGCTTGCTATTGTATTTCTCTCAAAAAGTAAAAAAAAGTAGAAAATAAAAAGTAGAAAATAAATATATTTATTTAATTTTATTACATTTATTTAATAAATATGTTCATAATATAGTAGTAAGTATAAATATATAGTGCTCAAAATAAAGTACAACCCTCACAGATCTTCCTTTGAAAATAAAATTTCTATAGGATGCTTTACAATAATATGTTTGTGCATACATTAGATTAGCCAATACCAAAGCCAAAACTGCAAGTAATCTAGCAAAAAACTTAAGATCACAGTCCAAAAATTAGTACACTAAATTAATATGCTGGGGTAAAAAATAAACACAACTTTTTTAAACAGAAAAAATCAAGAGAACATAAAAAAATAAAATATATTTTTTCGAAAATTTGTAGTTTTAGTTAGTATTGCAATAAATTGATAAAATTTAAATGTATTATTTTTCTATTGCTAAAGATGTTAGGTGACCAAACTCTTATTTTAATTAATATAACTGTTTAATGAAACTGTTTTATTTAAATGCACCAAAAATGTGTGTCTACATGTATCTTTGTGTGGTTGTGGCTAGTTGTGTGGACTCTGCTAAATTTAGAAGGATTTGTATATCTATATGGTTATAGTCATCTGTATTTTTTTGCTCAACCCCTTAAAGATATTCAATTACATCATTTTTTAGTGACTCATGCTGAAGCATGCAATCATACTCACTGTGTCTGAATATAATGCTTGGTGCTGTTTCTATGAATTTTTTACCACATTCTGTGTGCATAATTTAAAGTAATATTTATTTTTTGCTTTCTAATGAGGAATTACGCTTACTATATGAAGTTCTGTTTAACTCAAATTTCTTCACCTAACTCATGATCTTCACGGTTCAGTCTTGTTTCCCACATTCTGATAACGCAGGATCACGTAATAACTATTTCTCAAGCCTTATCTTACATGAGAAAAAAACGTTTTTGGTCAAGCATGAATACTGATGGCGTAGTTTAGTCTGAAACTTATTTTCAACAAAATCTAGCCAGTGTAGGCATACTTCTTTTTATCTGAGTTTGCAATTAACACATGAAAGTTATACAATTGTGTTTTGCTATTGAAAAAAAAAAAACACTTTTGGTTTCCCAAAGAACTATTCAGTGAACAGTTATTTAAAGGGCTGTTTATATCTTAGTATGAAGTACATTTGAATAATTCTAGAAAATAAAGTTATTCAAGAAAATCCATAGAATGTTTCCATTCCAAAAAAGTTTCTCATTCTTTAGATTGTTAAAATGTTTTTCAGACTAAACATGTTCAGTAAAAGTGATGTAAAAAGTGAGGTTCACTCACTTTTCAAAGTAAAGTTAACTCATCACTTTTGCTTTAAAAGCAATGGGTTTACTTACAGTACCTTTTTTGAGTAGTCAACAAATCGCTTTAAAAGCAACAGGTTTACTTATTTTTTCTGGGTAAAGTCAACTAATCGCCTTAAAAGCAACAGATTTACTCACTTTTTCTGAGTAAAGTCAACTAATCGCTTTAAAAGCAATGTGTTAATTCACTTTTCTGGGTGAAGTCAACTAATCACTTCAAAAGCAACCGGTTTACTTACTTTTTTTGAGTAAAGTCAACTAATCGATTTAAAAGCCATTGGGGTAAACTTACTTTCCTGGGTAAAGTCAACTAATCACTTTAAAAGTAACAGGTTTACTTATTTTTTCTGGGTAAAGTCAACAAATCGCTTTAAAAGCAATGGGTTTACTCACTTTTTCTGAGTAAAGTCAACAAATCACTTTAAAAGCAACAGGTTAACTTATTTTTTCTGGGTAAAGTCAACTAATCGCCTTAAAAGCAACAGATTTACTCACTTTTTCTGAGTAAAGTCAACTAATCACTTTAAAAGCAGTGGGTTTATTCACTTTTTAAAGTCAACTAATCGCTTTAAAAGCAAAGAGTTTACTTATTTTTTTCTGAGTATAGTCAACTAATCGCTTTAAAAGCAACCGGTTTACTTACTTTTTCTGAGTAAAGTCAACTAATCGATTTAAAAGCAACGGGTTTACTTACTTTCCTGGGTAAAGTCAACTAATCACTTTAAAAGTAACGGGTTTACTTATTTTTTCTGGGTAAAGTCAACAAATTGCTTTAAAAGCAACGGGTTTACTCACTTTTTCTGAGTATAGTCAACAAATCGCATTAAAAGCAACAGGTTTACTTATTTTTTCTGGGTAAAGTCAACTAATCGCCTTAAAAGCAACAGATTTACTCACTTTTTCTGATTAAAGTCAACTAATCGCTTTAAAAGCAGTGGGTTTATTCACTTTTCTGGGTGAAGTCAACTAATCACTTCAAAAGCAACCGGTTTACTTACTTTTTTTGAGTAAAGTCAACTAATCGATTTAAAAGCAATTGGAGTAAACTTACTTTCCTGGGTAAAGTCAACTAATCACTTTAAAAGTAACAGGTTTACTTATTTTTTCTGGGTAAAGTCAACAAATTGCTTTAAAAGCAATGGGTTTACTCACTTTTTCTGAGTATAGTCAACAAATCACTTTAAAAGCAACAGGTTTACTTATTTTTTCTGGGTAAAGTCAACTAATCGCCTTAAAAGCAACAGATTTACTCACTTTTTCTGAGTAAAGTCAACTAATCACTTTAAAAGCAACAGGTTTACTTATTTTTTCTGGGTAAAGTCAACTAATCGCCTTAAAAGCAACAGATTTACTCACTTTTTCTGAGTATAGTCAACTAATCGCTTTAAAAGCAATGTGTTTATTCCTTTTTCTGGGTGAAGTCAACTAATCACTTTAAAAGCAACCGGTTTACTTACTTTTTCTGAGTAAAGTCAACTAATCGATTTAAAAGCAACGGGTTTACTTACTTTCCTGGGTAAAGTCAACTAATCACTTTAAAAGTAACAGGTTTACTTATTTTTTCTGGGTAAAGTCAACTAATCGCCTTAAAAGCAACAGATTTACTCACTTTTTCTGAGTAAAGTCAACTAATCACTTTAAAAGCAACGTGTTTATTCACTTTTTAAAGTCAACTAATCGCTTTAAAAGCAAAGTGTTTACTTATTTTTTCTGGGTAAAGTCAACTAATCGCTTAAAAAGCAATGTGTTTATTCACTTTTCTGGGTAAAGTCAACTAATCACTTTAAAAGCAACCAGTTTACTTACTTTTTCTGGGTAAAGTCAACTAATTGCTTTAAAAGAAACCGGTTAACTCCCCTTTTGTGAGTAAAGTCAACTAATCGCTTTAAAAGAAACGGGTTTACTCACTTTTTCTAAGTAAAGTCAACTAATCGCTTTAAAAGAAACGGGTTTACTCACTTTTTCTAAGTAAAGTCAACTAATCGCTTTAAAAGCAATGGGTTTATTCACTTTTTAAAGTCAACTAATCGCTTCAAAATCAATGGGTTTACTCACTTTGTCTTGAGTATAGTCAACTAATCGTTTTAAAAGCAACGTGTTTATTCACTTTTTTCTGAGTAAAGTCAAATTATCGCTTTAAAACCAATGGGTTTACTCAAATTTTTAAAGTAAAGTCATGTAATCGCTTTAAAAGCAATGGGTTTACTCACTTTTCTGAGTATAGTCAACTAATCACTTTAAAAGCAACAGGTTTATTAACTTTTTTCTGAGTAAAGTCAACTAATAGCTTTAAAATCAATGGGTTTATGCACCTTTTTAATGTAAAGTCAACTAATCGCTTTAAAAGCAACAGGTTTACTCACTTTTTAAAACCAACTAATTGTTTTAAAGCAATGGGTTTACTCAATTTTTCAAAGTAAATCTTTAAACTCTACATATCTACTATATCATGCAGTTTAATCTTTAAAACTATGGAGACCTTTTATTCACAAACATCTATATTTGGCACAAAAACATAATAGGGGCACTTAAATACTGTATGTGGGTCACTTGAAAACACACAGATGCTGTAAACCTTAAGTGTGTTCTTTATGAATGAGCTCCTGCCCTCATATGGACTAATTCATCAGCCGTGATGAATATGATATGAATGAGCGCTTCTGACCAATCAGACGGCAGCACCTGCACTGTAATTCTTTGTTGTTTATCATGAGCACCGGCGGAGGAATGTCTGCTCTAGGTGAAACCTCAGGTCTGGAAACCCTGCCTCAGGCCGGGCATGTTTACTTTAGGAAGGGCTTGCATGTGCTTTGCGTCACCTTACTAAGTTTAACGCTCAAGTTCACACACATTTGAGAGCGAATGCACTCGTGGGTGTGAACGGCGAGCTTGTATGACTGATGGTTTCAGTAGTGTGAAGCAATGCAGCTTGGTATGTGAAGGATTTAACATTGTGCTTGTGCTTTCATGCTAAACGTATCCGTGTCTTAAATCATGCATTTCATTATTGAAGTAGATTAGAGCGATTTTATTAGCGCTAAACATGAGGATGGTAGCATTACACTTGCAAAAGGCATTATGAATTATTGCAGATTTATCTGATGGATGGATTTAACCTCATAAAACCCAATCAAAATGGATAGAGGCCTTAAAATGATCAACATTATCAAACTACACTGATAACATTGGTCTACATACCCTCTGTTCACTGATTCATTGAAGGCTTTTTAGTGGTTTTCCAAAAATAAAAATGATTAGAGCGATTTTATTAGCGCTAAACAGGAGGATGGTAGCATTACACTTGCAAAAGGCATTATGAATTATTGCAGACTCATCTGATGAATGGATTTAACCTCATAAAAACCATTCAAAATGGATAGAGGCCTTAAAATTATCAACATTATCAAACTTTATACTGATAACATTGGTCAAACCTACTGTTCACTGATTCATTGGAGGCTTTTTAGTGGTTTTCCAAAAATAAAAAATGTTAAAATATGAATATTTCAAGTCCACAATTACTGGACTGAATCAGTGTATGATTTTATTACACATGACCTCATCTTTTAAATATGCATATGGGTGACATGGTGGAGGCCACTGGTTCGAGTCCTGGCTGGGCCAGTTGGCATTTCTGTGTGGAGTTCGCATGTTCTCCCTGTGTTGGCGTGGGTTTCCTCCGGGTGCACCGGTTTCCCCCACAGTGCAAAGACATGTGCTATAAGTGAATTGGATTAACTAAACAGACTGTAGTGTATGAGTGTGTGTGAGTGTGTATGGATGTTTCCCGGTACTGGGTTGCAGCTGGAAGGGCATCAGCTGTGTAAAACATATGCTGGAATAGTTGGCGGTTCATTCCGCTGTGGCGACCGCTGATAAATAAAGGGACTAAGTGGAAGAAAAATTAATAAATGAATGAATGAAATATGTATATGCATGTATAATATATTAAATATTAAATATCTATCCGATTTTTTTTCTCACTCAAGGTTCTTGGTAGGCACTGATGTTTCCATAAGAAAGATTTATTCACAGGACCTTTTCATTGCATTAGCAAAAACAGATCTCTTAAAGGGATATTTCACCAAGTCAAAGGTGAGCAAATGATGACAGAATTTATAGGTGTAAAAATATGAATACCAAATGTGATCTATTAAAAGTATGTTTTTCCCTCAAGATTCTGATGGTTCCTTTTCTTTATGATGAAAAAAGATTCTTTAGATTATTAAAATGTTCTGTGCAGTAGCTAAAACAGATCTCTTAAAGGCACAGTTCACCATTTATTCACCCTTGAAGATATTTGGAAAATAGTTGGAAACCAGTATTTGTTTTTCCTTATATGAATATACTGTAAATGGTTATAAGTTTCCATTTTTGACAGTATCGTGTTGTGTCTAACAAAACAAAAAACTAGTTTGAAACAAGTCAAGGGTGAGCAAATAATGACAGAATTTATGGATGAAAAAATGTTAACAAATGAACACCAAATATGATCTAGAAATGTTGTTTTCTCTCAAGGTTCTTAATTGACTCTGATGGGTCCACACAGATCTTTTTAACATCCATAGAAACTTTTTAACGCACAAAATGATCTTTATAATGTAAAAAGGTTATTTAGATTATTAAAATGTTCTGTGCAGTAACTAAAACAGATCTCTTTAGGGGATAGTTTACCCAAAAATGTAAATTCTGTCATCATTTACTTTTACTTACCCTTGAAGATATATTGTATATTGTTGGAAACCAGTATTGACTGCCTTTAGTATTTGTTTTTCCTACTATAGATATGCTGTCAATAGTTATCAGGTTCCATCATTTTTCAAACATTTTCTTTTGAGTTTGTGGAAATAAAAATGTATATAATCTAGTTCCAAAATAACTATATATATATAGATATATATATATATTAAAAGTTATATTATTTGTTTTTTAAAAATCTCATTTCATTCAAAACTATAGCAGTTCAAAGACATCCAAAAGTCTCCTGGTCCATCGCTTCTTCAATTCACAGAACAGTTGAACAGAACAAAAGAATAAGAAAAAAAGCTGCTCTGAGGGGTTTGTAACAAATCAAGGGTGAGCAAATGATGACAGAATTTATGGGTGAAAAAAAAAAAAAAAATATGAACACCAAATATGATTTTTCCACAAGGTTCTTAATTGGCTCTGATGGTTCCATAAAGAACATTTATCATCCTTAGAAACTTTTCATTCCACAAAATTATCTTTATGGTGTAAAAAGGTTTCTTTAGATTATGTTCTGTGCAGCAACTAAGATCTCTTAATGGGATAGATTACCCAAAAATGAAAATTGTGTCATCATTTACACAGTAAAAAATGCAGGGTACCACACAATTCCTACATGTTGTTCCAACACAAATAGATTAAGTTAACTTAATCGTTTTTACAAATTTAAGTGGATTGAACATAAGACAATTAAGTTGTCCCAAAAAGCCTTATGAATTGTGTTGTTTCAACTCATTTTAAATAAGTAGTTTAAACAAGCAGCAAAAGTCATTGTTTAATGTACTCACTCTTCAAGATTTGTTGAAAATTGTCGGAAACCAGTATTGACAGCTATAGTATTTGTTTTCCTACTTTCCTACTATGTATATACTGTTAATGGTTATCAGTTTCCATCATTTTTCAATATATCGTATTTTGTGTTCGACAGAACAAAAGAGGAAGACAAAATGCTCAGACTGTTTTTAACAAATCAGGGGTGAGCAAATGATGACAGACTTTATAGGTGAAAAATGTTAAAATATGCACACCAAATATAATCTAGAAATCTTCCCCCCTCAAGGTTTTTAATGGACTCTGATGGGTCCATAAAGAACTTTTAACATCCATAGAAATGTTTCATTGCACAAAATATATTTTTTAATGATGATATTTTTAATGAAGATTCTTTTTATTAATAAAATGTTTCGTGCAGTAACCTATCTCTTAAAGGGATAGTTCACCCAAAAATGAAAATTCTATCATCATTTACTTACCCTTGAAGATATATGGAAAATTGTTGGAAACCAGTATTGACTGCTATAGTATTTGTCATTCGTACAATGGATATACTGTAAATGGTTATCAGTTTCCAAAATTTTTCATGTTCAGCTGAACAAAAGGAAAAAAAAACTTTTCAGAATTGTACTTTTTTGAGTGAACCATATCCTCTAGTGTCCAAACTCAATTATGGAGGGCCAGTATCCTGCTGAGTTTAGTTCCAGCCTCATTCAACACACCTGGCTGGAAGTTTCTAGTATACCTAGAAAGAGCTTGATTAGCTGGTTCAGGTGTGTTTAATTAGGGTTGGAACTAAAATATGCAGGGCACCGGCCCTAGAACTGAGATCAGGCACCCCTGCCCCAAGTAATTTAAAGGTTCAAGAAACCTAAAATTCTTCTACATGGTGTTAAAACCCCATTTTAAAGTCTTCATTTTCAAGAGTGTGCATTGTGTTATTTATTTTGCCACCATACAGAAATTTGCTCATAAATTTACAATACACTGAACTGAACTTGATCTGTGAAAACTGGACTGAAGCAGATTCAATTTACTAGAACGTCATTTACGTTAAGCTGCTTAGACACAATCTACATTGTAAAATCGCTATAGATTGAATTGAATACAACTAAGCACTTAAATACAATTTTTACAAAGACACTGGGAGACAAAGAGTGAGGCTTTTAACACTCATGCTATACGGGGTTAATGTGTTCTGACTGTTGTCTGTATTTTCTCAGAGCTGGAAGGGAACAGTTCTCATGAGCATGTCTGACTGAACGTAATTGTGTTCTTGCAGTGGCAGCAGATGCAAGCTGACAGGCAGAACAGTGAGCATCAGAGTTCTTGGTTTGTTAGCGGAATGTGGGTCATTGTTCGCGGGCAATTCTCATTATATCGTCTCCTTGATGCCAAGTGTCTACGTGCTGATTTTCATGACAGCCTGACGTCATTTTCCCCTGCAGTTCTGCTCATTAAAGACAGGGGGCGAACGGTTTCACTTTCATAAATGATATGTTTTAACTGTATTTGACTTTGGCAGAATGTTTTTTGTTTGTTTGTTTGTTTGGTAGAGGAAGTTATCAGCGGTTCATTCTGATGTGGTGAACCCCGACAAATAAGAGAATAAGCTGAAGTGAATAAATGAATGAAGAAGTTATTCAAACTAAAGTTGGTTAAAAACTTAAATTTAAATCAATTGCTTCAGTAAATGAAACTGTTATTAACAACATATTATAACTATATATAAAAAAAACTATACTGTCGTTTTATTTTTTGCATTTGTTAAAATACATTTTACTTAAAATTTGTACTTTTTGACTTTAAATTTGACTTTAATAAACAGACATTTAAGACTTTTGGGGTCTCACTTTATATTAAGTGGTCTTAACTACTATGTACTTGCATCAGAAAATAAATACAATGTGCTTACTGTGTTCATAATGTATTGAAGTACACTTCTGGTGCTCTTGAGGTGGGATACGGGTTAGGGTTCACTGCTAATGTAATCAAAGAAATTAAGTAGATTAGATTAGATTAGATTCAACTTTATTGTCATTACACATGTACAAGCACAGGGCAACGAAATGCAGTTTAGGTCTAACCAGGAGTGCAATAGCAGCAAGTGCAGGATACTGGTATAAGTTATAAAGTGCAGTTATAGAAAAACTATGGTGATATTTACAAATGGATGTACTATGAACATTACATGCAGGTTGTATTAGCTATGAACAGAGATTTACAATAGATGGATAAATGTACAGGTTGCTATTAATAATCAGAAGTGTGCAGATAGATAAACAATTACAAATGCATATGTACAGTGGGTGTGTACATAATTACAAATGTGCAGTGGGTATGTACAGTTCAAATAAATGAATCAGTGCAATGTAGTGCAATGAATATGTGCAATTTCTAAATGTGCAAATGTTAAATAGTGCAGTGATTATGAGGAGGGTGGGGGGTGTATTAGGGGCAAAAGAGTCAGTGGGGGGCAGAGTTCAAAAGGGAGACAGCTCTGGGGAAAAAGCTGTTCCTTAGTCTGCTAGTTTTTGTCCGGGGGAGCCTGAAGCGCCTGCCGGAAGGCAGGAGAGAAAACAGTCTGTGAGCAGGGTGAGAGGAATCCTTAAGAATACTGCGTGCTTGTTATTACATTATAGATGTAATAACACTCAGGTATTTAATCAATCATAAGTACAGTGCATAAACCTGTATTTACACAATAAGTACAATGCAACAAATTATTATTTTTAGTGTAAATCCATATTACTTAAGAGCACCTAATATACTGTAAAGTGAGACCCAAAATTCTTAAATGTCTGTTTGTTAAAGTCTGTTTATTTTAACAAATAAAAGAAATAAAATGACAGTATAATTTTTTTATTTATAATTACAGTATGTTGTTGATTGAACAGTTTACTGAAGCAATTGATTTAAATTTAAGTAAGTTATTTGGTATAAAACACAACCAATATGCATTTAGGCATCTATAAAATTAATATACAATACATGCAAAAACCAACATGACAAGATATCCAACAATAATATGAATGACGCTTCAAATTAGGGTGTATAAAGTACAGTAAGTTCTGCAAATAAATAAAATAGAATCAATTGAATTAAAAGCTAAATTAATATATATATATATTTATTGCTGTCGCCTCACAGCAAGAAGGTCGCTGGTTCGAGCCTAGACTGGGTCAGTTGGCATTTCTGTGTGGAGTTTGCATGTTATTCCTGCGTTCGCGTGGGTTTCCTCCGGGTGCTCCGGTTTCCCCCACAGTCCAAAGACATGCAGTACAGGTGAATTGGGTAGGCTAAATTGTCTGTAGTGTATGAGTGTGTGAATGAGTGTGTGTGGATGTTTCCCAGAGATGGGTTGAGGCTGGAAGGGCATTCGCTGCATAAAAACGTGCTGGATAAGTTGGTGGTTCATTCCGCTGTGGCGACCCCAGATTAATAAAGGGACTAAGCCAAAAAGAAAATGAATAAATGAATGATATACAGTATAGATATATATATATATATTTTTTTTTATTAACAAATAAAAAAATGTATAAAGGTGGGACATTAATAAATGTAAATGATTTGAAGCAAAAAAAAAAAATCTAAACAATATATATATATATATATATATATATATATATATATATATATATATATATATATATATATATATACAGTATATAGCAATATCACACATGTAACAGTGCAATATGGCTGTATATCGGCACTGGTGGGAGGTGTGCAATTTAGAGATCTGCGCGAGACAAAATTTTTAATCCCGCTGTCGCCAGGTTTTAGTCCGAACCCGACCGCTCCCGCTTATATTCAGCATTTGTTCTCTCACTGTCCGGCCCACCCCGTTTTCTACCCGAAGCGACTGTTTCCGCTAACAGACGGGGGGGATGATGTGTTTGCGAACAGAAGAGCGAAACCAAAAACCACCCAGCTAGATGATACAACAAGCTGTCTATATAACAAGCTGTCTGTATAAACACACACGCACATAGACAGCACCAAGCGAGCGACACACAGCATCACACTTTCTCTCATTCACACACACACACACACACACACACATGTTTGTTTTTGTGAAAAGTGGGTACATTACATAGGCTTCCATTCATTTTATACATATCAAACTGTATATTATATTGCCCTCACCCCACCCTACCCCTAAACCCAACCATCACAGGAGACAGTGTACAGCTTTACTCCCCGAAAAAACTCATCCTGTGTGATTTATAAGCTTTTTGAGACGTGAGGACGTCACCAATGTCCTCATATTTCACCTGCTTTTTGTAATACCTGTGTCATACCTATGTCATTATACAGATTTGTGTCCTGATATGTCCCAAAAACACGTACACACACACACACACACACACACACACACACACACACACACACACACAAACACACACACACACACACACACACACACACACACACACACACACACACACACATTCGCACACACACAGACAGCACCAAACAAGCGACACACAGCATCACTCTCTCTCATTCACACACATACACACACACATAAACAGCATCCAGGGGATTGCGTGCGTGTTTGCTCGCTCGAGAGCGATATTGTTAGACCGCCCGCTCCAGTTCAAAATACATCAGTTACCGACCACTCCCGTGCTTTATTTGGAAATTTATTCCCGCGCCGCAAGAAATCTGGTCGGGTCCCACGGCTCCCACGGTACAGCCGCGAGACTGCAGACCTCTAGTGCAATGTGTCCCAGCAGTGCCGATATACAGCCATGTTGCACTGCTTTGAGTGTGATATTGTGTTTATACAACAGTACAACGACATTCATTCATTCATTCATTCATTCATTTTCTTGTCGGCTTTGTCCCTTGCGGGGTCGCCACAGCGGAATGAACCGCCAACTTATCCAGCACGATTTTACGCAGCGGATGCCCTTCCAGCCGCAACCCATCTCTGGGAACTTCCACACACACATTCACACTCATACACTATGGACAATTTAGCTTACCCAATTCACCTGTACTGCATGTCTTTGGACTGTGGGGGAAACCGGAGCACCCGGAGGAAACCCACGCGAACCCAGGGAGAACATGCAAACTCCACACAGAAACGCCAACTGACCCAGCCCAGCCGAGGTTCGAACCTGCGACCCAGCGACGTTCTTGCTGTGAGGCAACAGCACTACCTACTGCGCCACTGGGTTGCCCAGTACAACGACATAATATTGTAAATAAAAAAGCTTATCAAACACGGAGAGTCTTAAAACCCTTTTATAAGAGGAACTACTTTTTTCCACCATTCATTCACGTCTGCAGCTGACGTCAGAACAGCAGAAACCGGTGCTACTTTACAAACGTCACTTTACAGCTTCGAATGATTCTCTAGAGTAATTACAAGAGTGATGATACAACAGGTAATTTTGCTCACATTTTAAAATGATAAGGCTGAACGGCATGAAATGCCATCAGTCTACAGAGATTTCCCAGTATTTCTCTGTTGCAATCGGAAGATCACAATAATGAATCCCGAAAAAGCCAAAGCAAAGCAAACACTAGCAGATTACTTTGATATAAATACAGCACTACAACATACAAAGGAGAGAGATCAACTTAGATTGTCACTTACCAGTTTTACAAAGATTTGATCAGCTGTAGTTAGAAACTGCGCTGAGTTTTTCTCTTTATTATCACTAATTATGCGGTCTCTGTCGCCATTTTGTGGCAGAACATCAACCATCTTTGCTCTGCTCAGTAGGGTTGGGGGATGTTGACCAATTTGGCATCGTACGATGTCTAATGTAAAACATCGCGATGGACGATGGCATCGTCGTCGTGGGTGGGGGTGGTTGCTGTTAAATATCAAATAATTCATAACGAACTAATTAATTGTAGCCTATCGTTTTCACTACCTGACCCACATGGTCTTTGCTTTACCCATAACCAAACCATAAATAAATAAAGTTATACACAAATTACCACCTGTCAATCACTTTTTTTCCGCGGGACTCTGGCATGAATAAGCAGAGTGATCTGTGTCGTTATAATGGCTTTTTCCCACAGCTGGTGGAGGAGACGAGAGTTCGTTTGAAGTTCACTGTGACTTGTATTGTGATTGATGATAACTTCCTTATTTTATTATTATTATGAGGAAATAATATCAAGTATAGATGCTAGGGCTCGACCGTTTTGGTCGCATATGCGCCCGGAATTTTATGCGACCTAAAAATATATTTGGAAGCATTTGTGCCAGTGCATGAATTGTTACTGTGCGACCTGTTTTCACTGCAAAATCCTCACCGCGTGCGGATTTAGGAGACATTTATGCAGGATGCATCTTTGCACCTAAAGACGCCAAACGCAGCGCTCAGGAACAGATTAAAACAGTTGTTATGTGAACTTGTTGAAGTAAAAAAAGCCTGCAATGCTTGTCCGCCTTTGTGCTCTTCTTATTGGCACACTGCTCTAGAACTGAACGCGAATGGATTGGGTAATATCAGCTGTCAACCACTCAGTCAATGCCTTCTGCCTTCACATGTCAGGAGCTACAGCCGCGGAAATGTGAAGCGCTGAAGATGAGAGAATGAAAATACCACTGACAGATTTTGTTTTAGAAACCACATAAAGTCACTAATAATGGCACATCTTATTAGTGATCATGTGCTGAATGTTAATCCACCATTTACACTTTTCCAAGAGTGGATAAAAGACTTTCAGTGGCTTCAAGTGCGCTATGAAAATAACTAAAGAAATTCACTGTAAAGTCTGTGGGACGGGGTTTGCAGGTAACAGTGTTTGCCGCTGAATCTACAGATTTTAAGCGCGAGAGGTGCTGTATAATCCTTCATTTAATCCTCACGATGCTGTCAGTCGTGCAAGCGGCAGCTATATGTAAAATTTAACAGCTCATGAAAAGACCGTTATTGCTATTAAGATGATATATATCAATATAAATGTGGGGCGAGACGATTGTGAGTTTATTGATTTTTGTATATATAGAATATTAATTTTGTGATTTTGAATGTCATTTGATTTATTTTCTTAAATAAGAAAAATTTATTCTAAAATGTTTTGTCTATTTATAATTTTTTTTAATGAGATTCAACCACAGAAACGTTATTAGGACACTACTATTAATGAAACAACTGTAACTAATTGAATAAAAAAAAAAGATTAGTGATAAACGGCACACAGTGATCCTCTTTCTAAAGTCTAAAAATAGATCTCAGTTTAACAGACATGCATCTGTTTATAGGCTGGAATGCTTCTCTTGTGTGGGAATAACAAAGCCTGACCTTTTCTAAACAATTCAGAAGGTGTGTGAGCTCTAGAGACTGACACACACACCACGTCATGAGGATTAAACGCTGCGTCTAATGTGTCTGAAGTATTCAGCAGCTCTAAATGTTTAACCACAAATTAGCTCAAAGTCTGCAATCGAACACCAGGGTGGATCAAGCACTTACGCATTTGATCAAAAGTGCGCTTTCAGGGTGTTCATTTTTGGGTTTTTGTCTAGAAATCTAACCCGTTTGACATTTAATGCTATACCAGTTGTGTACATTCAATTCATTCAAACTATACACACTGGCAGGTTATTTATGACTTAAAAGGGGACGTATTTCTTTTCATTCATTCATTTTATTCATTCATTCATTCATTCCCCTAAAGCTTAGTCCCTTTATTCATCAGGGGTCGCCACAGCGGAATGAACCGCCAACTAATCCACCACATGTTTTACACAGCGGATGCCCTTCCAGCTGCAACCCAGTACTGGGAAACATCCATACACACTCATTCACACACATACACTACAACCAATTTAGTTTATCTAATTCACCTATAGCACATGTCTTTGGGCTGTGGGGGAAACCGGAGCACCCAGAGGAAACCCACGCTAACACAGGGAGAACATGCAAACTCCACATAGAAATGCCAACTGATCCAGCCGGGACTCAAACCAGCGACCTTCCTGTTGTGAGGCAACAGTGCTAACCACAACACAACATTTGTAATGTTTTTTTTTCTTTGTATGCAAATGTATTGTAAATCTCCAAACGTTGTGGCACCATGGGTGGAGACATGCAAATTAGGGGCTTATTATTCATTCGTTCATTTTCTTTTCAGCTTAGTTCCTTTATTAATCAAGGGTCGCCACAGCCGAATGAACCGCCAACTTATCCAGCATATGTTTTACACAGTGGATGACCTTCCAGCTGCAACCCAGTACTGGGAAACACCCATACACTCTCACATTCACACACATACACTACGGCCAATTTATTTAATCCAATTCACCTACAGCACATGTCTTTGGACTGTGGGGGAAACCGGAGCAAACTCCTGTTGTGGCACCATGGGTGGAAACATGCAAATTAGGAGCTTATTAATAATTATTAATATATATATATATATATATATATATATATATATATATATATATATATATATATATATATATATATATATATATATATATATATATATATATATATATAAGATCTCCTACCAGAATCACTGAGAGATTGAACTTAGAGGAATTTGTTTTTACGCATGCTTGCAGAAAAAACACTGAAAAACGTTATAGGTCACATTTAAACCACACATTTCTTCCAAATTGCTCATTGTTGCTTGCCTTGACAGGCTTATGATTTATTACTAAAATAAATTTCTTGACAAGGAAACGAATAATTCAGTTGTATTCTGGTGTAAGATTAGGATCTGTAATGGATCAATGACAGAGTGACAAAGAAATCACTGCAATGCTCCTATCACACCTATTGTCTTCATGGTAGATGTAAACACTTCAGGTGAAATCGTGAAGTCATTTTAATTCAGGCTTTTCTCCTCTTGACTGGTAATGTTCGCTAAAAACCACACGTACATCATTTCAATGAGTTTCAGGGGGTTTTGACACCCGCAGCAGGTGTTACACATGCTGTTGTGTTTTTTGAACAGGTGTTTTTGGCTCATGCTTTCACTGTGATGTAATGCTGACTGGTGGGTTTCAGGTAATGTAATGTCTGACTGTGAGTGACTAGTGAAGTCTTTTTGATTTCATTTTTTAATTCAATCATTTATTCAATTTAAAATGTTTTATGTGTGTCAGTCAAATTTATATATATATATATATTTAATATATATATATTTAATTTAATATATATATACACTCACCGGCCACTTTATTAGGTACACCTTACTAGTACCGGGTTGGACCCCCTTTGCCTTCAGAACTGCCTTAATGCTTCATGGCATAGATTCAACAAGGTACTGGAATATTCCTTAGAGATTTTGGTCCATATTGAGATAATAGCAACACACAGTTGCTGCAGATTTGTTGGCTGCACATCCATGATGCAAATCTCCCATTCCACCACATTCCAAAGGTGCTCTATTGCATTGAGCTCTGGTGACTGTGGAGGCCATTTGAGTACAGTGAACTCATTGTCATGTTCAAGAAACCAGTCTGAGATGATTAATACTTTATGACATGGTGCGTTATCCTGCTGGAAGTAGCCATCAGAAGATGGGTACACTGTGGTCATAAAGGGTGGCGTTGACACGATGTTCAATTGGTACTAATGGACCCAAATTGTGCCAAGAAAATATCCCCCACACCCTTACACCACCACCAGCAGCCTGAACCGTTGATACAAGACAGGATGGATCCATGCTTTCATGTTGTTGATGCCAAATTCTGATCCTACCATCCGAATGTCGCAGCAGAAATCGAGACTCATCAGACCAGGCAACGTTTTATCAATCTTCTGTTGTCCAATTTTGGTGAACCTGTGTGAATTGTAGCCTCAGTTTCCTGTTTTTAGCTGGACGATGTGATCTTCTGCAGCCCTTCTGGCACTAACAACCATGCCACATTCAAAGTCACTTAAATCGCCTTTCTTCCCCATTCTGATGATTGGTTTGAACTGCAGCAGATCGTCTTGACCAGATCTACATGCCTAAATGCATCGAGTTGCTGCCATGAGATTGGCTGTTAAAAAATTGACGAGCAGTTGGACAGGTGTACCTAATAAAGTGGCCAGTGAGTATATGTGTGTGTGTGTATGTGTGTATATATATATATATATATATATATATATATATATATATATATATATATATATATATATATATATATATATATATATATATATATATATATATATATATATATATATATGTGTGTGTGTGTGTGTGTGTGTGTGTGTGTGTGTGTGCGTATATACTGTATATATATATATATATATATATATATATATATATATATATATATATATATATATATATATATATATATATATATATATATATATATATATATATATATATATATATATAGTATATTGGCATGCTAATTTGTGTTAACATGTATCAGTGTGTGTTCTTTTAGTAATATTTATACACTCATATTGTTTTTATAGTTTATCTTCCAATAGTAATTCAGTTTTTTTTTTTTTTTAGGTTAGTTTTTTTTAATGTACAAAAATAACATTTTTAAATTATAAAAATATATGAAACAATTTTACATTAATTAATAAATAAAATTACTTACATAACACTAATTTAAATACATGTAAATATAAATATAGATTTAGATATTGTATGTATTTGTGTTCTATAGAAGGTATTTTTAAAATATACATATTTACATTTTATTTAATGCATATCAAGTTTTTTTACATGCTGTTTTTATTTAAAAATGAATGAATACTTCTATTATAGTTCTTACAGCATACATAGATTTGTAAAGATCATCCAGTTTATTTTGACATACGTCATCTTTATTAATAGAGATGAATTCAGACATTCGTCCCGTAATGATCATTAACACAGAAGTCATGTATTAGCTCACATATAGGAGGGGCAGGAGGATTTAATAGGAAACTTGTCATAAAATTAGACACATATCTTTCTTCACAGATGCCTGAGGGGTGTCAGATCATGATCGTTTACCGAAATCACAGAGAGGTCACGTCTCCAGTGTGTGTGCCTACATGAGTGTAATCGTGTTTGTGTCATCGTGTGTCATTGTAATGTTACTGATGTTTGTGTGGTTCAGTCATAGGCTGCGTTCGAAATCACATTCGCCAATATATAGTATGCTAAAAAACAGTATGCGAGCCGAGTAGTAGGACTGAATTCATATATCCGGGTACTTCTCACAAACTGTTTTTCGAATGCTATAGCATTTGAAAAACAGTTTGTGAGAAGTACCCAGATGATCTACTACTTCCGGTGAGATTCTGAAGTGTGCATTTGATAGACGCTACGCTATGCTACACTCTCAGAAATAAAGGTACAGAAGCTGTCACTGGGGCAGCACCTTTTTAAAAACATACATATTTGTACCCAAATAGTCCACAGTGGTACCTAAAAGGTGCATATTAGTACCCAAATGTACCTAAATAGTACCTTTGAGGTACCATTATGGGCCTGCCCCAGTGACAGCTCCTGTACCTTTATTTCTGAGAGTGTATGATGCACCTCGAGAAAATTCATGAATGGGATTAGCGATGCTACTGATGCTGGTTGGTCACGTGATATTGACAAATGGCGGATGTATTACGTCCCAGTTCCATTCCTACTTCTCGCATTCATACTATATAGAATATTCTTTTGTAACAGTAGTATGGTAAATTCAATGTAATACCTACTGTTCTCGAGTAGTAGGCGATTTTGGTCGCAGCCATACAGTCAGCCATTCAACATCATAATCAAACGATGAAGCTCATGGCCTTAGCTACTAGAGCATGGTGCTACTGTACTGACATTATCCAAGAGTGTAAAAAAGTACAGATGATTTTATTGGGTTGATTTGCATATATGCGTTTAGTCCCTTTCAAATGACCCGTTTCCACAGAGTAGTATGGTATGGTACGGATCGGTACGGGTCACCTTTATAGGGCTTGCGTTTCAACTCCCAAATGGTACCCTTTTGGTGGGCGTGGTGTATGACAGAAAGTTTCAGTCGACGTCATTCTCACTCGAAGAAATGTCAAAGTAAAGCCGTACGGGTTGTTTACATATCATATAAGAAGCACTTATTACACAACAGATGCTTTATACACATAAATACTTGTGTATGAATGTTCATTACTAATTTTTCTATAAACATAATTTTATTATACCTGCAGAACATTGACAGTGCGAAATAGCCTACTGTGACGTCTGCGATTATATAAAATAAATAAGTAAATGAAACATATGAACACATACAGACCCTTACAGTCTCCGATATGTTACCACTTACAGAAAAACTACTCACAGCATACATTTAGTCCTTATTTGGGTTCAAAAACAACAGACAACATATAGCCCAGTCAGTGCAAACCTCTTATCTGTATCTTTAATCTTCAGCAGCACATGTAGCCTCTTGTTAGAAAGTAATTCCGTCATTCTGAGTTCATAATAGTCCAAAAGGTGATGATAATAGTTAAACATGGCAGTTTGTTCATGTTTTAGGTTGTTTTAGATTCATTTGCTCCTTTGTTTTTTTCCAGCGTCTCCTTTGTTTTTTCACACTTCACTCTCGCGTTTGTGCGTTACTGAAAGGATCAGATGTCAGAAGCGCTTCAATAATCACACACAAGTTATTACCATCAGCTCAATAAGTTCATTATTTTTAATATAGACGCGCACGCGAGCTCTCTGGAGAAAGTAAAACACTTGCAGTTTAGACGGCCTTGTGAACAACAACGGGGCACAGGTTAGATTCTGCTCTTCTTCATGGCTTTGTGGCTGTTCATGAAGACGACAACAAGGTTTGTTTAAGCTTGGGCCGACCATGGCTCTTTATTATATGTATATATTATTACGGAGTAATGTGGCTGTGTATTTAAAAATGGCACTTTCTTTGTTTCCATTCTCCTGGCTTGTGTATGCTCTAGTGACGTTTGTCTGTAAACCAATAGCGTTCAGCTGAGTGTCTAGCTCCGCCTCTTGGTACTCTTTTGTTGTGCTAGATACCCTTTCGAAAGGGTACCCAAAAGGTGGTACGGTACGGTTCATTTTTTAGTACCTTTTGACAATGGAAACGGCCATAAAAGCGTATCGAACCGTACCGTACCATACCACTCAGTGGAAACGGGCCAAAAAGTGCATTTTTGCTCCTTTAGGGACTAGAAAATACTGTTAAAGTCCGTGGAGACTTTTATTTCAATATGTTGATTTACTTTTAACAGAAATGGAATATTGAGTAGGGGGCGGGGCTTTCTTTTGCACAACATTACACCATTGCAAACTGTTAGTAGCTAGCAGGGCTTAACATTAACTTTTTTGATCACCAGCCACTGTGGCTAGTAGATTTCCAACATTACTAGCCACTCGCCAGTTTCACTAGCCACAATTTTCTTGTTGGGAAAATATACTTTTTTATGCTTAAATTTGACTTTGACATGCTAAAATGACTTGATTTAGATGTGTTGTGTCCACATGCCTTCTTATTCATTTCACTTCTTGTGTGTACTGTGTATTAGCTTGCTCAGTGTGCATGAGCAAATGGGTTGTGTCACAATACAGTCAGTTTTTATTTCACATGACTTTTCAGGGCTCAAAATTAAGGATTTACCAAATTTATCTCTGACCACACCAAATAAGTATTTCTTAACCACAATTTTTGTTGTGTCAAAACAAGGAAAATATAGCTGTATAGGTGCACTTTTTAATTCAACAAAACTTTTCTTTAAAAAAAACATTACATTTAAAAAAGAATTATTGTCATGTATCTAAAATATGCACAGTAATCTGTCCTGGCTAAAGCTCCCAGATCACCAGTTAACTACACATAAACTGGGATTAATCTCCCATTAAAGGAATGTTATCATAAAGAAATATAATTAAACCACATTAACAAAAATAACTGTAAGCAAAACAAAACAGGTGAAACATGCCGTGTTTGATAATGAAAGGATAATCACGCGCACGGTTTTATATGCCTGTAAATGAAAGCAGTGACCGCTGCTGCTTACAAAAGAATGTGTGTATTTTTGTTTTAATCTTGAGCTCTTGAAAGCAGCAGGACTGTGGGTGCACAATCATCGCTCTTTGTCCAGTCTATTTCAAAGGGAACCGATCGCACCAGTTGCGCTTCTTCTAGGCACGGTGACGGTTGCTTCGCGCAAGTAAACGGGAGCGCGCGCGCTCGCTTTTTAACAGTCGCGCGCATCACATCATCTGTGCGTGCGAGTGATCATCCTCTCGTTCGGTATTTACCTGCTTTCTGCTCGCGCGAACACAGTTATTTTTGTCTGTCGTGCTGCTTCTCGATTCTGAGATTACATTTGCACGAATATTGGCCCGCGCTTATTTTCAAACCCTGCTTTTAAGAAAACTACAATTTAAAAATGATTTCCAACCAGGCAACGTGGCTAGTGGAGGTGTCTGTCTAACCCGCCAGAGCTGAAATCTACCCGCATTTGGCAGGTTGGCAGGTGTTAATGTAAAGCCCTGGTAGCTAGTATTGTTAGTAGAATGTTTGCTCGTGGTTCAATAAAATGTGAAAATGTGTTAGAAGATATTAAACAGATTGAATTAATACTCTAATGTGATTGACATGACTCTTCACTATAAAAAAAAATCTATGGTTACCAGTATTTTACAGTTAAAAAATATAATACGAACTGACATTTTTTACTGGGCCCTATCATACACCCGATGCAATATGGCGCAAAACGTGTGGCTCGATTTGTTGCTATTTTCAGACCAGCGCAACTGTCATTTTCACGTTTTGCACCACAATGTTTAAAAATCAAATCCATTTCCACCACTTGGACTCATGGATGTGCTGGTCTGAAAAGCAGGCATGTTAAGGCGCATTGTTGACTCGTTATTTTGAGGAACTGAAATAGACAGAGCCATTAACCAACTAAAAGCTGCTCTAAAGTCCAGCGCAGAGTTTTTGTAATTTAAAGAGTGTGTTAGTTATGCACCTATGCAGGTCCAACTGCTTACACATTGGTTAATACACACAGGATATACAGCAATACGCAAATATCTTTACATATAAAAACATTAAAGGATTAAAATGTTACAAAAATTATTATTTTTTTACCTTCATGCCTTCTTCACCTCGGGGCTTTGGAATATGGCTCTGTTGTAGTCTGTTTATTCATGACAATTTGCTTTTATATAATGTTATTATTAGTAGTAGTATTTATTATGCATATTTATACAGTATTTGTTTTAATAAAAACAAGTTTAGATTTGTCCACCTGCTGGGTTTTGGAGACATGTATAACCATATAAGACAATAGAAAGTGTGTTTGGATATTACCCACACTTAATTATTATTGTTCATTTATTCGTTTGCTAGAAATTAGAACTGAATTTAGAAATAGTTTTGAAACAAATCTTTGCGCTTAACAAATGAAATTAAATATGTAGGCTAATGAATGTCTTCAGTGAAGTGAACAACACCACTTAATCATAAAAACATGTTAACCAGTATTTTTGCAGTATTTTACAGTTGAAATAGCAACTATTTTTACAGTACTGGTAAAACTGATTTATTTGTTTTATTTGGACAACTTAATTGTTTTTTATTTTCAATCCACTTAAATTTGTAAAATCTAATAAGTTAACTTAATTCCTTCATGTTGTCCCAAGACAAAAGGGGAACCCAGCGTTTTTTACAGTGCATGTGCAAATAAGATCCAAATGTGTTATCTTCCAATTTGTACCTTATTTACTGGGAAAGTATTTGCATAGTTAAAGAGCCCCTATTTTGGGTTTTTGAAAATAAGCTCCTATGTGTAACACAGCTCTAAGTAAATGAAAACATGCAGCTGAGGTTTAAATCTGAAAGTGCAGCATGTTTAAAACTATTGATTCTTTAGCAAAATAGTCAACTCAGAGTTGAATAAATGAATCGAGTTGGGTTCGGATCTTTTGTTTGATCGCATCGACGTCGATACGAGACATCACCAAATATGTACAGGTAGTTCCAGATCCTGTAAAATGTGCATGCGCTTTCTCTTCAGACACTAGCGGAGGCGCGGGGGATCACGGGACTGATCATGACACGAAGATGACGATCACTGACAGATGGAGATTCGGCTGCGGGGAATAAAGGGTTAAAGTTCATTTTTTACAACAACACCACAGTATAGCCAACCTAGTGCTGTGGTTGTTCCTGTCATTTTTCTGATGATTGATACAATAACCTACGCTGCAACGCGGGAGGTTTTGCACATATTTGCAAAATATGTGTTTAATTGTGTGTTATAAGTTGTAATCACCCCGCGCGGCTTGTAATCACCTATCTAGACCAGTGCTTATACTGTATCTCTCAGGTTAAATCTGTATGGGGCCTTCACATATTGCGTCCAAAACCACGTTGAAAACGCAACGCCTGCTTCTTCCTTTACCGATTTAATGGCGTTTCTGGACTGGCGATCCTCTGCCGTTTGCCTATGCTACAGCTGTTCCTCACACGCGCAGTGCGGTCAATTTTCGAAGAAGTTCAACTTTTGCCACTGTATGGATTAACACTGAATGCGTGTTGTTGTTATTACTTGGTGTTAGGTTTAATAGTAGAGTAATATGCTGGTGTTTAACTGCATTGCTCTATTGTATTCCTGCATTGGGCTCTCACCTACTTTCTGTTACTTCATACTGTAGCTGTGGTGGGCATTTCTTTCTGTTTCGTGCTGAAAGCAGTCGACCAAATGCAATAGACTGGGTCATCGGTCCAATCAGGGCAGATTAGCTTCGTGCTAAGGAGGGGTTTGGGACAGGGGCGTTGCATAAAGCTTTACTGGGGCATGACCCCCTCCCTCAAAAAAAAAAAACAAAACAAAAAAAAAACTACTATATATATATATATATATTATAAATAAATAAAGTATTGTTGTTATTATACAATTATTATTCTAAATAAATAACAGAAATTCTAAATGTAATAAAAGTGATAAGCTAAGATCATTTAAGAAATCTTTTGCATGAATAAGAATTTCATTTGAATGAACATCTATAGACAATTCTATAGAATACAAAACAGATGTTTTATAGAATTATCTGTTGTCTTAGACTTGACAGATAGCAGAGAATTAGGTTTATTAAGTCTTACCTCCCTGACTCATCATCCCTTTTTTATTTCATAAAAAATCTATCAGTAGGCATGCTTAGTAAGATCACCATCAAATTATTAAAACTTTAGTTTTGTCGACTTGCAAAACTCATTGCGTGCCGACTCCTCCTCATAAAAGGTTCTTACGCCGGTTTCACAATGCATGAGCGCGAGTGTGCATGTTAACAACCGGGACTCGCACCGGGAGAAGAGCAGCGCATCAGGGTCCAGCAGGAGTGGTGTGTGAGGCGCGCAGATATGGTTTTCTGCACACATGCAGAGACGCGTCAGTTTGCTTTTTGATTAAAATTGCTTTCACCAGCGTTGATTCGGTTGCACATAGAGAATAACGTCTTTATTTTGGGATTACCACTCTTAATAGACACACTTTCCATATGAAGTAAATCACGTGCCCCAGTAAATTGGGTCTAGCGACGCCCCTGGTTTGGGAACAAATGAATCGCTGATTCATATGGGAGTCGCTGGTATAATTATGTAAAAATAAATGCATATTATAACACAATGAAAGTATTTTTTTTTTGTCGGCGCCAATAGCCTAGTGGTTAAGTGCGCCGACATATAGTACCATGGTGCTCACGGCGACCCGAGTTCGATTCCTGGCTCGAGGTCCTATGCCGACCCTTCCCCTCTCTCTGCTCCCAATACTTTCCTGTCTGTCCTCCACTTTTCTATCCCAATAAAAGGTGAAAAACCCCTAAAAAATACTTATTAAAAAAGAAAGAAAGTGTTTTTTGACCTTGCACGCATATCAGCATGTTGTTGGAGACCCCTAAAACCAAAATATGACCTTTTATAATGCAAAGGCAAATAGGGGCTCTTTAACAAAATATCAGTATGTGATGTCTAAGATTTCATTTGAGAATGAATTAGGCACTCAGAGAAACATATATTCACATGCAGTATTAGCTTAATGATGCATGCTTCGTTGTCTCTTTAATGATCATAGATTTTAAAAGGTCTCAGGGGATTAAAACGATATGAGGGTAATTAATAACATAATTTACATTTTTGGCTCAACTAACTCTTCATTTAAGTATCAAAATGAACTCTTTACACTTAAATAAATGACATTTGCTGTTTGTTTAAACTACTTATTTGAAATGAGCTGAAGAAACACAATTCTAGTGTTTTTCAGGGGACAACTTGATTGTTTTTATGTTCAATCCACTTAAATTTGTAAAAACTAATAAGTTAACTTAATTTCTTCATGTTGTCCCAACACAAATGGGGAACCCAGCAATTTCTACAGTGTATGTGCAAATAAGATCCAAAGGTGTACCTTTTAAAACTTAGAACATTTGTACCTTATTTATATGTATATGTATGTTTATTTGTATATTTGCATTCGCTACTTTTTAAAATATATTTATTATCTGTTTTTTTGTTCTGTCTCTGTAATTCTGTTGCACTGTAGAAGCTCTGTCACGAAAACAAATTCCTCGTATGTGTGAACATACCTGCCAATAAAGCTCTTTCTGTTTCTGATTCTGATTATTTACTGGGAGTGTATTTGCAAAGTTAATAAAATATCTGAAGGTAATGTCTAAGATTTCATTTGAGGATTAATTAGGCACTCGGAGAAACATATATTCACATGCAGTATTTATTAGACTAATGATGCATGCTTAGTTATCTCTGTAATGATCATACACAGATTTTAAAAGGTCTCAGGGGCTTGATGTGATATGAGGAGAGTAATTAATAACATAATTGACATTTTTGGCTCAACTAACCCTTTATTTAAGAACCAAAATGAACTCTTTACAATCAAATAAAATGACATTTGCTGTTTGTTCAAACTACTTATTTAAAATGAGCTGAAGAAACAAAATTCTAGTGTTTTTTAGGAGACAACTTGATTGTTTTATGTTCAATTCACTTAAATTCTTACAGTGTATGTGCAAATAAGATCCAAAGGTGTACCTTCCAGGACTCGCAACATTTGTACCTTATTTACTGAGAGTGTATTTGCAATAAAATAATAATAAAATATCTGAAGGTGATGTCTAAGATTTCATTTGAAGATTAATTAGGCACTCAGAGAAACATATATTCACATGCAGTATTTATTAGACTAATGATGCATGCTTAGTTATCTTTTCAATGATCATACATAGATTTTAAATGTTCTCAGTGAATTGAAATGATATGAGGAGAGTAATTAATAACATTATTTAATTGTTTTGTGTGAACAAATCAAATATAAAGCACTATAATGAACTCTATACACTCAAATAAATGACATTTGCAGTCTGTTCAAGCTACTTATTTAAAATGAGTTAAAAAAATAAAAACAGAATTCTTAAGGTTTTTTTTTTTTGTTTTGGTTTGGGTAACTTAATTGTTTTATATTTTCAATCCTCTTAAATTTGTAAAAACTAATGTTGAATTAATTCGTTCATGTTGTCCCAACACAAAAGGGGAACCCAGTAATTTTTACAGTGCATGTGCAAATAAGATCTAAATGTGTACCTTCCAATTTGCACCTTATTTACTGAGAGTGTATTTGCAATAAAATAATAATAAAATATCTGAAGGTAATGTCTAAGATTTCATTTGAGAATTAATTAGGCACTCAGAACAAGATATATTCACATGCAGTATTTATTAGCTTAATGATGCATGCTTAGTTGTCTTTTCAATGATCATACATAGATTGTAAAACAGACTCAACACATCCAGACAGTGACATTTTACATCACCACACAGCAATTTTAACCTTCATAAATACACATTCAAATCACACACACATGCTATTACACACACTTTGCCGTCAATGACAGAAGCATTTCCAGACATACACACACACGCAGAGAGTCTGAGAGCCGCGCTGTGTGCATCCGAGACTGTTTCTCTTTCAGTGAATCATCACTTTCCCCTACGCTGACGTGCCTTTGCATATCGGGTTACAGGACCCCAGAGCACGGCGCTTTAACCGGAAACCCAGTCCAGCCCAGACGAGTTTATTCAGCCCGACAAAAAAGAGCCTTTTCTTTTTTTCCGTGCGTGCTTCGCATAGTGATGTTGCATTTGGCACTGGCCTCAGAAACAGCTTCTCATTTCCCAGTACAGGTTGCATGAGTTTTCAGACCTCCAGCATTGAGTCACGTCCACTTCCGAGGGCCCCTGAACGAAGGGTTGCTCCTCCAGCATGCAGTGATCGTCCTGGGGTCGTTCTGGGACGCCCTGAGAGTCACTGATCCCTTCCTCCGTGTAGATTTGCAGGAAGAGCAAAGCAGAAAATAAAAGCAACCAACGTCTGGCAGGATCAGACTTCTCTTTTGGTAGAATCTTCTTCAATCCTGGAGGGTAAAGCACCCGTCGGGGACGAGCTTTTGAGAGTTTTGGAGGCATTGAAAGCGAATTCTTTCTATCTCCAAAACATTCTGTGCTGGAATAAGCATGATTTGAGCATGCGGTGCACATATTTATCTAGTCGTCTTGAAGTCTTGAGTAAATAAACTGTTCAACTTTTTGTCCAACAGACAATAGTTTATTATTTCTCCTCACTTCATGTCCGTCTTATATAGAGACACTTGGAATGGGTGTGACCTGCACACCTAAGTTTTCTGGACCCGCCTTGAGTGCGGTTGATTGGTTCTTGTGTTATTTATAGTCTGTTTACCTTTGCGACCTTCTTCTCTTTGACAAGGGAAGCCCTGACAATCCGCGACATGCCATGCATACCTGCTTACTAATTTACTGTTTAACTTGCTGCCACATATAGAACTACTCAAGCGTGTTGCTTCAGATGCTGATTAATATCATAATAACGTGACATTTTTGTGGCTTTTCAAATTAGTGTGTTTTCAAATACGCCTTGGCGCAATATCCTAAGGCAATAAACAAATCTAAACGCCCCTTCTTAATTTTCAGATTTTGTGCACACTGTAAAAATATCTGTAAATTAGCAGTTTTCTGTATTTTGTGATTTATGTTTTCATTTTTCCCTGTTTATTTATGCTCTTTTAACCTTGAAAAGTTAAAAAAAGGGACTTTAGTGAACATTTTTAATAGTTTAAAGTGATTTATTGTCTGGGTTGATGTTGTATATATAATGGTTGTATTAAATTGCCAGTACATTTTCTGTTATTTTATTTGTCTATATATACACTCAATGGCCGCTTTATTAGGTACACCTGTCTAACTGCTTGTTAACGCAAATTTCTTATCAGGCAATCACATGGCAGCAACTTAATGCATTTAGGCATGTAGACATGGTCAAGATGATCTGCTGCAGTTCAAACCAGCATCAGAATGGGGAAGAAAGGTGATTTGAGTGACTTTGAACGTGGCATGGTTGTTGGTGCCAGGTGGGCTGCTCTAAGTATTTCAGAAACTGCTGATCTGCTGGGATTTCCACACACAACATCTCTAGGGTTTACAGAGAATGGTCCGAAAAAGAGAAAATATCCAGTGAGCGGCAGTTCTGTGGGCGCAACTGCCTTGTTGATGCCAGAGTTCAGAGAATGGCCAGACTGGTTCAAGCTGATAGAAAGGCAACAGTAACTCAAATAAGCACTCGTTACAACCGAGGTCTGCAGGAGAGCATCTCTGAACAGACAACATGTCCAACCTTGAGGCGGATAGGTTACAGCAGCAGAAGACCACACCTGGTGCCACTTCTGTCAGCTAAGAACAGGAAACTGAGGCTACAATTCGCACAGGCTCACCAAACTTGGACAATAGAAGATTGGAGAAACGTTGCCTGGTCTGATGAGTCATGAACATTCGTATGGTAGGGTCAGAATTTGGCGTCAACAACATGAAAGCATGGATCCATCCTGCCTTGTCTCAACGGTTCAGGCTGGTGGTGGTGGTGTAATGGTGTGGGGGATATTTTCTTGGCACACTTTGGGCCCATTATTACCAATTGAGCATCGTGTTGATACCACAGCCTACCTGAGTATTGTTGCTGTCCATGTCCATCCCTTTATGACCACGGTGTACCCATCTTCTGATGGCTACTTCCAGCAGGATAGCGCACCATGTCATAAAGCGTGAATTATCTCAGACTAGTTTCTTGAACATGACAATGGTTTCACTGTACTCAAATGGCCTCCACAGTCACCAGATTTCAATCCAATAGAGAACCTTTGGGATGTGGTGGAATGGGAGATTCACATCATGGATGTGCAGCCGACAAATCTACAGCAACTGCGTGATGCTATCATATCAATATGGACCAAAACCACTGAGGAATATTTCCAGCACCTTGTTGAATCTACGCCATGATGAGTTAAGACAGTTCTGAAGGCAAAGGGCTCCAACCCAGTACTAGTAAGGTGTACCTAATAAAGTGGCCAGTGAGTGTATATATCATTTCCTATACATATTATTTAAAACTACTAAAACATCAATAAAAGTCAGAGTTGAATTTTCAACATCAAAAGTCGACAGAGCAGAGATCAACATCCCATAATGCAATTCACAACCATAAATAAATGCGGAAACTCTTAATTACAGATATCTTTAACAGTTTGTGCTTCAGATTTTTGCATGGTCATTGCTGACTGAAGTTGATTCTCAAGATTTAGTGTAAAACTAAAACAAAACAAATCTAGGCATAGCTGAATAACAAGAGTTCAGTACATGGAAATAGCAAACCATGAGTCTTAAACACCATTGTTTCCTCATTCTCATGTAAATCCTGTCAGTGCAAAATCCCTTTAAAGGCAAACTGAAACAAAACAGACTCCAAGAGAATCCACACATGATCATTAATATGCACTGCCCATGAATCTTTTGATTGGCCACAATGTTTCCTAATAAGATTACAACAATGATCATTTCTACTCTTATTTTAAATTTATCTACGCTGGTATTGTAATTAATATGTATGTGGGACTCTTATTTTGAAAACGGGACCGGTGTTCTGTCAATTTGTCCCACCTTGTCAGATTGTCCTACCTCCCATTCAAAAAGTAGGTAGCACATTTTGATGACGCAATATGCTACCCATCAGATTTTGCTACCAGTGTAAATTTTAATCTGGAGTAGTGTAACATGAAGCTGTAATATCAACCTAATCTACCTAATCCCTAACCCCAACCACTCAAATACAGTGTTGGTAGCATAACCTGATGGGTAAGATAAAATGTCAGGACACCGGCATTATAGAGTTCTCAGATAATGCAACCAGGCATGGAGCATCTCATTACAGCTCATCATCAGAATGCAAAAATTTGGTAAAGACAGTTTATAAATGAATCTTTTGTAACGTTTATATTGTGTAATTTGCTGCATATATGTTTGTAATGAGGCAACAAACACATGTAGACTGCTGGATATAAGTGTTTAATGCATGTTTATGCATTGTGTCATATCGCTCAGCTCTTACTGTGAGTTTTCTGGGGTGAAAAAATGCCAATACACTTTCTAAAACTCATCTGTTTATGTAAAGATGTTGACATTAATTCCTGCATAATTAATATGTGTTTTCATATATGTTAAACACACAAAATATAACTCTAAATACAGCTTTGTCAGCCCTATTTGCTGAGTATAATTGTAATTGTAATTGAATCAATGCACTCTGTGGCACTTAAAAAAAAAAAGTAAACGTTCATGAACAGAGACGGCGACCATACCTGCCAACAATCCCGTTTTTCCCGGGAGTCTTCCGTATTACAGACCCATCTCCCGTATTGTTTTGTCTCCCGGAAAACTCCCGGAATTCCACCCACCCACGCTCCTCAGCTTTTTGGTACAGTTCGGCCTGAAACCTGGTGCATGTTCATGCACCAAACCCAACGCGCAACCATCCCCATGCGCAGTTCATTCCTATACCCACCCCTCCACCCCCCGGTGTCCTGGATTTTATGAACCAAATGTTGGCAGGTATCACGGCGACGCAGTGGCACAGTAGGTAGTGCTGTCGCCTCACAGCAAGAAGGTCGCTGGTTCGAGCCTTGGCTGGGTCAGTTGGCATTTCTGTGTGGTGTTTGCATGTTCCCTCTGCTTTCGCTTGGGTTTCCTCCGGGTGTTCCGGTTTCCCCCACAGTCCAAAGACATGCGGTACAGATGAATCGGGTAGGCTGAATTGTCCGTAGTGTATGAGTGTGAATGAGTGTGCAGCTGGAAGGGCATACGCTGCAGAAAACATGTGCTGGATAAGTTGGCGGTTCATTGGGCTGTGGCGACCCCGGATTAATAAAGGGACTAAGCTGAAAAGAAAATGAATGAATGAATGAACAGAGACTGTTGAGAGGTTTTGTTAGGATTGTAAAATGGTTTAATTTTCCTGAATGGATGATTTAAAAATTGTTTACTGGCAAACTGCAGTACATGACGTGACCCGCAAATGTACTGTATGCGTCTAAAAATAAGCTGGACGTTGATAATGAACTAAATGTTTTTCCATAGTTCTAGGCAGTAGTTTTGTGGCTTTTCAAATTGAGGACAAACACGTTTTTCTGCATCCGCTTTTTGTGTTATGTAAGATATGTGTGTTGAAACAAAATGTAAAAACTTGCTTTGTGGTTTATTAGAGAAGTACAATCGCTAGCTAGACATTCAGGTGGAGATCAGGACATCAGGCTCAGTACATCATGCTCAAGTTGTCAATAATGGGTTTGGCTTGTATGATACGTGTTTACATGTGTATATATAGAATTTTCTATACGAGTATATATACCCACGAGTATCAGTGTGATATGGCTGTATATTGGCACTGGTGAGAGGCGTGCATTGGCTTGAGGTTGCAGACTGAGTGCCTTAGTGTCCTATCAGTGACAATATACAGCCATATCGTACTGCTGTATATGTGTGATATTGCATTTATACAAGAGTTAGACGGCATAATTGTGTGTATAAAAAAGAAAATCAAACACTGAGTCTCAAAAATCCTTTTGTATGACGAACTACTTTCTTTCACCATTCATACACATCTGCAGCTGACGTCAGAACAGCAAAAACCGTTGCTACTTCACCAACGTCACTTTAGAGCTAGTATTTGAAAGATTCTCTAGCGTAATGTCTAAAGTGATGACAAAACAGGTGATTTTACTCACATTTTAAGATTATAAGGCTGAACGGCATGAAATGGCACCAGTCTACAGAGATTTCCCAATATTTCTCTGTTGCAATCGGGAGATCACAATAATTAATCCCTGAAAAAGTCAAAGCAAAGCAAACACTAGCAGAAACACTACCAGACTATCGTATAAATGCACCACTAGGACATACAAAAGAGAGAGATCGACTTAGAAAGTATTCGAAGTATCAGGAGTATTCGAAAGAAATCAACTTCCCAGTATTTCTTTGATGCAATCGGGAGATCACAATAATTAACCCTGAAAAAGCCAGAGCAAAGCAAACACTAGCAGATTACTATGGTATAAATACAGCACTACAACATACAAAAGATTGACTTAGAATGTCGCTTACCAGTTTCAGAAATATTTCAGAAGTTTAGTAAAAAAAAATGTGTGTTTAGAAAATATTACTGTTTTGTAATAATACTTGTTTTTTTTTTACAGTAAACACAAAATTGATTTTTAAAGTTCCAGAAGTTAATCCTTTTCCCCATGCTCATGAAGGATGCATTACTTTGATCACAAATCTTTAATATTTTAAAAATATCAATAGAATTTAAAAGGATTTTTTTCAATTTCACTATACTTTTAATGGAAAGTTATGCCTGTGATTCAAAGCTCACTAAAAAAATAAATGATGAAAACAGTTGTGCTGCATAATATTTTTGTTTATGGAGATCATAATACATTCATGTGCATTTTTGTAATAATTCTGAAGCCTTTACTGTCACTTTTACCCAGTTTAACTCATCCTTGCTCAAAAAAACGTTAAAAAAAAACAAAAAAACTCTGACCCCAAAGCCTTTGCATATCTATTTATTAGTGCCGAGCAAAGATTAATCTTCATTAATTGCATCCAAAATAAAAGTTTGTTTTGACATGTATATGTGTGTCTAATATATTTATTTATTTATTAGGTTTAAATGATGACACATGCATATACAAAACAATTATGCGATAGGGTTGGATGATGTTGACCAATTTGGCATCGTACGATGTCTAATGTAAAACATTGCGATAGACGATGGCATCGTGATGGCGGCGGTGAATTAAATTCATGTCGAATTAATTATTTGTAGCCTACCGTTTTACCTACCTGACCCGCATGGTCTTTGTTTTACCCATAACCAAATCATAAATAAATAAACACAAGTTACACACAAGTTACCACCTGTCAATCACTTTTTCCGCAGCACTCTGGCATGAATAGGCAGAGTGATCTGTGTCATTATAATGGCGTCGACAAACTTAATTGGTAAAAAGGTGCACAACCAACAGGAACCAACCAACAGTACCTGAGGTTTTCGCTAAGTATTCGCTAAGTAACAAACAATTACTAAGTACACGCGTGAAAGGGAAAGATTAAAGCAGTGTACTGACGCTGTGACACGTTACCTGATAGATTCAAAAGACAGAAGAGTCAAGATGAATTAAATATCACGTTTAACAACTATAGTGAGACGCGATCTAGCGGTACATCCTTGATAAACTGTCTAACGTGCACTGCTCTCTAGGCTGAATGCTGGACCTCAGACGCTGCAGCACATGACAGAGTGTGTGTATGTGTGGTCACGTGATGTGCGTTTTCAGAAATATACTGTGGACGGAGATGTTTTCAGAAATGCTAGATGAAACGCCAGTGTGGACGTGGATCGTTTTCGTTCTAAAATGCCATTTTAAAACTAATACTTATTAGCGTAAACGGGGCCTGAGTGTGTATGTCTCGCAAGCGGGTTTTTTTCCCCAATTTCTGTTTAACGCAGAGAATATTTTTTCAACACATTTCTAAACATAATAGTTTTAATAAATCATTTCTAATAACTGATTTATTTTATCTTTGCCATGATGACAGTAAATAATATTTTCATAGATATTTTTCAAGACACTTCTATACAGCTTAAAGTGACATTTAAAGGCTTAACTAGGTTAATTAGGGTAACTAGGCAGGTTAGGGTAATTAGCCAAGTTATTGTATAATGATGGTTTGTTCTGTAGACTATCGAAAAACAAAATTAGCTGAAAGGGGCTAATAATTTTGTCCTTAAAATGGCTTAAAAAAATTAAAAACTGCTTTTATTCTAGCCGAAACAAAACAAATAAGACTTTCCTCAGAAGAAAAAATATTATCAGACATACTGTGAAAATTTCCTTGCTCTGATAAACATTATTTGGGAAATATTTAAAAAAAGAAAAATAAATTCATGGGGGGCGAATAATTCTGACTTCAACTGTATATCTAAAAATAAATAAACATTTTCTCAAATATATGCATGCATGTGTATGCTGGATAAGTTGGCGGTTCATTCCGCTGTGGCTGCCCCTGATTAATAAAGGGACTAAGCCGAAAAGAAAATGAATGAATAATAAATCAAAATGCATTCTGAAAT
This sequence comes from Danio kyathit, assembly GCA_903798195.1. NCBI lineage: Eukaryota > Metazoa > Chordata > Actinopteri > Cypriniformes > Danionidae > Danio > Danio kyathit. The sequence goes on from LR812523.1 coordinate 12,300,685, forward strand.
GGGAAATCAAATGTATTTGATATGTAATTTTCATCATCAACTCAGTACATAATCAGTACAACTCAGTACATATACACACATTTAAATAAGTAATTTTTGCGCAGCACTAATAATTATATCTGCAAAACACTTACTTTACTGTAACATATCTGAATGAGTCTACCGAGGTGACATGATGCATGAGCAAATACCGTATCCACGTGAGCTACTCTTGCTGTTTTGAGCAGTTTAAAGAGGCTGCTCACAAAAATGTTACTTAGAGTCGCCAGTAATAATGTCACAGGCCTCTAAACGGTAGTGAGCGGCCTGAGGCACAACGAAAGCAGACAGAAAACACTGGGCGTTTCTGCAGTCTCTGGAAGACACCTGAAGGAGAATGTTTCATCTCTACATTCCGCGCAGGATTACTATTATAGACGATAACCATCAAAGACATCCCAGATGCTCCTTTCTGTGCCTCTGTTGTCAAGAAAACCTGTCAATTCTGTCAGTTTAGGGTCAAGAAACTATGAGTAGGCTATTTATGGTTGCTAACAAATAACACTGTTAGTGGAAACACAGAAAAAAAATATGGAAACATGTGCCCCAGCCTCAGGGCAGTGCACAGACTTTTTGAGGGGAACGTGCTGAAACTGAAACGGATAATACTGATGTCTATGTAAAGGCACTCATATTGAACTTTAAAACAGCTCTTTCTTATAATTATCACACACACACAAAACGCAGATTTAGTGTTTAACAGGGTGGTTGAGTGATGGGGTCATGTTAGCTTCCAGATGCTGTCGTAGTTGTGAAGGATTTCCACTTGGTGACCGGCTGTTTGTGGAGGAGTGTTTATGCTGGAGAGCCGCATCACTCACAGATGAACTTCATACACACAGCAGGTCACATACAAACACACACACCGAGAATCTCCCTCTGAGATGGACATCCCTGCTTTTCTTTATAAGCCAAATAATGGACTTTTAACCCTTGATAATACTTTTACAGCTGAAATAAACACTATAATAAACACTTGTTAATAATATTAGGGCAAATAATAATAATAATATCATTATTATTATGATTTATTTTTTATTATTGATATTATTGTAATCTTCATTATTATTATCATTGTTGTTATTGTATATAATTGCTATTATTTAGATTATTTGTAATCATTATTATTTATCATTATTATCATTATTTAGATTATCATCATCATCTTCATCAACACTGAATAATCTAATTTACTTTTAAACATTTTAAATAAATGTGTGTGAATTGGCCTGCACTGTAAAAATGCTGGGTTCCACATGATTACATCATGTTGTCCCAACATAAATCGATTAAGTTAACGTAATAGTTTTTACAAATTGAAAATAAAAGTTTCCCCCCCAAAAGACTAAATTAATTAATTGTGTAATTCAACTCATTTCAAATAAGTAGTTTGAACACGCAGCAAAAGTCATTTTTTGAGTGTATATATATATATATATATATATATATATATATATATATATATATATATATATATATATATATATATATATATATATATATATATATATATATATATATATATATATATATATATATATATATATATATACAGCAACAACAAATGATAACTTGACTTCTAGTTGATCATTTGGTATCAGAAGTGGCTTGTACAGTAAAGGCAAAGGCCTCTAGATTACGCTTATTTTACCAAAATAAAATATGATCATGCCTTGATTTTTAATTGTTTAATTAGTACAGTAAAATTAGACTTTGCTTAGACAAAAGTCTTGTCACTTAACAGAAATAATGTACAGTATAAAATATAAAGTCATGCTGCAGTGGAAACAGAATGAATATTGTGTCTGACTCCCATGAGCTTGGAGAACTGCATCCATACATCTCTACAATGAATCAAATCACTAATTAATAAATTCATCTGGAATGGCAAAGAAAGCGTTCTTGCAGGACTCCCAGAGTTCATCAAGATTCTTTGGATCTTCAATGCCTCCTCAATCTTACCCCAGACATGCTCAAAAATGTTCATGTCTGGTGACTGGGCTGGCCAATCCTGGAGCACCTTGACCTTCTTTGCTTTCAGGAACTTTGATGTGGACGCTGAAGGTGCTGAAGAATTTGCCCTCTCATGTGGTTTGTAATGTAATGGGCAGCACAAATCAGGCTGTTGATGTTGCCGTCCACTCTGCAGATCTCTCAGTGAATGTAACCCCAAACCATGATTTTTCCTTCACCAAACTTGACTGATTTCTATGAGAATCTTGGGTCCATGCAGGTTCCAATAGGTCTTTTGCAGTATCTGTGATGATTGGGCTGCAGTTCAACAGATGATTCATCAGAAAAACCTACCTTCTGCCACTTTTCCAAACTATCAACTAGAAGTTCAACATATAAACATTTATATACACATATATATGCACACATATATATGTGTATATACTGTATGTATGTATATATGTATGTATATACAGTTGAAGTCAGAATTATTAGCCCCCCTTAATTATTAGCCACCCTTTTTATTTTCCCCTCAATTTCTGTTTAACGGTGAGAAGATTTCTTCAACACATTTCTAAACATAATAGTTTTAATAACTCATTTCTAATAACTGATTTATTTGATCTTTTCCATGATGACAGTAAATAATATTTTACTAGATATTTTTCAAGACACTTCTATACAGCTTAAAGTGACATTTAAAGACTTAACTAGGTTAATTAGGCTAACTAGGCAGGTTAGGGTAATTAGGCAAGTTATTGTATAATGATGGTTTGTTCTGTAGACTATCAAAAATAAATAGCTTAAAGGGGCTAATAATTTTGACTTAAAAATGGATTTTAAAAAATTAAAAACTGCTTTTATTTTAGCCGAAATAAAACAAATTAGACTTTCTCCAGAAGAAAAAATATTATCAGACATACTGTGAAAATTTCCTTGCTCTGTTAAACATTATTTGGGAAATATTTAAAAAAGGAAAAAAAAATTAAAAGGGGGCGAATAATTCTGACTTCCACTGTATATGTGAACATATGTGTATATATATATATATTAATTCATTCATACATACATTTTCTTTTCAGCTTAGTCCCTTTATTAATCTGGGTCGCCACAACAGAATGAACCGCCAACTTATTCAGCATATGTTTTATGCAGCAGATGCCCTTCTAGCTGCAACCCATCACTGGGAAACATCCATACACACTCATATACTACGGACAATTTAGCTTAACCAATTCACCTATACCGTGTGTTTTTTTTTTGGAGGAAACCCATGCGAACACAGGGAGAATATGCAAACTCCACTCAGAAATGCCAACTGATCTAGCTGGGGCTCGAACCAGCGACCTTCTTGCTGTGAGGCGATTGTGATACCCACTGCGCCATCGTGTATATATATATATATATATATATATATATATATATATATATATATATATATATATATATATATATATATATATATATATATATATATATATATATATATATATATATATATATATATATATATATATATATATAACTAATTTATTCATATATTATTCATATATATATGAAATCTATTACATAGTATTTAATATTGTATTATATGTTTAAAACATTTTGGATTATTTTTAATATTTTTATTTATTGTTATCAATTACAGGATTTACTTGCAGAAAATAAAAATAATAATGTCACTCCACTGATATTTAAGAAAACATGCTCAGAGAATTTGAATGACTTGTTTTTTTCTGCAATTAAATGCTTTAAACAACAATACTGTACAATATAAGAGGTTTTAAAGACAGTTTATGTTTATAACATAAAATACACACAAGTATTTTACACAAAACACACAAATATTAATATCAAACACAGCGAACTCATCACAGCTTGTTGTCTCTTCATTTTGTTTTTCCAGAGCTGTATATGTACAGTTGAATTATTAGCCCTCCTGTATATTTCTTTCTAATTTCTGTTTAATGCAGAGAAGATTTTCAACACATTTCTAAGTATAACAGTTTTCATAACTCATTTCTAATCACTTATTTATTTTATCTTTGCCATGATGACAGTAAATAATATTAATAATAACATAATATTTGACTAGAGATTTTTCAAGATACTAGTATTTAGATTAAAGTGACATTTAAAGTTCTTATATATCGATGGTTTGTTCTGTAGACAATCAAAAAATATTGATTAAGGGGGCTAAAAATATTGACCTTAAAAAAAATTAAAAACTGCTTTTATTTTACCTAAAATAAAACAAATAAGACTTTCTCCAAAAGAAAAAATATTATAGGAAATACTGTGAAAAATTCCTTGCTCTGTTAAACATCATTTAGGAAATATTTAAAAAAGAAAAGAAAATTCACAGGAGGGTGAATAACTGTAATTCTGACTTCAAATCTATACGTTACATTTATTTTAAAATATCTTAAATGTCAGTACGGATGTTTGATGTTTAAAGCGTGGTACCGGCATGTCCAGTCATGGAGTCAGGTATATTTTATACTCATATAAACAGGCTGCTGTATATAAACAGAATGAGTTTGGCTCAAGGTGATCAATCCCAAAACAAACTAGATGTTGTTTAGATGTTCAGTGAAGAAGTGAGTGTTGCAGGAGTCGACAGAAACGCACTGCTCTACTGTTGTCTGCGGTCGTCAAGACACCGGTTTGCAGTTGCTAAGGTGTTCTTAGTGGTTTTCAACATGTCTTTAGGTGGTTTCTTCCTGGCCTAAGATTAAAAGAGCCCAACCCAAAGTCTCTATAAGATGTTCTGGTCCCTAAATAGGCCTCAGTGTACAGTAAGTATGTGTTAATTATTCACCTTTTATAGCCTGACAGAAAGAAAATCGATTCTAGTTCACAAATCATTCAAGTGATCTCTTTATTTATTTTTTTTATTCTAACAGCGGGGAAATAAGCATTGAACATGTCACCTATTTTCTCAGAAAACATATTTCCAAAGGTGCTGTTGACTTGAAATTTCCCCCGTGTGTTGGTAACAACCAAAGAAATCCATACTGTATATGCAAAGAAAACAAATCTAATTAATTTACAAATGAAGTTATGCGTAATTAAATGAAATGACACAGGGAAAAAGTATTGAACACATGAAGAAAGGAAGGTGTAGAAAGGCAGTGAAAGCCCAGACAGCAGCTGAAATCTCTCTTTCTTCAGCAAGAAAGCTGCTTCAATCAAACATATACATTATCGTTCCATTGCTTATACTACAACAGATAGTATAAACAATGGAAATTGTGACTGTAGGCTGGTTTCGAATATAGATTTGTGCAACATACTTGCAATATAATCTAAGTGTCAATTAATATTGATATTGAGAGTATTGCTAAACGACAGCGATTTTATGTACTGATGTTATATTGTTAAATATCTTTTTATCTCAAGATAAGACATAAAAAGAATCATGATGACAGTGTTGGAAGGTTTACGTAAATTGCATTCACATTACATTCAACGCATATATTTAATTGAATGAGACAACATAAGAGGTTTTAAAGACATCATAGGTTTATAACATAAAATACACACTAATATTTGACTCAAAACACACACCTATTAAAATCAGAACTTATCAGAATTTGTGGTCTTTTTTCCAGAGCTGTATATGTATATATTACATGTATTATAAAATGTCTTAAACGTCAGTACGGACGTTATTTAAATTGCCTTCACATTACGTTCAATATAGTTAATTAAATGAGACCTATTTAGGCATGTTTTCAAACCATTAATAGCCAGGAAAGCCCTTATTCTCTGAAATGATAATGTATGAGTTGTTTCTGGAATGTTATAGTATTTAATTTTATTTATAGTAACAGCAATTTAATCGTTATCGTATCCAGTTTTCATTTTTTAAACAATTTTTGTTTCCCAGAATGTTCTCTGTTGGTTAACCAGGAAAGTTTTTTTTTAATGCAAATACAATATTCCCTCTAGATTGTTACAAATAATAATAATAATAATTTTTATTTATATAGCGCCTTTCCAGAGCTCAAGGACGCTTTACAAAAATGCGACAAGAAAAGATAACACAAGCAGATAAATGTAGAGACAGCAATAGATACACAAACATACAGGAAATCAAATATAACAAGCTGGAAATACTAAAACAAGACCTAAGAGACAAATAAACAGAGTGCAAGTGGATCGAATAAAGTGGTCAGTTTGTCAGTTCAGAAGTGAAGCATTCAGAAAACAAGTGAGTTTTAAGTAAAGATTTGAATTCAGAGATATTATTAGCAGAACGGAGTGAGTGTGGTAAAGAGTTCCAGAGTTTGGGTGCATTAACACTAAATGATCTGCCCCCCATTGAAGAAAGGCGGTACCGAGGGACAGCGAGAAGGCCAGAGTCAGCGGCCAAATGCATCTCTGAAATATTCTGTAAAGTTTAGATTTTGGTTACAATAGAGAATTTAATGTAATGCAATGTGATGTGTATTTATATAGCACATTTATCGTGTTTGGCCATACACCCAAAGCGCTTCACAATCATGAGGGGGGTCTCTCCACACCACCACCAGTGTGCAGCATCCACTTGGATGATGCAACGGCAGCCACAGGACAACGGCACCACTGAGCTCACCACACACCAGCTATAGACCTTTTTCTTGGAACGCAAAATTACCCATTATGCTTTGCGTGTATGAGCAAGGAGAATGCTAAGAACTTCCGGTCGGCAGCTGATGCGTGTAAACGGTCACATTTGGAGAGCTTTGAAACGATAGTTTTAATCTATTTTACCTGCTTTTATTATCTTTGAACTAATACTGTTGTCGATCAGCGCCACCTCCTGGACTGATCATTTAAAAAATGTGATCTAATAGGATAGAAAACAGCTGCTGTGAGGCATTTTCCCCTCGTTGACAGACGGCATCTTGTGCCGTTTAAATCAGGGGTGTCCAAACTTGGTTCTGGAGGGCCGGTGTCCAGCAGATTTTAGCTCCAACTTGCCTCGACACACCTGCAATGATGTTTCTAGAAAGCCTAGTAAGAGCTTGATTAGCTAGCCCAGGTGTGTCTGATTGGGGTTGGAACTAATCTGTGCAGGACACCGGCCCTCCAGGACCGAGTTTGGACAACCCTGGTTTAAATGAAGCCTCGTCATCGCTAAAGTCAACAGTTTATCTTTCTTTCAAATATATAAACAACCCAAACAAATATAGTTCACCAAAATGTTTGACACACACACGCAGCCTGCTGTACTGTCCCGCTAACACACTGATTTAATAACTGTGACGAAGTGAAAATAAAGTGACGTTTTGTAAAACACAAACCGTGGTAAATACAACACACTAAATGAAGCATAAACAGCTCGCGATTAGAATGAACAGCAAATCAGCCAGCAGAGTATCAGTAACAGACATTTTATTGGTCATTTTTGTAAATTGCATGACTTACACACCTGTTAAGTTTCATGCCAGTAATCTGGTTTGCTCTATGATGCAGTGAAGTAATACGTTTGTGTGTGAGAGCCGCTGAGCTAACAGCTGACTGGCCGGGGAAACACACACACTGTATTTCGGACGGCAGACACGTGAACTAGGAGAACGTTTTTCTCTCGCGCTTGAACCACACCTTACAGATTATAACGGCTTTAACACACACATTTCAAAGTTGTGTGTCACAAAAACACTCCGTAATCCACTCAAAACGCGATTGAAACCCATTTTCGGAGCGCAAATTACCAGTTGTAAACACTGTAAACGGAAGTTCTAACCATTCTACCGGAAGACGCTGGTCGCTATGGCGCCCTCCATGCAGCAGCCAAGAAAAAGGTCTATAGGGGAAGTGGAGAGACAGTGATACAGCCAGTGAGTCTTGCGCTGCAGGGTTCTCCGAATGTTCTTAAAAAAAAACAGAACACACAAATTGGAGCAAAAACAGAAACCGTATGGATATGGAAATGTCTGTGTTAAGTGGAATGAGCTAGTTGTGACTGAATATGAGGTAAAATTCTGCATAATATTTCATTCATTTATTCATTCATTCGTTCAATTATTTATTTATCAGGGGACACCACAGTGGAATGAACTGCCAACTATTCCAGCATATGTTTTCCAGCCACAACCCAGTACCAACAGTGCCAACAGCCAATTTAATTTATTCCATTCACCTATAGCGCATGTCTTGGGACTGTGGGGAAAACCGGAGCACCCGGAGAAAACCGACGGCAACACGAGGAGAACATGCAAACTGCACACAGAAATGCCAATTGGTCCAGCTGGGACTCGAAGCAGTGACCTTCTTGCTGTGAGGTGACAGTGCTAACCACTGAGCCACCATGTCCACCAATTTCAGTTTTTTTTTTTTATATAACTTCATAATTATCTTCAGTTTATTCACCTAAAAGTGAATCTGGCACTGGGAAAGTTCAAGAATGAGATTGGGACTCTGTCGGCAGATATTAAATTATATAAATGAGTAGGATCAGGCACAAAAACCCTAATAGTGACATTGAGTTTCCTCGTTTTGGTAAAAGGAGTGTATTTTCGTTGTATAACAGGTAACTGATCTCGCTGAAATGGACAGAAGTAGGTCAGTAATGTTTGTCATTCGTAACTGTGAGAGTTTCACGTATCGTGTTTTAATGTGGTTCAGTTCCTGATATAATCAGCAGATTTCGTAAGTTTTTATCCGCTTTGCTCCATTATGTTTTCCTGTTTCCTGTTTGCAATTTGAAACGTCAGCATAAAGTAAATGTGCAGATGTATTGCACAGGAACACACATCCAAGTACTAAAGCAGTGGAAAGTTCTGATGCATTGAGAAGATCCAGATAAGTAAGATCCTCAATGGTCAAGAGAGTGATTCTGATGGAGTGGAAATTCATGACACCTCCAAGTTTTTTTTTTTAAATGGTTAGCTGAAATGGTTTCTGCCCTCAAGCTGGAAAGCTTACGTTTCTCCAGATTTGGCAAACAGAAGATGTAGGATAACATTTAACAATGTCTCTGCAATAACTTTTTTTCTGTAATAATTTTTTTCTCAGTCATTTTTACATGTCATTCTGTTTTGTTTCTTATTCCATTAGTCTGGCTGAGACTCTTTTGATGGTGCTGTATAATTGCTGTATTGTTTACTAGTGTTTTGGTGAGGGATGTCCAGATCCAATCATGTGATCGGAAGTCAGGCCCGATCACACGGTTTCTGACTTGATTGGAATTGGACGTCACCTCCCAATCAGGACTCGAATATATATATATGTATATATCGAATATATATATATATATATATATGTATATATACATGTATATATACATATATATTCGAGTCCTGATCGGGAGGTGACGTCCAATTCCAATCAAGTCAGAAACCGTGTGATCGGGCCTGACTATCGAAAAAAAAATTAGCTTAAAGGGGCTAATAATTTTGTCCTTAAAATGGCTTTTAAAAATTAAAAACTGCTTTTATTCTAGCCAAAATAAAACAAATTAGACTTTCTCCAGAAGAAAAAATATTATCAGACATGATGGCCAGTTGAAGTCAGAATTATTAGCCCCCATTTTAATTTTTTTTTTCTTTTTTAAATATTTCCCAAGTGATGTTTACTGATTTCACAGTATGTCTGATAATATTTTTTCTTCTGGAGAAAGTCTAATTTGTTTTATTTTGGCTAGAATAAAAGCAGTTTTTAATTTTTAAAAGCCATTTTTAGGACAAAATTATTAGCCCCTCTAAGCTAATTTTTTTCTCGATAGTCTACAGAACAAACCATCATTATACAATAACTTGCCTAATTGCCCTAACCTGCCTAGTTAACATAATTAACCTTGTTAAGCCTTTAAATGTCACTTTAAGCTGTATAGAAGTGTCTTGAAAAATATCTAGTAAAATATTATTCACTGTCATCATGACAAAGATAAAATAAATCAGTTATTAGAAATGAGTTATTAAAACTAATATGTTT
>LR812523.1:12310699-12420699 GCA_903798195.1 Danio kyathit
GAAAGGGCAATATTTTCACTATCCAGCTGTCGTTTCTCCATTAGCCTGTATGCCTAAGATATTGTCCTGGCTAAACTTTAGCTAACTTATTACATGTTTGATGTTAGCAAGACAAAATAGCCTGTTTGCTTTGAACTTTTGGATAAATAGCTGACGTTAAATTTGAGCCTCAGGTAGTCTTTTGTTAACCGTTACTCACCTCCACACAATATAGATGAATGACGGATGAATTTACATCGGTGGTTCTATTGATCATGTCGTGCTGCCGTAACGGAGGTCAGCTAGTAATGTATGTTTTACACACACTCCGTCTGCAGTGTGTGTGTATGGGACAGACTGTAAAGCTATGGCCTGGATGCAGTTACTCCACTGTTAACACCTTACTTTTGAGGACAGGATAACAATGTAAATAGAGTCTTCATTAGAGCATTCGCATCGCATGTGGTTTTTCTTTCTAAATCTCCGGTACGAGGCTCGCTAGACTAAAACCAAGATATACTTTAAAATTTAGTTGTTGTTTTTTTTGACAGGGAAAGCTTAAATAGAACACCCATTAACTTATACATATATTATATTATTATTAGTATTTAAAAAATAATTATTATCCTTAGGAAAAAAGGGCACTTTCTCTCCAGGAGAAAAAAGGGCAGGGGCTCAAGCACCCAAAGCCCCCACCTCTGCACGCGCCTGCATTAGATCGTTCCATTGCTTATACTACAACAGATAGTATAAACAATGGAAATTGTGACTGTAGGCTGGTTTCGAATATAGATTTGTGCAACATATTTGCAATATAATCTAAGTGTCAATTAATATTGATATTGAGAGTATTGCTAAACGACAGCGATTTCGTGTACTGATGTTATATTGTTAAAATGTAATCTGTTTATCTCAAGATAAGACATAAAAAAAATCATGATGACAGTGTTGGAAGGTTTACGTACATCGCATTCACATTACATTCAACGCATATTGAATTGAATGAGACAATATAAGAGGTTTTAAAGACATCATAGGTTTATAACATAAAATACACACTAATATTTCACTCAAAACACACACCTATTAAAATCAGAACTTATCAGAATTTGTGGTCTTTTAATTTTTTCCAGAGCTGTATATGTATATATTACATGTATTATAAAATGTCTTAAACGTCAGTACGGACGTTATTTAAATTGCATTCACATTACGTTCAATATAGTTAATCAAATGAGACCTATTTAGGCATGTTTTCAAACCATTAATAGCCAGGAATGCCCTTATTCTCTGAAATGATAATGTATGAGTTGTTTCTGGAATGTTATAGTATTTAATTTTATTTATTTAATTTATAGTAACAGCAATTTAATCGTTATCGTATCTTCCCAGTTTTCAATTTTTAAACAATTTTTGTTTCCCAGAATGTTCTCTGTTGGTTAACCAGGAAAGTTTTTTTTATGCAGATACAATATTCCCTCTAGATTGTTACAAATAATAATAATAATAATAATAATTTTTATTTATATAGCGCCTTTCCAGAGCTCAAGGACGCTTTACAAAAATGCGACAAGAAAAGATAACACAAGCAGATAAATGTAGAGACAGCAATAGATACACAAACATACAGGAAATCAAATATAACAAGCTGGAAATACTAAAACAAGACCTAAGAGACAAATAAACAGAGTGCAAGTGGATCGAAAAAAGTGGTCAGTTTGTCAGTTCAGAAGTGAAGCATTCAGAAAACAAGCGAGTTTTAAGTAAAGATTTGAATTCAGAGATATTATTAGCAGAACGGAGTGAGCGTGGTAAAGAGTTCCAGAGTTTGGGTGCAATAACACTGAATGATCTGCCCCCCATTGAAGAAAGGCGGTCCAACGCGCAATGTACTGTGGGCAATATCAGCAGTTAGAGTATGGACACTTCCACACTTAAAATTTTGACCGGAAATAGTAAACCATCCGGGAGTTTTTGGCATACTCTTTTCAACATACTACGATTTGGGACATACTAATTCTACTTTCACATACTATTTAGGACGGATAGTTTGCGGATTGGGACGCAGCAACTGTATTTCGGACGGCACATTTCAAAGTTGTGTGTCACAAAAACACTCTGTAATCCACTCAAAACGCGATTGAAACCCATTTTCGGAGCGCAAATTACCAGTTGTAAACACTGTAAACGGAAGTTCTAACCATTCTACCGGAAGACGCTGGTGGAGCCCTCCATGCAGCAGCCAAGAAAAAGGTCTATAGGGGAAGTGGAGAGACAGTGATACAGCCAGTGAGTCTTGCGCTGCAGGGTTCTCCAAATGTTCTTATTTAGATTAAATTTTTTTTTTTTAAAAAACAGAACACACAAATTGGAGCAAAAACAGAAACCGTATGGATATGGAAATGTCTGTGTTAAGTGGAATGAGCTAGTTGTGACTGAATATGAGGTAAAATTCTGCATAATATTTCATTCATTTATTCATTCAATTATTTATTTATCAGGGGACACCACAGCAGAATGAACTGCCAACTATTCCAGCATATGCTTTCCAGCCACAACCCAGTACCAACAGTGCCAACAGCCAATTTAATTTATTCAATTCACCTATAGCGCATGTCTTGGGACTGTGGGGGAAACCGGAGCACCCGGAGAAAACCGACGGCAACACAAGGAGAACATGCAAACTCCACACAGAAATGCCAATTGGTCCAGCTGGGACTCGAAGCAGTGACCTTCTTGCTGTGAGGTGACAGTGCTAACCACTGAGCCACCATGTCCACCAATTTCAGTTTTTTTTTTTTATAACTTCATAATTATCTTCAGTTTATTCACCTAAAAGTGAATCTGGCACTGGGAAAGTTCAAGAATGAGATTGGGACTCTGTCGGCAGATATTAAATTATATAAATGAGTAGGATCAGGCACAAAAACCCTAATAGTGACATTGAGTTTCCTCGTTTTGGTAAAAGGAGTGTATTTTCGTTGTATAACAGGTAACTGATCTCGCTGAAATGGACAGAAGTAGGTCAGTAATGTTTGTCATTCGTAACTGTGAGAGTTTCACATATCGTGTTTTAATGTGGTTCAGTTCCTGATATTATCAGCAGATTTCGTAAGTTCTTATCCGCTTTGCTCCATTATGTTTTCCTGTTTCCTGTTTGCAATTTGAAACATCAGCATAAAGTAAATGTGCAGATGTATTGCACAGGAACACACATCCAAGCCGCAGTACTAAAGCAGTGGAAAGTTCTGAAGCATTGAGAAGATCCAGATAAGTAAGATCCTCAATGGCCAAGAGAGTGATTCTGATGGAGTGGAAATTCATGACACCTCCAAGTTTTTTTTTTTAAATGGTTAGCTGAAATGGTTTCTGCCCTCAAGCTGGAAAGCTTACGTTTCTCCAGATTTGGCAAACAGAAGATGTAGGATAACATTTAACAATGTCTCTGCAATAACTTTTTTTCTGTAATAATTTTTTTCTCAGTCATTTTTACATGTCATTCTGTTTTGTTTCTTATTCCATTAGTCTGGCTGAGACTCTTTTGATGGTGCTGCATAATTGCTGTATTGTTTACTAGTGTTTTGGTGAGGGATGTCCAGATCCAATCATGTGATCGGAAGTCAGGCCCGATCACACGGTTTCTGACTTGATTGGAATTAGACGTCACCTCCCGATCAGGATTCGAATATATATATATGTATATATACACACAGCAAAAATTCCAGTCTTAAATATACAGTGTGATTTTTTTGGTGTTGTTCAGTGTTAAAACCAGAGTACATTTTAATCCGTGAGTGTGAAAGAGCTTATATTTAAGAGTTATTTTTTTTCAGAGTTAAACTTTTAACCCAATATGCAGTGTATTTCCCACTAGTGATGGGAAGTCCAGTTTTTTTTACTCGAACCGGTTCTTTCAGACAAACAATGATCAAACCAGTATGTTTTACTTAAACTTGAAACATGTCTTGTTGCATTTTAAAATGCAAAAAGTTGAATGTATTGAAATTATTTCTGAAAAGATGAACATTTAATAAATTAAAACTATTTTCAACATATTTTATCACTGTTATCTGTCACACACATCAATTGATAATATAGAAAAAAAGGTAATATATTAACACTTTGAAGGGTAACACACACTCCAGTTCGATGTAAGAATAAACTCTTACCGTGTTAAAATGAACTCTGAGAGTAATGTACAAATTTCACACTTTAGAAAGTGTTATTTTAACTCCAAAATGGAGGGAGTCATATGTACACCCACTGAGTGTTAAGTTAAACTCAATTTGAGTTAAATGTACACTGATTTTTTTAATTATTTCCCAAGTGATGTTTACTGATTTCACAGTATGTCTGATAATATTTTTTCTTCTGGAGAAAGTCTTATTTGTTTTATTTTGGCTAGAATAAAAGCAGTTTTTAATTTTTAAAAGCCATTTTTAGGACAAATTTATTAGCCCCTTTAGGCTAATTTTTTTTTCAACTGTCTACAGAACAAACCATCTTTATACAATAACTTGCCTAATTACCCTAACCTGCCTAGTTAAACTAATTAACCTAGTGAAGCCTTTAAATGTCACTTTAAGCTGTAAAGAAGTGTCTTGAAAAATATCTAGTAAAATATTATTTACTGTCATCGTGGCAAAGATAAAATAAATCAGTTATTAGAAATGAGTTATTAAAACTATTGTGTTTAGAAATGTGTTGAAAAAATCTTCTCTCCGTTAAACAGAAATTGGGGAAAAAAATAAACACGGGGGCTAATAATTAAGGGAGGGGCTAATAATTCTGACTTCAACTGTGTGTGTGTGTATATATATATATATATATATATATATATATATTTTTTTTTTTTTTTTAACACATCTATACTGTAGTTATGTGGAGGCACAGAGTTAGACCTTTAGTTTCTTGACTTCACACAGAAATAGCAAAGCGTGCGGCATGACATCACTTTGTTGCAGAGACGCTATTGGTTAAATCCCGGCAAAGTAGAACACGGAAGCAGCTTGAAGTGAAAAGCGTAAGTATGTCTGCGGTCTGGAGGTATTATAAAGTTGATGATGACAACATTGCCATAGCAAACTGTGAGATATGTAAACTAGGGATTGCAAAAGGGGAAAGGAAAAGGCTACATTTAACACAACAAACCTGATAAGGCACCTCAAAATCAAACACCCGACACAATACAGAGGGTTTACCCAGGCAACCCAACCGAAGACGAGTCAACTCATGCTGCAGAACAGTTTGAAGAGGAGAGACAAAAATGCCCTGTAACAACATGAAGGCACAGGACATCATAGCCAATATAGCACAAATGATCGCAATGAGTGACCTGCCATTCGCCTTTGTAGAGAACCCTGGATTTCTTATGCTTATGGAACACGTAGAACCTTGATTTGAAATGCCGTCTCGCCACTATTTCACTGAGAAAGCTCTGTCAGCCCTTTATAAGAAGATTACTAGTTTTGCTGCATGTTCTAGGTAATAACACTGAGATCATTTTGTTAACATATGATGTACACTATTGAGTGTTATGTTTTCATAAAAACTTGGTAATTTGGCCTTAAAGGAGACCTATTATGCCCCTTTTTGCAAAATGTAAAAGTCTCTGATGTCCCTATGTAAAGTTTCAGCTCATAAATATTGCTTTATAGCTCTATAAACTGCGCTCGTTAGCCTTTGACCTAAATTGTGCCATTTTGGTGACTGTCGCTTTAAATTCAAATTAGATTGTGCTCTTTTCAAAAGAGGGCAGAGCTACAAACGCCTGTGTGTCAGCATAGCGGCAGATTCAAAAGAGGACTAATGATATCACTGTGAAAATGAAAATGTCATGGTTTAGAAGAATCCTAAAACTCCCCATTTATAATCCTCTTCGCCGCTCTAATGGCAGACGGCTGCTTCTCACTCAGGGCTGTTTTTGCTGATGAGGGAGAGATCATCACTAATGGGCGGGGCTTTCCCCCTCTGATGACACGTACAATGGGAGAATGTCAATTATATCAGCAGACTGTTTTTATCAAGTGTGATTATTCATTTATTCATTTTCCTTCAGCTTAGTCCCTTATTCATCAGGGATCACCACAGCGGAATGAACCGCTAACTATTCCAGCATATGTTTTACACTGCGGATGCCCTTCCAGCTGCAACCCAGTACTGGGAAACACCCATACACTCGTCCAGCCAGGACTTGAACCAGCGACCTTCTTGCTGTGAGGCGACAGTGCTAACCAGTGAACCACCGTGTTGCCAAATGTGATTCTAAAAAATAGATTGAATTAATTTTTACTATTAGACTATATTTATATACTTTTGCCTCAAAACTGTGCTTAAACCCCTTATAAAAGGTGATTTTTGCATAATCGCTCCCCTTTAAAGCCAGATTAAAGTATGAACAGTAGTATAAACCCTTGAAGAAGGCAGAAAACATTAATATGACAATAATATTAATATGAAAACTCAATAAATATTGTATCCATAAACATTTCTACCATACTGCAGTGGAAAGACCTCATATTTGAACGCCTGGAAATTGTGCTTTAGTGGTAAATGTGTGACAGTTTAAAGTTCCAGTTTAATCTGTGTTTCACTTCCTGATTTACTCTGCACGTTTTCTAAGTTCTCATCCCGTTTTCTCAATTAGGTCTTCCTTTTTCAAGTTTTGAAATCTGCAATTTTAAAACCGGTATCAGTTGTTCTTGTTGCGATTAATTGCTAGAGTTTTTATCTTGTATATAATCACGATATTGACCTGAGCTGCAAAAATGTTACTTTAATGGTCCAGTATGTAAGTTTGA
This sequence comes from Danio kyathit, assembly GCA_903798195.1. NCBI lineage: Eukaryota > Metazoa > Chordata > Actinopteri > Cypriniformes > Danionidae > Danio > Danio kyathit. The sequence continues at coordinate 12,317,479 of LR812523.1, forward strand.
CACCCAGTGGTTGAACTAGGTATTGCACGCCTGGTTCAAAACACACGCAAGAGCAGGTTGCCAGATCGACAACACCAACAGAAGTGTGCCTGATTGTCGAGCCTAAAGGCTGATTTAAGGCTGATTTAAACATGGTTCTATAGACCTTTTTCATGGAACGCCAAATTACCCATTATGCTTTGCGTGTATGCGCAAGGAGAATGCTAAGAACTTCCGGTCGGCAGCTGATGCGTGTAAACGGTCACATTTGGAGAGCTTTGAAACGATAGTTTTAATCTATTTTACCTGCTTTTATCATCTTTGAACTAATACTGTTGTCGATCAGCGCCACCTTCTGGACTGATCATTTAAAAAAATGTGATCTAATACGATGGCTGAGGCATTTTTCTCTCGTTGACAGACGGCATCTTCTGCCGTTTAAATGAGCCTCGTCATCGCTAAAGTCAACAGTTTCTCTTTCTTTCAGATATATAACTAGTCTAGCCCAAACAAATATAGTTCACCAAAATGTTTAACACACACGTAGCCTACTGTACTGTCCCACTAACACACTGATTTAATAACTGTGACAAAGTGAAAATAAAGTGACATTTTGAAATGACAGAAAAACACAAACCCTGGTAAACACAACACACTAAATGAAACACAAACGGCTCGCGATTAGAATGAACAGCAAATCAGCCAGCAGAGTATCAGTAACAGACTTTTATTGGTCATTTTTATAAATTGCATGACTTACACACCTGTTATGTTTCATGCCAGTAATCTGGGTTTGCTCTATGATGCAGTGAAGTATTGCGTGCGTGTGTGTGCTGAAGAGCCGCTGAGCTAACAGCTGACAGGCTGGGGAAACACGCACACACACTGTATTTCTGACGGCAGACATGTGAACTAGGAGAACGTTTTTCTCTCGCGCTTGAACCACATCTGACAGATTATAACGGCTTTAACACACACCTTTCAAAGTTGTGTGTCACCAAATCACTCCGTAATCCATTCAAAACGCTATTGAAACCCATTTTCGGAGCGCAAATTACCAGTTGTAAACACTGTAAACGGAAGTTCTAACCATTCACCGGAAGACGCTGGTCGCTATGGCGGCCTCCATGCAGCAGCCAAGAAAAAGGTCTATATATGCTAAAAGCAACGGCACACAATAGAAGAAATATTTGCCATATTAAAAATATGTTGTAATAACCAACTCCTGAATTAAATTTTAAGATACGACTTTTATTTCTTACAGCTGAACAATAGGGTAAACTGACAATGATCATCTCAGTTACACCTCATGTGCTTTATTTTGTGTTAAATGTTAACAATGTGAGTTTGAATGGCATTTTACAAGATATTTTTTGCTATACTACTAAAAGCAGCAGCAGATCTTGAAAACAAAATAAACCATTTGAAATGGAACTTTTGAACTTTGACTCAGTGCAAACCAACACATATCAGTGATTCAGCATGTACATTTAATAATGTTAAAGAGGTTTAATATGTATTAATTAGATTATAAACCATACCATTTTGTTGGAGTGCATTGAGTGCACTATTCTGTGCTTCTGAATGGCTGTATTTACATTTTTGTCGTGTTTCGACTGCCCAATTGCTTATCACTGCAAATCTTGTCACGTAGCGTGCTGTTACAACACGGGTATACAATGTAACCTGCTCACCTTATGTTTGCATTTCTAATGTTATTGGTATTTGCTAATTCGTAACCACCTCATGTGAAACTCTAAATCTGCGTCTCATTTAGGAGGCTGCTACTGTCCACCGAAGGTCGCATTTTGGTCACGGACACACACTTTGAGAGCCTTCATGACTGAATGAATGAAATGCACTGTTTTCCAGCAAGGTAACCCGGGGTGCTGAAATATAATTGGTTAAACTGGCATTGGGCGGGTTAAAGGTACCTAAACAAAGACAGACGTTCCGGCATGTAAAGCACATTTTCAAAGCAGAATATCTGACTTCAGCATTGTTTTTCAGATAAACAAGAATGTTCACTTAACATGTTTCTTAAATATCTGCAAACTTATTATGGTATTTTGTCGGCGCCAGTGGTGTAGTGGTTAGTGCGTCGACACATGCACTCCGGTGTTCACGGCGACCCGAGTTCGATTCCGCCTCGCGGTCCTATGCCGATCCTTCTCCTCTCTCTGCTCCCAATTCTTTCCTGTCAATACTCTCTACTGTCCTATCAAATAAAGGTGAAAAACCCTAAAATATAATAAAATAAAAAAACTTATTATGGTATTTTATGGTAACACTTTATTTTGATAATCCATTTGAGTATTAGTAGACTCTCTGCTTAATATTTGTTGATACTGACATTTAACAATCCTTCAACAGACATTTAACTGACTATAAGAAACTTTGCAAGTACACGTCAACTTACACTAACCCTAACCCTAACCCCAACCCTAACCCCAACCTAACAACCTACTTATAATCTACTGAGAATTAGTTGCAATGTATCTTAAATTCAACTAACGGACCATCAAAATAAAGTGTGACCTATTTTTATGCTTAAGAAGAGTCAAAAATTTACATACAGCACCTTTAACAGGTATAATAACAAAAATACTTTTCTGTATTGCTTTATTGTATATAGATGTTTAGAGCAAACAAATCTTTCAACTAAACTGAGTAGCAAAATTATGATAAAGTTACAATAGAATATTGTAAAGTGTTACAACAGGTAATACAAATCTCATTAGTAAATGTTAGTTAATGGATTAAAATCAGCAGTAAAAAATGGCCTTATTCAAGTTGAATAGAAAAATACATCAGAATTTTATAGGTATTAGCTTCCATTGACTTTGTTGATGTTAACAAAAGGAGCCTTAACAAAATACATATAAATAGTCAGAGATTGTTCAGTGTTTTAGGCCAGATTAACGAGTTAAATTGCTAATATATGAAATTAAAATTGTCTATTAAATATTTATGCATTTGGTGCTGTGATGAACAACTAAAACAACAATCTAAATACTCTTTAAATGGCACGCTAAGTTTAAATAATGAATAATTATTCAATGTATTTTGAAACGCCCACACTGTAAAAAGTACTCACAAATTATTTTGTGATTCACATTTTTCCCCCCATTTATTTGTGCTTTTGAATTGCATAATGGGACCTTGATCTTTATTCCAACAACTTTTAACCTTGAAAAGTTGAAAAAAGTGACTTTTATTAACATTTTTAAGAGTTTAAAATGATATGTTGTCTGGGTTGGTGTTGTAAATTACGGTACAAACACCTTGTAATAAACTGCCAGCGCATGTTCTGTTATTTTACAGGCTTATTTCTTTATTTATTATGTCTTATACATTATTTCAAACGACTAAAATGTCAATAAAAGTCACTTTGTTAAATGTAGAGTTGAATTTTCAACATTAAAAGTCGACAGAGCAGAGATCAACATCCCATAATGCAATTTAAAAACGTAAATAAATGGAAAACACTTGTGAATCACAAAATATGGAAACTGTTCATTAACAGATTTTTTTTTTTACAGTGCATCATAGCACATGTTCCTTATCTTGATATATTGAATTATTGAGTATCGCCATATGCATGTAAAACAGCATTAAGTAAATGTGCAGATGTATTGTAGCAGTGGAAAGTTCTGGTGCATTGAAAGTTCCTGTTGCAGTAAAATCTTTGGCAGCTACGCAGAGTTATTCTGGCTGAACCACAAAACGCAGGAATGTGCCGGTCTCCATCTCCACCTTCCTTCTCATATTAACTCTTTGCGCTCAATAACTGCATGGAATGTAAAAATCAGACACACTATCAAACCTTTATGCTTGACCTGCTATATCTTTCAATTTTTCATAATTTTTAATTATATCATCAAATGACATAAACACAAGTGCTTCTTTTGCAATCTGTAAACTCTCCAATCTGCTTACCTGTATTGTCTATTTTTACTTAAAAGAGACAAACATTTGACCCCTCCAGCACCTCTGCACTTTTCCACCCTTGTAACTTTTTTGATTCCCAGCGATTTACCTTAATTGAACTGTCTGTAAATGCTGCTGTCAGGATTATGCATGCCTGAACATTGATACTGGCATTATTTAACCACCACATGCCACACACTTTATTTGCAATCAAAAGCGGGAAAGGGCGCAGTGAAAAAGAAATGAAAGTATCAACAGCGGAATTAGCGCGTGGTGAAAACGTGACAATGGGTGAAAGACATTTTGAATTGTTCTCATCAAATGAAAAATACAAAATGCTTTCTTTCACATAGAAAGCATGTCAAAAAATGGGTCAAATAAAGTTTGGTATTCATTCGGCATATACAGATGTTTTCATAGAAAAGATAAAACATATTTATACCCCACTATAAAAAGTGTTTAGTTACTTTAAAGGGAGCAAAGCTGTTAAGCTTACTGAATTTAAAACTGTTAAGTTGACCGAAATTAATTTGTATAATTCTAATTTACTCAATTATTTTAAGACAACAGGTTTACAAATGTTTTTACAGTAAAGTCAACTATAATTGCTTTAAAAGCATCAGGTTTACTCACTTTTTTCTGAGTAAAGTCAACTAATCGCTTTAAAATCAACAGGTTTATTTACCTTTTCTGAGTAAAGTCAACTAATCACTTTAAAAGCAAAAAGTTTACTCATCTTTTCTGAGTAAAGTAAACTAATAGCTTTAAAACCAACAGGTTTATTTACCTTTTCTGAGTAAAGTCAACTAATCGCTCCAAAAGCAGTGGGTTTACTCATCTTTTCTGGGTAAAGTCAACTAATCGCTTTAAAACCAATAAGTTTACTCATCTTTTCTGAGTAAAGTCAACTAATCACTTTAAAACCAACAAGTTTATTTACCTTTTCTAAGTAAAGTCAACTAATCACTTTAAAACCAATACGTTTACTCATCTTTTCTGAGTAAAGTCAACTAATCACTTTAAAAGCAGTGGGTTTACTCATCTTTTCTGAGTAAAGTCAACTAATCGCTTTAAAACTAACAGGTTTATTTACCTTTTCTGAGTAAAGTCAACTAATCACTTTAAAAGCAGTAAGTTTACTCATCTTTTCTGAGTAAAGTCAACTAATAGCTTTAAAACCAAGAGGTTTATTTACCTTTTCTGAGTAAAGTCAACTAATCACTTTAAAAGCAACAGGTTTACTAACCTTCTCTAAGTAAACTCAAACAATTGCTTCAAAAGCAACAGGTTTACTCACATTTCCTGATTAAAGTCAATTAATTACTTCAAAAGCAACAGGTTTACTCACCTTTTCTGAGTAAAGTCAACTCATCAATTTAAAATCAACGGGTTTACTCACATTTTCTGAGTAAAGTCAACTAATCACTTTAAAAGCAGTGGGTTTACTCATCTTTTCTGAGTAAAGTCAACTAATCGCTTTAAAACCAATAAGTTTACTCATCTTTTCTGAGTAAAGTCAACTAATCACTTTAAAACTAACAGGTTTATTTACCTTTTGTGAGTAAAGTCAACTAATCACTTTAAAAGCAACAGCTTTATTTACATTTCTGAGTAAAGTCAACTAATAGCTTTAAAAGCAGTAAGTTTACTCATCTTTTCTGAGTAAAGTAAACTAATAGCTTTAAAACCAACAGGTTTATTTACCTTTTCTGAGTAAAGTCAACTAATCGCTTCAAAAAGCAACAGGTTTACTCATCTTTTCTGAGTAAAGTCAACTAATAGCTTTAAAACCAAGAGGTGTATTTACCTTTTCTGAGTAAAGTCAACTAATCGCTCCAAAAGCAATGGGTTTACTCAACTTTTTCTGAGTAAAGTAAACTAATCACTTTAAAAGCAACAGGTTTACTAACCTTCTCTAAGTAAACTCAAACAATTGCTTCAAAAGCAACAGGTTTACTCACCTTTTCTGAGTAAAGTCAACTAATCAATTTAAAATCAACGGGTTTACTCACATTTTCTGAGTAAAGTCAACTAATCACTTTAAATGCAACAGGTTTACTCACCTTTTCTGAGTAAAGTCAACTAATTGCTTCAAAAGCAATGGGTTTACTCACCACTGATTTCCACTAATGTACCTAATAATAAAGTGAATGTGCTACATATTATTGTAAATGAATAAAGAAAAAAGATACAAAACTATACTTTTTAAGGAACAAATGGCTATCACTGGGGTTATAAACTGAATGCTACCCTTTAGTCCTACTATTTTACAGTTTATAACCATTTAAAAAATACAAAAAGAGTTTATTACTTACCTTAAGACTCATCGCGGACTTTTAAGGGTACAGTTATGTGTTTTGTACCTCTGGATGCAAAATTGTAACTCCATTGTACATTCTTCTCTCAGTGTATATTTAATGATTATAAATGTCCTGCTGACAAATAGGTCAAACTTGATGGTTTGAAGGATAGTGGCAAAGTATTAACATTTTAAATGAGGTTTATTATTTTTGAACTGTGCTGTGATCCTTACATATAGTATTTTATTATGCCATCAATTGATTATTATTCTAAATATGTCTGACAAGATTTATTGGAAATATATAAAATGTTGTCACGATGACATTTTAGTGGCTGCCTTGTCTAAATGATGCAAAATGCAAAATGAAAATAAAAACCTTGGAAGTTGTATATACAGAAATATACAAAACTAGTTAAAGCTGATATATGAACTGTAAATAACCAATAGTTTGGATCAAAATTGCAAGCTAGTCAATTGTTTTCAACTATTAATAACTAATAAGCAATTCTCTTTAAAAATGCATGCACAGAATAAATATATGCTGCAATATTTAATAAAAATATCTATGCAAATTCATAAAAAAACACCATTTTAATCTTATGTTATTACTAAATTATGGTGCAAAACATGGTGTATTTTGCCTTATAGCCATTTTAATAGCAGAAAACATTAATATGACTGAAAACTCAATCTATACTGTATCGATACACATTTGTACCATTCTGCAACAGAAAGAACTCATTTTTAGCTTCTTAATCATTCTAATGTGTTTATATTTTATTATTGTTCAATGTTGCATTCTTGTATTTTATTCCATGTTTGATTTTCTCTGTTAGAAAAGTGCATTATGAATAAAATGTATTATTATTATTATATTTGTAGGCATTTGGCATATAGTGTGTGCTCATGGCGTGATAGCGTGACACAGAGTTTTCGGCCGTGTGTTAAAGTGATTAAAGTGGATCTTGTTGTGTTCAGCATTCTCAGACAGAGGCTTTGGGCTGTGTAATTGGGATCCAGAATGATTTGTGGTGGTAACCAGGCTTCTGTCTCACACACATGAACACACACCAGGGTGAAATCAAGATCAAGCTGCCAGTCACAGCGCAGGAAACAAATCCAAACAACCAAGAGAAAACAGCAGAGCAGGCCACAAACAAAAAAACAGCTGATGCACTTAAACTTTTGCTATTTCTTATGCGTTTGAGGTCAAATGCAATATATACATGTCAGGGTTTCACTCTTAAAGGGTCACGAAACACCAAAACACATTTTTTAAGCTGTTTACAGTCATATACAGTTGCAATCAGAATTATTCAACCCCCTGATTTATTAGCCCCCCTGTTTATTTTTTTCCTCAATTTCTGTTTAACGGAGAGAAAAAATTTTCAACACATTTCTAAACATAATAGTTTTAATAATTCATTTCTAATAACTGATTTATTTTATCTTTGCCATGATGACAGTAAATAATATTTTACTAGATATTTTTCAAGACACTTCTATACAGCTTAAAGTGACATTTAAAGGCTTAACTAGGTTCATTAGGTTAACTAGGCAGGTTAGGGTAATTAGGCAAGATATTGTATAACGATGGTTTGTTCTGTAGACTATCAGAAAAATATATAGTTTAAAGGGGCTAATAATTTTGACCTTAAAATGGGTTTTAAAAAATTAAAAACTGCTGTTATTCTAGCCAAAAAAAAAAACAAATAAGACTTTCTCTAGAAGAAAAAATATTATCAGACATACTGTGAAAATTTCCTTGTTCTGTTAAACATCATTTGGGAAATATTTATTCAATTATTCAAGGGGGTTCAATAATTCTGATTGCAACTATATGTGTCCCACGTTGCTATAAACACTATTTGGACACATATATTGCACTGAAAAGTGAAAATTGGTTGTTTTTGCGTTATTTTGAGCAAATTCATTGTTCCGGTTTGAAACTAATTTTTGAAGCTGCGTCACGGCCATGAGATACTTGCGTGTAAATCCAGCGTGGAGAGTGGCTGTCTGCAGTGGTGGAAAGAGTACTGAAAAATCATACTCAAGTAAAAGTACCATTACTTGCCTAAAAATGTAGTGTAAGTAGAGTAAAAGTATCTGCTGTAAATATTACTCAAAGTATGAGTAAAAAGTAGCTCTTTTAAAGTACTCAAGAGTAGTGAGTAGTGAGTATTATGCTGTCTAAAGCTGATATGTTTACATGTAATTTGTGCATGTGTGTGTAAACGTAACATTCTGTAGTGCATTTAGTTATTGCCCAGAAGGCAAACCACATCATGAGACGTTAATATTAGGTTAGATTTAGGTTGTAATGTCAGGCGACCAAAATTAATTGTCAAGCCAGCATCTAAGGACAACGTTATTTTGATGTCCAATAATGACGTCAAATGACGTTGATATTTGGTTAATTTTAGGTTGTTAGAAAGTGACCAAAATCCAGCGTCGAGCCAACATCTTAAACCAACGTCATATTGACGTCAAATACTGACATTTATTCGTCAGGTACGGCAACCAAAATCCAACGTCTGATAGATGTCATAGGGGTAACGTTCACACAATGTCAAGCTGTAACATCATTAGGCGTTGATATGTGGTTGGTTTTAGGTTGGACATTGGATATTGATGTTGGCCTGACGTTGAGTTCTGACGTCAACCCGATTTTCATTTCCAAACAAAATGCAAAGTCCCCATGACGTTAGGGTTCAATGTCAATCAGACGTCATGTTGACGTCCTGTGCCTGCTGGGTGTTTACTGCTGCGTTCACACCAGACGTGGAAGAAGGGTCAAGCGCGAGTGGTTTACATGTTAAGTCAATGCAAAGACGCGAATACACATCCGGCGAATGGCGCGATACGCGCGAATGTACGCACAGAGCTGGGTGCACCTCTGAAAGGATCTAGTGGACTCAGACACTGCTCCAAATGAATCGACGCTGTTTTTCAGCCTTCATAAATCACATAAACAGTTATTTTCTCAATAAAATCCATGTTAGCCATTTAGTAACGAAGCTACAGTCACCGGGCAGACAGAAACCCTGCCCATGACACGAATCCGCGTCTGTTCTAAAATGAATTTGACGCGTGAATGAAGTGGAGTTTGACGCGCGAATGAAGCGGAGTTCGACGCGCGAATGAAGCGGATTTTGACGCGCGAATAACAGAAATTAATTCTAAATGTAACTGGAATACAATAGACAAAACTGGAGTGATGCTAAGATAATTTAAGACATCTATAAATTCTAAATATAAGAAATTAAATTCTATAGACAATTCTATAGAATACAAAATATGTTTTATAGAATTATCTGTTGTTTGTTGTCTTAGACCTGACTCATGGCCGAGAATCAGGTTTATAAGTCTTACCACCCTAGCTGACTCATTATCCCTCCTTTTTGCTTCATACAAAAAATCTATCAGAAGTCATGCTTAGTCAAAATAAGTTCATCATCACATTATTTAAACTTTGTTTTGTCAACTAGCAAAACTTACTGCGTGCCAACACCTCCGCATAAAAGACTGTTACGCCGGTTTCAAAACGCATGAGCGGCGCGGCTATTTTTCCGGCGTGCATGTTCACAACCGGGACTTACACCGGGAGCAGAGCAGTGCGTCAGCATCAAGCAGGAGCGGTGCGTCAGGCGCGCGGGTATGCTTTTTTTTTTCTGTGCACATGCTCAGTTTGCTTTTTGATTAAACTACATTGCTTTCCCCAGTGTTGGTTCGGTTGCACATAGAGAATAACGTCTTTATTCTGGCATTACCACTCTTAATAAATACACTTGCCTGTAAATCATATCTCAAAGCTTTTACTGGGGCACTGGCAATTTTACGTGCCCCAGTAAATGGGGTCTAGCGACGCCCCTGGATGCAGCTCAGATTGCATCTGCACCAAGACCCTTGTCAGAAATGCCCGTTTAGCGTCTTTATTGATCACAAACACAACAGTGCCATTTTAAAAGGCACACTTTTGCACTTAAATGGTACACATTAGTTTCTAAAGGATCCATATTGTACCTTAGAGCTACATTAAAAGTACATATTAGCACTTAAAATGTACAAACATGCCCTTTTTGAAAGGCTACCACCTCAGTGACAACTTTTGCACCTTAATTTCTGAGAGTGTAAACAAATGAATTGTAAGTATAACACATCTGCAGAAAAGTCTTACTTCCACATTGCAAAATAAGGTGATTTTTACTTTCCTTCACAAACTGTCTTCCCAAAAACACTATTAGCAAAGCATACAGACACTTTACATAAGAAAGTTTGCCTTTTGTTGACCTTTCCTGTGATTCATTTTGAAACTCAAGGTAATTCATGTAAAAAAAGCCTTTATCTTCACATTTTGTGACTTGATTGCTTAAACTTTACTCGTCACGCAAATGACAACTAGAAAAAGGCACTGACATTAGCAAACTATTTCAAAAAGTACAGACTACATATGGTAATAGAAATGCTTACTGACCTGGTTTGTGTATTCAGTGATGTATTCAATCCTTTAACTTCATTCTCATGGTGATACATTGTTGCTAAATTGTGAACCTTTCAAACAACATGCGAAGCTATGCACAGCAACATGATTTATCAATTAGCAAAGCACTGGTTACCTGGAGCAAACTCCGCCCACAGGAGTTACATCAGAAACATGTGACCAGAAGTTCATCTGGGAGATATCTCTGGGTTGTTGCTAGATCGGATACATAGATATATGCACAAGATATCACATACGGACCATAAGCATGCGTCAGTAGCGCTGCCACATTTGTACAGTGCTCCTAGGACAAATGTCATTCAACTGCTCTAGTCAAGACAGTGTGCCAATGTGAAGATGCTGGACTTTAGCGCTGTGTATGGGTGTAGTAACGAGCAAACAATGAAAACAAAGCACAAATGCAAAATATTTCATAGAAAATATTTTGTTTTTTTTACGTTTTTGTATGTTATGAACTTTTGTGCTAAATAATTAACTTTATTGATGAAAATACAATCACTTACTGCACTGACCATAGGGTAAATTCTCACCAACTTGCACTAAATTCTAGGCTTATGCTAGTTTTGTTGAATAAAATAAGCAAACAATGTAAATGAAACATGACAACAAGATGCTGCAGTGCTAGAAACATGTATTATTAAATGCGTTCAACATGAAGCACGGCTGCAGCCGATGATCAACGAGATTAGCCGAGCGCAGTCGGTAGCAGAGTTGAAAACGGAGGCGTCAAGCCGGACACTTCGGGGGCTCAAAGTTGCTGCAGTCATGACCGATCCCACAGCGTGATCATTTATTTATTTATTGAAATAACAAAAAAAGATATACAGTACAAATAAATCAGAATACAGTCTCTACAAACTATAGTTCATTTTTAAACACTAAGGCAATTATGAATATTATTTAAGTAGCCTATATACGCATGAGAAATAAGGGAAAATTGAGAGGGCACATAAAAAGGAAATAAATATCCACGAATAGGATTGTTTTGGATAATAAAAGCATTTTTTTAAAAAAAGCACTTTAATCCAAAAAGATTTAACAAAAGGACCAAAATAAATGAGCTACACTTTAAGTAGAAATTTCCCAGAAAGAGCAAAAAAAAATTCTGCATAAATGGCTTGACAGGAAATAAAATATTTTATATTCATATATTTTTTATATTTAATAAAACATTTTTAAACTTAATTTGTTAAGAAATCTTCATAGGGGTGTCAGGATCAATGATGATAATTATTTTATTACAAGTCTGTAAGACTTATTTGAGTTAATATTAGGTTATTTACTAAAATATATCATTTAAATTGTTTATGGAGATGAATAAAGTAAATAGTCTGTATAAAAAAGGCTAAATAAACGTATGCAAACAACCTAGCCTTTATAACCAGATTATTCAACAAAAGATGATACTGCAGTAAAATATTTGTAGTCTTTAATAAGCATGATATATACAAGATAGAGAGAGTATGAAAAGTTAACTGTTTGTTTTGAAATTTGTGAGACGGAAGTTGTCCAATAATAAACCTGAAACACACGTGTTTGTTGTCATGCGGTGAACTCAGCCAATCGTGTAGTATCGGTGTCGTCATTGCAGGTCCTGCAGTCACTCTTCAGATGCTGCACCGGCTGAATCAGCCGTCTGATCTCGGAGCACAGTCGCGGTACTTTGATGCCACATGTGACAGTCACGTGGTGTCCGCGCAGCATCAATCCGGACAACATTTCTAACCGGCATGCACCGCTTTAAGACAGATTTCGATTGGTCTGCATAGCGCTGCATGAAGTCGAACGTACCTATTGTCGGCTAAGTGAACGAGTCGTTCGACAGAGATTCATTCACAAACGAATCGCTCCCTCCGTTAGAATGAGAAGTAAAAGCAGGAGAGAGGGTGTGTTTCAGGACACGAATTAGATCAAATTAAACAGGTAGGGAGGATAATATATTTCTATTCACACTAACACACTCTTTGTCGGCAATGCCCGTGCAGTCACTTACCCATCGATGTAGAAAAGTGATGTAAAATTATAATTTTTATAATTCAAAAAAATATTTGCATACTGACCATTAGGAAAACTCCCAATCATAGATATACAGTTAAAGCCAGAATTATTAGTCCCCCTTTGAATTTTTTTCTCTTTTTTAAATATTTCCCAAATGGTGTTTAACAGAGCAAAGAAATGTTCACAGTATGTCTGATAATATTTTTTCTTCTAGAGAAAGTCTTATTTGTTTTATTTTGGCTAGAATAAAAACAGTTTAAATTTTTTTAAACACCATTTTTAGGACAAAATTATTAGGCTAATTTTTGTTTAATAGTCTACAGAACAAGCCATCATTATACAATAACTTGCCTAATTACCCTAACCTGCCTAGTTAATCCAATTAACCTAGTTAAGCCTTTAAATGTCACTTTAAGCTGTATAGAAGTGTCTTGAAAAATATCTAGTCAAATATTATTTACTGTCATCATGGCAAAGATAAAATAAAACAGTTATTAGAGGTAAATTATTAAAACTATTATGTTTAGAAATGTGTTGAAAAAATCTTCTCTCCGTTAAACAGAAAATGGGGAAAAAAATAAACAGGGGGGCTAATAATTTAGGGGGGCTAATAATTCTGACTTCAACTGTATGTGTATAAGTGTATATCTCTGGCTCTGAATGGCCACAGTCCTCCACTGCAGCTTGGTCCCACGTTCATTTCAAAGGAGTGCTACCCTGTACTAAAATGGTGGCTCTATTGACGCATTCCTTTCAATAGGCCACAACAGGGTAGGCGACATCTAATGTAAATGTCTATGGATCGGATATGGTTGCGGCCGGAAGTAAACGAGAATCATTTATATTATTCATTAAATTTCCCATTTATTGTATTTTATTAATGTTTACCCCCAACCCTAAACCCAACCATCACAGCACTGTAAAAACAGTAGTTTTACCAAGTATTATTTATGTTATCTATTAAATTACCCAATAGTATATTTTAACATCTACCCCCACCCCAACCCTAAACCCAGCCATCACAGCACTGTAAAAACAGTAGTTGTACCAAGAATTATTTATGTTATCTATTAAATTACCCAATAAATTGTATTTTTTAACGCCTACCCCCACCTCAACCCTAAACCCAACCCTCACAGTTCTGTAAAAATATTCATTATTGTTATACAGTGTCATGAAAAGAAATGCTGCTATATTAATGTGCATATCGCACTTCCGGCCGGCCGCGTATCCGGTCTAGACTTTACCATTCCTCTGCTTCCTCAAAAGAATTTGCATAAAAAGTTCATCCAGTTTATCTAGTAAGGCCAATTTATATGACTGACCCAATCGTGTTTAGTCCTGAATTGTATTATAATTGCATGGATTATTATTATTATTCTGTATGTTTCACTGAATTTACACATAACCAAAATTATTGTCTCCTTTTTATCTAAACTTAAGGGTTGTTTGCATGATGTTTGGCACGAAACAAGTGTTATATTAAAAAAAAATCTAATATTTTTTAAAAAGAACACACCATCTTTTTATAAGGCATACAGTTGCAATCAGAATTATTAAAACCCCTGAATTATTAGCCCCCCTGTTTATTTTTTTCCCCAATTTCTGTTTAATGGAGAGAAGGTTTTTTCAACACATTTCTAAACATAATAGTTTTAATAACTCATTTCTAATAACTGATTTATTTTATCTTTGCCATGATGACAGTAAATAATATTTGACTAGATATTTTTCAAGACACTTCTATACAACTTAAAGTGACATTTTTAAGGCTAAACTAGGTTAATTAGGTTAACCAGGCAGTATAGGGCAATTAGACAAGTTATTGTATAACGATGGTTTGTTCTGTGTAACCATTGAAAACAAATATAGCTTAAAAGGGCTAATGATTTTGACCTTAAAATGTTTTTAAAAAAAATTAAAAATAGCTTTTATTTTAGCCGAAATAAAACAAATAAGACTTTCTCGAGAAGAAAAAATATTATAGGAAATACTGTGAAAATGTCCTTGCTCTGTTAAACATCATTTGGGAAATATTTAAAAAAGAAAACAAAATTCAAAGGGGGTTTAAAAATTCTGAGTGCAACTGTATATAGTATATACAGGCAGTACCGCCACTCCCTATACGCAGAGTACGCAGGTTTTGTAGGGCACCAACTCCGGACGTTGTTGCTAGATCAGATACATTAGCAGTTCATTAGCAGTGATTCTCCAGTGTATTTCTTTCTCAATAGGCATTCATTCATTGGTTGCATTCATTCACCTGCACCGTGCACTTTTTGTGATTTCATTCATTCATTTTCTTTTCGGCTTATTCCCTTTATTAATCTGGGGTCGCCACAGCGGAATGAACCGCCAACTTATCCAGCACATGTTTTACGCAGCGGATGCCCTTCCAGCCGCAACCCATCACTGGGAAACATCCTTACACACTCATTCACACTCATACACTACGGACAATTTAGCCTACCCAATTCACCTGTACTGCATGTCTTTGGACTGTGGGGGAAACCGGAGCACCCGGAGGAAACCCACGCGAACGCAGGGAGAACATGCAAACTCCACACAGAAACGCCAACGGACCCGTTTTCGTTTTAAAACGCATAAGTTTTGCTACGGTTATGCCATCCGTCCACACTACGCCGAAGTTTTCGAGCCCCAAAAACGGAGCATTTTGAAAACGCTGGAGAGGTCGTTTTCAATCTAAAACGCTGCTGCTCCGTCTCAGTGTGGATGGGGGAAAACGGAGACATCTGAAAACGAAGGCGTTGCTGCTGAGATTCGCTACCTGATTGGGGCTTTTGGGTCATTGCGTATCCTTCCTTTATTCGTCAAGCCCCTATCACATGACTATAACGCTACTGGAAGACCAGCCTTCACTGTAAACAACAACATGGACACAGAAATGGGAGCGTTGTTTGCACTATTGTCCATTTTAGGCGCCATTGTGCAGTTAAACTCTGCCTTTTTTACTACAGCAGCTGCATATATTCGCAAGAGGCAAGCTATTGTTCGAGCACTCGCTAATCGCTCGCGTTCATCGTTCAACCAGTGTTTGTTGACTAACAATAACCAAATGCCGAGCGAGACACATGCTTCCTGTTTATACTTGAACGCGCATGCCCAGAGTGCGCGAATTGTCACGTGATATGCGTTTTTGGTGGAGTAGTGTGGACGGAGATATGTTTAGAAACGCTAGATGAAACGCTAGTATGGACGCGGATCGTTTTTGATCTAAAACGCCGTTTCAAAACGAAAACGCATTAGTGTACACGGGGCCAAAGGAGACATCGAAAACATGAAGTGTTGGTGGTCTTCCAGGAACGTGGTTGAGAACCACTGCTTTAGAGTATATGTTTATTTAGAAAACAGTGGGCGTGGCTTGTTTTTTTTCTAATGCGAGCTGATTGGATGTGTTAAATTTTTGACAACCTAGCAGACACCTCCTGCTCACCATTTCTGTTTGTTGTCAAAGCTGACAGTTGGAGGGGCGTGGCTATGTATCTTAACCACGCCCAATACCTCAGACAGACCTAATCTGAGAATTTAACTGAAAACAAACAGGAAGTGCCTTTTCGGATTTCAATTAAAGATTACAAGGGCAAACATTAAAATTTTTCTTAACGACATGCACAGATATATTGTTCATCACAAAACTAGCAATGTGAGCTAACAAAATCAATATGATTAGCTCGGATTTCAGGTGTACTTTAAAAAAATAATGGCTGTTTAAAAAAAAAAAACTCTCTCAAAGCAGGTTGACTTTGGCCACCACTTGTTTGCACCCAGTTTTGGCGTACTGTCTCCCAGCCACTCTGTGATAGGCCAGTTCATCCGCCAGTCTCTCCACATGACCGGGATCAGGATAAAACCCTTCGAGCGTCATCTCCTCCAGAAAGCACTGTATGACGTGTTCCCGCTCCAGTAAGGACATCGCTATAACCTGGACTGCCGGCTCCGTCCACAGAGGATGAAGGAGAGTCAGGGCCTGGCTGAGGGATTTATGGGCTCCGGCGGTGGAGGTGTTTTGAAGAACGTGAGCTGTGATCTCGCTTTGGCCCAGACTGCTGAGGAAAACATAGACCACGTTGAGAAACTCGTTGGTTTGATCTGACTGAAGAAACATCTGCAAGGTGTCGAGCAGCGGAGGAGCCATCGCTTCCACCTCATCCAGGATGAAGAAGGGGATCTGCTCCTCTTCCTCGGCTTGAGTCACTACCTTAAAGGTCCCATGAAATTAAAAGAAAGATTTTTAGATGTTAGTATCCGTGTTTGTTTTTAGGATATCTATAAGCTAGTGCACACCAAAACAGTGACAAAATTAGCAATTAGAAGATTTAACCTGTAAAGCTTGCAGTTAGTTACTTCCGTCTAAATGGATCAATGTTTTTTTTCACGTCACCTCATACTTCAGTTTCTCATTAAATCTTCTGACCAATTAAAAGCTTTCTAGTACCTGACATGCCCCGCCCCCTTCAAGATGCTTCAGATTTGATGCGCTTGATCTAAGGGCGTACTCACATGAGGTACAGTTGCTTTGAACTGTGCCAAAGCGCGATTGTCCCCCATCCCATCCCCATTTTTACCAACTGGTAGTGATGTGCGGATCGATACTAAAATATCCATATCTCCGATACCAGCTTTGTATGTTCTAGATTCGATTATCTTATCAAAATATCGATATTTCGGTAATTTGGAGCAAATATGTAGTTTATTGGAAATAGAAATACAGAGGAAAGTAACCACAATTACCCTAGTTTATCTGAATAATGCCAACTTAGTCGGAACTACTTGTTCTTCCGCTTGTCAAGTCATGTGCGTAATATGGCACTGTACAACTGCAGAGCATGCTAGCTAGCCACTCAGTCTGCTGACACATATTGTTCAGTCACGCTGTGATTGGATATGGGCGACCGCAAACGAAATTTTGTGTGGAGCTACTTCACTTCCGTAAACTCAAATGATGCGTTTTGTGACACGTGTAACAAAACAGTGAGGTACTGTGGTAATACCACAAACCTAATCAAACATCTACATAGAAATCGCAAGACAGAATATGACAACGTCACGACTAGGTGGTCAGAAGAGGAGGAAAGGAGAGGCACAGGTGCTGCTGGGGCGAGACAGACATCGCTTTCAGAGTCCTTAGGTGCAGCAGGCAGGCACTATCCAGGTACAGAGGGAGAAAATGTGGCAATGTGGCTGTATTTTGGGGGCTTGCGTTTTTGTGACAATGATAAAACAAAAGAAAAAGGTAAAAAAATCTTCAAGGGGACCGGATTAACATGTCACTAAACTAAAAGGTGTGAATGTTTATTGTTTTATGTTAAGATGATCAGGCAGGCGTTTTAAGATATACATGCTCAGATGCTGTCAATAAATATGTAAGTTGGCTCTTTTTTGTATGATAATTCTTCATCCATAAACAATAAACAAGAATAACATGTAATATGTCTGGTATTCAGTATGAAGTGACACTTTTAAGTACACTACTTGTTACTTTAATTTCTCAAACAGTAATTTTTGGGCAAAGTATCGGTATCGGATCGGTATCGCCGATACTCGCCTTTATTTTACTTGGTATCGGATCGGAAAGAAAACCAGTGGTATCGCACATCACTACCAACCGGACCTGAGCACGCTTACGTCATTGATGATGCGACTGTTCAGTTTAACAGAAGAGAAGCGCTCTTGCTCAGCGCAGTGGAGATTGCTTTAGTTATATCGTTTTGTATTATTTTAGTCGTTTGGTATGCAGTGACACGCAGTCAAACACTTTGGCGAACAGATCCACCACTTTTGACGCCCATAAATCATCATAAAGTCCTCGTGCTTCATGGATTAGGAGGTTTCCTGAAGGTGCAGCTGACGTGCAGCGAAGGGTTTGCTTATTTAATAAACTACGACAGTTTGCATTCATTGAACAGTAAGAATGATTATTAAATCCATATAAAACAGTCCCCTAAAAGTGATGTAGCGTCTTCAGTTTCAGGCTCAGGCACGCTTTGCACTCACACTACAAGAGTACCGCGCCAAAGCCCAACCAAACCGCGCTCTGGCACATCTCTTCCAACCGGGCCAGGGCCGGCCAACTGAACCGCGCCTGAGCCTGATTCAGAGCACTCACACTTCTCAAACGAAGCAGGAAACGCGCCTGGGCATGGTTTGGATAGCATAGTGTGAGTGCGCCCTACAGTAAACTACTCTCACTGACAGAGTTGAGATGAAACAAAACGCTATTGGCTGTTTTTTTAAAAGGGGAGAAGCTACTCTATGTGCCACTCTCTCTTTGTGTTTCAGTTGAGATTACATCAAACATCGAATAAAAATGCACATTTTAAAGCACCTCACCGGACCTTTAAAAGAACTTAAAAAAACTTAGACTTGTAGAATCTCCAAATAGATATTTTTAAGCCTAGACTAAATCAAAAGGTCATGATCCACTCTCAATAGCCCATTTCACACAGTGATATCGGTAAATATCCGGAAAATTTCCGAAACGACTTTACTTGTAAATTTAAAGAAGCGCAGTTCACACAGGTAAGGACATTCCGAATTTTTCCGGAAAAATTGTTCACACATACATTCCAAAATACCAGTAAATTCTGACAGTAAGGGATCGGACTTTTGTTGATGATTTCATTTTTAGGTAACACTTTATTTTGATGGTCCATTTGAGTATTAGTAGACTGTCTGCTTAATATCTGCCTATACTGCTCCTTCAACAGACATTTAACTGACTATAAGAAACTTTGCAAGTACATGTCAACTTACACTAACCCTCACCCTAACCCCAACTCTAACCCCAACCTAAGTCTACTTATAATCTAATGAGAATTAGTTGACATGTAGATGCAATGTAACAAACGGACCATCAAAATAAAGTGTGACCCACTTTGATCTAAAGCTTTAGCATTCATGCAGCTGCTTTTGTCCCAGAGACATCCAAAGGCAGAAGTGTTAACCACAGCTAAACATTTACATATTTTACTACATTACAAATTCTGTGGATGGATGAGTGTTGTAAACAACTTCGATGAAAACAAGGAGGAACACTTTTGCATGTCGAGATGTTCATAATGTGCATGTGCTGGCGCTCACCGGAGCACTCCTGCACTTCACGTGCACACGCGTCAAGCAACTGAAGCAGAGCTTGAAGATAAACAAACAGCGGTTTATCATAAGCATTTTATCGATAATTTTTTACACAGTTGGCATTAAGAAGGAACATAGAAACGTTATCTGACTAACATCTAGCAGCTGAATGTGTCTGGAAAAATACTCAAAGGCTTTTATTTTCATAAACAGCGCTGATGTGAATGCGTCTGAGTGTTCTGATTGACTGGAGTAGACGTCTTACGACAGCGCGTTCTAGACATGAACTCGCTCTTTCCTGCAATTTTCCTTCTGCATTCACACAGAGCAGCATTCCGGTAAATTACCGGTAATGTTACAACTTCTCTTTCCAGAAAAATGCTGGAATAAATTTACTGGTATTTTCAAAAAGGGCCTGTTCATACATGATCCCTTTCCGGAAAATTGCCGGCAATTTTCCGGCACGTCTCATACAGACATGTGAAAGGGGCTATTGTGTAATTGCGTTATATTTTGTGTTTAACATTCTTCGGGAAGTATGGCCGCGTCTAGACTAAAGAGTTTTTTGTCGAAGGTATTTGGCTGTTAGGAGTGATTGTGATTCTTTTATTCTGATATATGCTCTCTGTTTCCTTTCTGTTTATTTGATGGAAACCACATTGGTCAACCGAAGTTGTTAAAATTGTATTATATAAATAAAACTGTCATTGACAATTAGGGGGACTGGTGGAGTTCGCTTGTTAAGTCGTGACGTATGGAATCCTGTTTCCAGGTCCAGGCCGCTACTCATTTGAATTGAGAAAATATTCTTTTATGACCACTTTTTAGTCCTATTGTGTTGCCTGTTTTCTGTGATATGTGTTATGTGAACGTTAATGTGGTTGTGTGATGAAGCCAAAGAAAGTGTGGGCGCAATAGCCCAGTGGTTAGTGCGCTGACATATGGTGCGGAAGCGCTCTGGCCGTCCTGAGTTCGAATCCCAGCTCGTGGACCTTTCCCGATCCTACCCCCCTCTCTCTCCCACATAACTTCTTGTCAACTTACTGTCCTGTCAAATAAAGGCAAAAATGCCAAAAAATAAATCTTAAAAAGAAAGTAAAGCATATCACACATTAAAGTGGATTTATTATAAAATCATGGTGTACACAACAGTCTCTGGACTTGCTGCATTACAGACACCAATAATTTAAGATTTTATGAAAAATGTATCACTTTCTGCCCATCTAATATTAGGCATGGATATACGGTTGAAACCAGAAGTTTACATACACTGTATAAAAAGGCACATAACCATTTAAAAAAACAGTCAGATGTTAATGTGACTAAACTTTCTCTCTTTTAGGTAAGTTAGGATTATCATGTTTGTTTCTGTTATGCTTAATCATATATGTTAAGCACTGTAAATTGCGATCATGAAAATATCATCATACATCATGATTTGATCATGATACATTTGAAAATATTACAGCACTTTGTAAATGTTTATTAGTACCATTTGTTGTCAGACTTAACAAGCAGGTTGTTCTACAGTGGATCTGCCTTTAACATTCGCATTGCACTGATCTGAACTAAACGTCAACATTGACATTTACACTAAACTGAACTCAAGCAGTTTTAATTTAACAATCTGAAATGTTATAGTTCTAACTCTTCTTTCTTCGTCTATGTTTAAGGGATAGTTCACCCAAAAATGAAAATGTACTCATTATTTACTCACCTCTCAAGTGCTTTCAAATCTTTATGAGTTAGGTAAAGAAGATATTTTGGAGAAAGATTGGAGAAACCATTGACTTCCATAGCAGGAAAAACAAATACTATGGACGTCAATGGTTACAGGTTTTCGAGATTTTTCTAAACATCTTCTTATTGTGTTCAATAGAGAAAAGAAACTCATAAAGCTTTGAAACAAGTAAAGGATGAGTAAATTATGACATTTTCATCTTTGGATGAACTATCCCTTTAATCTTAAAGACTAATTGTTAAGACTTGAATCTTTTAAACTTCTAGGACAACAAACACGTAATACACGAATACATTTTTATTGAACGTACACATAGACATCACCTACAGTTGAAGTCAGAATCATTAGCCGCCTTTTGAATTTTCTTCTCTTTTTTAAATATTTCCCAAATGATGTTTAACAGAGCAAAGAAACTTTCATAGTATGTCTGATAATATTTTTTCTTCTGGAGAAAGTCTTATTTGTTTTATTTCGACTAGAATAAAAGCAGTTTTAAATTTTTTAAACACCATTTTAAGGACAAAATTATTAGCCCCTTTAGGCTAATTTTATTTTCAATAGTCTACAGAACAAACCATCATTATACAATAACTTGCCTAATTACCCTAACCTGCCTAGTTAACCTAATTTACCTAGTTAAGCCTTTAAATGTCACTTTAGGCTGTACGTATAGAAGTGTCTTGAAAAATATCTATTAAAACTATTATGTTTAGAAATGTGTAGAAACATCTTCTCTCCGTTAAACAGAAAATGGAGAAAAAAATAAACAGGTGGCTAATAATTCAGGGGGGGGGGGGGGGTAGGGGGGGGCTAATAATTCTGACTTCAACTGTATATACTATATAACTGCAGGTTAACTATGTTTATGTATATTAACTTTAAATGAATTTAATCCATTAATAGCTTTTAACAGTTATTTTCTCAAAATTCTACACACAATACCCCATAATGACGAAAATGTATAATATGAAAATAATGTGAAGAAAGATTTTTTGAAATTGTTGCAAATTTATTAAAAATAAAAAACCTGAAAAATCACATGTACATCAGTATTCACAGCCTTTGCCGTGAAGCTCTAAACTGAGCTCAGGTACATTCTGTTTCCACTGATCATTCTGGAGATGTTTCAGCAGCTTCATTGGAGTTCACCTGTGGTCAATTCAGTTGATTGGACATGATTTGAAAAGGCATACGCCTGTCTATATAATGCTGCGTTCACACCAGACGCGGAAGAAGCATCAAGCTCGAGTGATTTACATGTTAAGTCAATGCAAACGCGCGAATAGGCATCCTGCAGCGCGATACACGTGAATGGCGCGGCGCGAATGACGCGAATTGCGCGAATGGAATGGCACGGATGGCGCGATACGCGCGAATGGCGCCGCGCGAATTGAGCGTTTGACGCGCTTAACGCGCAAATCGCGTGAATCACTTGAGTTCAAAAATCTGAACTTCTGCGGACATTCGCGCCTCGTTAACCAATCAGGAGCTTGCTCTTGTGGGGGCATGATTGTGACGTAGCACCTGTTGTTGGTGTCCCGTGGGAAATCCTTCAGCCGACACCGACAACAGTTCATCAAACTGGGCTCGGCTCAGTCAGAAGCACTGCTAAAAGCCTCCGTCATCCAGGTTAAGTTTCTGGAGGAGTTTATGAGCTCACAGAGCTGGGTACACCTCAGAAAGTATCGAGTGGACTCAGACACTGGTCCAAACGTATCGACGCTGTTTTTCAGTCTTCCTATAGCACATAAACACAGTTATTTTATCAATAAAATCCATGTTAGCCATTTAGCAACGAAGCTACAGTCAACGGGCAGACAGAAGCCCTGCTCATGACGCGAATCCGCGTCTGTTCTGAAGTGAATTTGAGGCGCGAATGAAGCGGAGTTTGACGCGTGAATGAAGCGAGTAAACACAAATGTTTACGCGTGTATTTACTCGCGAATAGTGCGATTTAGCCGCGCGTTCCGCGTCTAGTGTGAACGCAGCATAAGGTCCCAGGGTTGACAGTGCATGTCAAAGCACAAACCATGCATGAAGACAAAGAAATTGTCTGTAGCCCTCCGAGACAGGATTGTCTCGAGGTACAAGACTCGGGAAAGTTACAGAAAAATGTCTGCTACTCTGAAAGTTCCAATGAGCACAGTGGCCTCCATCATCCATAAGTGGAAGATGTTTGAAACCACCAGGACTCTTCCTAGAGCTGGCCGGCCATCTAAGCTGAGTGATCAGGGGAGAAGGGCCTTAGTCAGGGAGGTGATCAATAACCCGATGGTCACTCTGTCTGAGCTCCAGCGTTCTTCTGTGGAGAGATGAGAACCTTACAGAAGGACAACCATCTGTGCAGCAATCCACCAATCAGGCCTGTGTGGTAGAGTGGCCAGACGGAAGCTACTCCCTGCCTGGAATTTGCCAAACGGCATCTGAAGGACTCTCTGACCATAACAAACAAAATTCTCTGGTCTGATGAGACTAAAATTGAACTCTTTGGAGTGAATGCCAGGCGTTACGTTTAGAGAAAGCAGCATCATGCTTTGGGGATGTTTTTTAGCAGCAGGAACTGGAAGACTAGTCAGGATAGAAGTAAAGATGAATGCAGCAATGTACAGAGACATCCTGAATGAAAACCTGCTTCAGAGTGCTCTTGACCTCAAACTGGGGCGACGGTTCATCTTCCAGCAGGGCAATGACCCAAAGCACACCACCAAAATATCAATGGAGTTGCTTCACAACAACTCCATGAATGTCCTTGAGTGGCCCAGCC
This sequence comes from Danio kyathit, assembly GCA_903798195.1. Classification (NCBI taxonomy): domain Eukaryota; kingdom Metazoa; phylum Chordata; class Actinopteri; order Cypriniformes; family Danionidae; genus Danio; species Danio kyathit. The sequence continues at coordinate 12,341,789 of LR812523.1, forward strand.
AGAGCCCAGACCAAAATCCTATTAATCCTCTCTAGAGAGATCTGAAAATGGTTGTACACCGTCGCTTCCCATCCAACCTGATACAGCTTGAGAGGTACTGCAAAAAGGAATGGGCAAAAACTCCCAAAGACAGGTGTGCCAAGCTTGTGGCATCATATTCAAAAAGACTTGAGGCTGTAATTGCTGCCAAAGGTGCATCAACAAAGTATTGAGCAAAGTCTGTGAATACTGATGTACATGTGATTTTTCATCTTTTTTATTTTTAATAAATTTGCAACAATTAAAAAAACTTTTTTCACATTGTCATTATGGGGTATTGTGTGTAGAATGTTGAGGAAATAAATGAATTTAATCCATTTTGGAATAAGGCTGTAACATAAAAAAATGTGGAAAAGTGAAGCGCTATGAAGACTTTCTAGAGGCACTGTATAAGTCACTTTGGATAAAACCATCTGCTAAATGAGTAAATGTAATGAACTACCTCTGTTATTCTCCTGGCGAGTGTGGAGGCGCAGTGTTGAGCTTCCTCCTGTAGGGGGCAGTGGTGTTTGGAGATATAATGCACTACTAGTTTATCGTCCACTATGGAGCGAAAATGTCGGGCCAGTAAGCGACCCAGATGGCTCTTGCCAACGCCGGATGGTCCGTGTAGAGACAGGGCAAGGGGCTGCTGGTGGGCGTAAGTGGACAGGTAGTCATTCAGATGGTCCATTAGCTCCTCTAGCGCCTCCTGCTGGCCAAACACTTCCCTGTGTAAGGATCTCTCCAAACCCTCCAGATCGTACTTCACTACATGGTCGTCGAGATTCTCGATGGCGTTGTAGACCTGGGAGAATTGGAAAAAGATGATTGACGTCTGTAAATATTTTATGTTTAAAAATTAAACCTGGATTGTTATACATGTCTAACGTGTCAGTGGGGTGAGCAAGCATGTTACATGAATGTGCACCTACTGACACAAGGAGAAGAAATTGTTGAAAAGTATTTTTTTTTTTGTTTCTGATGATCACAAAAGTATTCTCATAGCTTGAAATTATTCAGATTGAACCATTAAAGGCATATCATGGACTAAAATATCATTATACATTTACCGGCCACTTTATTAGGTACACCTGTCCAACTGCTCGTTACCACAAGTTTCTAATCAGCCAATCACATGGCAGCAACTCAATGCATTTAGGCATGTAGACATGGTCAAGACGATCTGCTGCAGTTTAAACCGAGCATCAGAAGGGGGAAGAAAGGTGATTTAAGTGACTCTGAACGTGGCATGGTTGTTGGCTGATCTGAGTATTTCAGAAACTGCTGATCTACTGGGATTTTCACGCACAACCATCTCTAGGGTTTACAAAGAAAGGGCCAAAAAAGAGAAAATATCTAGTGAGCGGCAGTTCTGTGGGCACAAATGCCTTGTTGATGTCAGAGGTCAGAGGAGAATGGCCAGACTGGTTCCAGCTGATAGAAAGGCAACAGTAACTCAAATAACCACACGTTACAACCGGGCAGGGCTTAATTTGTGATCTGGCACCTCTGAAATATGATCCGGCACCTCATTTTACCGATCCCCCTCCTCAACCGCCCTCTTCCCCCGTCTGCTGTTCACTTTCACTTCCTTCCGCGACTCCCCAACCCTCTTCACGTTCGTCTGTGACACCCACGCACTGATCACTTTCGTCCGCGACACCCCTCCACCCTCCACCGCACCAACCCCTCCAGTCTCAACTTTCATGCGCGACAACTCTCCATTCTCGAGTAACATGCCAGATCCAATACCCCGATCTGTTCCGGGACCTCGCAATTTACAAATTAAGCACTGCAAACGAGGTATGCAGAAGAGCATCTCTGAAAGCACAACACATCGAACCTTGAGGCGGATGAGCTACAGCAGCAGAAGACCACACCAGGTGCCACTCCTGTCAGCTAAGAACAGGAAACTGAGGCTACAATTCGCACAGGCTCACCAAAATTAGACAATAGAAGATTGGAAAAACCTTGCCTGGTCTGACGAGTCTGGATTTCTGCTGCGACATTCGGATGGTAGGGTCAGAATTTGGCGTCAACAGCATGAAAGCATGAATCCATCCTGCCTTATATCAACGGTTCAGGCTGGTGGTGGTGGTGTAATGGTGTGGGGGATGTTTTCTTGGCACACTTTGGGCCTATTAGTACTAATTGAGCATTGTGTCAAAAGGGTGTCCAACCCAGCACTAGTAAGGTGTACCTAATAAAGTGGCCGTTGAGTGTACATCAGTCATGTATAATGTGCATTTGGCCAATGAAAATGGAAAACCCAATAAATTAATCTTTAAAAATTTGAGAAATATTTCTGTTGCAAAGACACATCGATAATCTTCCTAAGACGTATTAACCCCTGGAGGTGTACGGGTTAGGTTGCCAATAGATTTATGTGCTTTTGGAAGCCACAAATAATTAATAAGTTAACTTATTCGTTTTTACAAATTTAAGTGGATTGAACATGAAACAATTAAGCTGTCGCAAAGAAAATCAAGAATTGTGTTTAAACTGATTTTAAATGAGTACTTTAAACAAACAGAAAACATCATTTTTGAGCACTTAACTATTGTTGTGTGCACATTTAAGCGTGAGATCATCATTTATAAAGAGTTTAGTTTTGGGGTGTTTACATGGACAAGATGACAAAGGACAATGTTTTTAATTTCAGATTTATGCATTTTCAGTCTAAAAAAAAAAACGCTGTTTTGTGTAAACGTACAGGCAAAACACTTCAAAAGGGTCCGGTTTTAGGCTTAAACCACATAAACGACCCCTAATTTTCAATCCCGACTACATACATGGCCAGAGCCTGTTTACATGACAACGTTTTCAAAACAATCAGTTCACACATACCTGAGAAAATGGCCAAAACCCCTGTATTATTGACACCAGACCAGTATTTGCAGAGCTTTAAACACAGTCTTTCTGTCTTAATCACTGCAAAGCACAGCTGTTAGTGATGCATTTGATCAAGCCGTTGATGCTGTTTATGTAGAATTTGTCCTGTGTGTCTGTGTGTGATGTGTCTTGACTTTTGGTTGTAATGTGAAGAAATACACACTTTGCTAATTAACGCTTGTGCAACAACAACAACACACTGTAAAATATGCTGGGTTCCACACTTGAGATTTGTTTTAGGACAACTCGAAAGAATTAAGTTAACTTATTAGTTTTTACAAATTTAAGTGGATTGAACATAAAACAATTAAGCGGTCACAAAAAATAATCAAGAATTGTGTTTGAGCTGACGTTAAATAAGTAGTTTGAACAAACAGAAAACAATGTTTTTGAGCACACTACCACGTACTTCACCATTGTTGTGTGCTTGTTCACGCTTAATATTTAAATGTGAGATCATCATTTTCAAAGAGTTTAGTTTTGGGGTGTTTACAGTGCATGCGGAAAGTATTCATAGCGCGTTTTACGTTACAGCCTTATTCCAAAATGGATTAAATTAATTTATTTCCTCAATTCTACACACAATACCCCATAATGACAATGTGGAAAAAGAGTTTTTACAATTGTTGCAATTTATTTAAAAAATAAACCTGAAAAATCACATGTACATCAGTATTCACAGTCTTTGCTCAATACTTTGTTGATGCACCTTTGGCAGCAATTACAGCCTCAAGTCTTTTTGAATATGATGCCACAAGCTTGGCACACCTGTCTTTTGGGAATTTTTGCCCATTCCTCTTTGCAGTACCTCTCAAGTTCTTTCAGGTTGGATGGTAAGCAACGGTGTACAGCCATTTTCAGATTTCTCCAGAGATGTTCAATTGGATTTAGGTCTGGGCTCTGGCTGGGCCACTCAAGGACATTCACCGTGTTGTTGTGAAGCCACTCCATTGATATTTTGGCGGTGTGCTTTGGGTCATTGTCCTGCTAGAAGATAAACCGTCGCCCCAGTCTGAGGTCAAAAGCACTCTGAAGCAGGTTTTCATTCAGGATGTCTCTGTACATTGCTGCATTCATCTTTCCCTCTATCCTGACTAGTCTTCCAGTACCTGCTGCTGAAAAACATCCCCACAGCATGATGCTGCCACCACCATGCTTCATTGTAGGGATGGTATTAACCTGGTGATGAGTGGTGCCTGGTTTTCTCCAAACGTAACGCCTGGCATTTACTCCAAAGAGTTACATTTTAGTCTCATCAGACCAGAGAATTTTGTTTCTTATGGTCTGAGAGTTCTTCAGATGCCTTTTGGCAAAATCCAGGCGGGAAGTAGCTTCCATCTGGTCACTCTATAGGCCTGATTGGTGGATTGCTGCACAGATGGTTGTCCTTCTGTAAGTTTCTCCTCTCTCCACAGAAGAACGCTGGAGCTCAGACAGAGTGACCATCGGGTTATTGATCACCTCCCTGACTAAGGCCCTTCGCCCCCGATCACTCAGCTTAGATGGCCGGCCAGCTCTAGGAAGAGTCCTGGTGGTTCCAAACATCTTCCACTTACGGATGATGGAGGCCACTGTGCTCATTGGAACTTTCAGAGCAGCAGAAATGTTTCTGTAACCTTCCTGAGCCTTGTACCTTGAGACAATCCTGTCTCTGAGGTCTACAGACAATTTCTTTGTCTTCATGCTTGGTTTGTGCTTTGACATGCACTGTCAACCCTGGGGCCTTATATAGACAGGCGTATGCCTTTTCAAATCATGTCCAATCAACTGAATTGACCACAGGTGAACTCCAATGAAGCTGCTGAAACATCTCAAGAATGATCAGTGGAAACAGAATGTACCTGAGCTCAGTTTAGAGCTTCACGGCAAAGGCTGTGAATACTGATGTACATGTGATTTTTCAGGGTTTTTATTTTTAATAAATTTGCAACAATTTCAAAAACTCTTTTTCCATATTGTCAGTATGAGGTATTGTGTGTAGAATTGAGGAAATAAATTAATTTAATCCATTTTGGAATAAGGCTGTAACATAAAAAATGTGGAAAAAGTGAAGCGCTATGAATATGTATATGTACTGTATATAGACAGGACAACAAAGAACAATGTTTTCAATTTCAGATTTATACTTTTTCAGGCCTAAAAAATGCTGGTGTGTGTAAAATATACAGGCAAAACACTTCAAAAGTGTCTAATTTTTGGCTAAAAACCACATAAACAGCCCCTAATTTTCAATTCCCGACTACATTCATGCCCAGAGCCTGTTTACATGACAACGTTTTCAAAACAACCATGCTCACCTGTGAAAAAGGGTGAAACCCCTGTATTATGTATACCAGGCCAGTATTTGCTGAGCTTTAAACACAGTCTTTCCATTCTAATCACTGCAAAGCCCAGCTGTTAGTGATGCATTTGATTGACCTACTACCTGCTCTTAACATTTAAACGTGAGATCATCCTTTTTTAAAGAGTTTTGGGCTGTTTACACGGTCAGGACGACAAAGGACAATGCTTTCAATTTCAGACTTTTCAGTCCCAAAAAACTGTTGTGTGTAAACGTACAGGCAAAACACTTTAAAAGTGTCCCGTTTCTGGCTAAAAACCACATAAACAGACCCTAATTTTCAATCCCTGACTTTGATCATGGCCATGATAGCCTGGCGTGCGTTTCCCAAACAAGAACATTACATATTTTATTTTATAACATAAAATCACTTACAAAAGCTAACACGTACTCTAATATCATATAAAAAATCATATAAATAAATAATGAGGCTATTCATTAAGAAATGAAATGTAATATTTATTATTTATTAGGAAATGAAAAAAATAATAATATAAATAATATTAATGATGATATTGATGATGATTTTCATCATTATTATTAAGTAGGATATTGTTTATTTATTTATTTATTTTCTACTTTTACAATTTGACACATGCAAACCACTGCAGAAATGTTCTAACCAACAGGCCCATGTCATATACAGTACAGATACTTAATAAATAACCTACTATAAATTAAAAGCATTAATGTATACTACGTTTTTTGTTTTCACAAGCTTTGGAGACATAACATAACATAAATTCCGCTTTTAAATAATAGCTCACCTATAGCTTTCGTCATGAGCCATGGGTGTGTTCATAATGGCATCAATGTTTTCAAAGTGCACTGCGATGGAAGCGCAATTGTAAACATGAAGATCTCTAAGGGCGTACTCACACTATGCTATCCGAACCGTGCCCAGGCCCGTTTCCCGGATCGTTTGAGAAGTGTGAGGGCTCTGAATCGGGCTCAGGCACGGTACACTTGGGTGGCCCTGGCCCGGTTGGAAGAGGTGGGCCAGAGCGAGGTTCACTTGGGCTCAGGCGCGGTACGCTTACAGTGTGAGTGCAAGCGTGCTTGAGCCCGAAACTGAAAGCAAGACGTGACTTTTAAGGGACTGTTTCATATGGATTAAATAATCATTCGTACTGTTCAATGCACGCAAACTGTCGTAGATTATTAAAGACGCAAACCCCTCACTGCACGACACCTGCACCTTCAGGAAACCTCCTAATTCCTGCAGCACGAGGACTTTATGATTGTTTATGAGCGTCAAAAGTGGCTGATCTGTTCGGTGAAATATTAGACTGCGTGTCACCGCATATCACGACTTAAACGATATAACTAAAGAAATATCCACTGTGCTGAGCGAGAGCGCTTACTGAGCAGCGCGTCATTGATGACGGAAGCGCGCCCAGGCCCGAATGTAATGTGAGTGCGGGCCGTCGGGGGAGACGGGAGGGGGGACAAGCATGCTTTGGCCCGATTCAAGGCAACTGTACATAGTTTGAGTACGGCCTAAAACTGAACTGTAAAAATAATTTGAAAGCAAATTACACCTAAGAGAGATGACTTTAATGCTTTTTTTTTTTTAAATCATTCATGTTTAAATGTCAGAATGTTCTAAACGAATAGGGCATAGGGGGGATAACTGGGAATAGAACACAGCCAGGAACTATGTTTCTAACTACAGCTCCAGACGCGTAGTTGCAAGCATACAAGTTTGCGATGCAGTTTGCGAATGTTCGTTAGAACGATGGATTTGGGAAACACTAAATCAACGAACTATGTTTGTAATGACGGAACTTGCGACCTTAGTTGGCTAACGATGGTTTTCGGAAATGCACCCCTGTTTAGCTGACCAAAAATATCAAATAAAATAAAAATGCCACAGAAAGCAGTGATATAACCTGTACAAAACACTTTGAAAATTTCCAGTTTTTGGCTAAAAACAAAGTCTTTAAATGGGCTAGATGTACTGTAGTGATCAGCTGTTAACATACAATATAGTCCTATTAACGTAAATGCAAATTGATTCATTTTTAACACGTGGCTTCAGGAGGCAGTTCACCCTAAATTAAAAATGCTGTCATCATTTACTGAGCCTCAACTTTCTTCTGATGAACAGAAAAGAAGATATTTTAAAAAGCTGGTAACAACATTGTTGCGTAAACGGCCCATAATTTTCAATCCCTAACTCTCTTTAGCTGACTAAAAAAATATATAAAATAAAATAGAAATGCCACAGAAGGCAGAGTTGAACTGTACAATACACTTTGAAAGTTTCCAGGTTTTGGCTAAGAACAGTGACTACGTTTACATGGACACCAATAATTTGATTTTAATGCGATAAATAAGACAATACTCTGATTAGGAGTTTACCATGTAAACAGCGATTTTTTTATTAATTTAATCAGATTAAGGTCATAATCGAACTAAAGAGAAATCAAATTAAGACATGTGGAGTATGCCGATCTTAGTCGCATTATTGAAGTGCAGTACAGACATGTAAACACCTTAATCAAACTATTGCCATCATGTAGGACTTTAAGCCGCTTTTTGCGACAGGGTAGTCCACAAACACACACACACACACGCACGGCTGATTGACACTCTTTGCACCTACCGAGTCAGTGCAGATCACAGACACCTGCATCGTGAAATGCGGAGGTTTTTTTTCTTCCATTCAGCATGCGGTAGGAACTTCCATTTAAACAACACTCTTCCAGCAGTTCATAGTTACATCCAATATCTTGTTTGTCACGGTGGGCATGCATGAAATCTTCGTGAATGAAAGTGAAAGTGCCAAACTGCAGTTAAAGTCGACAAATTAAAAATGAAACACCCGAAATTACATGAAACTCCGGAGGAAATGCGGATAGCGCGGTGACGCAATGACGTTAATCGAATTAGGTGATATAACATGTAAAACGCGATCATGAAAGTAACACTCAAAAAGCAACTCAAGTAAACACCTTAGTCTTATCATTCTCTTAATTAAAGCAAATAATTTGATTAATGATGTCCATGTAAACGTAGTCAATGTCATGTAAACAGCACCTAATTTTCAATCCCTGACTACGACCATGGCCATAATAGCCTGTTTAGCTAACCAAAATTATCAAATTAAATATAAATGCCACAGAAGGCAGAGATATGACCTGTATAAAACACTTTGAAAGCTTCCAGTTTTTGGCTAAGTCTTTAAATGGGCTAGATGTACTGTAGATGTCAGCTGTTAACATATATAGTCCTTTTAACGTAAATGCAAATTGATTCATTTTTAACACGTGGCTTTAGGGGGCAGTTCACCCTTAAATTGAAAAATCTGTCATCATTTACTGAGCCTCAACTTTCTTCTAACAAAGAAGCTGTTAACAACATTGTTGCGTAAACGGACCCTAATTTTTAATCTCTGACTACGACCATGGCCATGATCGCCTCTTTAGCTGACAAAAAATGTATTTAATAAAATAGAAATGCCACAGAAGGCGGAGATATGACCTGTACAAAACACTTTGAAAGTTTCTATGTTTTGGCTAAAAACATTGTCACATTATAGTAAACAAACCCTAATTTTCAATCCCTGACTATGGCCATGATAGCTTGTTTAGCTAACCAAAAATAATAATATAAACTAGAAATGCCACAGAAGTTAGAGAGATGACCTGTATGAAGACGATGATGCTGAAGAGCGTGAGGAAAGGTTTGGCTCGGCTGCGCTCCTTCTTTGGCTTGAACATTAGCGTGTCGTTCGGGAAAAGCACACGAGACTTCCTGCGCCTGAGCTTCCTGTTTTGAGGATGTGAAGCGCCGTCGGAAACACCAGAGTTCGCCAGTCGGACTGAGTTTGTCCTCTTCAGGTATTTCTTCTTGATGCGGATCATGGCTTTGAGCTGGGGCGACAGGAGAGACACGCTTTGAGCTCCTTCTTTCGGCTCGTCTCCTCGATCCTTCAACACCTGATCCTCCATTGGAGACCCGTCACTGTGGAGTCTGAGAGAAACACACATTGTAAATAGTATTTGATTTGCTTCATTTGATAAATGCCTTCAAATATTCCCTTTGTATTGAACTAAATAAAAATTACATTTGCTCTTTGTTCAAACTACTTATTTATAATGAGCTGAAACAACCAATTCTTGAGTTCTTTTGGGGGGACAACTTAATTGTTTTATGTGCAATCAACTTAGATTTGTAAAAACTAATAAGTTAACTTAATTCCATCATTGTCCTCATCACAAATGATCCAACCCTTGCAGATTACTGGAGAACACTCACTATCATTTATGCTACTACACATCTGCCACTGAACTGGACTACATATCCCATTATGCACCTCACTCACACACCAGTTCCAGATCAACACTGATAGACCCTTTTCACATGACGCCACGTATCGTATCGTCACTTCTGCCTACACAGAAATCCCCACAGAGAACTCACCCAGTCCGCTGTATATTTACTACAGATACGGTTAGACTGTGACTACGGCTGTTTTTTGTTGTCTGCATTCAAGGTGAGATGTCTGACATAAAAAGAAAACTTGTCAGCGCCAGTGGTGTATTGGTTAGTGAGTCGACACATGCACTCCGGTGCTCACGGCGACCCGAATTTGTTTTCCCGCCTCGTGGTCCTATGCCGATCCTTCCCTTCTCTCTGCTCCCCTGCTTTTCTGTAAATTCTATCTACTGTCCTATACAATAAAATTCCTAAAAAATAATTATAAAAAAAAACTTACAGATTATCCAGATTTCCGCTTGAACCAAGAAAATGGGACTTTAAACAGTCTATTGCACAAAGTCTATTGCTTTGTGTTGCTGTCTTTACTGCAGAGGAAGTTGGTATGTACTAGTATTTGTCAAATCAAGATTTCAGATGTTTACATGGGTGCCGAACATTTTTTTTTATGTCAGATTTTTTATTATTATTATTTTGTGTCCTGAAGAATAAGTAAATATAGAACTGAGGGTGTTTTACTATGGTTGTTTACAGTGGACAGCTGATTCACAAACACATTCATATTATTCACATTCTACTGCTCAGTTCTCTGACCTTTTTATTCATGAACATAAAACATTTATGTCCATTTAATATTCAAATTACATGAAATAGAATAACAATGTTGACTCTTAATAATCAAACAAAATCATTATAAAAATGTACAATAGCAAAGATAACACCAAGAAGACTGCATTTTAATTCATTATTATTAGATTATGAATTTATTTGTAACATTATTAATTAAAAGGTAGTACAGATATCAAATTTAATCCACCCAAAAGGTGGTGGCAGGACATAATTCATTCATTCATATGGAGAACCTGAACAAAACATTAATGGATCAATAAATAATAAATGATGAAATTGATTGCATTCATAGACACACTTAGCAGGTAATAGAAAGATGCTACTCATGCTGGAACATTTACATTACAAATGGCCTCCACAGTCACCAGAACTCAATCCAATAGAGCACATTTTGGATGTGTTGGAATGGGAGATTCGCATCATGGATGTGCAGCCGACAAATCTGCAAAAACTGCATGATGCTATCATGTCAATATGGACCAAAAATTGCAAAGGTCATGCAGTTCAACAGGCCAAGACAGTTAGCGTGACTGACTCTTGTTTCTTTTTATTTTCACTGTATCCTGGCCAATACGTGATAATTAGAGGTAATTAAGACTGTGTGTGTAGAGGGTGGATGTAGAGCACAAACCTCAGGCCCAATTACATTTTTAAAGTTCAAATAGAGGCTTATAAATGGATTTGCTCTTACAAGTACATTAAGAAAGTGATGATATTACATTATGTTCCCATTAAAAGCTTTTTTTTTCTGAAACAGGCTCCCTAGTTCAGGGCAGCTGAATGCTTGATTCTTATGGGCTGTCAAATATTGTAAGGCATGCAAGTGGTTGTGGCAAGTTTATGTCATTATGCCAAATAATTTCAGGTATTTTACAGAGCATTACAGCAAAAGAATCAAAAAGCAAATATATATACACACATCCTATCGAACGATAGGATTAAAAAACAAGCAAACTACATCATGTTTTATTCACAAAATCAAAATTTTTTTATCTATGCAAAGCACATTCTTTGTCCTGATATCTCTTTAAAAAATTAAAAATACATAATGAACTAAATGTAAAAATAATCATAAATTATTTACTGCACATATTAAACTCATCTCATCTCATCTCACCTCAGCTCATCTCGGTTCGCGGGGGCAGCAGTCTTAGGAGAGAACCCCGGACTTCCCTCTCCCCAGACACTTCCTCCAGCTCCTCCGGGGGGATCCCGAGGCGTTCCCAGGCCAGCCGAGAGACATAGTCCCCCCAGCGTGTCCTGGGTCTTCCTCGAGGCCTTCTTTCGGTGGGACATGCATGGAACACCTCTCTAGGTAGGCGTTCAGGAGGCATCCGAAACAGTTGCTCGAGCCACCTCAGATGACTTCTCTCGATGTGGAGGAGCAGCGGCTCTACTCCGAGCTACTCCTGGGTGACAATTTAAAATGCCAGGGTACTGGAGAGGAGGATCCGGCCAATAATTGAACCTAGGATTCAGGAGGTTTTCGTCTGGGTCGTGGTACACTGGACCAGCTCTATACCCTTATCAGGGTGCTGAAAGGTTCATGGGAGTATGCCCAACCAGTCCACATGCGTTTTGTGGACTTGGAGAAGGCATTCGACCGTGTCCCTCGTGACATTCTGTGGAGGGTGCTCTGGGCTTATGGGGTCAGAGGCGCTCTGTTGAGGGCCGTCTCGTCCCTCTATGAACAGAGTAGGAGTCTGGTTCGCATTGCCAGTAATACGTTAAACTTGTTTCCAGTGCATGTTGGACTCCGGAAGGGCTGCCCCTTGTCACCAATTCTGTTCATAATTTTTATGGACAGAATTTCAAAGCGCAGCCTTGGGCTGGAAGGGGTCCAGTTCGGGGACCAGAGGTTCTCATCTCTGTTATTCGCAGATGATGTTGTTCTGTTGGCTTCATCGAACATGGACCTTCAGCATGCGCTGGGGCGATTTGCTGCCAAGTGTGACGCAGCTGGGATGAGAATCAGCACCTCCAAGTCCGAGGCCATGGTGCTCCACCGGAAAAAGATGATTTGCCATCTCCAGGTTGTAGGAAAGTCCTTACCCCAAGTGGAGGAGTTTAAGTATCTTGGGGTTTTGTTCACGAGTGAGGGAAGAATGGAACATTGACAGACAGATTGGTGCAGCGGCAGCAGTAATGCGGTCGATGTACCAGTCCGTTGTGGTAAAGAAGGAGCTGAGCCGAAAGACAAAGCTCTCGATTTACCAGGCAATCTACATTCCTACTCTCACCTATGGTCATGAGCTTTGGGTCATGACCGAAAGGACAAGATCTTGGATACAAGCGGCCGAAATTAGTTTCCTTTGCAAGGTGGCAGGGCGTACCCTTACAGACAGGGTGAGGAGCTCTGTCAATTAGAGCCGCTGCTCCTCCACATTGAGAAAAGTCATCTGAGGTGGCTCGGGCATCTGTTTCGGATGCCTCCTGAACCCCTACCTAGGGAGGTGTTCCAGGCATGTCCCACCGGGAGAAGGCCTCGAGGAAGACCCAGGACATGCTGGGGTGACTATGTCTCTCGGCTGGACTGGAGAACTCCTCGGGATCCTCCCGGAGGAGCTGGAGGAAGTGTCTGGGGAGAGGGAAGTCCGGGCCCGGCCCCGGAAAAGCGGTTGAAAATTAATGAATGAATTATTTAAAAAAACAGATCTATATCTACATATTTAAATATCAGCCAATTAGAGCACACTATCAAATGCAGTAAACTCTGAAAAGCTGCCTATACTAAAAAATACTACAGTAATTTGTAGTAAATACTACAGTATTTTTAACATTATAGTGTACATTATAACATTATAGTGTATTAAGTGTAGTATACTGTATATATTATAATATTTATTATAATATTATAATATTTATAACACCTTGTTAATGAATGCTACAGCTTAATCTATTACATATAGTTAACTAATAAACAGGAGTAACACTGTAGTATAACTTTACAACAGTGGTGTATTTAAGTTGAGATGACTAGAAAAGTTCATTTGATTCAACTAAACAAATTAAACCAGCAATAATTTTTACAGTGTATAATAATATACACTATTGTAAAAAAAAAAACTATATTTGCAAGTATTACCGTAGTTCTTTGATTACTATTATATTACCAATACAAATTAAATAAAGTACTTGACTATAGTATGGTTCATTATACATTACTATAGTATTTTATCAAGTGGGTGTGTTAAAAAACAGACCTATATCTACCCATTCAAAAATCAACCAATCAGAGCACACTATCAAATGCAGTATATTCTGAAAACTACTGTACTTACATAAAAATACTACAGTAATTTGTGATAAATACTACAGTATTTTAAACATGATAGTAAGTGTAGTATACTGTATATATTATAATACTTATAACACTTTGTTAATGAATGCTACAGCTTAATGTAACTATGATGAACTGATAAACTGTAATAAATACTGTAGTATACATGTGTTTTTCCTACAGTAAACTGTGGGGTATTTTAGTACACTGTAAAATGTTTGTATTTTTCATGCTGATTTAATTTATCTAATAAGTTAATCAGGCTTCAACTCATTATTTTAAGCTATACCAAGTTTACCTTAATATATTGAGTCAGTTTGGCTGATGTAAGTTGAGATGACTAGAAAAGTTAAGTTGATTCAACTAAAAAAATTAAGTCGGCAGGAATTATAGTTGTAGAAATCTATATTTGGAAAGAAAAAAAAAATAATAAAATTCCCAATACAAATTAAGTACTTAACTATAGTATGGTTCATTATACATTATTATTATTATTATTCATGTGGGTGTGTTCAAATACTCTGCGCTTTAAAAAACAGATCCATACCTACACATTCAAATATCAACCAATCAGAGCACACTATCAAATGCTGTATACTCTGAAAAGCTGCCTAATACTACAGTAATTAGTTGTGAATACTGCAGTGTTTTTAACAATTTAGTAAGTGTATTAGACTGTACATCTTATAACACCTTGTTAATGAATGCTACAGCCCAATGTACTAAATATAGTTAACTGATAAACTGTAAATACTGTAGTATAGCTTAGTTTTTACTACAGTAAACTGTGGTGTATTTTAGTACACTGTAAAAATGTAATGAAGACAACAAATATATTTATGTTGATTTACCTCGTTTTATTAAGTTAATCAGGTTTCAACTAAGTTTTTTAAACTGTACAAAGTTTAAAACCTAATATTTTATTCAGTTTGACTGATGTAGGTTGAGAGGACTAGAAAAGTTCCGTTGATTCAACTAAAAATACAATTTAGGCAGCAAGAATTTTAGTTGTAGAAATTATAGTTGTATAAAACTATATTTGTAAAATTACTATAGTTGTTAAATTACTATGAAATTCCCAATACTAATTAAATCAAGTACTTAACAATAGTATGGCTCCTTATAAAATACTATAGTATTTGATCATGTGTGTGTGTTCAAATACTTTTTTGAAACTTTAAAACCTTTTGAGCAATGCTCTTGAAGTCACCTAATAACAGCATCATCATGGTGGCGTCTTTTACATGAACAAACTTTCTTCAGAATATTTAATAATCGAGTTTCCAATTGCTCAAGACTCATACGTGCAGAGGAAGTCCACATAAACTTCTAACTAATGTTTTCAACACAGCGCACTGATATATATTTTCCTAGATGCTCATCATCTTAAACTTACTTCCTCGTTTACCACATGCCTAGGCAGAGAAATAAAAGAGGTGATGAGTTTATGATTTTGCATAACTGAATGTACGCTTACAATGGGGTATTGCATTACAGCAAATGCACAAACCAGAAGCAGATGTATAACAGCTGGATGTGCCAATACTTTCTTTCATTGCAGTCATTGCATTTGGGAACAGAGATGAGGTTCTCAAAGTGAATTGGCTGGAGTAATGTAGGGCCTCTTTTAAAAAGTGGAACGGTCGTGGAGAGCGCAGAGGGAGTTGGATGGCGTGTTGTTTGCAGTTGTTGTTGAAAACTATAATTACTAGCGACACATCCAGTTGTTATGAATTGTGTATTCCTGTGTTGTGTGTGTAAATTTGGTTTTCTTGTTGTTGTTATCCCTTCAGTGCCCCCCCCCCCCCCTAGTTTTGGCATTTTTTGTTGTTCCTGTAAAAAAAAATATACAGCTGAAGTCAGAATTATTAACAGAGCAAGAAAATTTTCACAGTATGTCTGATAATATTTTTTCTTCTGGAGAAAGTCTTATTTGTTTTATTTCGGCTAGATTAAATGCAGTTTTAAATTTTTTTTAAAAACATTTTAAGGTCAAAATTATTAGCCTCTTTAAGCTATATTTTTTTTCGATTGTCTACAGAACAAACCATCGTTATACAATAACTTGCCTAATTGCCCTAACCTGCCTACTTAACCTAATTAACCTACTGTAGTTAAGACTTTAAATGTCACTTTATTATGGAAAAAATAAACAGGGGGGCTAATAATTCTGACTTCATCTGTATATACACGGTTTGAAGCAGTAGACGTTGGACTCCACACTTTTCTTTAGTGTAAATATTTTCTCGTTTTTATATATAGGTAGGAAGTGAGGTTTAGTATTGTACTTTTATTTCTGTTATTTTTCTTTGTAAGGTGTATATTTTCTTTGTGGGCATTTAGGTAGAGTGTACTTTTTGTTTATTATTTTTTTGTGCGTCCTCTGCAAGGTATAGGCTTCACGTTTTGAGTGTTTAAAAAAAAAAAAAAAAGTACAAAAAGACAAATAAACGTTTCCGACTCTTTTACTAACTCTTTTACTTTTACCGACTCTAAATTCCAAGAGTTTATTCAAAGCAGGATGAATCCGCCTTCAGCTACTAACAACGCCCCCCGCTGCTGGAATCAGCTTTCAGAAATGATCAGATGTGCTCCAACATTAGGCACATTCAAATCCAGACTGAAAACACATCTGTTTAGCTGTGCCTTTACTGAATGAGGACTGTGCTATGTCCGAAAGATCGCACTATTATGTCTTTCTTTCTTTTTTTTCATTCTTTTATAACCTGTTTTAACACATTTTAATCTGTTTTTATCATTTTAATCACTTTGAATTACCATTGTGTATGAAATGTGCTACATAAAGAAACTTGCCTTGCCTTAACACACACTATTAAAGTAAATGACAGGTCAAGTCATTTAAAAAAAAAAATGAAAATGTAAAAACACAGGCTCGTTGGACATATTTGTTTCAGCCTAGGTGTTTGTGAAACCACAAAACGTACTTTGACACACGTTTGACTGCAGTTTCTTGGTTAAAATAACACTGGGGGCAGTATGACAACAACAAATTTAGTCAACCCAGGCTCATTCTGAATACATACCCCTGTATGCATTTCTGGAGATCACCAATTACGTCCCAGGAGTTATGTTTTTTTGCAGTTTTTGTTTTCGCGAATCCACCAGAGGCTGCTGTGTATGCTCTTTCAGATCTCCAATTTCTCTTCGCGCCTGCTGTTCTCACGTAAATCCACCAGAGGCCGCTGTTGACTGACTAACTTACTGACTGACCAACCGACCGATTCCCTCACCCTCCCTCTTCCCTAAACCCAACAAACAGCATTTTCAAAAGCAATCCAGAAAAAGGAAAGCCCTTATGGCAGCCTGACTTTTACCACGTTTTCAGATTTTACCACATTCTCACCCTAATATTTACTTGTTTATTTTATTTTTTTTGTCTTACCTTCTTTCTGAAACCGTTCTTTGTCGGACTCAAACCCTGTTGTCGTGGTCAACTCCTCTCTGCGTCTCAAGTCCACCAACGTAACAGCAGGATAGCCAACTGATAACAGCATTCATACGGAGGCAAGCGATCAGCTGGTGGCACGAAAAGGAACGGCGTCATACCACCTTGTATCGTTCGCTTTAAAGATGAAATGAGATCTCCAGAAATGTATATACAGTAGGGCTACGTTTTCAGAATAAGCCCATGTTGAATTTAATTCCTTTTCACACTAATGATACTCACAGGGACATATTTTTGACAAATAAACGATTTTTTTGCTCAACACCAAATAAATACCACAAAACAACTTAATGGTGTCTATGATTTAATAATAAATCATAAGTTAAGTTTGCATCACTTAACTACCTTTAAAGAGACAACTTTTTATCAGTTTATTTGCAAGCTCACTTTGTACGTTATTATAATTGTGACACAGAGTGCTCAGGTTCGAGTCCGGTGAAGCACGCTTCCACAAAAGAACAGAATCTACAAAACAGAAGCCAACCATGCACCGTTTGCTTGTGAAACATACAAAATTCCTTTTCACTGTGATGCCTGTTTGTGTGTGTGTGTGATATGTCTGATAAAATCAAAATAAGCACAGAGCATAGCAAACATAGTAAGTGTATTTATGCACGACCTATATTCTAAAGGGTTAATGCTGCCAACTAATGATGAACAGTCAGTGGTGGAAAGAGTACTGAAAAATCATACTTAAGTAAAAGAACTATTACTTGCCTAAAATGTAGTGCAAATAGAGTAAAAGTATCTGTTGTGAATATTACTCAAAGTATGAGTAAAAAGTAGCCTTTCAAAAGTACTCAAGAGTAGTGAGTAGTGAATATTACACTGTAAAAAGCTGATGCGTCTCCATGTAATTTGTGGATGTGTGTAAACGTAACATTCTGTAGTGCATTTAGTTATTGCCCAGCAGGCACACAATGTCATAAGACATTAATATTAGGTTAGATATAGGTTGTGATGTCAGATGACCAAAATTCATTGTCTAGCCAGTGTCTAAGAACAACCTTATTTTGATGTCCAATAACCACGTCAAATGACGTTGATATTTTGTTGATTTTAGGTTGTTAGAAAGTGACCAAAATCCAACGTCGAGGCAACACCTTAAACCAACGTCATATTGACTTCAAATGCTGACAACCAACATCCAACGTCTGATAGACGTCATAGTGGTAACATCCACACAACGTCAAGATGTAACATAGTTAGACATTGATATTTGGTTGATTTTAGGTCGGACGATGGACATTGACGTCGGCCTGATGTTGGGTTCTAACGTCAACCGATTTTCGTTTCCAAACAAAATGCAACTTCCCAACGACGTTAGGGTACAACATCAATCTGACGTCATGTTGATGTCTTGTGCCTGCTGGGTGTTTAAAGGCCATTTCGATCATCATACAGTAAACATCCATCAATGCGTGTAAAGATTTTGGACATAATCTTGGACACTTTTAATGCTTCCAAACAGTTTGCTGCAATTATAAATCACCCATGTCATGAGGTAGATCATAATGATGTGATTTACCTTCTGTGCAATTCAATTGGACAGGAATCTCAGGACTGATTTTTCTAATCCCCATAGACAGGAAAAATAAAGTAGTGACTGCAGGTTGAAGGAAAGTAGTGGAGTAAAAGTACAGATACCCCACTAAAAATGTACTAAAGGAAAAGTAAGTACACATTTATAAAACTACTTAGTAAATTACAATTCCTGAGAAAAACTACTCAATTACTGTAATTTGAGTATTTGTAATTAGTTACTTTACACCACTGTCAACAGTAAAAATGACATATTTTTGACCTGTTCCCAATAAAGAAAACCAACAACAATTAAGAATGCATGATAAAATGCTGTCATGGCTTTGCAATCAAAAAATGTCATTATAATAGAAGTCAATGGGGGAAAAACAGCAACAAAACTAAAGGATTTGAACAATGCACAAGGGTTAAATGACATATCCACTGGAAAGGAATTGCTGATCATTTTTAGGTTAATTAAATACAGTTCCTCATACTGTACATAAATTAGACAGATCTGCATAAATCAATTCAGAGCAAAGTATTTGTATTCATTTTTTATACAAATATATTAAGCTAAATAATTTAGTTTTTTTACTAATAAATGTTACATTCATCAATACGACTGCACGTGCTTAAAAAATAACATGAATACGAAATGTTGTCATGGTGTATAGGGTTGGGCGATGTCGACCAATTTGGCATCGTACGATGTCTAATGTGAAACATCACGATGGACGATGGCATCGTCGTCGTAGGCGGCGATGAATTAATTATTTATGAATGATTAATTAATTAATTCCTAACAAATTCATTATTTGTAGTCTACAGTTTCAACTACCTGACCCGCATGGTCTTTGTTTTACCCATAACCAAATCCTAAATAAATAAAGACAAGTTGCACACAAATTACCACCTGTCAATCACTTTTTCCGCGGGACTCTGGCATGAATGGGCAAAGTGATCTGTGTCAATATAATGCCGTCGACAAACTTGGTACAAGCGTGAAAGTGAAAGATTAAAGCAGTGTACTGATGCTGTGACACGTTACCTGATAGATTCAAAAGACCGAAGAGTCATTAGATAGAGACAAGATTAATTATATATCACATTAACAACTATAGTAAGACGTGATCCAGCGTTACATCCCTGATAAACTGTCCAACGTGCACTGCTCTTTGGGCTGACTGCTGGAGCTTAGAGTCAAACGCGTTCTAAAATGGCATTTTAAAACGAAGACGTATTAGTGTAAACGAGGCCTGACTGTGTATTTTTCTCGAGCAGGTTGCTGCTGAGACTGGGGCGGAGTGGAGGATCGCGATGAATAACTGTGCTTATCACTGGGTGACAAGCTGTTATAATACTCTGAAAGCATTATGTAAATAATATATATAACATGTAATCAATATAACTTATCTCTAATACAACAACAAACTCTGTACTGCATCGGATGTCATTTCCTCGCTGTAAATGCTAGCGCTCCCTTTTTTTTCTGCAACCTCGCTATTCAATGTACCTATATCGCATGTCTTTGGACTGTGGGGGGAACCGGAGCACTCGGAGGAAACCCACGTCAACACGGGGAGAACATGCAAACTCCACACAGAAATGCCAACTGAACCAGCCGGGGCTCGAACCAGCGACCTTCTTGCTGTGAGGCGATAGTGCTACCCACTGAGCCACCATGTCGCCGTAATTCAATTTACAATTGAGTAATTAAATTACGATTCAGACATACTAAAATCAACGCAGGCTCATTTTTGATACGTACCCCTATATACATTTCTGGAGATCACGAAATACATTCCAGGAGCTATGTTTTTTTTTTTGTTTTGTTTTCGTGAATCCACCAGAGGCCGCTGTGTATGCTTTTTGAGATTTCAAATTTCTCTCACGAGTGCCATTCGCCCCTGCTGTTCTTGCGTAAATCCACCAGAGGCTGATGTTGACTGATTGACCAACCGACCGATACCCCCACTCACCTCCTTTCCTAAACCCAACCGATAGTGTTTTCAAAAGCACCTATTGACCTGCCCACCCCCTTCCCTAAACCCAACCGACAATGTTTTCAAAAGCAATCCAGAAAAAGAAAACCCCTGATGGCCACCTTATTTTTACCACATTTTCAGATTTCGTGAATCCACCAGAGGCCGCTGTGTATGCTTTTTGAGATGTCAAATTTCTCTCACGAGTGCCATTCGCCCCTGCTGTTCTTGCGTAAATCCACCAGAGGCCGATGTTGACTGATTGACTGACCAACCGACCGATACCCCCACTCACCTCCTTTCCTAAACCCAACCGATAGTGTTTTCAAAAGCACCTATTGACCTGCCCACCCCCTTCCCTAAACCCAACCGACAATGTTTCAAAAGCAATCCAGAAAAAGAAAACCCCTGATGGCCACCTGATTTTTACCACATTTTCAGATCTTACCATGTTCTCACCCTGTTATTTACTTGTTTATTTTATTTTTTGCCTTTTGTTTGACCAGCTATCTGAAACCATTCTTTGCCAAACTCGAACCCCGTCGCCGTGGTCAACTCCTCTCTCCGTCTTAAGTCTGCTGACGTACATGGTGAGCTACTGGGCAAACTGGTAAATTTGGTAAAGCCGTCCACATGGAGGTAAGCAGTCAGCTGGTAGCGCGAAAAGAAACAAAAGCCATAGGCGGTGTCATACCATCCGTAGCGTTCATTTTAAAGATGAAATGCAGCCATACATAGCCCTGGCTACATAATTCGCACTCTCCAGAAATGTATACATGTGTACGTATTCACAATGAGCCTGTGTTGACTAAAATCATTTAAATGCTATTAAAAATTATGTAATTACTGTACTTTTTTTGAAGTAACTTACCCAACACTGGTAAACACAGCCATTGCGGATGCGTCAATATAAAAGCAGCACTGTATCTTATCTATACAGATATGGCTAAGAATGATGTTTGTTTGCACACAGCTCTGAGGTCAGTTATGCAAACTTTACCATGCAAATGTGCTTGTGCTACACAGAAACAGTAGTACAAAAATGCATATAGATACACGATCTTAAAATAAGGACAAGACATGTTTTTGCTTCTTATTTTAACATCAAAGTCAGAGGCCTGATTGTATACCATTGAAATATGGGCCTTTATCTTGCATGCATAAGTTAGAGAGATAAAGAGAAACACGAGACATCAACAATCGAGAAGATCAGACCAAAAAACAAGCAGATGAGAAAGTAAACACGGGTTATTACCTTCGAAATTGGACGTGATGTCTACTTGCTGGATTCTCCTTGAGTGTTGGTGTTTTCCTTAAAGATGATTGTTTTGATGTGGATATCTGATGTGTGATTGACCGCTGGTGTCTACCTGTCTGCAACCTGTCCAATAGTGCTTCAATCAGTCCATCATCTGTGGGTTTAAGCTCCGCCTCCTCATTCCACTGTCACATCATGTCTGTTTTTCCATGTTTGACTTTCCTTATGCAATGATGTGGAATAAAAATACAGCAATATCAGGGTCGCTGTACTACTGCGGTGGCACGTGCAGATGGAAAACGTCTGTACGTGCACAATCTGTATTTTTCTTATATAAATGCTGGTCTGTGTTCTAAAGCTATTTTAAGACAGTAAACGGGAATAGATATGAACAGTTTGGGTAAGTTTATGAAATATTTAAGTTAGTGCTCTAATCTGTTAAAAGCAAAGATTTCAAAAACTGTTTCTTTTCTCCTTAGTGATGCTATAGGACAACGAGTTTTGCTAGTGTGAGGAATATTTTTAAAATAAAGAGCATTTCGTTTAATGTAAAGATTCTAATTTTAAGCGGTCTCATTTCAGAGGCTGCATCCTCCGAAGGATACATTCGAAGTGCAGTGCAGTGCGACAAAGGCTGTCTCATTTCCCAAAAATTCGAAGGCTCCTTCAAATGCAGCCTCAAAATGCATCCTTCGTTTCCCAGGTAATGAAGGACACAACCGGTGGCTTCTTTGCAGCCTCGAACACCCCAAGATTCATTGCGAACTGATAACGGTAGGACGTTTTAAAAAGAAAACTCCTGATTAAGTGTATAAATTAGATTTTATTTTACTTGGATATCTAAACATGTTAATAAACAAAAAGAGTATGATATGTCTTACTAAGAAGTGATTTTATAGACAGTTTACATATTTGTGTGTACATGTATGGATCAACTGAGATATATTTCCAGCTTTTGTAAACCTTGCTTTGCCTTCAGATCGCTTAAAATATGTTTTAAAATCACTTATAAAATTTATAAGTTTATAATAATTTATAATAAAACTTATAAATTTTATTACTGCTTGTTAACAGCAGCTGTTATGGTGGCCAGGTGACAAGATCTGTCCTCTGTAGGCTATTGTCTCATTTCAAAATGCTTGGTTCGGCCTGTGTGGACTTCGAAAGACTCACCTTTGAAGCCTGAATCCTTCAGAGGATGCAGCCTCTGAAATGAGACACAGCTAGTGATTCAATGATTTTATTATTCTTTAATAAGTATGTTATTTTATGATTTTAAGATTCTTTGATGGTCCTATTCTATGAATCTAAGACTTTGATTTCAGGGTTCTAAAATTCAGTGATTCTGAGAATCAACGATTCTAAGATTCTGTGATTTTATGATTCTAAGATTCTGTGATACTAATATTGAATTGATTAAGATTCTGTGATTCACACAGGGTCATTTAAATTGGACAATAGAAGATTGGAGAAGGGTTGCCTGGTCTGATGAGCCTTGATTTCTGCTGCAACATTCAGAAGGGTCAGAATTTGCCGTCAACAACATGATAGGCTCAACGGTTCAGGCTGGTGGTGGATGTCTAATGGTGTGGGGGATATTTTACTAATTGAGCATCGTGTCAACGCCACAGCCTACTTGAGTATTGTTGCTGACCATGTCCATCCCTTTATGACCACAGTGTACCCATCTTCGGATGGCTGTTTTCAGCAGGATAAAGCATGTCATAAAGTGTGAATCATCTCAGACTGGTTTCTTGAACATGACGATGAGTTTACTGTACTCAAATGGCCTCCACAGTCACCAGAATCCATTCCAATAAAGCACCTTTGGGATGTGGTGGAATGGGAGATTTGCATCATGGATGTGCAGCTGACAAATCTGCAGCAACTGTGTGATGGTATCATGTCAATATGGACCAAACTCTCTGAGGAATATTTCCAGTACCTTGTTGAATCTATGCCACAAAGGATTAAGGCACGTCTGAAGGCAAAGATGAATACAACCCGGTACTAGTAAGGTGTACCTAATAAAGTGGCCGGTGAGTGTAAGTTTGTGATTTGGATTATAGGACTCGAAGATTCTGTGATTCTTTAATAAAATTATTATATGATTTTATTTTGATTCTATGAATCAGTGATGCAAAGATTATTAGAAGCTATTAATGTAAGGTTGCATTATTCTGATATTCTATGATTCCAAGATTCTAAAGTTCTATGATTCTAAGATCATGTTATTCTAAGATTCTGATTTTTTGACCATAAGATCACTGAAAAACCCAAAAGTCAACTTTATCAAAATAAATGAGTGTATTTAACTTAAAATTGACTGAAAGTAATTCTACTCATTTGAAAAGAGTTTTGAACTCAGTGTTGAAGATAATGAGTTAATTAAATACCTCATTACTTCAACTTAAATGGAGTAAGTTCACAGTACTCATATAGATTAGTTTACTACTCAAATGGTTTGCAGCAATCGGTTTCCTCAACTGTTTGAGTTGCCTTAACTTATTGGGTTTTACAGTACTCAGTTTGAGTTCTCTTCATTTATTGGGGTTTACTGTGCTCAAATTTCTTCGTTTACTCAAATGGATTAAGTTCACAGTACGCATTAGGATTAGTTTTTGAACTTAAATGGCTTGTTGCAATCAGTTTCCTCAAATGGTTTGAGTTACCTTAACTTTTTGGGATTTACAGTGATTCTATGATTCTAAAATTCTGTGATTCTAATAATATATGATTCTGTGATTTTAAGATTATATCATTTTATTTTGTGATTTCATGATTCAGCGATTCTTTGATTCCATGATTATGATCCTGAGATTCCAACATTTTGTGATTGTATGATTCTATTATTCTAATTGCAAGTTTTACTATATACAGTGGGAAAAACAAGTATTGAACATGTCATGTTTTTTTTCCAGGGGAATAATATTTCTAAAGGAGCTGTTGACATGAAATTAAACCAGATTTTGGTAAAAACCCAAACAATACAAACATAAAAATAAAACAAAACAAAAAAACCCTGAAAATGAGTTCTGTGTAATAACAATGGAATGACACAAGGAGAAAGTGCTGAACTACTGAAATGTACTTAATGCTTTATACTGTATAAAAGGATTTTTTTGGTGATGGCAGGTTAAAGACGTTATTCATATGGAGAATGACTTCAACAGAGTGTAAAAAATCTTGATGGTTCTGTGGGTCTTGTCTATCAGATCTGATCTTTAATTTGTATTGTCTATTGGGTTCAGCTCAGGTGATTGGCTAGGCCATTCTACAGCTTGATTTTCTTTCTCTGAAAGCATTTGAGAGTTTCCTCGGCTGTGTTTTGGATCACTGTCTTGCTGAAATGTCCACCCTGGTTTCATCTTCATCATCCTGCTAATGTAGATGTTGGACTGAAGCAACTAATATTCATTTACAATGACATAGGGCAGAGGATTGCTGAAGAACGACTGAGAGATTTCAGCTGCTGTCTGGCCTTTCACTGCCTTTATACACCTCCCTTCCTTCATGTGTTCAATACTTTTTCCCTGCATCATTTTTATTTTATTATACATAACTTCATATGTAAACTAATTACATTTATTTTCTTTGCATATGGATTTCATTGGATGCTATAAACATCCGGTGAAAATTTCAAGTAAACAGCATCTTAAGAAATATGTTTTCAGTGGAAAAATGGTGATGTGTTTAATACTTATTTGCCCCGCTGTACATGCAGTTGTGTAATAAATATGTAATGTAAATGAAAAGCCCTATACAAATACATTTGAAATTAATTGAATCCAGCTTGTGTACATTCTAAAACATATAAATATAAATTGAAATATATAGATTTTTTTGAATGAATGTATGAATTAGCGTAGGAAAAAGCCACACACTTGACCTGTCATGATCCTTGACCCATCTCCACACCACTGGCAGATTCTACATTCTTCACAAATGATCTAAATGACATTTACATAACTGCTTTGTGGGTGGAAACAGAAAGCGGTTATATTTTGCATTATTTGCAGTCTAATTCACCAATTATTCAATTAGGGTAATTTTGCCGGAGGAACAAATTTCCTAACGATATAATGGACAGTAGGTTTCCACATCCAACTGTTCAGACAGAAACAAATGAGGGAGTATTACCATGAAAGTTCACGTCCTTAAAATTACACCTGAGGGACAACGTTTGTCACAAAGTTCGTCATCACAATGCCTGTTTGTACACAAAACTGAATGACCGACTGCGTCACAATCTTGAGTGAACAGTCAGTTTCTGTTTTGGGGCACATTAAAAAGTGCCAGAACTACTGCTAATTACGTCATAAAATATGTGCAGCACACTGTGTAATTTAACCTGGAAAAACAATATTATAATCTTTATTATATATGCATAATTAACAAACAATAAAATCATACAGTAACATTAAATTGAAATATTTAAATAAGTAATATTTACAATAACACTAATTAAAAGATTGTTATAAATATTAATAGTAAAATATTAGCATATGATATTATTTTCCCAGTTTATTTATACTTATGATTGAAGCTTATTTAGCATAGATAAATACGGGAAAAAATTAAATAAAGTCACTAACCACAAGATATTTCTAGTCTCATAACTAGAAAGCAGTTAAAACTTCTACGGATATATACTACGGATATTATTTACCAACATAGAATCATTCTGAAAACGTAGCCCTATATACATTTCTGGAGATCGCAAATTATGTATCCAGAAGTATGTATGGCTGCATCTTGTCTTAAAAAGGAACACTACGGGGCAGTATGACGCCGTTCCTTTTCGTGCTTACCAGCTCACCGCTTACCTCTGTATGGACGGCTTTCCTGCTGTTACCAGTTTGTCCAGTGGCTTGCCATGTACGTTGGTGGACTTGAGATGCAGAGAGGAGTTAACCATGACGATGGGATTCGAGTCCGGTGAAGAACGGTTCCAGAAAGCAGGTAAGACAAAAACAGAAACTAAAAATCAAATAAACAAGTAAATAACAGGGTGAGGGCAACCCAGTGGCGCAGTAGGTAGTGCTGTTGCCTCACAGCAAGAACGTCGCTGGGTCGCAGGTTCGAACCTCGGCTGGGCTGGGTCAGTTGGCGTTTCTGTGTGGAGTTTGCATGTTCTCCCTGGGTTCGCGTGGGTTTCCTCCGGGTGCTCCGGTTTCCCCCACAGTCCAAAGACATGCAGTACAGGTGAATTGGGTACGCTAAATTGTCCATAGTGTATGAGTGTGAATGTGTGTGTGGAAGTTCCCAGAGATGGGTTGCGGCTGGAAGGGCATCCGCTGCGTAAAATCGTGCTGGATAAGTTGGCGGTTCATTCCGCTGTGGCGACCCCGCAAGGGACAAAGCCGACAAGAAAATGAATGAATGAATGAATAACAGGGTGAGAATGTGGTAAAATATGAAAACGTGGTAAACATCAGGCGACCATGAGGGCTTTTCTTTTTCTGCATTGCTTTTTAAAACTGTCGGTTGGGTTTAGGGACGTGGGTGAGCGGGTTAATCGATGCTTGTGAAAACACTATTGGTTGGGTTTAGGGAAGGAGGAGGGTGGGTCAGTCGATCGGTCAGTCAGTCAGTCGGTCAGTCAGTCAGTCAGTCAGTCGTTAAGTCAGTCAACAGCGGCCTCTGGTGGATTTATGCGAGAACAGTAGGCACAAATGGCACTCGCGAGAGACATTTGAGATCTCAAAAAGCGTACAATTGAAGATATTATTCGTACTAATCATTATCAGCTTATATACACGATTAACAATTTCCTGTAGAATCTACACTACCTGTAAAAAGTCTTATTGCCTATCCAAGTTTTAGGAACAACAAATTATAACTTGACTTCTAGTTGATCATTTGGTATCAGAAGTGGCTTATATGAAAGGCAAAGGCCATGTTTTACTGAAATAAAATATGACCGTGGCTTGATTTTTAATTATTTAATTAGGACAGTAAGGTCTGACTTGCTTAGACAAAAGTCTTGTCACTTAACAGAAATAATGTACAGTATAGAATATAAAGTCATGGTGCAGTGGAAAAAGAATGAATATTGTGTGTGACTCCCATGAGCTTGGAGGACTGCATCCATACATCTCTGCAATGACTCAAATCACTTATTAATAAAGTCATCTGGAATGACAAAGAAAACGTTCTTGCAGGACTCCCAGAGTCCATCAAGATTCGTTGGATTCATCTTCAATGCCTCCTTCTTCATCTTACCCCAGACATGCTCAATAATGTTCATGTCTGGTGACTGGGCTGGCCAATCCTGGAGCACCTTGACCTTCTTTGCTTTCAGTAACTTTAATGTGGAGGCTGAAGTATGAGAAGGAGCGCTATCCTGCTGAAGAATTTGCCCTCTCCTGTGGTTTGTAATGTAATGGACAGCACAAATGTCTTAATACCATTCACTCTGCAGAAATCTCGCACTCCCCCATACTGAATGTAACCCCAAACCATGATTTTTTTCTTCACCAAACTTGACTGATTTCTCAGAGAATGTTGAGTTCATTCGGGTTCCAATAGGTCTTCTGCAGTATTTGTGATGATATGAATGCAGTTCAACAGATGATTCATCTGAAAAATCTGCCTTTTGCCAATTTTCCAAATGATCAACTAGAAGTTATTATTTGTTGCTCTTACAACTGAGATCAACGACAAGACTTGTCAAGTAGTGTACAGTAACTTACTATAAATGAACTACAGCAAAAATACTGTATTTACATTTATCCATTTTTTTACATTAACACCATTTATCTTGTGTATCTGTGTGTGTATTACAGTATGTACAGTAATTTTCACACTTTAAAATACAGTAACTTAGCACATAACTGTCCTACATTAAAATACGATTCAGATTACAATTAAATTCTGTGCAAATGACAAAAATTGTATGCATCAGACAAATACATTTTTAAGGTTTTTCTTCTGAGTCTCTTGCTCACTTATTTTGGGATTCTCCCTTTGTTAAAACTTTCTGGTCTGATGTGAATACTGTAATTGTCCAAAAGATTTGTAATGATTTTTTTTAACCTACAAACATGTTGTTTTGGGGTTTTAATCTAAAGAAAAAAATCTGTATAAATCTCATATTAGTTATTGAATGGTTTTTTACACATAAGTGTAAAACTGCTAAATATAAACCAAATTTTGTATTTTTTTAATTATAGTGCCAAAAGTAAGCCCTATGTTAACAGTGTCCAGAAGCGCTGTCGACTTCTCTGGGCTCGGAGGCATCTGGGATAGATCATGACACAGTGGAAACATGTACAGTGGTCAGATGAATCAGTATTTCAAGTATTTTTGGGGGGAAATGGATACCATGTGCTTCGGTCCAAAGATGAAAAGGATCATCCAGACTGTTTTAAGCAACAAAAGCCAGGGTCTGTCATGGTATGGGGTTGTGTCAGTGCCCTTGGCAAAGGTAACTTGCACTTCTGTGATGGCACCATTAATGCTGAAAAGTACATAGAGATTTTGGAGCACAGTATGCTGCCTTCTTTTCCAGGGATGCCCATGCATATTTCAACAGGACAATGCAAAAGCACATTCTGCACACATTACAAAGTCCTGGCTGCAGAGGAGGAGCATACATGTATTTGACTGGCCTGCCTGCTGTCCTGACCTGTTTCCAATAGAGAATGTGTAGCGCAATTCTGAAGCTCAAAACAACGAAGACTTTGTACTGTTGCCCACCTTTGCAGAAAGAATGGGACAAAATTACACCTGAAACACTTCATCACTTGGTGTCTTCAGTCCCTAAACGTCTTTTAAGTGTTGTGAAAAGGAATGGCAACATTACAAAGTGCTAAATGCTTTACTGTTACAACTTTTTTTGAAATGTGTGGCAAGAACCAAAATTAAAATACATTAAAATGGAGCAAAAATTTTGTAACAAAACATCGCTTGCTGCTTTGCTTAGTCAGATTAACAATGACCCAGCCATGTATGACAATCATTTTGTTATAAATAATTCCCTGAAAATCTGGAAACAGATTAAAGCCTATTTAAAGATTCCCTACCTTAATAGTCCTATATGTCAGAATCATGCCTCCTCCCCTGGTTTGCTTGACTTGGGTTTTACACAGTGGGAGAAGAATGGTATTCAAAGAATAAAGGATTTGTATATAGAAGGGACATTTGCCTCACTTGAGCAATTAAAAATAGAATTCAATATTAATATCTCTGACTTCTTCAGATACCTACAGATAAGAGATTTTGTGCAAAAAATGAATACCAAATTATAATGTCATAACGCAACACAATGTGCTTGAAGAAATTACCAGGTTTAATCCTATACATTGAGGAGCTGTGTCATATTTCTATATATAAATCTATAGTCAGGATAATGCATTTTTTCTGGTAATATAAGAACAATGTTACTTTATAATTACTTTTATTTATGCATTACCTGACCAGCTAAATTGTATTTTGCTTTCATGTGCATTTGTCCCTCTATGTTTTGTTGTTTGGTTGTTCTGTCATAGGTTAGTGTTTTTATGTATTGTGTTTTATATGTATTATTATTGTATTTTATTGGGGGGCTTTTCTTCTATATTTTGTTGTAGTTTTATAAAATGCAAAAAGCACATAAATAAACGTTTAAAATATAAAATTTAAAATGCATGTTTATTTAAAAAAAACAATAAAAATCACGAGAAACACATTCAATAATGTTTGTTGTGTTGTCTGCAATTAAATACAAGTCAAAGTGAATTTAGATATCACTACTTCCATTTTTATTTGCATTTTACATACTGTCCCAACTTTTTCTGATTTGGGGTTGTATTTCTTTCTTTCTTTCCTTCTTTCTCTACTATACCATTGTTGTACTTTAAAACGGTCATATCTCCCTTGTTGCAATAAAAGTAATTTGTGTATTGTTTGTACTATACTTTTATCTGTTGTATTTACTTTGTAATTATGGTGGCTTGAGAAAGCCACCATTCTGATATTCTACAAAAACTTCTTCTTCTTCCGTCTTCTGAGACTAATTTTAAAGTGTATCTCCTCCTAAGCTTTTCAAGCTACATACTTCAAACTTTTGTCAGACCTTCAAACTGGTCTGACTCGGGTTGCTATATCTTTTCTAACTGATCCGACTTTCGGTTTTTCGAAAAACGACCCAGAAAATTCCCAAAAGTCTCATTGACTTAACACTGGGTCAAACTTTGTGATCTCATAACTCTGCATCAGACTGTCCTACAGACTAGATTCTGGCCTCATTCAACTCAGTCTAGCCAGCAGCACTGATGACCATTAAAATTCCTAACCACTCCCTAGCAACCAATTTCAGCACCCTAGCAACTGTTCCATAGACTTCCATTGTAAAAGACTGTCATTGACTTAACATTAGATCAACCTTTGTGAGCTCATAACTCTGCATCAGACTGTGCTACAGACTGGAGTCTGGCCTCATTCAACTCAGTCTAGCCAGCAGCCAATCGCTGATGACCTTTAAACTTACTAGCCACTCCTTAGCAACCAATTTAAACCACCTAGCAACTTTCCCACAGACTGTGACTAGCTATTCTAACACATGCTAATAGTTTTACCATCCTGCTGACATGCTAATCTCGCTAGAAACATGCTAGCAACACGCTAGTGATATGCTAGTCATGCTATATGCTAACATGCTAATTTATGCTAGAAACAAGCTGATTCATGTTAAAATCTTGCTAGAAACACGCTAGAATCATGCTAGTAACATGCTAATTCATGCTGGAATCATGCTAACAACATGCATATTCATGCTAGAATCATACTAACAACATGCTAATTCATGCCAGAATCATGCTAACAACATGCTAAAATCATGCTAACAACATGCTAATCCATGCTAGAATCATGCAAACAACATGCTAATTCATGCTAGAAACATGCTAATAACATGCTAATTTGTGTTAGAAACATGCTAATTCATGTTAGAATCATGCTAACTCATGGTAGTATCATGCTAATACAAACCTCAGACACAGGGATGAACTTTAAAGCTTTTTACTGGCTTGCTTCACTCTTCACAGTGGTTGCATTGTTGACTGCAGGGATCTTAAACATTTTTTTAGCCAACTTGATGCTTTTTCAAACTAAATAAACTACTTCCAACAGGCTTTCTCAAGCCACCATAAAGTTTGTCCTCAAACTTTAATATCTAGTTGCCTGTTGTTATTGCAATAAAAAACAACATTTTCAACGTTTATTCGTTCCTAACTTTAGCTTGAATGGATTTTGAATCTTGAATTACTGGTCAAACGTGTGTCATGAGTGTAGTTGTGTTTACTAGAGAGTGTTTTTGGCACGGTGTTGCATCAGAAAGGAAAGCTCCGATTACTCATCAGGAAAACACACTGGATGTGGGAGAGCGGCTGAGTAACACGCTGGGTTGTTTGTGGTAGATTATACTGACCTCTGAGACACAAGAGCGACTCTTTTATGTGACGGAAACAGCGGAGGAATCACCAGTGGGAGGTAGTTTGTTTTGTGTGGCCTATTCATCGCTTCACACGAAGGCGATTCGTTGACCGTGTTGCTCAGTAGAGCAGAACTGAAGATTCGCCCACTTACTCAGCAGATTCAGCGAGTTCATTTTCTGCACTGAGATTTCTGTGAAGAAGTGCACATGAAATCAAAACTAACCATATTGATTTTGTTAGCTCACATTGCTAGTTCTGTGGTGAACAATTCATCTGTGCATGTCGTTAAGAAAAAAATGTTTGGCCTTATAATCTTTAGTTAAAATCTGAAAATACACTTCCTGTTTGTTTTCGGTTAAATTCTCAGATTACGTCTGAGGTAGTGGGTGTGGCCAACATACTTAACCACGCCCTTCCGACTGTCAGTTTTGACAACAAACAGAAATAGTGAGGAGGAGGGGGAGGTGTCTGCTAGGTTGTAATAACTCTCCTGAAATCCTTTTCCGGAAAAAAACATTCACACATCCATTCCAAAATACCAGTAAATTCTGACATCAATAACCAGAAATGAGCTCTAAACGGCTGCGCTTGTATTTGTAAACATTTGACTACATTGCAAACTCTGTGGATGGATAAGTATCGTGAACAACTTCGATGAAAACATGTAGAGAAACACTTTCGCATGTCGAGATGTACATAATATGTGTGTGTGCTGGCGCTCACTGGCTGCTTCACGTGCAAGCGCGACGTGTCACGCAACTGAAGGAAGCAGAGCTTGAAGGTAAACAAACAACGGCTTATCATAAGCATCTTATCGATAATTATTTACACAGTTGGTATTAAGAAGGAACATAGAAACGTTATCCGACTAACATCTAGCATCCTCCTATCTAGTCTGGAAAAATATTCAAAGGTTTTTATTTTTATAAACAGCGTGGATGTGAATGCGTCTGAGTGTTCTGATTGGCTAAAGTAGACGTCTCACGTCATCGCGTTCTAGACGTAAACGCGCTCTTTCCGGTAATCTTCCTTCTGTGTTCACACAGCGCAGCATTCCGGCAAATTACCGGTAATGTTACAACTTCTCTTTCTGGAAAATAGCCGGAACGAATTTACCGGTATTTTCAAAAAGGGCCTGTTCACACATACTGTACAGACCTTTCCGGAAAATTTTCGGAAGAGGCTATTGTAAATTTGTTTCGGGACTGATAAAAGTGTTTTGTGTCTTGTTCATTTTTTTTCTAAAATGTACATTTGTTTCGTCCTTGTTTTGTAAAATCGGTTTCTTATGTAATTGTGTTTTATGATGTTTTTCAAAATGTAAATTTGTCTTGAGCTTCGTAAAAGTGTTTCACACTTTGTAATGTTGTTTTGCACTTCCCGGCCACCGTATGAACCCTCTGATTAAAATATTTCAAATAGTTGTATCACTGCCAAATATCCTCCTATCTAGCAAACCATACATCAGTGGAGAGCTTATCTATTGAGCTTTCAGATGATGTACAAGTTTCAATTTCCAAAAATGGACCCTTATGATAGATTTTGTGAATGATCCAGACTTACATGTTATTTCAAACTACTAAAGAATGTGAATAAATAAACTTACTTTTGTGTTAACTTCATAACTATTTAACATCAAAAGGTACTGGTGCAATTCAAAAGCATAAATAAATGTAAAACTCCCTTGAATCATTTGAAAAAAAAAAAAGGGGTTCATTGTTAGTTCAAGTTTCCCTAATGATAAAACACTAAGACTTACAGTAAAGAGTTCGAGGAAAATCTGCTCTTCAAATAGATCTGGACTGATTCATGCTGTGTGGATTGGGATCAGACGTCCAGACATTACAGTCTCCAGACGGTTTGATTGTACAGTGGTGATTTTTAATGTACTGTAGTACTGTAAATGTTGGGTTAGTTTGATCACTGGTGATTCCCTCAGACAGTTTGATGTCATAGCGCTGCGTCATCTCTGCTAAAATGCTAATGTACGTCAGGCGATATTTAAAGCAACATAAAGACGGTAACCAGACCGGATCACTGGAGGGTTTTACTGTTTGTGCTCTTCTTGTGAAAAACTTCTCAAGTACAATGCACTATTGTGATTTTGCTTTGACAAAAGAATGTGTGTGTGTGTGTGTGTGTGTG
This sequence comes from Danio kyathit, assembly GCA_903798195.1. Lineage (NCBI taxonomy): Eukaryota > Metazoa > Chordata > Actinopteri > Cypriniformes > Danionidae > Danio > Danio kyathit. Next base: position 12,376,189 of record LR812523.1, read on the forward strand.
TGTGTGTGTGTACTTTACAAAATACAATTTATGACTTCAAAACACAGTTCATAAATACAACACAATTTGTGAAGTTACAAATAAAAATCTTTTTCGCCAAATTAATTGGGTTTGTGTATTTTTGAATCGTGTTTTGAACTTACGAATTGGGTTTGTGTATTTTTGAATCATGTTTTGAATTTACGAATTGGATATGTGTATTTTTGAATCGTGTTTTGAACTTACGAATTGGATTTGTGTATTTTTGAATCGTGTTTTGAACTTACGAATTGGATTTGTGTATTTTTGAATCGTGTTTTGAACTTACGAATTGGATTTGTGTATTTTTGAATCGTGTTTTGAACTTACGAATTGGATTTGTGCATTTTTGAATCGTGTTTTGAACTTACGAATTGGATTTGTGTATTTTTGAATCGTGTTTTGAATTTACGAATTGGATATGTGTATTTTTGAATCGTGTTTTGAACTTACGAATTGGATTTGTGTATTTTTGAATCGTGTTTTGAACTTACGAATTGGATTTGTGTATTTTTGAATCGTGTTTTGAACTTACGAATTGGATTTGTGTATTTTTGAATCGTGTTTTGAACTTACTAATTGGATTTGTGTATTTTTGAATCATGTTTTGAATTTACGAATTGGATATGTGTATTTTTGAATCGTGTTTTGAACTTACGAATTGGATTTGTGTATTTTTGAATCGTGTTTTGAACTTACGAATTGGATTTGTGCATTTTTGAATCGTGTTTTGAACTTACGAATTGGATTTGTGTATTTTTGAATCGTGTTTTGAATTTACGAATTGGATATGTGTATTTTTGAATCGTGTTTTGAACTTACGAATTGGATTTGTGTATTTTTGAATCGTGTTTTGAACTTACGAATTGGATTTGTGTATTTTTGAATCGTGTTTTGAACTTACGAATTGGATTTGTGTATTTTTGAATCGTGTTTTGAACTTACTAATTGGATTTGTGTATTTTTGAATCGTGTTTTGAATTTACGAATTGGATTTGTGTACTTTTGAATCGTGTTTTGAACTTACGAATTGGATTTGTGTATTTTTGAATCATGTTTTGAACTTAAGAATTGGATTTGTATATTTTTGAATCGTGTTTTGAATTTACAAATTGGATTTGTGTATTTTTGAATCATGTTTTGAACTTACGAATTGGATTTGTGTATTTTTGAATCATATATTGAATTTACGAATTGGGTTTGTGTATTTTTGAATCGTGTTTTGAACTTACGAATTGGATTTGTGTATTTTTGAATCGCGTTTTGAACTTACGAATTGGATTTGTGTATTTTTGAATCGCGTTTTGAACTTACGAATTGGATTTGTGTATTTTTGAATCATGTATTAAATTTACAAATTGGGTTTGTGTATTTTTGAATCGTGTTTTGAACTTACGAATTGGATTTGTGTATTTTTGAATCGTGTTTTGAACTTACTAATTGGATTTGTGTATTTTGAATCATGTTTTGAATTTACGAATTGGATATGTGTATTTTTGAATCGTGTTTTGAACTTACGAATTGGATTTGTGTATTTTTGAATCGTGTTTTGAACTTACGAATTGGATTTGTGCATTTTTGAATCGTGTTTTGAACTTACGAATTGGATTTGTGTATTTTTGAATCGTGTTTGAATTTACGAATTGGATATGTGTATTTTTGAATCGTGTTTTGAACTTACGAATTGGATTTGTGTATTTTTGAATCGTGTTTTGAACTTACGAATTGGATTTGTGTATTTTTGAATCGTGTTTTGAACTTACGAATTGGATTTGTGTATTTTTGAATCGTGTTTTGAACTCACTAATTGGATTTGTGTATTTTTGAATCGTGTTTTGAATTTACGAATTGGATTTGTGTACTTTTGAATCGTGTTTTGAACTTACGAATTGGATTTGTGTATTTTTGAATCATGTTTTGAACTTACGAATTGGATTTGTGTATTTTTGAATCGTGTTTTGAATTTACAAATTGGATTTGTGTATTTTTGAATCATGTTTTGAACTTACGAATTGGATTTGTGTATTTTTGAATCATATATTGAATTTAGGAATTGGGTTTGTGTATTTTTGAATCGTGTTTTGAACTTACGAATTGGATTTGTGTATTTTTGAATCGCGTTTTGAACTTACGAATTGGATTTGTGTATTTTTGAATCGCGTTTTGAACTTACGAATTGGATTTGTGTATTTTTGAATCATGTATTAAATTTACAAATTGGGTTTGTGTATTTTTGAATCGTGTTTTAAACTTACGAATTGGATTTGTGTATTTTTGAATCATGTTTTGAACTTACAAATTGGATTTGTGTATTTTTGAATCGTGTTTTGAACTTACGAATTGGATTTGTGTATTTTTGAATCGTGTTTTGAATTTACGAATTGGATTTGTGTACTTTTGAATCATGTTTTGAACTTACGAATTGGATTTGTGTGTTTTAGAATCATGTTTTGAACTTACGAATTGGATTTGTGTATTTTTGAATCATATATTGAATTTACGAATTGGGTTTGTGTATTTTGAATCGTGTTTTGAACTTACGAATTGGATTTGTGTATTTTTGAATCGCGTTTTGAACTTACGAATTGGATTTGTGTATTTTTGAATCGCGTTTTGAACTTACGAATTGGATTTGTGTATTTTTGAATCATGTATTGAATTTACAAATTGGGTTTGTGTATTTTTGAATCGTGTTTTGAATTTACGAATTGGATTTGTGTACTTTTGAATCATGTTTTGAATTTACAAATTGGATTTGTGTATTTTTGAATCATGTTTTGAACTTACGAATTGGATTTGTGTATTTTTGAATCATATATTGAATTTACGAATTGGGTTTGTGTATTTTTGAATCGTGTTTTGAATTTACGAATTGGATTTGTGTATTTTTGAATCGCGTTTTGAACTTACGAATTGGATTTGTGTATTTTTGAATCGCGTTTTGAACTTACGAATTGGATTTGTGTATTTTTGAATCATGTATTGAATTTACAAATTGGGTTTGTGTATTTTTGAATCGTGTTTTGAACTTACGAATTGGATTTGTGTATTTTTGAATCGTGTTTTGAACTTACAAATTGGATTTGTGTATTTTTGAATTGTGTTTTGAACTTACGAATTGGATTTGTGTATTTTTGAATTGTGCTTTGAATTCACGAATTGGATTTGTGTATTTTTGAATCGTGTTTTGAACTTACGAATTGGATTTGTGTATTTTTGAATCGTGTTTTGAATTTACGAATTGGATTTGTGCAATTTTGAATCGTGTTTTGAACTTACGAATTGGATTTGTGCATTTTTGAATCGTGTTTTGAATTTACGAATTGGATTTGTGTATTTTTGAATCGTGTTTTGAACTTACGAATGGAGTTTGTGTATTTTTGAATTGTGTTTTGAATTAACGAATTGGATTTGTGTATTTTTGAATCGTGTTTTGAACTTCCGAATTGGATTTGTGTATTTTTGAATCGTGTTTTGAATTTACGAATTGGATTTGTGTATTTTTGAATCGTGTTTTGAACTTACGAATTGGGTTTGTGTTTTTTTGAATTGTGTTTTGAATTAACGAATTGGGTATTTTTGAATCGTGTTTTGAACTCACGAATTGGGTTTGTGTATTTTTGAATCGTGTTTTGAATTCACGAATTGAATTTGTGTATTTAAGAATCATGTTTTAAATTTACGAATTGGATTTATGTATTTTTTAATTGTGGAACAAACAAGAAGTGCATTTTTCGATTTCAATTTTAGATTACAAGCACATTTTCTTTTTTCAATGACATGCACAGGTGAATTGTTCACCACAAAACTAGCAATGTGAGCTAACAAAATCAATATGGTTAGTTTTGACTTCATGTGTACTTTAATTAAATGTTCATTTTGGGTGAACTAAAAAGCCTTTAATCTTGGATGGTCTGAAAGCGAGTAACTTAACAGCACATTTTCATTTCTGATTAACTATATACCTTTAAAATGGTGGAAAATATTAGGCTTACAAATGAAACCTTATGAAGTCTTTGCCTTTACATTTATTGATAACATTTACTTTAAGACCATTTCCCCCCTGTAACATTACATTTTAATCACTTAAACTTAATTAAATGAACAGTTAAGCACTAATTTTAGTTTACTGTCCATTTTCATCAAGTCTAATGCAATTTAACATGGCTACTTGATGCACCACGTGGTACTTTTATTGTACAAAACATTTTTAAAAAGATAATAAAAATAACAGTAATGTCGTGATCTAGCGATTCAACACAAAAGAAATGTGTTTGTGATCATCCAGGGTGCTATTTATAGTCTTTTGTTGCCTACATAGCACGATTATGTATTCACTTTAAAACAAAAAAATCTGGGGAAAAGTCCAGCTCTTTCAGTGCAAAGTATTGCAAACCACTTCCTTCTACATTCCCCCCTCGGTCACTTCCTCTAGAAGTAACAACGTTGCACAGAAATTAATTTCCCCATTTCTGAGATTTCTCCAGTTTCGTGTGGCACTCACAGGCTTTTGTCGTCCAAACAAGGCGAGGAGAGTTGAAGGAGGGCAGACCTTTTTCTCTTTTGTTTGAAGGAGGGCAAGCGCTGGTACTTTTCCATTGCGTAGGCAGCACGTTTTACTGATCTTCAGGCCGGTTTCACAATTAAGAGTGATGAAAGTGCGCCACCTGGTGGACAATACGTTACAGCGGTGTTTTTATTCCATCTACATGGGTGTATTCATTCATTAATTCATTTTCCTTCGTCATAGTCGCTGATTTATCAAGTGTTACGGAATAAACCGCCAACTACTCTGGCATATGTTTTACGCAAACAAGTGAATACAGTTCACTTGTTTAGCTAAAGGTAAAATGATTAGCCCTCCTGTGCAACTATATTCTTTTTCAAATATTTTCAGTGTGCTGTTTAATGGAGGAGATTTTTTAAAACACCGTTTTAGACATAACAGGTTCAATTAATAATGTCTAATAACTAATTTATGATGTCTTTGCCGTTAGGACAGTGCATACTTTAGTATTTTATGTAGGCCTACTGCCATTAGGACAGTACATACAGTACATTTAGGCTACTAGTTATTTAGCAAGATATTAGTATTCAGCTTAAAGTGTAATATAAAGCTTAACTAGGTTGATTGGGTTAACTAGGCGAGTTAGGTTAATTATGCAAATCATTGGCAACATTGCTTTGTTCTAGCCATTCAATGCTATAAAAGGTAACAGTGAAAACCTAACACAGTAAAATCTAATAGTGAAAATCACTAAATGAAATAAATGAGTTTAATCTTAAAATGTTTTAAAAGTTACGTTGACTTAATGAAAAAGGGTTATGGTAACTCTGATTATTTTAAGCAGAACTCAAACCAAATGAGTTATGAATAAATTAATTCTGTTTGTGTGTGTGTGTGTGTTAACTCTATAATGCTACACTGTAAAACCCAACAGTCAACTTTATCAAATGAAATGAGTGTATTCAACTCAAAAATGACTGAAAGTTAATTCTACTTATTTGAAAAGTTTTAAACTCAGTGTTGAAGGTAATGAGTTAATTAAATACCTCATTACTTCAACTTAAATTTAAAGTTTTTTTTTTTATCTCAAATGGTTTGTTGCATTCCAGTTGCCTTAGCTTATTGGGTTTTACAGTACTCAGTTGGTTTAAGTTCTCCACATTTATTGGGTTTTACTGTGCTCAAATTGCTTCGTTTACCCAAATAGATTAAGTTCACAGTAATCATCATTAGGATTAATTTTTGAACTTAAATGGTTTGTAGCAATCGGTTTCCTCAAACGGTTTGAGTTGCCTTAACTTATTGGGTTTTACAGTACTCAGTTGGTTTGAGTTCTCTTCATTTATTGGGTTTTACTGTGCTCAAATTGCTTCCTTTACCCAAATAGATTACGTGCACAGTACTCATCATTAGGATTAGTTTTTGTACTTAAATGGTTTGAGTTATCTTAACTTTTGGGCTTTTACAGTGTAGAAGCAATACTAAACCATTTGAGTAACTATATAGTTGTTTAAACTTAATACGTTTTATTAACTGAACTTAAAATGTTTAAGTCATTACTCAAAATGTTTGATGATGGAGTTTACAGTACTCAAACCGTCACTTTCACAACATTTCATCACTAAATATTGGAGAAACCATTTCAATTTCACAGGAGGGATAACTACTTCATCTTCAATTGTGTGTGCAATCTCTTAGACAATATAACAACAGAAACAATTGATCAACATTGTAAAAATGTATACATATAGGCAAAAACAAACAAAATGTACACTCGTTTTGCATTATCCATCTGATTCTTATTTTTATCATGTAATTGTGTCTGCAATTGAATGTTGTTACCAATACTTTGGAATTATAAAGTGCTTTACCATCCTGAAAAAACAACAACATCAACTGAACCACCAAAGTTTGTAATGGTTTCAATGGCTATAATGGAAATTATATTACTTTTAATGGAAACTGTATTGATCCTTTGGGTCTATACTGGAATTGTTTATGCCTTCTATTGGTGGCTTGTAAAAAAAAAAAAAAAAATCCTATTCTATTGGAATGTGTCCCAAAGCACACTGGAAAACATTAAAACATATTATCTTTGATGGTGAAAATTGAATTGTAACGTCTGCTATGGTTTCTATTGTTCTTGTTTTTTGTTTTGGTTTTTTTTTTCCAGCAGGGACTACTTTGGATGAACATTACTGAATACATAGTATGAATATAAAATGAAAAACTAACATTGGTGAGCCGAGAAAGCAAAAACGTATATGAATATAAAGATCAATGAGTGATGAATACATTTTTACCATGGAAAAATAGCCACTAAAAAGTCATCATATGAAATAATAGTTCATATAGGCTGCACAAAATCTTATCAAGATTATTTGGAATATTGGATTATGTGGATGTCACATGCAGTACAAAACAGTATACTTTGTCATGATCACATTGTCAAGGGTTTCCCTCAGGGCAGGGGTGCTCAACCCTATTCCTGGCGATTGACCTTCCTGCAGTTTTCAGTTGCAGCCCTTATCAAACACACCTGCCTGTAATTATCAAGTGCTCCTCACGTTCTAAATAATTGGTGCAGGTGTGTTTGATCAGGGTTGGAGCTGAAATCAGCTGGAAGGTCGATCGCCAGGAACAGGGTTGAGCACCCCTGCCTCAGGGTATTGCTTCAGTGCTTATATAAATACACACACGCCCGCACGCACGCACGCACGCACACACACCCATACACACACACTCTCATATATACATAAAATTACAGATTTTAAAATATAATAATGACTAAGCGTTATATAAAATACCAAAAAGTACGACACTGCTTCTTGGAAGTCTCGTGTAAATTCGGGGCTTCATTTACATCAGGGGTGTCAAACTCTGTTCCTGGAGGGCCGCAGCCTTGCACAGTTTAGTTCCAGCCCTGCTTCAACACACTTACTGGTAGGTTTCAAACAAGCCTGAAGGACTCAATTAGTTTGATCAGGTGTGTTTAATTAGGGTTGGAACTAAACTGTGCAGGGCTGCGGTCCTCCAGGAACTGAGTTTGACATCCCTGATTTACATGATAGCAATATACTAAAAACAGAAAGGTTTTCATTTGCATTTTTGTAAAGTTTGTGTACAGACTGCAATGCTATCAAAATAACCTCTATTTCATGCATTCATGATAACAAATACAAATGCTGTTTTCTTCATGTTAGGCCAGTTGGCACATATACACCCCTGTGGACATACAGTACAGTTCAGTTGTCATTATTTGGTTTCCAATTATTCACCCATGCCTAAAGATTGAACAAGTAATACACAAGTGAAGTCTTGTTTTTACAAAATGTGACTCTGGACCATAAAACCTGTCATATGGGTAAGTTTCTAGATATAGATATATATAGATATATATAACTAGTTGCTTTACTTAGTTACTTTTTATGAAAAGTAATGCGATAATGTACTTTTGTGTTACTTTTTCATACCTGTCTTAAGGCTTGATCTCTTCAGAACTTGCAGGGTATTTTTCTTTTCTTTTTTTTAATAGAAGAGCTCTGCATTTAAGGACACACTTTATATCCTACACCTTCATTTACCTTTAAAAATAATAATAATAAAATAAATGTAAAAATTAGAATAATGTTACCTTCTGAGAACTTCCTGACACTATACGTGTCATATACAGATTAATAAAATGTGTTTGCTACTTCTGTAATTTTGTCTTATTAGTTCAGTAAAATCACTGTCCATTGAGACAATCCCCTTTTCTTTCATGTGTTCAAAATAATGAGAATACTTCCATCACAGAAATGTAAGGCTCTGCCATTTTGGTTTCTGTCTGTTCCTGCGTTCTCTCATTGAGTGTGATTCAATGTAATTATACTATTTGAATTCAACAATTTATTTTTCAAAAGCCAATTAATCTAAAAAATAACTGTCATTACATGAAAAAAACTCAGATATAGTTGCTTAGTTTTTTAAAGTAAAGCGTTACTTTACTGGTTACTTAGTAAAGCAATATTATTAAGTAACTCGCGTTACTTGTAATGTGTTACCCCCAACACTGTGTATGTGTGTGATTTTATATATATATATATATATATATATATATATATATATATATATATATATATATATATATATATATATATATATACACAGTTGAAGTCAGAATTATTAGCCCCCCTGTTTATTTTTTCCCCAATTTCTGTTTAATGGAGAGAAGATTATCTCAGCACATTTCTAAACATAATAGTTTTAATAACTCATCTCTAATAACTGATTTATTTTATCTTTTCCATGATGACAGTAAATAATATTGTACTAGATATTTTTCAAGACACTTCTATACAGCTTAAAGTGACATTTAAAGGCTTAACTAGGTTAATTAGGTTAACTAGGCAGGTTAGGGTAATTAGGCAAGTTATTGTATAATGATGGTTTGTTCTGTAGACAATCAAAAAAGTAGCTTAAAGGGGCTAATAATTTTGACCTTAAAATGGTTTTTAAAAAATTAAAAACTGCTTTTATTCTAGCCAAAATAAAACAAACAAGACTTCCTTCAGAAGAAAAAATATTATCAGACATACTGTGAAAATTTCCTTGCTCTGTTAAACATCATTTGGGAAATATTTAAAAAAGAAAAAAAAATTCAAAGGGGGGCTAATAATTCCGACTTCAACTGTATGTATATAAGTAAATCATGCTTAAATTTGTCCAAACTAAGTTTTTAGCAATGCATATTACTATACAAAAAATATGTTTTGTTATATTTACGGAAGGAAATTCACTAAAATGTAAATATCATGTTTACTTATATTCTAATGGGTTTTGACATGCATAAAAAGAGGATTTTGACTCACAAAATGCATTTTTGGCTATTCCCACAAATGTATCCGTGCACCTTAAGAAGGGTTTGTGGTCCATGGTATGTTTTTGTAATTTTTACACAGATGATAATATTATAATTTTCTTTAAAAAAGTGCTTTGAAACCTGATTTCCAACAGTTTTAGGCCCCCCAAAATGCAGCTGTCATATAAATGAAAACAAATAAAAGTTTTTCCAGCTGAAAATGGTGTCATGTAAACACTCCCTCAGCATAATTTATTTCAAAGGAAGTAATATTAATATATTTTAAAGTAATATCAATATATTTTACAGTAAGGCTACCACAGTATTGTCCATAATTCCCAAAACAAGTTCAGTAGTGTTTAGTCATGTATCCTGAATTCAGTCACAGTACTTTTTACCATGCCATAACCTCTATTCTTCCCCTCCGTGAAACATACATAGCAGTCGAGACTTTCATCATGACAGGGACATTTTTCATTTGCATAAGATGGAAACATTCAGAACAACACGTCGTCATGTTGCTTGTTTGTTTTTGTTGTTCATTCTGCCGTACAGACAGTGATAATTTAATCTGTTGCATATTCACTATTACAGTAGCTCCGCTTGAAACTTTGGCCCCTAATAAAAGAATATTTGATGTCGGGCCTCCTGCTAGCACTGTTAAGTTCAACACGCACTGAAATATTGTCTGAAAAATCATTCTTCCTCACATTGTGCCAATCACATACACAGATTACAGAGTTTCACTTTTGTTTGTCATAAAAAATAAGAGGGGTTGGGTTTAGGGATAGGTTGGAGTGGGGGGATAGAAAATACAGTTTGTACAATATAAAAACAATGGAAACCTATGCAACGTCCCAACAATTCCGAAAAACTATACTGTGTGTGTGTCCATAGCTTTGATGTGCTGTCCGTCTCTATTCAGGATTCGTTAACGAAAGTTTTGTGTTATGTGGCTTCAGTATCCCAAGCAAAGTATCAAAATGTCACTGATTTCCTGAAATGAACTTTGCATTTGGGGATAATCCTGCACGGCTTAATATTTCCTCTTTATTTTTCTTTTTTAAGAAAGAGGAGAGCAAACATCACTGCTTTGACTCTGAATTATTGTATGATTGTTGTTTTTTGCAACAGATTAATTAATACACAGTATTAATGAAATCATAGGATATGAATATGAAAAAAAAGATGCTTACAAATATTTCTGACTTCAGCGTGCAAAGACCTTCAAAGGGACAGTTCACCTAAAACTGAAAATTCTGTCATCATTTACTCATCCTTTACTTATTCCAAACCTTGATGAGTTCATCTGTTGAACACAAAAGAAGATATTTTGAAGAATGTTGGAAACCTGTAACCATTGACTTCCATAGTATTTGTTTTTTCTACTACGGAAAGTCGGTCACACAATAAGGTTTCATTAGTTAATGTATTTATTAACATGGACTAATAATGAACAATACCTGTACAGCATTTATAAATCATAGTTCAACATTTACTAATGCTTTATTAAAATCCAAATTCATGCTTGTTAACATTAGATAATGCACTGTGAGTTAACAACAAACAACTTTAGTTCCATTAATGTTAACAAACATGAATAAATACAATAAAAAATGTATTGTTCATTGCTTGTTCCAGTTAGTAAATACATGAATTAATACAACCTTATTGTAAAGTGGGTAAGACGTTATTTTGATGGTGCCTATTGCACAGTTGGCTGACTAAAAGTTGGATTGCAACTACATGCCAATTACTTCTCATTTGAGTATTAGTGGACTGTCTGTTTCATATCTGTTGATACTGCTCCTTCAACAGACATTTAACTGACTATAAAAAACTTTGCAAAGTACATGTCAACTTACACTAACACTAACCCCAACCTAACAGTCTACTTGTAATCTAATGAGAATTAGTTGGCATGTAGATGCAATGTAACTTAAATTCAACAAAATGCGTTAAAGGGACCATCAAAATAATGTGATACCATAAAGTGTGACTGGAAAGTCAATGGTTGCAGGTTTTCAGCATTCTTCAAAACATCCTTTAGAGATCAACAGAAGACAGATACTCATACTCACTTAAAAAAAAGAGTAAATAGTAGGGGCTGCACATTTTGATATTACTCTATATTTTAGTTTTCTTCGATAAATATTGTGATAGGAATACAGTTTCACATGATGGTTTGAAAAGCACTATTTTACAATTTTCTGGGGAGTCTAACCAGTATTCAGGTACAGAAATTGAATAATCGCAAAGAAAAAAACAAACGAAAAAAGCTTTTCTTACTTTGTCTTGTTTCTAGATCAAGTAAAAATATTTTGTTTTCACATTTTGAAGAAATAAGTCAAAATTCCTTAAAACAATAATCTTATTTTTGCATTGAAATATAGATATTAGGACTAGAAACAAAACAGAACTTCTTTTTTTTTTTGCATAAATTGTATAAATCTTTAAATATAATTCATCTTGGTTATACCTCTAAACATCATAATTTCTTGTGCCCAAATGCTTTAAACTCTCTTGAAATTCTTTCAGTAACAGGCCTTAAAAACACATGTGAAGGAAAAACTTTCACTACATTATAGTTAAATTTAGCAGTGACTCTACAAATCACATGTGTTTCCCTTCAAACAAAACCTATGTTTCACGAATAGGGAATGGAGACGTGTGTCTAGATAAAGACACTGTTTGGAGATCGCTACACGACCAATAGTGTCTTTATCTAGACACACGTCTCCATTCCCTATTCGGGAAACATAGGTTTTGTTTGTAACTGAGATGTTCTCCTTCATGGAAAGTCCGACGTGTGGCTAGATATAGAAACTGTTGGTTGTGTAGCGATCTCCCAATAGTGTCTTTATCAAGACAAACATCTTCGTTCCCTATTCGGGGAACGAGGATTACGTTCGTAACCGAAACATTTCCCTTCATGGAAACTCCGACGTGTGTCTAGATAAAGACACTGTTGGTCGTCCAGCAATTTCCCAATAGTGTCTTTATCTAGACACACGTATCCATTTTCTATTCGGGGAACGAGGGTTACGTTCGTAACCGAGACAATTCCCTTCATGGAAACTCCGACGTGTGTCTAGATATAGAAACTGTTGGTTGTGTAGCGATCTCCCTAAAGTGTCTTTATCTAGACACACGCCTCCATTCCCTATTCGAGGAATGAGGGTTACGTTCGTAACCGAGAGATTTCCCTTCATGGAAACTCCGACGTGTGTCTAGATAAAGACACTATTGGTCGTCCAGCAATTTCCCAATAGTGTCTTTATCACGTATCCATTTCCTATTCGGGGAACAAGGGTTACGTTCGTAACCGAGACATTTCCCTTCATGGAAACTCCGATGTGTGTCTAGATAAAGACACTATTGGACGTCTAGTGATCTCCCTATAGTGTCTTTATCTAGACACACGCCTCCATTCCCTATTCGAGGAATGAGAGTTACGTTCGTAACCGAGACATTTCCCTTCATGGAAACTCCGACGTGTGTCTAGATAAAGACACTATTGGTCGTCCAGCAATTTCCCAATAGTGTCTTTATCTAGACACACGTATCCATCTCCTATTCGGGGAACGGGGGTTACATTCATAACCAAGACGTTCTGTAGCTCCTGGTATATATTGTGCAGCCCTGGTAAATGGTGAGTACATTATCATTTTTGGGTGAACTATGTACTTTTATTCTTTTAATACTAATAAAGCAGGTCTCTGGGGGACCCTCAAAGCATGCGGACCCCTTTTAGTGCTTCTGCTGCAGTATTATAATAGTAATAGTAAGAACGACCGCTATTATGGCCACCGTGCTCATTAGAAAAGCCTTGCACAGCGGCGTCCGCAGGATGGTCATCAGTAAAGACCTCTCTCTGCCATCTCCTGATGATCCCTGCATGCCGGCCGGGGTGCCCACATCCAAACTCTGACTGACAGTGTGTGTGTGTATCGGGGCAGAACTGGGCACCCGCTTAACCTGTAGTTTTCCCTTGTTTCTGTTAAAACGGATGCTGTAGACGTGCTGCATTGCAGACGGGAGATAAGACAGCACCGTCGAGTCATTGGCCAGTTTTGGGAGTCCCAAATCCGGTAAAGGGGTGTATGAACGGCAAAGCGGGCACTGGATGGTGTCGGGTTGGTTGGATTTGATGTTCATCCGGGCGAGGCACTCCAGGCAGAAGGTGTGCTTGCATTGCAGGACTTTGGGGGTGTTAAAGACGTTGTTGAACTGGCAGAAGCAGATGGCACACTCCAGATCGGGTAGCTCGGAGTTGCCCGCGTCCGGTTTGTAGGGGTCGCGGAAGGCGTTCGGGTCTGACTCCATGACAGAGCAGGCAGGAGATGAAGAGAGGCGTCAGTGGGCATCCTTAAGCTCCATATTGATCCAACCAGACTAGAGGAAGTAGGAGAAGAAATTAGTTTTTGAGAAAAAAATTCTACATACACTCTAAAATGCTTCATTGATTGATTAATTGACATTGATTAATTTTTGTTCGGCTTAGTCCCTGATTTATCAGAGGTCGCCACACCGCAATGAACCACCAACTGCTCTGGCATATGTTTTACACAGCAGATGCCCTTCCTGCTGCAGCCCATACTGGTAAATATTCCAACACAAATTGCGTAAAATATGGACAAACCCAAATATTGGGTTAGATTTGGTCTTCTAAATTTAATTTAAAAAATGAACCCATTGGATGGTTAATCAAGTTGAAATTTTGTAGAGTGTATATATTTTTTATAAATTATAAAATAAAATTCATTCATTCATTTTCTTTTCGACTTAGTCCCTTTATTAATCTGGGGTCGCCACAGCGGAATGAACCACCAACTTATCCAGCATATGTTTTTACGCAGTGGATGCCCTTCCAGCTGCAACCCATCACTGGGAAACAACCACACACACTCATTCACACACATACACTATTGGACAATTTCAGCTTACCCAATTCACCTGTACCACATGTCTTTGGGAGCACCCAGAGGAAACCCACGCGAATGCGGGGAGAACATGCAAACTCCACACAGAAATGCCAACTGACCCAGCAGAGGCTCAAACCAGCGACCTTTTTGCTGTGAGGCGACAGCACTACCTACTGCGCCACCGTGTTGCCAATAAAATAAAATAAAATATATTTTATAAATTGCTGTTGCACTACAAGATATTTTTCTTTTTGCATAAAACCATAGAAGTAAAATATATTTTTTTCAAAAGTAAAAAAAAAATCTGGCATATAAAATAAAATAAAATAAAATAAAATAAAATAAAATAAAATAATGGTAAAGTAGACAATGAATATTGTTTATTTGTGAAAAAAAAATTCTGTAAGTCATTTTGGATAAAAGTATCTGCCAAATGGGAAACAATTCTTTCACTCATTAATTTTCCGACTTAGTCCCTTTATTCACCAGGGGTCACCACAAAGGAATGAACTGCCAACTTATCCAGCATATGTTTTACACAGCGGATGCCCTTCCAGCTGCAACCCAGAACTGGGAAACATCCATACACACATACACTACGACCAATTAAGTTTATTCAATTCACCTACAGCGCATGTCTTTGTAGTGTGGGGGAAACAGGAGCACCCAGAGGAAACCCACGATAACATGGGGAGAACAAACAAACTCCACACTGAAATGACCACTGACCCAGCTGGGACTCGAACCAGCAACCTTCTTGCTGTGAGGTGACAGTACTAACCACTGAGCCACCGTGTTGCCTAAACGGGAAACATTTCAAATGTAAATAATTTAATAAATAATTATTTTTATTCCTCAAATGGTACAAAAAGTTGCAGTGAATAAAAGCATTTGCTAAATGTAAAATCTAATTAAATTAATTTAAATAAAAACAAACTGGGCATTTGACAATTTCCAACATTTAATGATTGATTTAGACAACAGATGGACTGATGTAAAATAATAACAATAAATATAAAATCTACAACTGATTTGGACCACTGATGTATAGATATAAACATAAATGAATAAATAAAACAAACCCTTACTGCTTAAGTTGCTTAATTGTCATTTACTTTGGATGAAAATGTCTGCTGAATGCATAAACGTAAATGTTAAAATAATTAAATATTTTTGGGAGGTTGTCCTATGTACAGTATGGTCATCATATACAGCTGAAGTCAAGATTATTCGCCCTTCTTTGAATTTCTTTTCTTTTTCAGATATTTTCCAAATGATGTTTAACAGAGTAAGGAAGTTTTCACAGTAATTCCTATAATATTTTTTTTTTTCTAGAGAAATTCTTATTTGTTTTATTTCAGCTAGAATAAAAGCAGTTTTTATTTTTTTTAAATCATTTTAATTATTAGTTATTAAAATTATTATAATTAGTAATTAATATTACAATTATCCCCCTTTAGCATTTTTTTCCTGATTGTCTACAAAACAAACCATTGTTACACAATGATTGACCTAATTATCCTAACTTGCCTAGTTAGTTGAGCCTTTAAATGTCACTTATAGCTGAATAATAGTATCTTGAAAAATATCTAGTCAAATATTATTTACTGTCACCATGGCAAAGATAAAAGAAATTAGTTATTAGAAATGAGTTATTAAAACTATTATGCTTAGAAATGTGTTGGAAAATATTATCTTTCCTTTAAACAAAATTGGGAAAAAAATACCCAGGGAGGCTAATAATACAAGAGGGCTAATAATTCTGACTTCAACTGTATATAGATGTGCTACCCACATTTTGGTTTGTAAAGATTTTTACAAACCAAAATGTGGGGTCTAGCACATCTGTATCCAAAACATATGATAACCACACAGTTCAAGAGACCCAAAAATATTCACTATCTGCACAATCAGAACGAACTCCAAGTTTTCAGCAGTCTCTAATTCACTTATTCACAAGATTAGGTGAACTAGAGACTGCTGAAACCATGGAGTTTGATCCATTTCCAAACAAACTCTGGCGTAGTTAGTCAAATTGAAATTGAAAATTGAACGCAACACAGACAAAAATCATCTAAAAAAACACACACACATACAACTGAAGTTCCAATTATTCATCCATAAATATTTCCCAAATGAAGTTTGACAGAGCAAGAATTTTTTTTACCGTATTTCTTATAATATTTTTTCTTCTGGAGAAAGTCTTATTTGTTTTATTTCAGCTATAATAAAAGCAGTTTTTATTTTTTAAATCATTTTAAGGTCACAATTATTATCCCCCTTAAGCAATATTTTTTCCTGATTGTCTACAAAACAAACCATTGTTACACAATGATTGACCTAATTACCCTAACTTGCCTAGTTAGTTAAGCCTTTAAATGTCCCTTAAAGCTGAATACTAGTATCTTAAAAAATATCTAGTCAAATATTATTTACTGTCATCATGGCAAAGATAAAATAAATCAGTTATTAGAAATGAGTTATTAAAACTATTATGTTTAAAAATGTGTTGGAAAATATTATCTTTCCTTTAAACAAAATTGGGGGAAAATACACAGGGAGGCTAATAATATAAGAGGGCTAATAATTCTGACTTCAACTGTATATAGATGTGCTACCCACATTTTGGTTTGTAGAGATTTTTACAAACCAAAATGTGGGGTCTAGCACATCTGTATCCAAAACATATGATAACCACACAGTACAAAGGACCCAAAAATATTCACTATCTGCACAATCAGAACGAACTCCAAGTTTTCAGCAGTCTCTAATTCACTTATTCACAAGATTAAGTGAACTAGAGACTGTTGAAAACATGGAGTTTGATCCATTTCCAAACAAACTCTGGCGTAGTTAGTCAAATTGAAATTGAAAATTGAACGCAACACAGACTAAAATCATATAAAAACACATACACATACAGTTTTACTTTTACAGTGAGAATTGTTCGCCCTCCTGTGATTTGTTTTTCTTTTTCAAATATTTCCCAAATTATGTTTAACAGAGCAATTTTTTAATATTTTTTCTTCTGGAGAAAGTCTTATTTGTTTTATTTTGGCTAGAATTTCATTTT
Organism: Danio kyathit; assembly: GCA_903798195.1. Taxonomy (NCBI): domain Eukaryota; kingdom Metazoa; phylum Chordata; class Actinopteri; order Cypriniformes; family Danionidae; genus Danio; species Danio kyathit. The sequence goes on from LR812523.1 coordinate 12,393,552, forward strand.
TTAAAACCCATTTTAAGGTCAATATTATTAGCCCCCTTAAGCTATATTTGTTTTCGATTGTTTACAGAACAAACCATCGTTACACAATGACTTGCCTAATTACCCTAACTTGCCTAATTAACCTAGTTAAGCCTTTAAATGTCACTTTAAGCTGTATAGAAGTATCTTGAAAAATATCTAGTCAAATATTATTTACTTAAAGATAAAATAAATCAGTTATTAGAAATGAGTTATTAAAACTATTATGTTTAGAAATGTGTTGAAAAAAATCTTCTTCCCATTATAAATATACAGGGGGGCTAATAATTCTGATTTCAACTGTACACATACACACACAAAATAAGATGCTAAGAAAAGTCATGTGATTGAGAAAGGAGTGCTTCAGGTCACTCAATGAACTGTCCTGGTCTCCTGTCTGTATGTTATTTCTGATTAGCAGAGAGTGAAGCATGACTGGTGAACAGTCATGTTTGTTGTTCTGCCCACACAGCCGGCAACAGATTTGCCTTGGAAATTCTTATACGTTTCCAGCAAAACTATGCAAAGCAGCAGAAGGGTGTCCCATTACTGCAGCCCATAATGCAGCCAGAAGAGATCTGGTTACTTGAATAGATGGCCATCAGATGACATTAAATTTCGCCTCAACTGATCATTTGTATGTTTGTATATGTGTGTGTGTGTGGTAATGTTAGATGCATGAACTGATATGGGATGCAGCTGAGGGTGGCATAATGTTTTAAAAAGTAAATAATTAAATCAAAAAACACTTTTATTTCTCAAACAGTACACTCTCAGAAATAAACAACACAGGCTCATTCTGAAAACGTAGCCCTATGTACATTTCTGGAGATCAAGAATTGTGTAGCCAGAAGTACGTATGACTGCATTTCCTCTTTAAAACGAACGCTACGGGATGATATGATGCCGTTCCTGTTCGCGCTTACCAGCTAACTGCTTACCTCCAAGAGGACGACTTTTCTGCTGTTACCAGTTTGTCCAGTTGCCCACGATGATGAGGTTCGAGTCCGGCGAAGAATGGTTACAGAAAGTGGGTAAAAAAAAAAAAAATTAAAAATAAACAAGTAAATAACAGGGTGAGAATGTGGTAAAATCTGAAAATGTGGTAAAAATCAGGCGAGGGATTTAGGGAGGGTGGGTCAGTCGATCGGTCAGTCAAGGCTGATTTATACTTCTGTGTCAAGCACACGTGTATGGTCCTGCGCAGCCTTCGCGCGGTCGCACATCCCTCGCCGTGGCTGACGCCAATGTGCACCTCTCAAAAAATGTAGCTATACATCGCAACAACACGTTGTGCAAGCTCTGATTGGACAGCTTGGTGACGAGCGTGGCGGTGCTGAGAGCCGTGAGCCCCATGAAGCGATTGTTTACAACTGTCGAGTCCCGTGAAAGAGCTCCAGATGGAAACTTTAGTTTTGTGTTTACCTTCTAATTTATGATTAAAGTTGTTGCACGTCCGCCGGTTCCTGGCTCTGAATGAGCGAGTTTTAGCTACTTGTACATTAAGATAGCGTTTAGAAAAAACAAAACACCCGTGAAGAAACTCGACACAGAGGAACATAAAAACCTGCTGCCAGCTAGCGTTTCGGAAGTGTTACTGCAGAGCAACACAAAGAGTGCGCAGAAGTATACATGCACTTCAACGCGCAAGGCAGGCACCGTGGGTCATGCCAATCTCTCCGCGCAAAAGTATAAATCAGCCTTCAGTCAGTCATTCAGACAGTCGGTCAGTGAGTCAGTCGGTCAGTGAGTCAGTCGACAGCGGTCTCTGGTGGATTTACGCAAGAACAGCAGGTGCGAATAGCACTTGCGAGAGAAATTTGAGATCTCAAAAAGAGTACACAGCGGCCTCAGGCAGATTCGCGATAATAAAAACTGCAAAAAAATTTACCTCCTGGGATGTATTTGCGATCTCCAGAAATGTATATAGCGGTATGTTTTCAGAATGAGCCTGGGTTGGAAATAAAGGTACTAGAGCTGTCACTGTGGTAGTACCAGTGTACAAAAAGTACACATTTGTTCCTAAAGCATCCATATTGGCACCTCAAAAATACATATTAGTTCTAAGAAATATAAAGACTTACACTTTTGTATTTGTAGGTACTAATACAGTGGGGGAAATAAGTCTTGAACACAAGTAGTTTTCTCAGAAAACATATTTCTAAAGGTGCCGTTGACTTGAAATTTTCACCAGATGGAGTTTGCATGTTCTGTATAATTCAGGAGAATCACTTCAGTGCTTTACATGCATGCTTTACATTGTGTACATCAGGGGTGTCAACTTGTTGCTTTTAAGGCAACGGGTTTACTCACATTTTTAATAGTAAAGTAACTAATTGCTTTTTACAGTGTAAAACGAGGGCCACTTCAGCATTATGGCTGTTCTGTTATAAAGGTTACTCCTTCTTAACATACTGTTAAATAATGGTCTCTTTATTTCATTATAACACATACTGTAAATATATATATATATATATATTTGCATGAGTTCTTTGTGTAAGCTCTAGAATTACTCGCAGGATGCTTTAACTTCATGCAAATGTTCAGCTTGTGCAGAATATCTTGAACTTGTGCAAAAGATATTATTGAAACAAATGGGGAAGTTCCGATACTTTTTTTGCCTTCCCGATACCGATACCTGAGCCCAGGGTATCGGCCGATATGGAGTACTGAACCGATACCTGAGTGTGTATCTGTAGAAACAGTTGTGTCTACTACTCAAAGCCCTGTATAAATTGACAGAATTAATTTATGGTGTACTTCAGACTTATCCATTAATAAAACATGAAGAAATACATTGAACTAGAGTATTTTTATTAGCTGGCATTTTTATTACCAGACATATTATCGCTAATATTATTTACTGTATTTTACTGAACTTCAGCCACAAATGAAACAGTATAAACTGAAAAAAATCTATTAAAGTTTTACAGTACAACTGCATAAAAATCAGTGCAAAAAATAAAGAAATATAAACAATTGAATATGAATAATACAGAAAAATAACCTCTTTGAAACTTAAAATTCAGAGACAATTTTTAAATATAATGTGTTACCCGTTCTTCTTCTTCACTGCTCTAACAGTGATTGTTGTGGCAACAAAGCACAACTTCCTGTGTCTGCATTCTGAGCAGCGAAGAAGAACTGACTCAGGGTTTGCAGTGTTAAGCAAAGCTAGTGGGCATACAGCAGGGAAAACAAGTATTGATTGCTTGTTTTTTTCCTGTAAATAATATTTCTAAAGGAGCTGTTGACATGGAATTAAACCAGATTTTAGTAAAAACCCAAACAATACAGACATAAAAATATAATATCCATTTACAATGATGAAGGGCAGAGGGTTGCTGAAGAACTACTGAGAGATTTCAGCTGCTGTCTGGGCTTTCACTGCCTTTCTACACCTCTCTTTCTTCATGTGTTCAATACTTTTTCTCTGCGTCATTTTATTTTATTATGCATAACTTACTTTTTAAACTAGTTAGATTTGTTTTCTTTGCATTTATGGATTTCGTTGGTTGCTACCAACATCAAAATTTCAAGTCAACAGCACCTTTAGAAATATGTTGAAAAATTATGACGTGTTCAATACTTATTTTCCCCGCTGTATGTCTCATTTAAAAAGATGGTTTATGGTTTCAAATAGTCACCATTACCGATGCCAGAATTTTTGCAGTATCGGCGAGTATTTCCGATACTAGTATCTAGTAGAAATTCTGCACGTTTATGATACACGCATTTCACCCAGTTTGTATTGACTTTGTATGTAATCTGCTCACATTAATAATTATTTGCATTTAATGAGAATTTAATGCCCTGAAGAGCCACATAAAATGATATTGAGTTTGACACTTCTAGTGTACATGATTAATGTGGACTACATGTAATCAGAAATACAATGCTTATAAAAGGAAACAAGAGGAAGATGCAATCAAGCATGAGGTCAGACATGACAGACTGTACCTTTCTTTCATTCCATGTGTTGGTATAAAACCAGAGAACATTTGTTTTCAAGTGTAGTTGGTTTGATTAAAAGATTTATGTAGATCAATTTCTCATGTCCGTGAAGAAATTGTTAGCTGAGACTGTAGTGTGTTTGCATTTCATAACAATAAAGCTGCAGAAACTGTCATAAACACACACATCTGGACCTCCACCGTCCCCCAGAGAATCTATAGTGATTGATAATTGGCTCCTTTCCTAGAAGGCGAGGTTTCCTTCACTATATTGACCATATTGACCTTTACACTTTTCCCCATTCAAAATGATACAAGTGACATGTCTTGCATTTTCTATTTGCTGCGTCCCAATTGGCATACTTTTCATCCTAAATACTGTAGTAGGGATGACCAGATCCGATCACGTGATTGGAAATCAGGCTCGTTCACACAGTTTCAGACTCGATCGAAATCGAACATTGCCTCCCACTCAGGACTTATTGCAGAGATGCTAGTAGAACACAGAAGCAGCTTGAAGCGGATATCGCGAGTATGTCTGTGGGCTGGAGGTATTATAAAGTTGATGAAGACAACATTGCCGTAGAAAACTGTGAGATATGTAAACTTGGAATTGCCTGCCGGGTATTTTAAGTTGAGGTGCTTTTTGCTTTTATATTCGTTTTTTTTTATATTTACTGGTGCACTAAATCCAAAAGTGAAGAATTGAGGTTATTTATTACTTGATTGTTCAAGCTACCTCACAGAAGTGCTCTGTTTGTTAACAGAGTTGCTGAATGTTCAAATAAGGTGAATTAAATAAAAAATAAGGAACATCCTGGATCTATTTCATCGCTCTTCTTTATTCTTTTTTTATATGTTATAGAAGTATCGGATCAGGTTTCGGTATTGGCAAATACTCAAAATCAAATAACTCGGACTCTGACTTGAGGGCAAAAAAACCTGTACTAAATAGTATTAAAAAATTAGATTAGTATGTCCCAAACCATAGTATGTTGAAAAGAGTTCGCCAAAGGTTCTTGGATGATTAACTATTTCTGGTAGAAATTCGAAGTGTAGAAGCGTGTGTATGTTAACTGCTAATATTGTTCACAATATATTGGGCGTTGGACGTAAATTCCATTAAAGCTACAAACTCAGGTAAAAAGTGTACATAAACTACAAACATGGCGGACGTGCGAGACCAACCGTCAAGTAGAGAGGCTTTGGTAAAGTTGTAATGACTATTAAAGAGCCCCTATTATGGGTTTTTGAAAATGACCTTCCATGTAGTGTGTAACACAAAAACTCTAAGGCCCAGTTTCACAAACAGGGCTTAGATTAAGCCAGGACTAGGCCTTAGTTAAATTAGGCTATTTAAGCCACATTTATAAAAATAGCCTTAGAAAAATATATTACTGGTGTGCACCTGGAGAAATAAAACGACACTGATGTATTTTAAGACATCTCACTGCAAGTTATTTTGAGTTGAGACAGTTCAAACATCCAATTTAATCTTGACTAGCCTTAAACCTTGTTTGTGAAACCGGGGGTAAGTGAAGTAAAATATCCATTCATTCATTCATTTTCTTGTCGGCTTTGTCCCTTGCGGGGTCGCCACAGCGGAATGAACCACCAACTTATCCAGCACGATTTTACGCAGCGGATGCCCTTCCAGCCGCAACCCATCTCTGGGAACATCCACACACTCATTCACACTCATACACTACAGACAATTTAGCTTACCCAATTCACCTGTACTGCATGTCTTTGGACTGTGGGGGAAACCGGAGCACCCGGAGTAAACCCACGCGAACGCAGGGAGAGTAAAATATCCAGCTAAGGCTTAAATCTGAAAGTGCACAGTGTTTAAAACTCTTGATTCATTTTTAAAAGAGTCGACTCATAGTGCTTCAAATGAATCATCTTAATAACGTGTCTTTAGCCGTTTCAGTGTGACGTCGATACAAAACTTAAGCCCCGCCCAATTGTTGCGCGCGAAAACCAGGGAAAATTGAAACCTGCGGTTTCGCCCACAAACACTGTAGCAGATCCCAGTTGAATCAAGTCATGAAATCGCTGTGCTCAGCTGGATATTATTGGAAGTGTGAGGGGAAAGTTATTGTTATTTTCTCTACCCAAAGATGAAACTGTGAAAAGTCAGTGGTTAAAGTTTATTTTTGCAAAAATACCTCAGCATTATAGCCCAGCCTTGTGCTGTTCCTGTTATTTTTCTGACGAGTGCTTCAGCAATCTACACGCTTACAACGGGGGATTCATCGGCCGTTTGTTAAAGGAAGGATCAGAAAAGACTATTGACTTTGTCAGAGCTCGACAGGAACTTTAGAGTACACATGGATCAGTTTCTTCCTCCATTTCACAAGTGTAAGTAACTTAAGTGCGATTAAAATTACTAGAGTTTTCTGGGATGAATAACAAAATGGGAGGGTGGCTGGAAATGGGTCTGAAATACAGGAGACTCCCGGGAAAAACAGGAGTGTTGGCAGGTATGCTCACACACACACTCTGCACTGTGACTACTTTAATATTGTTGATAAGCCGTGATGGGCATTTCAGTCTGTCAGTATCGACCAATCCCAACAGGCTGTCATCGGTCCAATCAGCACAGATTAGCATCGCGCTAAGGAGGGGTTTGGGAACAAATGAATCGCTGAACGATTCATATGGGAGTCGCTGGGATAATTAGGTAAAATAAATGCATAATAATAATAAGACAATAAAAGTGTGTCTTGACCTTGCATGCATATCAGCCTGTTGTTGGAGACCCTTAAAACCAAAAATGACTCTTTAATTAATATCTAGCCAAATGAGTTTTAATTAATTACTACCTAGCACAATTAGTTTTCTGTGTTACATTTCATCTGCAACAACAATGCGATCGTTTATGCTGAGTTCAGACTGCATGATTTTAGCCCTGATTTTGACTCGTCAAAAAGTTTTGAGAAAACGCAGACAGATGCTTGAAATCACAGGCAAATCGGTACTCGTTCACATGAGTGACAATCACACAGTATGAACTATCAAGGACACGATATGAGAGAATTGCCGATGAGTCGCCGACACCCGTGAGATATTTGGCATGATAAATATCTGGAGCTGTCGGCGATTCAAATCATGCTGTGTGAAATGTTTTCTGATTGAAAATAACATCCTACAGCCAATGAGAGGGCAGCATTCACTAGTACGGGTACCTGCAGGCTAGCGGGAGGATGGGGAGAAGTTAAAAGCGCTCATTTTCAGTTTATTTGGACCCAAGAAATGGAGGTAAAACTAGTGTAAATTTTTGCAGGAGCACTGTGTCTGTTTCACGTGTCATCTGATCAATATCACAATCAGGTAGAAAGGTAAAAAAAGTTGAGGAGAGATTGTTAATTCTCTTCAAAAGCCAGGTGAGCAACTAGGGCTGGGCGATTTTTTCTATTTTTTCGATTAATCGAATTTACGTTTTAAGACGTTTTAATTTTTTATAAAATCGAGGTATCGCGATTTTTTAAATAAAAATATTAAAGCAGCTTTTCCACTATCGTGCCAAACCGTTCTAAACTGTTAGACAACCGTGCTGAATTGTGCTGATAGATTCTGTATGTTGACGTCGCGGCTCTGTTGATGAGCTACCACAGCTGGCTCAGCGCAAGCGCGGTAGCCCATTGTTGCGAGGTGAGCGCGCAGTCAGTGGAGGCGCGCGATGCGGCGCCAGGCGAAAGTATAAATCCAGCTTAACACTCAGGGCCGGCGCGTCCATAGAGGCGACCTAAGCAGAATAGTGAGCAAGAACCCCCCGGTCCTTACTTTTATCCGCGACACCTCTCCCCTCCCCCCTCTTTCATCCGCAAACCGGTAAGTTTCTATTTCACTTTCGGGTTGAGGGCGTTCGCCTAGAGCACCAGTTCAGCTTGCTCCGGCCCTGATTACAGTATATACATTACACAAAATAATAAAATAGGCTAAAAGTTTTACTCGTGGCTAGAGCTTAATTAATTTGATTGACATATAGGCAATGAGACCTTTACTTCGCCTGACTGAGCGTGAGTTTATTGCATGCTGCGCTGTATTCGGTAGCACAGATCGCACAGCTGAAAGCCTTTTTTTTCTGCCTCGCATCGAATCAACAACAACATATATCCATGGAACACAAACTTGCAGACTCTTTGAACATTGAGGAAATAATTGCACCTAATTCAAAGCCCAAACGTCTGGTTTTGTATTTTATACCTGCGCACCACCTGAAACACGGTTACGGCGTGTTGTGAATGTCGGCTGTCACTGCAGAAAGTCAAATCTTTCTTTAATTTGGACTTTTGCTTGAAAGCTTTACGGAGTGGCACAGTGGCTGTCCAAGGTACTGTAGCTATGAATTAAATCATAACCCATATATGCACCAATAAACAAGTAAAATGAATGAATAAATAAAATAAATATGGATTCTTAAATGTCGGTATTGTTTTTACTCCAAAAAAATATCAATACGTTTTGACAAATGTTTTATAAAAATAAATTGAGCAATTTTCAACACTTCAGCTATAGGCTGTTATACGATTCAGTTAAATATAAGATAGACATTTAAATATAGATAGATATGTAACAGGTTTCTGTGGGGTTTTTTTTTTGTTGTCCACGGTGATCTTTAATATATACTGGGTGGTGTAGCTACGCACAAATATTTTCTAAAACGTCAAGCAGGAATTTGTCTATAGGAATGTAATAGGCTACACCTTGTTGACCAATTTATGTATGTATGGCCATTAAAAATACGTTCCTTAACCAGATAGTTTTTCAAGTTACTTATAAAGAGATTGTTACTTCAGTCATGTTGTTGTAATGTTTTAAGTTGACTATAGTTACACAGTAAAAAACAAAAATCGAAATCGGTCAAACTTTATGAAAAAATCTAGATTTTTTTTTTTTTTGCCATACTGCCCAGCCCTATGAGCAACACAAGTTTCTAAAGCTAAAGCCTTCTCTTTCCATTATGTACCGTTAGTTAATAACGAAAGATATATAACGTGACCTCGCGTTGTTTCCATGTCACCATGTCAGCGTTTGTTTGGTTGTGAGACGTAGTTGTCTGTGATTCTTCCTATTTTAAAGTCATGCAGTGTGAACTCTCCTGTCTCCGATCCATCCTGCAGTGTAAACACAGCACCGACAGAACGCTAACCCAGATCAGAATCAGAAAGAGCTTTATTGCCAGGTATGTTCACACATACGAGGAATTTGTTTTCGTGACAGAGCTTCTACAGTGCAACAGAATTACAGAGACAGGACTAAAAAAACAGATAATAAATATATTTTAAAAAGTGAATGCAAATATACAAATTGACAAGTGTATGTACAGCTATATTACTATATACAACATAATATGTGCAGCTGTTATGTGCAAATTGGCATGTAAAGTGTGTTGTTAAATAAGTGTATATGTGTATAAAAGTGTATAGAAAGTAGTGATGTTGGTTCCACAATTATTATCAAGTGTTCATGAGATGGATTGCCTGAGGGAAGAAACTGCTTCTGTGTCGGGCTGTTCTGATGCGCAGTGCTCTGTAGCGTCGACCAGAAGGTAAAAGTTCAAACAGGCAGTGTGCTGGGTGTGAGCGATCCAGAGTGATTTTGGCAGCCCTTCTGCTCATATAGTCAGATAGTCATGCAATGTGAAAACATCCGTGACACGACTACTTTGAAAATCGTGCAGTTTGAACTCTGCATTAAAAAGACGTGTTTGCATTAACTTCTGATTGCATAATTCTGCAAAGACCTGAGGAGATTTCTCTGCATGAAAGACTCACAAATGGCAGATTTACATGTTGCTGCACGTCCGATATTGTAGATTAGTTAAATATGAAATGACTGACAGGTCTCGTAACTAAGCAACATAATGGGTCCGTTAATGAGGAAGTAGTATGTCCCAAAGCTTGCACACTCTTCTGTTATGCACTCAAAACTATATACTTTTCCTTCACAAAAAAGTAAACACTTTTAGGATGTAGTATGAGTATGCGAACTGGGACGCAGCAACTTTGTCTTTGAATACAGTCAGTGATCATGCACTGTCAGTGACTGTAAACACTGTAGACAGTACAAATTGTATTGTTTTTACAATATTAGTTGTCACATTGTTTAAACATCGGAAGAATAACCCAACTGGTTAGTTTGGGGTTCATTCTCAGATATTATGGTTGTAATAGTTTTATCGGTCACCCTTTCCAATAAGGTTTCATTAGTTAATGTTAGTTTTTGAATTAAGCATGAACAATACTTGTACAGCATTTATTAATCAAAGTTCCAGCATCACTGTATCATTAACCAACATGAACAAATACTGTAATGAATGAATTGTTCATTGTTTGTTCATGTTGGTAAATGCATTAGCTACCATTACCTAATACAACCTTATTGTAAAGTGTTACCATTTTATTTTGTCATTAAATACGTTGTGGATGTTAAGCTGAAAACACAGAGCGGCTCCAGTGTTTGAGGGTCAGGCAATAGGACCATGTGCTTGAACTTAGCAAAATTGTTCTACAGTAAGGTCTATGGAAATTTGCTATGGAAATGAAACTGATGAACAGCAGTTCAGAATTGATTCCTCTTTATCTTTAAACTGTGCAGACATTCATTAATAGCTACAATATACCGCATGAAAGATAATATTCAAAAAAAGGATGACAGTTGTAAGAGTAATTGCATTGTAAGAGTCTGTTTGGGTACATTTCTTTGAACCCTAACTGATGCAGTTAGTAGCTTCTTTTTATTTCTAAAAGGGAACGTTCACTCCAAAATTACATTCTGCCATCATTTACTCATCCTCTACTTGTTGCAAACCTCTTAGACTTTCTTTCTTCTTTTGAACACCAAGGAAGATAATCTTAAGAATGTTGGAAAAAACTGCTGTTGACATGCATAGTATTTTTTGGCATTTCCATTAAGCAGTTTTTATGCGATATTCCACAATGCACATAAAAATAGGTGGAAACAAACAACCATTGACTTTCGTAGTATTTGTTTGTTCCTACTATGCATGTCAATGGTTGATTTTTTCCAACATTCATCTTCAATAGAAAGAATTTGATAAAAGTTTAACCACTTGAGTGAGTATATGATGAGGAAAATGTATTTTGGATGAACTGTCCATTTAAACATCCATGTCAGAAGAAGTAATGATTGTGATGGATGACAATATCATCTAACGCTTTAATAAAGGTCTCACAAATTTTATTTCCATTAGAAGATGCATTCATTTTTTTGGCTGAGATCTTGTTTTGAGGAGACGAACTGTCACTGCGCTTCTCAAAACCTCCAATGGGTTTCATGTGTGAAATTCAAGTGTGAAAATGAACGTTTCCTTCACAATTTGACCCTGATGAATCTTTGCATTGTCATCCTGGAATTTGACCACGAGATACGTCTTCTGACATGTTTGTTTATTAAAGAAATAAAAGGTTTTACATCATTGAGGTTTAAAAGAATTGTTGGCAGACATACAACATGACAGAAACATCATGCACTGCGATAAAAATCCAATACTGTTATGTTTGGATTGTAATATAATAATGTGCACCTTCACACGATCAAAGTATACAGTGGACAGTACAGTGGACAGTACAGCGGTCAAGCATTAACCTGCAGCTATTCAACATTCTTCAGAATATCTTATATGTGCAATTTCAAAATTTATTAGCATTTTGGAGTTTCCATGAAGCATTTTTTACATAATGAAAATGTAGCTATTGACTTCCATATTGCTTTTTTATGTTCACACTATAGATGTCAATTAGAGATGCTCATTTCAGTTGATTTTGCCAACCCACAACCGCCGCTCGTTAACCGAATATTAACGATTAACTGGTCGGATTAATATTTTTTTAAATATAATTTTAATTGATGTGTCTATCTTGTGTCTGACACATTAAATATTGCTTTTTAAAATACTGATTTATTTTAACATGCGAACATAATCACAACTGAACATCTTCATGCACATGTAGTGTTTCCAACAGCACAGAAATAAACAATAAACTAAATAAAAAGAATGAAATAAATAGGCCCGCCCTAGATATTTTTCACTTAAATGACAAATTTAGACTACAAAACAAAAACACTGACTGAATCCTTTTTAAGAACTAGCATAGACTGTTTTCTTCCCAATCATGTTTTTTTCTTCCATCAAAAAAAATATCAGTCAAATCGATCGCTCCACAGTAAATAGGCTTATGCATTTAATTAATGCTCCGCTCTAATTCTTATATTACAAGCCTCGGTCAACATTTCTAATATAAGTCATTAAAGATTAAAGATTATGTCTAGAGCGTATGATTTTACCTTACGCGCCATTCATAAGGGGCTTCAGCGTCAACGCTTGACAGAGGGCTTGTCTGAAGTTGGGGCTGACGCGATCGTCATAGCAGCATCAGCCAATGAAATTAGTGATCTGATTGGCTGACGCTTCGTCTGCACTTGAAAAGTTGAGAAAGACCCAACTTCTGCAGTGAGCAACGCCACTGAAGCGGCGCCAACGGATCCACAATGCATTTCGTCAACGCCTGAAGTCACCCATTCAAAGTGAATGGGAAGCATTGAAGCTGAAGCTGTTAGAGTTTGTGTGCTTCTATTTCCTCTCTCACTCGCGGTTCATGAGCGCGCGCTGCCTGTGATGAAAGACAATGATGAGGCTCATATGTTGACTTTTTGTAAAGTACAGGGAGTGCAGAATTATTAGGCAAATGAGTATTTTGACCACATCATGCTCTTTATGCATGTTGTCTTACTCCAAGCTGTATAGGCTCGAAAGCCTACTACCAATTAAGAATATTAGGTGACGTGCATCTCTGTAATGAGAAGGGGTGTGGTCTAATGACATCAACACCCTATATCAGGTGTGCATAATTATTAGACAACTTCCTTTCCTTTGGCAAAATGGGTCAAATGAAGGACTTGACAGGCTCCGAAAAGTCAAAAATAGGGAAATATCTTGCAGAGGGGTGCAGCACTCTTAAAATTGCCAAGCTTCTGAAGCGTGATCATCAAACAATCAAGCATTTCATTCAAAATAGTCAACAGGGTCGCAAGAAGCGTGTGGAAAAACCAAGGCGCAAAATAACTGCCCATGAACTGAGAAAAGTCAAGCGTGCAGCTGCCAAGATGCCACTTGCCACGTTTTGCCCTATTTCAGAGCTGCAACATCACTGGAGTGCTCAAAAGCACAAGGTGTGCAATACTCAGAGACATGGCCAAGGTAAGAAAGGCTGAAAAACGACCACCACTGAACAAGACACACAAGCTGAAACATCAAGACTGGGCCAAGAAATATCTCAAGACTGATTTTTCTAAGGTTTTATGGACTGATGAAATGAGAGTGAGTCTTGATGGGCCCGTGGCTGGATCGGTAAAGGGCAGAGAGCTCCAGTCCGACTCAGACGCCAGCAAGGTGGAGATGGAGTACTGGTTTGGGCTGGTATCATCAAAGATGAGCTTGTGGGGCCTTTTCGGGTTGAGGATGGAGTCAAGCTCAACTCCCAGTCCTACTGCCAGTTTCTGGAAGACACCTTCAAGCAGTGGTACAGGAAGAAGTCTGCATCCTTCAAGACAAACATGATTTTCATGCAGGACAATGCTCTATCACACGCATCCAAGTACTCCACAGTGTGGCTGGCAAGAAAGGGTCTAAAAGAAGAAAAACTAATGACCTGTGGTCCATCATCAAATGTGAGATTTACAAGGAGGGAAAACAGTACACCTCTCTGAACAGTGTCTGGGAGGCTGTGGTTGCTGCTGCACTCAATGTTGATGGTGAACAGATCAAAACACTGACAGAATCCATGGATGGCAGGCTTTTGAGTGTCCTTGCAGAGAAAGGTGGCTATATTGGTCACTGATTTGTTTTTGTTTTGTTTTTGAATGTCAGAAATGTATATTTGTGAATGTTGAGATGTTATATTGGTTTCTCTGGTGAAAATAAATAATTGAAATGGGTATTTATTTGTTTTTTGTTAAGTTGCCTAATAATTCTGCACAGTAATAGTCACCTGCACACACAGATATCCTCCTAAAATAGCTAAAACTAAAAACAAACTAAAAACTACTTCCAAAAATATTCAGCTTTGATATTAATGAGTTTTTTGGGTTAATTGAGAACATGGTTGTTGTTCAATAATAAAATTAATCCTCAAAAATACATTTAAAAATATATTTTTTTATGTCACTAGGAAACGACTGAATCAGCTGTATATTGTGTGCGAGTGACAAAATTTATAAAGTAATACAGCTCTGTATACCTTAAAACAGCGACCACTAGTCTCTCCTCCCTCTTTAAAAGTTCTTCGTAGTCGTCTTGACAACACAAACACTGCTTTCACCTCAACGGACACCTCACCTCTGCTTTCCTTTGATACAAGAATGAAAAATACGCGACTGCTCTCTCTCTCTCTCTCGTTTTGCGTTCAACAGAAGAAAAAAATAAAAGTTTGTAACCACTTGAATGAGTAAACGGTGAGGAAAATTTCACTTTTGGGTGAAAATTACCACAGCGTTTACTCACAACTTTTTTTTTTACTTTTTTGAACATTCTCCAGAATATCTCAACATTTTTTTTTTACATTTTTGGCGTTCCCATTAAGCATTCTTTACTCAATATTCCGAAAATATTGAAAACAGCTATTGACTTCCATATTGTTTTTTGTTCACGCTATGGATGTCAATGGCTGCTATTTTCCCCCAAATATCTTATTATGTGTTCAAAAGATGAAAAAATATATATAAAAGTTTGCAATCATGCACTTGCGTGAGTAAATGTTCAGGTAAAATTCACCTTTGGGTGAAAATGACCTCAATGTTCACTCACACTGAAGTGATTTTCAACATTTTTGAACATTTTGGCGTTTCTATTAAGCATTTTTTATGCAATATTCCAAAATAGGTGGATAAAAACATAGCCATTGACTTCCATATTGATTTTGTTCACGCAATGTCAATATGTTTCCCTCACAAAAATTACCTCAGCATTTACTCATACTCAAGTGGTTTTCACTTTTCTCAACATTCTTCAAAATATCTTATGAGCATTATCAAAATTTAGGCGCATTTTGATTAAAGTTTGCTACCACTCGACTGTGAGTAAACGCTGAGGTAATTTTCACTTTTGGGTGAACTGTCCCTTTAAGCAGTGGCGGAGCCAGAGGGGTGGCCGGGGTGGCACTGGACACCCCTGACATCCGACTGGCCACCCCGGATGCCACCCCAAAATTGAATTTTAAAATTGAATTGAATTTTGCCGGCAACGCTCAAGCTATTTTCAAATCACGAGCCGAAGACAAGTGCGTGGTTTCAAGTAAGACGAATAATAATAATACACCATAACCGAATATTTGAAATACGCTTTATAGTTTATTATAAGGTTTGTTTGCTGAGGAACGTTTATCCGCTGCGTAAGTTAACGAGGCACCGACGACATCAGTTAACTTAATGAGAGAGAGAGAGATCAATTCGCTCTTTAGACAGTTAACGCTATACTTCACCTGTGCTAGTATTACATACACATTCCATGTATGTAAGTTATTATATTTAATTTACGATGCTCAAATATTTTGCTACTATGGGAAAGTAATGTTAGGCTAGCTGTTTGTGAGTTAAATTTATTTGAAATGGAATAGCGAGCTCATATACTTTCTTCAGAAAAATGTTTTTTTTTTTAGATCGGTTGTTGATTTTAATGTGCAGGTATGATAATGGATATTTTTAATTAGGATAAATGTGTTTCTAACTGGATCAGATGTAAACAGACAGTTACATTATTTTTGCACAGGGTCAATTAAACATAAAAAGAAACAGCGAGATATCAGACTTCTTTATAAAGTAACACAAACAGGCAGATCAGGTTCAAACATACCAGCTAGCCTATGTTTCCATCCAAAAATGCGAATGAACTTTATGCGCAAAACTGGATCGCATAAAAGATGTGCGAATAAAGCAGCGTTTCCATCCAACGAGTCAAAGAGAACAAAATCGTCACTTCCTGATTAACTGGTGCCAAATATCAACAGTAAAACGGAATTTGCTACGAAAAGAAAAGCTGCGTCAATCTTTTCTTTATGTAATAAATGATTTGCGCCTCAGAAGACAATCCTCACGCAGTAAACGTGCGGTGGCGTTTGAAGGAGTTTGTGAGATGCGGAGCACAGACGCTCTTGATTCTGGAGGTCATTAATAATATAATAACACTAATACTGAAATGGTTAAGGTGTTTAAAATGACCAAAACAACATTTCGGATGTTTTACAATGTGCTCAGCCTGCTGATTTGTCTATTCACACACATTTTTATCATCACATGATCTCTCATAACAAAATCACATGACTTTTGTAATTCCATTGTAGTTTATGCACATCTTTTCTTATAGATTAAAAAAAGTTTATTCTACTCAGTTATGTGCATATGTTTTTATGCGCATGTTCAAAATTTATGTGCATCTTGGCGTTTCCATCAACTGTTTTTTATGCGCATATCCAAACTAGGTCAGACTTCAGGTCAACCAGCAGGTCAGAGCATCTACTAGGCAATCATGTTTCAACCAATGTTAGAAATCAAATCCTGTCATTACTTATTAACTCACAACAAAGTGAGTAGATGATGAGAAAATTATTATATTTTCGTATTTTGAATTATATGCTGGTAATGAATTAGATTTGGGTTTTCTAAACACTTTCAGTGTGTTTGTGTGTGCATTTGTATTTGAGTACGTGTGTGTGTGTGTGTGTGTGTGTGTGTGTGTGTGTGTGTGTGTGTGTGTGTGTGTGTGTGTGTGTGTGTGTGTGTGTGTGTGTGTGTGTGTGTGTGTGTGTGTGTGTATGGACCCCCTGAAATAGCAGTGGCCACCCCCTGGCCACCCCATGTAAAAAATTCTAGCTCCGCCACTGCCTTTAAGATCAACGGTTTTCCGCAGCAGACACAAACAAACACATTAACAGATATATTATGCAGATTGACAATTACTCACTCATCTTCTGGAAAGACGTCTTGTATTTGAGGTCAGACGGAGCAGCAGATGTCCTGGTTATTATCTGAGTGTTTGAGAGAGATTGAGAAATGTCGCCGTCTCTCTTTCTCTCTCTCCGAGCATCTGCCGAACATGTTTTACATAGAAAAACAGCAGACACCTCTTGACTTGTGTGTGTTTCAGTCAGTCTGTCTCTGTCTATCTATCGCTGTGTGAAGAATGGCAGAATTTGAATACTGGAGCAGCAGCAGGAGGAAGCGCGCAGCGAGTAGTCAAATACTGCCGACAGTGTAAACTCTACAACACAAGGGGGAATAGAGAAATACACACCTGATCAGAACAAAACACTGCACGTCGCCCCTCTTTACTTCACAGAAAGGAAAATACTCGATGTTTTACTTTTAATGTGACAGGAGGTAGTGTACAGTACTTTAATATGTACTACACTCACCGGCCACTTTATTAGGTACACCTTACTAATACCGGGTGGGAAACTTTTGCTCTCAGAACTGCCTTAATCCTTCGTGGCATAGATTCAACAAGGTACTGGAAATATTTCGCAGAGATTTTGCTCCATATTTATATGATAGCATCACAATGTTGCTGCAGATTTGTTGGCTGCACATCCATGATGTGAATCTCCAAGGATCTCTTTTAGATTGAGAACTGGTGACTGTGGAGGCCATTTGAGTACAGTGAACTTATTGTCATGTTCAAGAAACCAGTCTGAGATGATTCACGCTTTATGACATGGTGCGTTATCCTGCTGGAAGAAGCCATCAGAAGATGGGTACACTGTTGTCATAAAGAGATGGACATGGTCAGCAAAAATACTCAGGTAGGCTGTGGCGTTGACACGATGCTCAGTTGGTACTAATGGACCCAAAGTGTGCCAAGAAAATATCCCCCACACCAAAACACCACCACCACCAGCCTGAACCATTGACACAAGGCAGGATCCATGCTTTCATGTTGTTGACACCAAATTCTGACTCCACCATCCGAGTGTCGCAGCAGAAATAGAGATCATCAGACCAGGCAATGTTTTCCAATCTTCTATTGTCCAATTTCGATGAGCCTGTGTGAATTGTAGCCTCGGTTTCCTGTTCTCAGCTCACAGGAGTGGCACTTGGTGTGGTCTTCTGCTGCTGTAGCCATTCGCCTCAAGGTTGGACATGTTGTGTGTTCAGAGATGCTCTTCTGCATACCTCACTTGTAACGAGTGGTTATTTGAGTTACTGTTGCCTTTCTATCAGCTGGAACCAGTCTGGCCATTCTCCTCTGATCTCTGGCATCAATAATGCATTTGCGCCCACAGAACTGCTGCTCGCTGGATATTTCCTCTTGTTCGGACCATTTTCTGTAAATCCTAGAGATGGTTGTGCATGAAAATCCCAGTAGATCAGCAGTTCTACTGTCTGGCACCAACAACCATGCCACGTTCAAAGTCAGTTAAATCAGCTTTCTTCCTCATTCTGATGCTCGGTTTGAACTACAGCAGATCGTCTTGACAATGTTTACATGCCTGAATGCATTGAGTTGCTGCCATATGATTGGCTGATTGGAAATTTGCACTAATGGGCTGTTGAAGCGTACCTAATAAAGTGGCCAATGAGTGTATAGTCACGTACTGTGCACTTTTGAAAAAATGCTGGGATCCACACAATACCTTCATCTAGTCTCAATGCAAATCAATTAAGTTAACTTAATAGTTTTTACAGTTTTAAGTTGATTAAACATAAAACAATGAAGTTGTCCCTAAAAAACTGTGTTGTTTGAGCTAATTTTAAATAAGTAGTTTGAACAAGCAGCACAAAACTTTTTAATGGCAATTGAAGTTAAAATTACTGTGGTAAATAAATAAAACTAAATAAATATGTAAATAATAAATACTTCAAAAAATAAAGTAAATATATATTTAAATTAGGCCTACTGATCTGAAGAAAACACTGCACATTCTCCATCTTTGCTTCACAGAAGAGTAAATCCTGGAAATTTTACTTTTAATGTGACAGGTGTATATAGTCACGTACTGTAGGCTACAGGTAAATTTACATGGCATTTCAAAGATCATCTTGGGACATGCTTAAAAAATACAGTAGTGTCCGCACAGTAGTCTTTTATGTTATTGTTTGAAATTAATATATAAAAGTAGTACAAAGGGCCACACGGTGGCTCAGTGGTAGCACTGTTACCTCACAGCAAGAAGGTCGCGTGAGTTGGCATTTCTGTGTTTGTTCTCTCCGTGTTGGTGTGGGTTTTCTCCGGGTGCTTCGGTTCCCCCACAGTCCAAAGACATGTGGTAAAGGTGAATTAGGTAAGTTAAATTGTCTGTAGTGTAATGAGTGTGTGTGTGAATGAGTGTGTATAGATGTTTCCCAGTGATGGGTTGCAGCTGGAAGTGCAGCCGCTGCGTAAAACATACAGTATGCTGGATAAGTTGGCGGTTCATTCCACTGTGGCGACCCCTGATTAATAAAGGGACTAAGCTAAAAAGAAAATAAATGAATTAATACAAATTTTAAATAATAAATAATAAATACTTTGAAAATAAAGTAAATGTACTACTACTGCCGACGGTGTAAACTCTACAACACATGGGTGAATGGAAAAATAGTCACTTGATCAGAACAAAACACTGCAGGTCTTCAATCTTTACTTCTCAGAAGAGTAAGTCCTGGATGTCTCACTTGTAATATGACAGGAGGTAGTGTACAGTACTTGGTAGTGTACACTGTAAAAATGCAGGGTTCCACACAATTCCTTCATGTTGTCGTAACACAAATTTATTAGGTTAACTTAATTGTTTTTTTACAAATTTAAGTGAAATAAACATAAAAAAAATAAGTTATCCCCCCACAAACTCGAGAATTGTGTTGATTCAGCTCATTTTAGTCACTATAGTCACACAACACTGTAGTCAGGTACTGTACAGGTAAATTTACATGACATTACAAAAGATCACCTTTTGTAAAAATACAGCAGTGTCTGCACAGTAGTCTTTTCTGTTATTGTTTGAAATTAATACATAAAAATACTAGAGAATAATTATAAAAATCAATTAAATAAATAACTTTTTGATGGCATTTAAGTTAAAATTACTGTGGTAGTACCGTAGTTTTTTTTATTTTACATTTACACTAAATAAAGAAATTTAAAATAATAAATACTTTGAAAATAAAGTAAATGTATTACTAAAGCCAACAGTGTAATGATTCCTTTTGACACATTTTTGGGGGGAATCTCCTCATCCACCTCCAGTGTGTAGCATCCACCTGGATGACGCACAGCAGCCATATTGGGCCAGACCGCACACCACACACCAGCTGATTGATGGAGAGGAGACAGAGTGATGAAGCCAATTATGATATCGAGATGGTTAGGAGCATACCTGTCAACATTGGGATGTGAAAATAAGGGATATGCCCACCATAATAAGGGACCCCCCCCCCCCCCCCTTAAAAAATCCCCAAATTACTAAATATGTTCATCTGCAGCTGTTTTATTGTAAATAAACAGTTAAATTGTCAGTAATTTGTTTTATTATTATTATTTACAAAAGAAAAAATAAATAGTGTACATTAGCAGCAAATTAATTAGCAAACAGCTCAGCTTATTAAAATAATGGGTATTATAAAGAAATAGAATCAAGTTATCAAATCTTATGAATCTTTTCTTCACTGTATAACTGACACATTCTGATTAAAGGGCACCGAATGAATCTCTCATTTATTTGGATTTTTTGTTTGATTACATTAAATAACAGGTGTCACTTTAAAAATGCAACCATCTAACATTACAGTAATAGAATTCTATTGCTTTCCTAACTTTTTATGCTCATTTAGGACAAAATTAGTTGTGTTTGAGCAAAAAAACCACCAAGATCAACATTTTTAGATGTTGTTATTATTAATTATGTGTATATGTCTGTTCAAACACACACCCAAAACCCAGACTGTCGCTCTGCTTCAAATCGCGTGTACAGAATCCGTTTGGGAAAGTGTTTATGTACCACTATGGAGCGCGTCAGCTGACACCCACGCACCACTATATGACTGTTTTGAAGATTGCATAGGAAGGGCGACGGCACCTGTAATGAAACGGAAGGCAATTGTGCCGTTTTTATATTTATTTCAAAGTGTTTTAATGCTTAAAAAAAAACGAAAGCACAGAACAGACTCACATTTAAGAGCAAGGGGAGGCCCCTGGTGGTTCGGCGATATGGGCTGTGTATAGGGAGGAACTGCTCTTTAATGTTTATTGCCACCCTTCAGAGAAAGGCTGAAAATACCTTTACGGGATTATAGCGGGATAGAACTGTAAAATACGGCAGAATCCTGGGAAAAACGGAAGGGTTGACAGGTATGGTTAGGAGGCCATGATGGACAGAGGCCAGTGGGCAAATTTGGCCAGGATGCTGGGGTTAAACCCCTGCTCTGTTTCGAAAGATTTTTAATGACCACAGAGAGTCAGGACCTCGGTTTTAACATCTAATCCGAAAGACGGCGCTCACTGAGCAGTATAGAGTCCCCTTCACTATACTGGGGCATTAGGACCCAAACAGACCATAGGTTGAGCGCCCTCTGCTGGTCTCACTAACACCACTGCCGGCAGCAACCTAGCTTTCTCATGTGGTTTCCGATCTAGGTACTGACCAGGCTCAGCTCTGCTTAGCTTCAGTGGGTGACCATGTGAGAGTTGCAGAGAGCTAGCTGCCAGAAGTGTAAACTATACAACATGGGTGAGAAACAGTCGCCTGATCTGAACAAAACACTGCATGTCTTCTTTATTTACTTCACAGAAGTGTAAATACTGGAAGTTTAACTTTTAATGTGACAGGAGGCAGTGTACAGTACTTGGTAGTGTACTATAGTCATGTACTGTACATGAATGGTTTGAGACTTGTGGAGCTGCGCATCGATGGATTTGCTCTTCAGTGTTTGGACTTTCAGCAGTGAAAATTACACCACACTGAACTGAGCTAAACTGAACTTCAACTCTGAAAACTGAACTGACACAGTTTCAATTCACTGGAACTTCTATGTTAAGCTGCTTTGACAAAATCTACATTGTAAAAGCGCTATAGAAATAAAGGTAAATGTACCAGTTCAATTCATAGGGCATTTCAGAAGATCACCTTGGGACATGCTTAATAATACACCGTCTACACAGTAGTCTCATGTTATTGTTTGAAATTAATATAGCATAAAAGTGCAAAAATAACTGGTGATCACTCAAACAAATCTTGCTGTGTGTATTGGTGCATTATCATCCTGATACACGGCATTACCTTCAGGATACATTGGGTTTGACCCATTGGGTGCACATGGTCCTCCAGAATGGTTCGGTAGTCCTTGGCAGTGACATGCCCATCTAGCACAATCATTTGGTTTGGTTTGGGCTGTATATAGGGAGGCACGGCACTTTAATGTTTATTGCCACCCATCAGAGATAACTGAAAATACGGGAGAAAAACGGGAAAATACCTTTACAGGATTATAGCAGGATAGAACTGTAAAATATGGCAGTATCCCGGGAAAAATGGGAGGGCTGACAGGTATGGTTAGGAGGCCATGATGGACAGAGGCCAGTGGCCAAATTTGGCCAGGATGCTGGGGTTAAACCCCTACTCTTTTTCAAAGCATTTTTAACGACCACAGAGAGTCAGGACCACGGTTTTAACATCTCATCCAAAAGACAGCGCTCACTGAGCAGTATAGAGTCCCCTTCACTATACTGGAGCGTTAGGACCTAAACAGACCATAGGTTGAGCGCCCTCTGTTGGTCTCACTAACACCACTACCGACAGCAACCTAGCTTTCTCATGTTGTCTCCCATCTAGGTACTGACTAGGCGCAGCCCTGCTTAGCTTCAGCGGGTGACCATGTGAGAGTTGCAGAGGACTAGCTGCCAGAAGTGTAAACTATACAACATGGGTGAGAAACAGTCGCCTGATCTGAACAAAACACTGCATGTCTTCTTTATTTACTTCACAGAAGTGTAAATACTGGAAGTTTAACTTTTAATGTGACAGGAAGCAGTGTACAGTACTTGGTAGTGTACCATAGTCAGGTACTGTACATGAATGGTTTGAGACTTGTGGAGCTGCGCATCGATGGATTTGCTCTTCAGTGTTTGGACTTTCAGCAGTGAAAATTAAACCACACTGAACTGAGCTAAACTGAACTTCAACTCTGAAAACTGAACTGACACAGTTTCAATTTACTAGAACTTCTATGTTATGCTGCTTTGACAAAATCTACATTGTAAAAGCGCTATAGAAATAAAGGTAAATGTACCAGTTCAATTCATATGGCATTTCAGAAGATCACCTTGGGACATGCTTAATAATACACCGTCTGCACAGTAGTCTTATGTTATTGTTTGAAATTAATATAGCATAAAAGTGCAAAAATAACTGGTTCGGTAGTCCTTGGCAGTGACATGCCCATCTAGCACAATCATTTGGATTGGTTTGGGCTGTATATAGGGAGGCACGGCACTTTAATGTTTATTGCCACCCATCAGAGATAACTGAAAATACGGGAGAAAAACGGGAAAATACCTTTACAGGATTATAGCAGGATAGAACTGTAAAATATGGCAGAATCCCGGGAAAAATGGGAGGGTTGACAGGTATGGTTAGGAGGCCATGATGGACAGAGGCCAGTGGCCAAATTTGGCCAGGATGCTGGGGTTAAACCCCTACTCTTTTTCAAAGCATTTTTAACGACCACAGAGAGTCAGGACCACGGTTTTAACATCTCATCCAAAAGACGGCGCTCACTGAGCAGTATAGAGTCCCCTTCACTATACTGGAGCGTTAGGACCTAAACAGACCATAGGTTGAGCGCCCTCTGTTGGTCTCACTAACACCACTACCGACAGCAACCTAGCTTTCTCATGTTGTCTCCCATCTAGGTACTGACTAGGCGCAGCCCTGCTTATCTTCAGCGGGTGACCATGTGAGAGTTGCAGAGGACTAGCTGCCAGAAGTGTAAACTATACAACATGGGTGAGAAACAGTCGCCTGATCTGAACAAAACACTGCATGTCTTCTTTATTTACTTCACTGGAAGTTTAACTTTTAATGTGACAGGAGGCAGTGTACAGTACTTGGTAGTGTACTATAGTCAGGTACTGTACATGAATGGTTTGAGACTTGTGGAGCTGCGCATCGATGGATTTGCTCTTCAGTGTTTGGACTTTCAGCAGTGAAAATTAAACCACACTGAGCTGAGCTAAACTGAACTTCAACTCTGAAAACTAAACTGACACAGTTTCAATTCACTAGAACTTCTATGTTAAGCTGCTTTGACAAAATCTACATTGTAAAAGCACTATAGAAATAAAGGTAAATGTACCAGTTCAATTCATAGGGCATTTCAGAAGATCACCTTGGGACATGCTTAATAATACACCGTCTGCACAGTAGTCTTATGTTATTGTTTGAAATTAATATAGCATAAAAGTGCAAAAATAACTGGTGATCACTCAAACAAATCTTGCTGTGTGTATTGGTGCATTATCATCCTGATACACGGCATTACCTTCAGGATACATTGGGTTTGTCCCATTGGGTGCACATGGTCCTCCAGAATGGTTCGGTAGTCCTTGGCAGTGACGTGCCCATCTCAATCATTGGGCCTTGGGAATCCCATGATATTGCAGCTCACTGATCCACCCCCATGTTTCACTTTGGGCAACAGATTGGGTGGCAAGCTTTTTGGGGGCTTCTCCACACTGTAACTCTCCCGGATGTGGGAAAGACAGTGAAGGTGAACTCATCAGAGAATAATACACGTTTCACATTGTCCAAAGCCCAATATTTTTGCTGCTGGCACCATTGAAATGATGTTTGGAACTGGTATGAATGACCACAGGTTTGGCTTTAGAAGCCCGGTCGTGTATATTGACCCTGTGGAGCTCCTGAGGAGTAGTTTTGGTGGAAACAGGAAAGTTGAGCTGCACATTTAATTCTGCAGTGAGTTGGGCAGCTGTGGTTTTGTGTTTTATTTGGTTAGCACCTGGACATCCCTATCAGACAGCTTCCTCTTGTGTCCATAGTTACTCCTGTTGGATGTGGTTCGTTTTTCTTGGTGGTTTACTGACATTAGCCTGGATACTGTGGCACTTGATACATCACAAATACTTGCTGTCTTGCTCACAGATGCACCACCAAGACACACACTAATAATTTGTCCTCTTTTGAGCTCTGATATGTTACCCAGGGGTTGAATGGTATAGCTCAGTGGTTAGCATTGTTGCCTTACAGCAAGAAGGTTGCTGGTTCCAGTCCCGCCCGGCCAGTTGGCGTTTCTGTGTGGAGTCTGCATGTTCTCTCTGTGTTCGCGTGGATTTCCTCCAGATGAATTAGACTAACTAAATTGTCCTTAGTGTATGAGTGTGTGTGTGTGGATGTGAGAGTATATGGGTGTTTCCCAGTACTGGGTTGTAGCTGGAAGGGCATCCACTGCATAAAACATATGCTAGTGAATTGGCGGTTCATTCCGCTGTGGCGACCTCTGATAAATCAGGGACTAAGCTGAGTAAAATGAATTAATATGTCACCCATAATGGTGTGTACATTGCAATAAAACTGCAAAACTGTGCCAATACTCTGCTAATTAAACCTTTACCCTCTCATCTTACATGAGAGATTTGTTTTCAGCAGGGGATGTTTTGGGGAGAGTTTTTGTAAATGTCAAATGATCAAGCTTCACATCTGATTCCATGTTTCCATTTCCTGTTGTGTTTCTTTATGCAAACAAGAGCCAAAAAAGGTTCTTATTCAACAAATTATTTCTCCTACAACGTGTAAATACATGAACACTTCCTGCAAACTGACAACACAACACCTCAGCATTTACATGACAGTCAAATAAACTGGAGGGTAACCTTCACGTTCACCTTCAGCACTGCAACATCACACAATACACCACTTTCAGCTGTTTGCTCATCAGCAATCGGCTAATATTAAACAGTGGCTGCAAATAAAAATAAAATTAAATTAAAATGTAAAAAAAAAGTAAAAATATAACAATATTTCAAGCCTTCAGCCCTCTAGGGTTCAACTTTCCAGTGACTCAAAAGGCAGAAATAACATAAAATAAAATAAATAAAATGTACTTAATGATAAAACAGACAAAATAAAATAAATAAAATGTAATAAAAAAATGAAAATAAAGCATTTAAAATTATAAAATGAAAAATAAATAAATAATTAATATTAAAATAGACAAAATAAAATAAATAAAAATAAAGTATTTAAAATTATAAAACGAAAAAAATTAACAAAAAAACTATTATATTAAAATAAATAAAATAAAATGTAATTAATTCTAAAATAGACAAAATTAAATTAAATAAATAAAAAAGTAATTAAAATAGAACAAATTAATAAAATAAATAAATAAAATAAAATTTAATTAATTATAAAATAGACAAAATAAAATGAATAATAAAAAAAATAAATAAAGTTTAAAATTATAAAATGAAAAACTTAAATAAAACAAATTAATAAAGTAAAATAAATAAAATAAAATTGAATTAATGATAAAATAGACAAAATAAAATGAATAAAAATAAAATTTAAATAAAGTATTTATAATTATAAAATAAAAAAAATTATTACAAAATAAATAAAATTTTATTTAATTAATAATAAAATAGACAAAAAAAAAGTATTTAAAAATATAAAATGAAAAAAAATATATAAAATATAATAAATCAAAATTAATAATAAAACAGACAAAATAAATTAAAATTAATAAAAAATAAAATAAAAATAATGTTTTTAAAATTATAAAATGGAATAAAACAAATAAAAAAACAAAACAAAATATAGTATAATTAATGATAAAATAGACAAAATAGAATAAATACAAATTAAATTAAAATAAAGTATTTAAAATTATAAAATGAAAAACAAATTCAATAAAACAAATTAATAAATTAAAATAAATAAAATAAAATTTTATTAATAATAAAATAGACAAAATAAAATAAAATGAATAAAAATAAAATAAAAATAAAATATTTAAAATGATAAAATGAAAAAAATTAAATAAAACAAATTAATAAAATAAAATTTAATTAATAATAATATAGACAAAATAAAATGAATAAAAATAAAGTATTTAAAATTTGAAAATGAAAAAAAAAAAATGATAAAATAAACCAAAAATTTTTT
>LR812523.1:12423199-12458199 GCA_903798195.1 Danio kyathit
CTAGTGGCGGATTTAGGCATGAGCAATATGGGCGATCGCCCAGGGCGGCATCTTGATGGGGGCGGCACGGGGAGACGGTGCAAAAAAAAAAAAAAAAAAAAAGTCCCCTAGTAAAAGCATTTAGATACAATGCTGGTAAAAGCAAACTGACTCATGCACGCAGAAAACCATTCCCGCGCGCCTTACACACGCTTCTGTGGGAATCCCGGTTGTTTGCATGCACGCCGATAAAATACGCACCGCTCATGCGTCGTGAAAACAGCCTTTTATGCAGAGTTGTCAGCACGCAGCGAGTTTTGCAAGTCATCTATTTTGTAAGTCACTATGATGATGATGTTACTTTCACTAAGCATGGCTATAAAGCAGAAAGGAGGGATAAAGAGTCCGGGAGGTAAGACTTAATTAGACAATAAGACTTAATAACATAATTCTCGCCCATGAGTCGGGTCTTAACAGATAATTCTATAAAACATATTTATTTATTTTTTGTATTTGTATAGAATTGTCATAATTAATATTCATGCAAAAGATTTCTTAAGTGATCTTAGCATAAAGTACAATAATAATTGTACAATAATATTAATAATAATAATAATAAATTGTTATATTTATTGAAAAATAAAATAAAAGGTGTGTGTGTGGGGGGGGGGTATGGGGTGGTTCACCTAGAGTGCCATTTAAACTAGAACCGCCACTGCCCCCCACATTCCACAGACATGCGCTAAAGGTGAATTGAATTAACTAAATTGATCGTAGTGTATGAATTTGTGTGAATGAGTGTGTATGGGTGTTTCCCAGTACTGGGTTGCAGCTGGAAGGGCATCCGCTGCGTAAAACATATGCTGGAATAGTTGGTGGATCATTCCGCTGTGGCGACCTCTGATGAATAAAGGGACTAAGCCAAAGGAAAAATGAATTAATAAATATTATATTTTATTATATTATATTATATTAATTATAATGTAACAGAGGCCAGCTAGTGAAGTCCTAGTAGGACCAATGGGTTACACGTGGGGGCTCGTCCGGGAGGAAAGTGAGGTTTAGGGGGGTGAGTGTAATGGAGGCCAGCTAGCGAAGTGCTATGCAGGTAAACCTCACTCCTCTAACCTCAAAAGGTGCTCTAGCGACAGACGTTAGAGGCCATGGTCCTTAGCTTCCTTGTTAGAGCAACCGACTCCCATGCAAAAAAGAATTGCCAATTTGATCCTAGCTCAGACCAATTTGAGTGCAGTAGGACCGGTGGGTTACAATAATATAATATAAACCAAGATAACATGAATAATATATTATTAACTTTGAAGCTTTTAGTTAAACTATGGAGGTATAAAGTTTGATTTTCAAGTGTTCAGTGTCAGCAGTGGTCAAAGTAAAAGTTCCTGAAATAATACTTTAGAATATAATACAATTTCTCCAGTACTTTACACCCCGGCTTTTAATAACGCATTCAAGCAGTCAATCAGAAGTGAAGTGGCATTACCTAAATAACACACAAAAAAACAGCACCTAATCAACGTCATGATTATCTTTCAACCTGATTTCAGCTATTTGTGGAATATTTAATGGAGAAAAAGCCTGTTTGTAAATCAGGCAGGCAGTTTTACAGCTTTACTTTAGGCCAAAACTTTAACTTTACTTTAGCTATACTTTAAGGACATTTTTACACCATTTATTGGTTGATATAATCAAGGATAATCATACATAACATAGCCAAAAATATGTGAATAGTGTTAGGAAATAAATGAAGAGATTTGCTGGTGTTTTCAAACAAAGATTGTGCAGTTATTAATAGGTCTACACTGTAAAAAATATCCATACATGGGCAGTTTTAAGTATTTTTTGTTTTTATTTTTCCGTTTATTTATGCTTTTAAATTGCATTATGGGATCTTGATGTTTCTTCCAACAACTTTTAACCTTTAACCTTGAAAAGGTGAGCATTTATAATAGTTTACAGTGATATATTTTCTGGTTTGGTGTTGTATATTACAGAACAAAAACCTTGTAACAAACTGCCAGCACATTTCACAGACTTATTTCTCTATATATTATTTCTTAAACATAATTTCAACTTACTAAAATGTCAATAAAAGTCACTTTGTTAAACTGCTGAGTTGAATTTTCAACATTAAAAGTTGACAGAGCAGAGATCACCATCTCATAATGCAAATCACAACCGGAAATAAACAAAAAACACACAAAATACAAATAATTTTTACAGTGTAGCTAAAATAGTTCACCTAAATAAAAACAAAGCGAATGATTATTTACTCACCCTCAGGTCATACAAGATGTAGATGATATTGTTGCTTCATCAAATTTGTTTCTTCATCAATGAATCAATGAATGCTCTGCAGTGAATGACAATTCAAACGGCATATAAAAACAAGTCCATCAATTAATGTGAAGTGAAATGCTGACATGAGTTTTTAAAAAGCCAAAATACTGGTTCAACGCTCTTTATATAATGCTACCTTCAGAAAAAAATTACAGTGTGCGAATAAAGCAGCGTTTCCATCCAACGAGTAAAAAGGAAACAAAATCGTCACTTCCTGATTAACTGGCGCCAAATATCAACAGTGAAAATGCAATTTGCTGGGATAAGAGAAGCTGCGTTAATCTTTTCCTTATTTAATAAATTACTTGTGTCGATGCTAATAGCCTAGTGGTTAAGTGCATTGACATATAGCACCCCATGGTGCTCACGGCGATCCGAGTTCGATTCCCGGCTCGAGGTCCTATCCCGACCCTTACCCTCTCTCTGCTCCCAATACTTTCCTGTCTGTTCTTCACTATACTATCCCAATAAAAAGGTAAAAAATTAAAATGATAAATTACTTGTGCCTCAGAAGGCAATCCTGACACATAGTGAACGTGTGGTGGCGTTTGAAGGTCTGAGACGCAGAGCACAGACGCTCTTAATTCTGGAGGTCATAAATAATATAATAACATTCATTCATTCATTTTCTTGTCAGCTTAGTCCCTTTATTTATCTGGGGTCGCCACAGCGGAATGAACCGCCAACTTATCCAGCAAATTTTTATGCAGCGGATGCCCTTACAGCCGCAACCCATCTCTGGGAAATAATATAATAACACTAATACTTAAATAATAAGGCGTTTTAGAATAACCAAAACAACATTTCAGATGGTTTACAGTGTGCTCAGCCTGCTGGTTTGTCCATTTACACACATTTTTATCATCACATGATCTTTTATAACAAAGTCACATGACCTTTTTTAATGCGCACACTGGAATTTGTGCGGTAAAAGTGTTTCCATCGTAGTTTATGCGCATCTTTTCTTATCGAATAAAAAGTTTATCCTACTCAGTTATGCACATATGTGTTTTTTTTCTTCGCATTTTCACGATTTATGCACATCTTGGCATTTCCATCAACCGGTTTTTATGTGCATAACCAAAATGCGCTTAAAAATAGGTGGATGGAAACGTAGCTTGTGATGCTAAACGGATGTGATTTCAGCGGCACATAAACACACCAAATTATCGACAGCTAACTGAAACAAGCGCCTGCTTGCGGAAGACGTGTCTCTCCACACCTGCAGGGGGCAGTAGTCTGTTTTGTCATTCCTAAAAGAAGAAGAAATGCGCACAGACAAAGCGCAAACAAACCTTTAGTGCCATTATCACAGTGCTTGTCACACACCGCAGAGGGATTCGCTTGCAGAAATATGTCTGATAATCTAATAATCCATATCGTTTGAAAATATTTGAAAAATGTAGCAAAATTACAGCCAGTTTCTTTCCTGGCCTTTAAAAAACCTACATTTAGGGCTCTATTTTAACGATCTAGGTGCAAAGTCTAAAGCACAAGGCGCAAAGGGTGTGTCCGAATCTACTTTTGCTATTTTAAGGACTGGAAAATACGCTCTGCGCCCCGGCACATGGTCTAACAGGCTTGTGCTTATTCTCTTAATGAGTTATGGGTGTGTTTTGAGTATAATGTGCATTAAACCAATCAGACTCTCATCTCCCATTCCCTTTAGGAGTCAGCTGTGTCGTGCCATGGTGCATTTGCTATTTACATGACGGACTTTACAAGTGGAAAAACTGAACGCTTCACTAGCGAGAGAACAGTTAAACGGACCATCTGCAGCGCAAGAATAAAGAACGAGCCTCCTCCATTTGGCCTCATTACTTTTTCTTTACTTTACTTTAACTCTTTACTCCTTTACTTTCGTGGATAAGGAAACGGTGGAAACTCCCTCCACTGAAGACATCCATTAGCCTACATATTTTATTTCGTTTGTTAAGCGCAAAGATTTGTTTCAAAACTATTTCTAAATTTGGTTATGATTTCCAGCAAACAAATAAATGAACAATAATAATGGAGTGTGGTCAAAAAACCACACAACCAGTTGAATCCAAACACACGTCCTATTCTTATGCCCTATATGGTGATGCATAAAATGGACAAATCTAAACTTGTTTTTATTAAAACAAATAAAAATATGCATATAATAAATAATACTGCTAATAATAATAACATTATACAAAAGCAAATTGTCATCAATAAACTAAAAAAAAGCCCCCCGAGGTGAGGCAAGGAGGCAGTGGTGTTCATATTTATGTAGAAAATAATAATTTTTGTAATATTTTAATCCTTTAATTTTTTCATATGTAAAGATATTTGTGTATTGCTGTACATCCTCTGTGTATTAAGCATAACTAATGCGCTTTTTAAATGACAAAAACTCTGTGCTGGACTTTAGAGCAGCTTTTAGTTGGTCAATGGCGCAGTCTATTTCAGTTCCTCAAAATACCAACATGCCAACAATGTGCCTTAAGACACCTCCTTCTTAGACCGGCACACCCATGAGTCTACAAAAAGGCACAAATGGATTTGCTATTTAAACAACATGGCGCAAAACGTGAAAATGAAACCTGCGCTCGTAAGAAAATAGCAACAAATCATGCCATACACGCCTTGCACCCTATGGCGCCGGGTGTATTATAGGGCCCCTTGACTTTAAGTGGTGGACTCAAGTTGTGTTGTGACATATTTTGTTGTTTTTATCAGCTGTTTTACAGGACATTTACTGCAGAGCTGCAACAGACAAAGCAAGTGATGTAACAATGAACAAATAAAAAAAATCATCTTACATCTTGGCCTGACCGGAACAAATCTTCATTTCTGGATGAGCTTATCCCTTTAATAAGAACATACTTTTTTCGTGTAATTAACAAGAGTTCCATTCATTGAAGATGTTGGTTTATTCTGCAGATGGAGGTCAGGAGCGGGTGTGATTTTTCCAGATTGGAGGTCAGAAGCGAGCCACTTCAGTGAGACTGGGCACTGCGCTCTGGTCGAGATGCAGCTGGTGAAGTCCTGTGTTAAAACTAGCACACAGCAAACTACTGGAGTCACACGGAGCCAGAGAAACCAGCGGCCCCGAACCGTCCAGAGTTAAAGTGTACAAACAAGCTGAAGAGAGAGCAGGAAGGAAACAAGAGTCACGTTATTTACTGTGGTCGTAATGTGTAGATGTTTATCTCCCTTACACTTGCTGCCTGTTAAGTTCTGTATTGATTTTAAAATATTGCTTCTTACCTATAAAGCTTTAAATAGTCTAGCTCCTGTTTATCTAACCAACCTCCTGTCTCACTACAATCCAAGCCACTGTTTAAGATCTCAAAACTCAGGGCTTCTGGTAGTACACAGAATAGCAAAGTCCCTTAAAGGAGGTTGAGCCTTCTCATATATGGGTCCTACTGGAATAGCATATCATGCCAACCATCGAGGACTTCAAGAACAACATATACAGTTGAAACCAGAAGTTTACATACACTCTAAAAAAAGGAACATAAGCATTTTTTAAAATGTCTGATGGTAAAACATACTCAACGTTTACTATTTTAGGTCCGTTAGGATTACATAAATCATTTACATTTGCTAAATGCCAGAATAATGAGAGAATTTTATTTTTAGATATTTTTTTATTAATTTCTAGAGAGTCAAACGTTTACATACATTTCCTTGGTATTTTTTTTAGCTTTGCTTTTGAACTGTATAACTTTGGTCAAGTGTTTTGGGTATCCTTCCACAAGCTTCTCACAATAGTTTGCAGGAATTTTGGCCCATTCCTCCTGACAGAATTGGTGTAACTGAGTCAGATTTGTTGGCTGTCTTGCTCGCACAAGCTTTTTCAACTCTGCCCACAAATTTTCTATAGGATTGAGAACAGGGCTTTGTGATGGCCACTCTAAAACATTCACTCTGTTGTCCTTAAAGCACATTTTAACTAATTTGGCAGTATGCTTAGGGTCATGGTCTGCTTGGAAGACCCAGTTTTAAATGTATATTATAGGTGGGCATAGATTCATTTTTTTTAATCTAGATTAATCTCACTGTAATCTTTGAATGAATCTAGATTAATCTATATTAAAAATGGCTCATTTGAATTCTGCCGAAAACATTCAGAATATGCATGCTACCCAAATAATAAGTCTTTGAGAACGGATTTCTCAAGCCAGGTGGCGCATTAGACCAGGGGCTCATCTCCGGTTTCTAAAATGCATCACAAACTGCTTGAGAAACTGTTCTACTATGATAATTGGTGATGAAAATAAATTATGTTCAATAAGATGTACTTGTGTTTACTAACTGTTTATGCAGTTAAACATGAATATTGAACTGTAGGCCTGCATAAGCTCCAAACAGCGATGTTTGATTACCTTAATCCGACTAAAGTCATAACTGAACTATACAGAAATGGAATTAAGACGTGGAGTATGCAGATATTAGTGGTATTGCTGAAGTAAACACCGCAATCAAACTATTACCGTCATATAGAACTTTTCGCCATATTTTCCGACAACATCCACACACACGGCTGTCAGTAAAGGACCGCACAGACACACAGACGCACACACACACACACACACATCGTGAAATGCGGAAGTTTTTTTTCTTTCCATTTGGCGTGCGTTAACAAATTCCATAACACTCTCACCGGTCCTTACTCCTTATTTGCATCTAATACCTCAGTTTGTCATGAGGGCATGAATGAAATGTTTGTGAGTTAAAGTGAAACTGCCGAACTGCAGTTAAAGTCAGGCATCCTGCTAATTTGATTCAGAAGGGCACTATTTTGTCAAATGGCTCACCGATCAGGTATACATTTGCGCTAAATATCAAGGTGAAAATCATCATAGTTTGCTTAGAATAGACCCAGCTCCCAACCCAACTTTGAGATTAGATTAACGCCGATATTTTTATTATCGCACCATAAAAGTCTCGCGTTAACGCAGCACGTTAACGCCGATAACAGCCCACCACTAATATATATACTATATATATATATATATATATATATATATAGGTCACATAGCCCTCGCTGTGGCTGACGCTGATGCACACCTTTCAAAAAATGTAACTACGCAACGCAACGACGCGTAGCACAAACTCTGTTATCCTCCTGGGGTCCGAGTGTCCACATACGTGGACAGCACATTTTTAGCTCTTAAGTGGCTATTTAAAATGCTTTGAATGTTTTAGATTTTGTTACAGACATACAGTGTCATTCTGCAACTGTTTTGCAGCATATGAAATGTCCCAAACCCTATTTTTAACTGCCCAAAATGGGGAAAATTTTTTGTTTTTACTCTCTGATAGTCAAAGCAAGTTAAAAAAAATAATTCTATGTTAAATATGCATAAAAGAAAATTCGGGAAAAAGTGTTTATGTAAATTGGGACCACGAGTCCACATATATATATACATCATTTTTCTCTAAAGTACATCATATCAAAAGATGATACTTAGATTTTTATTCTAATTAGGTTTTAATAAGCCCAAATAGCAAAGAGAAATAAATTAAGCATGTAGAAAAACACCTTGGGCCTTAAGAGGTTACTGGTTGGCTTGGTAGCTGTGACGAGTGTGGGCTTTGCTGAGAGCCGCAAGCCTGATAAAACGAGTGTTTACAAGTGTCGAGTCGATTGAAGGAGCTCCAGATGGAAACTTTTGTTTTGTGTTTATCTCATGATTAAAGTTGCTGCACATGAGCGAGATTTAGCTAATTGTAGCGTTCCGAAAAAACAAAACACCCGCAAAGAAACTCGCCACAGAGAAACATAAAAACCTACTGCCAGCTTGCGTTTCGGAAGTGTTATTGCAGATTACATAAACAACACGCAGAAATATAAACGCATGACTACCGCAAGGCAGGCGCCGAGGGTCATGCCAATCACTTGATGCAGAGGTATAAATCAGCCTTAAGAAGCAACAAATAAAGTTAATGTGCACCTTTTCGTAAAGCTGCTTTAAAACAATAACTACTGTAAAAAGCGCTATACAAATAAACTTGGATTGAATTGGTAAATGGAGTGTTGTTGGACTGCGATGTGGTGTTTGTTGTCTAATACATTATTGTATCATTTATTTGGGTCACACTTTATTTTAATGTACAGTTCATGATATTAATAATCTAATAATCAAGACTATTAGTTCTATAAACTACAAATTTGCTGCTTATTAATAGTTAGTAAGGTAGTAGTTGGGTTAAGGTATTGGGTAGGATTGGGGATGTAAAATAAGATCATACTATATAAGAATTGATAAACAAATAAAATATTAATAATAGGCAGGTAATAATCCAGTAGTTATATATATATTATATCTCCCTGCTTATGAGATGGATTTACCAAATTAGGGCTAGTCCATAATATTCTTTGCTTTATGCTATATAGTATATATCGCTTAATGTGAGTATACTGGGGAAGGGGAACTATAAGGGGAAGGGCTAAGGGGTAGAATTGGGATTGGGCCTTAATGTGCACATTTTTTGTAAAGCTGCTTTAAAACAATAACTATTGGATTTAAGCAACACCTTAGTAACCACTCAGAACACACTCGCAATGCCTTAGCAACTGCCTAGCAACCACTCAGAACACATTAGCAACAGCCTAGCAACACCACAGCAACCACTTAGAACACCCTAGCGACACCTTAGCAACCATCTAGCAACCACTCAGAACACCCTAGCAACCGCCTAGCAACACCCTAGCCACCCCTCAGAACACCTTAGCAACTGCCTTGTAACACCTTAGTAACCACCTAGAACACCCTAACAGCCACCTACCAACGCCTTAGCAACCACCTAGAACACCCTAGCAACGCCTTAACAACCATCTAGAACACCTTAGCAACACCTTAGTAACCACTCAGAACACCCTCGCAATGCCTTAGCAACTGCCTAGCAACCCCTCAGAACACCTTAGCAACTGCCTAGTAACACTTTAGTAACCACCTAGAACACCCTAACAACCACCTTGCAACCACTCGGAACACCCTCGCAATGCCTTAGCAACTGCCTAGCAACCACTCAGAACACCTTAGCAACCACTTAGAACACCTTAGCAACCACGCGGAACACCTTAGCAACCACCTAGAACACCCTAGCAACACCTTAGCAACCACTCAGAACACCCTAGCAACTGCCCAGCAACCACC
Organism: Danio kyathit; assembly: GCA_903798195.1. Lineage (NCBI taxonomy): Eukaryota > Metazoa > Chordata > Actinopteri > Cypriniformes > Danionidae > Danio > Danio kyathit. The sequence goes on from LR812523.1 coordinate 12,432,670, forward strand.
CTAGTAACGCCTTAGCAACCACTCAGAACAACCGAGCAACCGCCTAGCAACGCCTCAGCAACCAAATAAAACACCCTAGCAACGCCTTAGCAACTACTTAGAACACCTTAGCAACCGCCTAGTAACGCTTTAACAACCAGTCAATACACCCTAGCAATGTCTTTGCAACCACCTAGCAACCACTCAGAATACCCTAGCAACTGCCTAACACCCTAACAACAGCTTGGCAACCACTCAGAACACCCTAGCAACCACCAAGCAACACCCTAGTAACGCCTTATCAACCACTCAGCACAACCTAGCTACCGCCTAGCAACGATTTAACAACCAGTCAAAACACCCAAGCAACGTCTTAGCAACCACCTAGCAACCACTCAGAATACCCTAGCAACTGCCTAACACCTTAGCAACGACTCAGAACACCCTAACAACAGCTTGGCAACCACTCAGAATACCCTAGCAACCACCAAGCAACACCTTAGCAAACTATCAACCACCTAGCAAGAAACCAATGTATGCCAATCCATACTAGAAACATGCTAACCTATATGTAGTTATATCTCTATGCCAACTGTTTCAAACTTCTTTAAAACTACTTCAAACTTTCAGACGAGGCTTTCTCAAGACACCATAAAGTTTATCTACCAACTTTACTTATCTAGTTACTATTTAACGCTTATTATCTTTAGATATTTGAATAAATTTTGTATTCTAGTGATGCAAAACTAAACTTCAGCATCATTATTCAGCGTCACATGATCCTTCAGAAATCATTCAAATATGCTGGCTTTGTGCTCAACAAATTTTGTGTGTGTTTATGTATGCGTGTCTGTCTGTGTGTGTTGTGACCGTGTGCGTTTACCTGCAGTGTTCTGGTCCCATATTTTCACTGAGCTGTCATAAGACGATGAGGCTACGAGGGCAGGACATCCAGGACGGGGAGGCACAAACACACAACATGCTGTGGTCTGCAGGTGTCCTCTGTATTCAGCCACCTTACAGCCAGGCTGCCGGAGGTCCCACAGCTACACACACACACACATAAACATACAGACAGATGCACACAAACAAGCATATATTAGAGATGCGATAATAAATAGTGTTTTTTTTTTTTTAAAAAGTGGTTGTTTCAATATGGATTCACAAATTGTTCTGTATTCCATGTGTTTTTTTTTCTAAGAGGACACCAGGGGGAGTGTGGTAGTGCTGGCCCCTATATCATAATGTTAAAGAAACACTCCACTTTCTTTTGGAAATAGGCTCATTTTACAACTCCCCTAAAGTTAAACAGTTGAGTTTTACCAGTTTTAAAGGGTCACGAAACACCAAAACACATTTTTTGAGCTGTTGACAGTCATATATGTGTCCCACGCTGCTATAAACACTATTAGGACACATATATTGCACTGAAAAGTGAAAATTGGTTGTTTTTGCGTTATTTTGAGCAAATTCGTTCTTCCGGTTTGAAACGAATTTTTGAAGCTGCGTCACGACCATGAGATACTTGGGTGTAAATCCAGCTGGAGAGTGGCTGTCTGTCCTTTCTAGGATGTTCTTACGTATCTGAGGGTGCAGTATTAATTCATGAGAAAGACGTGCTTTAAACCAATTAGCGCGCTCTATTGTGTATGACGTGAAACTTCATTAATATGCATGATAGCTCCGGAGACCAGTTACACCAGTTTACACTGTACAGACGGCAGAGAGACGCCACGTTGTGTTGCCAAAACAAGTGAAAGTACAAGAATTTCAAGACAAAATCGTAGGTGTTATTAGTGTGTTGCAACGAAGGTTTTGTTTTCATTTTCCCTTTATGAGAGAGCAGCTGGACTCACGTGTGGATTACAGTGCACGCGACAGAAACGCGTTTGTAAGGAACATTTTTACCCGAGAGCTTTTTCTCATCTGGAAATGGTGAAATCCGGATTTGCCGCTCGTCTACTTTTAATAAAAAGACACAGCTTCAGTTTGATTGTCTGTCTACAGATTTGGTAAGTGTTTGCAGTGGACTGCCCTTTGTTTAAATGCTGCTCTCCGAGTGTAAACATGTAAACACAAACTATTCCCGTCGTGCAGGATTTCGCTGCAATTTGTGACAGGATAGTCTATACACACACGGCTTTCTGACGCTACCTACCGAGTACAAAAGTTACAGAGAAATGCGGAGGATTTTTTTCTCTTATTCGCTGTATCAAATCAGCCTCTGTGTGTTTGTTTTGCCTGTCAAACTTAGCGCGTGCCCAAATTTTAACTCCCTTCTATGCAAAATCTTATCCTCGTTCCCTCCCCCGACACTCCCACACTCCCAGAGCTGGACACGCCCAACTTTCCTGACTTTTTTCAAAACAGAGGTGTGAAAACACCCTGCTGAGACAGGGGGGTTCGTGGCCCTTTAAATCCATTCAGCCGGTCTCGGAGTCTGGCGTGAGCACTTTTAGCTTAGCTTACATAGCATAGATCATTGAATAGGATTAGACAGATTCAATGTCAGATCAAATGGGGGGAAATGTTAACTTTGTTATGGCTTAAAACATTTAATAACTAGAAATATAAAGTTCGTTGTCAAACTTTAGGGGAGAGTGGGGTAAAGTGAGACATTTTTTACATTTGCTCCCCTCTAAGCGAGCTAACATTATATGTCAGTAAAATTGACAGGTTTCTCAGTAATTCAGAATGTTTCCTAGCAATGGAATTTATCAGACTGTCTTTAGGATAAAGGAAAGTGAAAATATGATTGTTTTAAAAAAAGTTGTTTTGTGTCCCCAGCTTCGGGGTAAACTGAGACAGACCAGAGAAATCACGGGGGTAAACTGATCCACTAACTTTTTTCCACTTTGAAACTACCATAACAACACATGTTGTAAAAGTTTGAATGCTGACAACTAGTTAGTTGACAACCACACATTTCAGAACTAATGTCGAACTCGTTCATTATGGATTGGGGATTGGTCAATAAAGCACATTTGTTTTTCTAAACACTTGACAGTAACTCTGAACAATATCAAACACAACAATCTAATTCAAACTATCTGAATTTGCATTCTAATGACAGATAGAACCAGTTAGATTATGGCTCATTTCCACTGACTGCTACAGTATGGTACGGTTCGGTACAGGTCACCTTTATCCTTGTGTTTCCACTGCTAAAAGGGTACCAATCGTACTCTTTTGGTGGGTGTGGTGTACGACAAATTTATACACATAAATACTTCTGTATAAATGTTTATTACTAACCTTTCTATGAACATGAGTTGATTATAACTGCAGATCAATGACAGTGCGAAATAGCCTACTGTAACGTCTGCGATTATATAAAATAAATAATTAAATGAACATATATGAACACATACAGACCCTTACCGTCTCCAATATGTTACCAATTACAGAAAAACTATACACAACATACACTTAGTCCTTATTTGGGTTCAAAACAACACAAAATATAGCCCAGTCAGTGCAAACCTATGAATAAATGTGTCTTTAATCTTTAGCAGCACGTGTAGCCTCTTGTTAGAAAGTAATTCCGTCATTCCGAGTTCATAATAGTCCAAAAGGTGATGATAATAGTTAAACATGGCAGTTTGATCATGTTTGCTGAAAAAATAATGTGCTCCTTTTTTCAGGCTTCTCCTTTGTTTTTTCACATGTCACTCTCGTGTTTGTCAGTTTCTGACAGGATCAGGTTTCAAAAGCACGTCAATAATCAAGCGCACGTTATTATCATGAGCTCAAGAAGTTTGTTATTTCAAATATAGGCGCGCGGCGAGCGCAAGCAAGAAAGCGAAACCGCTCGCGCTTCAGTGTGGCTCGTAAAAAACTAAAGGGCACAGGGTACAATCTGCTCTTCTTTTTTGGCTTTGTGGCTGTTCATCAAGACGACGACAAGGTTCATTTGAGCGCGGGTCGACCATGGCTCGTTATAATATGTATAGATAATTACGCCGTAACCTCTCGGCTGTGTATTAAAAACATGGCGGTGTCTTTGATTTCATTCTGGCTTGTTGCGTGAGCGAATGACGTATCTCTGTAAACCAATAGCGTTCAGCTGCGTGTCTAGCTCCGCCTTTTCGTACCCTTTCTCATGTTTGGTACCCTTTCGAAAGGTTGCCGAAAAAGTGGTACGGTACGGTATGCCTTTTGGAAAACGGAAAAGTGGAAACGGCCATAAAAGCGTACCGAACCGTACCGTACCACTCAGTGGAAACGGGCCATTAGAAGACAATCTGGGGGTCAGAACACAGGACCCTTAGAGCCAGCTATAGTGTATGGGGGTCAGAGAAAAAGGACAATCAGAACCAGATAGAACAACTTGGGACTCAGAACACAGGACTAGACCCACCTGGATTAGAACATCAGCCTACTGTCATACTCTACAACTCCCACTCTTTTGTGTACCTGGATTCTTCTTAGAAATTGTGCACAATACCTCATCGCCAACCTAACTTCACCCACATGTTCCTGGATTAACATCTATGCTGATCCTTGAACAACATTCCAATCAGCCAATCAGAATTAAGGGATACATTTACAGTTTCTGTTCAGTTCAGGCTTACGGTTAGGTTTATGCACTTCTACATGAATGTTATCCAACAATTATTCTCCTCTGATTTTGGGAGTAATTTACAGTTATGGTTGGGTTTAGGGGTAGGAATAGGTATGGATTACATTTTCCAACAAAAATGATGTTCCAGGATCAACATAGATGGTAATCCAGGATCGAATCGTATTTGGCAAAATCATGAAGCGCGCATCTCGTCATCCTCAACTTTCTTAACCATGCCAATGTAATGAACGAACGCTTGTGTTTTTTGTTGCAAAGTTAACTATGACAAAGTCTCCCACAGACAGATCTGTGTTTCTTGGACCACTACTCTCATCTTTAGAGCTCTCTTCATCAGACACATTACCAACTGAGACAGGGACATCCCTTTTCTCAGAGCTGCTAACTATTATTTTTTTTGGGGTTGCATTCTTTTTCGATTTTTCCTTTTATTTGCTATTCTTTTGCTTTTTCCATGCTAGTTATTTTGTCCATCTTTTCTTGTCCAGACTTTTCAATTGTCTGCTTCTCAGGTGTATCAGTTAGGATGGCTTTCACACACTTTCATTTGGATTGTGTTCTAGGGCGACATTTAAGAAATGGTAGCATTTCATGAGGAGACACAGGTTGACTGGAAACACATGGCACATCCATGTAGACTATGTGCAATGAAAGGATTAGCATCAGTGAGTGAACTATCTGCAGGTGGATCGTCTGCAGGGGGTAGATCATCCAAATCTTCTGTAGTGGCAGGCTGGAGCTCAGGATTTGGCCAGTCTGACACCATGGATGGTGCAAATGCTTCATCAAGGAAAATGTCTCGGATATATGGAAAAATCCCAGTGGACATAAATCATATAATAAATAATAATAATAATTATTATTATAAATGCAGAAGTGATGTTGCATGGTGTCACTGCCTCATTCACAAGTCCTGCAGTCTACAGTCCTGCAGTTTCACTTTACCCCACTGCCACATTTCAGAAAAAGTTGATCTTTTTTAGCAGTTCAGGCTAATCTTCAGCTAGCATCATCACATGGTTTTACATGTTGATAGTTCATCAACATGTATGATATAAGTTTTTCTCCTTGGATCAATTTGCTTTGGCACAACAGTTGATTACGTTGACAGCAAGAAAAATTACTTTTACATGCAAAAACCATATTTCTGTGAAAAAAAGCATGCTTTCCACAGCACCAGGAATTCCTGTCCTTCATGGTAGAGAGGAAATGGAAGGGGCTTTAAAACAAAATTGTTATAGAGTGGTAAATAAAATCCGTTGTCTAGATACAGGGGGTTATCCCGTTCTCCCTATGGTGTCTTGAGAAAGCCTAGCCTGAAAGTTTGAAGTAGTTTTACAGTTTAAGTAATTGAAGTGGTTTTTAAGAAGTTTGAAACAGTCGGCAGAGATAGATAACTACATATAGGTTAGCATGTTACTAGTATGGATTGGCATGTTTCTCGCTAGGTGGTTGATAGGGGGTTCTGAGTGGTTGCTAAGGGATTGCTAGGCGGTTGCTAGGTAGGTGTTGCTAGGGTGTTCTGAGTGGTTGCTAAGTGGTTGCCAAGGCGTTGCTAGGCAGTTGATAGGGTGTTCTGAGTGGTTGCTAAGGCATTGCTAGGTAGTTGCTAGGGTGTTCTGAGTGGTTGCTTGGCAGTTGCTAAGGCGTTGCTAGGGGGTTCTGAAGGATTGCTAAGGCATTGCTAGGGTGTTCTAGCTGGTTACTAAAATGTTGCTAGGCGGTTGCTAAGATGTTCTGAGTGGTTGCTAAGGTGTTCTAGGTTTTTGCTAAGGTGTTGCTAGGGTTTTATAGGTCGTTGCTAGGTGGTTGCTAAGGTGTTGCTAAGTGGTTGATATGTTGTTCTAGGTCATTGCTAAGATGTTGCTAGGGTGTTCTGTGTGGTTGCTAAGGCATTGCTAGGTGGTTGCTAAGGTGTTGCTAGACGGTTGCTAGAGTGTTCTGAGTGGTTGCTAGGCAGTTGCTAAGGCGTTGATTGGTGGTTGTTAGGGTGTTGCTCTGCGGTAGGGATGCAACGATTATAGATTTTGGTTGTACGATTATAGTCTGAGAAATAATCACGGTTTCACGGTTATCACGATTATTATGCATTTATTAAATTCAAAACATGACTAGTTTAGAAAATCACATGAAAACTCCTTATATTTTTAAGTGTTGTTTATTGCTGCTCAGTAACCAAATAATACATCACATACTAATATTAAAAACGAACAATAGTTCAATTTTTCTCTTTGTGGTCAAAAATAAGTGACATTTTTTTACATTTAAACATAAATAATTTCTACGCTGTAAATAAATGACAGAACAATGAGAAAATAAATAAAAATTTTAAAAAATAGTATTTGTCTAATGCAAGGCTCGAAATTCACTTTACTTGGTAGCACCGGTGCTCCCAACTTCAAACATTTAGGAGCACCAGAAAAAATTTAGGAGCACCCACCAAAAATGAATGAGCACCACAGCAAATTGAATATTAACAGATTTCTTGTATTTGAAAACAACATCAATCAGGACTAACAATAACAGAAACTAACTAATTCTATTATGACTTATTAATATTTGTGCAATAATTCCAAAATTAATGTCTAATATTTATAAAATATTAATGATTACTCTGATGACAATAATACTAACATTGTATTACATTTCTCATCATCATGCTGCCTTGAATGTGCTTAAATGTGAGTTATCTGCTATAAAAAGTCCAACTGTTACATTGAAATAAATGTATGGTTTGTGTCAAGCAAAAATGAAGCATTGCAGTTATAAATATACATTTTGCACTATTGTTTTTATACGTATACACAATACAAAGTCCCTATTGTATAGTCTTTGACTATACTGTGTTAGATTTTACATTTAACGTCCATTTGCGCTGAACACGCAGTGAATGCAACGCATTGAGATTCGGGCCATTAAACAGCTGATCCACTCCGAGTTTTCCAGCACTCTCCGAAGTCACTCGATTGATCTCAGCTGGCGGATTAACTTTCTCTCGCATTAACATGCGCTCATCGGCGACATTATTTGTAAACGTTGCTTGCAAACCTGTGTACTTTTCATCGCTTCTTCCCCAAACTTCAGCCGTTTGCAGTTCTCGCAGTCACACATCTCCCTGTCATCTCAACTAGGTGCGGCTGAAAAGCGTGAGCACATTGCGTCGCGTGCTCGTCCCTCCATTGGAAATAACCAATTTACACGAGCTTGCCTTAGTTAATAACCTTATTCATAGTTAATCTAGTGTGCGTGGTTATTAGTCTCGGTGTAAAAACTAGCACACAGTTGGCATACCTTTGTTTGGTTGCTGCAATTTTGTTCTGTGCAGAAACGCGGTGTTGAGAAGCCTTTACAATTAATTAATCGTGACAAATTAAAGCGCGGTTAATAGTGAAACCGGTTAATCGTTGCATCCCTACTCTGCGGTTGCTAAGGCATTGCTAGGGTGTTCTGAATGATTGCTAAAGCGTTGCTAGGGTGTTCTAGATGGTTACTAAGATGTTGCTAGGCGGTTGCTAAGATGTTCTGAGTGGTTGCTAGGCAGTTGCTAAGGCATTGCTAGGATGTTCTGAGTGGTTGCTAAGGGGTTGCTAAGCAATTACTAAGGTGGCAAGGTCATTGCTAAAGTGTTGCTAGGTGGTTGCTAGGGTGTTCTGAGTTGTTGGTAGGCGGTTGCTAAGGTGTTGTTGGGCAGTTGCTAAGGTGTTCTGAGTAGTTGCTAGGCGGTTGCTAATATAAATTAGTATGAATTAGCATGTTGCTAACATGTTTCTAGTATAAACTAGCATGTAGTTAGCATAAATTTAGTATGAATTAGCATGTTGCTAGTATGATTATTGTATGATTAGTATTTTGTTAGTTTGTCCAATGTAAAGTCAATGGCAGTTTTTTTTACAATGAAAGTCCATGGAAAGTTGCTAGGGAGCCGTAAGTGGTTGCTAGGGTTTGGCTAGTAAGTTGAAAGGTCATCAGTGATTCATCAGCCCAAACATAAGTCTGTTTGACAGTCTGGCGTAAAGTTATGAGGTCACAAAGTTTGGTCCAATGTTAAGTCAATGGGACTTTTCTGAATTTTCCGGGTCAGTTTTGGAAAAACCGTAAGTCGGATCAGTTGGAAAAGATATAGCAACCCGAGTCAGACCAGTTTGAAGGTTTGGATTAGTTTGGTGGTTGTAGTATCAATGGTCAAGGGGGAGATGCATATAGAAATTAGTCTCAGAAGAAGAAGAAGAAGAGTATTAAGTTTATGTAGTATAGGGCTTGCACAACTACTGGTTTCTTCTAATCGATTTCTTCTCAAAACAATACTCGAGTAACTCGACTACCCGTGTTTCGAGCTACCAGTTAAAAAGACGCAAAGAAATCCTTCTCAATACACGTTTTATTCATTCATAGCCGAATGCAACAATTTCATAGGCCTAACATAATTTGTCAAAACATTGATATTACAGAATTTTTTATAAAGTTACAGAGTAATATAAAAATAAAAAGCTGCATGCAACATTGAAATCTTAACATCTGCGTCATAGGCTTCCTGTATATGCGAAGCGATGTTCACCCTGTAATACTTTAATAATTTATTAAAGTAACTTTATTATTTATTATTTAAGTTTTCAGCAATAATAAGAACTAATAAGTGAAACTTACTTAAACCAGTTCGGAAAGAAGAAAAGTTCTCGTCAACAATACAGCTCAACCGCAAAAAATAAATAGCCTAAATAAATAAATAAATAAATAAATAAATAAATAAATAACTCATAAATAAATAGTTAAAATTGAAAATGCGTAAAATAATAATAATAATAATACTAAAGAAAAAAGCTTTATGTGTCTTGTGATAACAAGAATGAAAATTATTTTGCTTCGGAAAAGAAATAGTTCAACAAGTAACAATGTACAGCCAAAGTGAATAATAATAAAAAATAATAAATAAACTATTTATGAATAAATTATTTAAATGAATAAATAATTTTTCAAATAATACATAGAATATACGTAGACACAGTAAACAAAGAAATTATTACATGATGTTTTAACATGCAGACATTATGCAGTGAATGTCATAGAAAAAAAAACGCAATGCAATTCTGAATAAAATGCGTGTCTTGCAATGTAATCATTTACCCTGTTTTCGACAGAAATAAGGAATAGAATCTTTCATCGGACTTTATAAAGAACACAAGTCATTCGCATTATCATCCTCTAGCCACAGACGGTCTTTGGTTGAGCTTGTGGAAGCGCATCTACGTGAGAGGGATGCAGGCTTGCTCTTTGCCTTGTTACGGTGTTGCCGGCCAAAGAAAAATTATTTCACTTCGTGTGCTAGTGGCAGCGACAGCAAGAAAGGATTTCGCTTGCTTGGATAGTAGAGGAAACCGATGTTCATAACATGACCATTCAAGAGGATTCCCCATGGTGTTATTGTCAGGCATCTAAAATAATATTAATTTATCCTCAATCGTAGTTGGCTGCTTTTAACCTTGGATCGTGTTGTTTGTTGGAGACGTTTGTCTTCTTTATGTCATTTATGGTAAATGCGCGCTCGAGTAGTCGATTGTGTCTGACAGCGCCGACTAGTGGTTGAAGTAGTCGATCACTCGACTAGTCGACTAGTCTATGCAAGCCCTAATGTAGTATAACAGTATGTTGGCTTTTCTCAAGCCACCATAATAAGTCCAAAGACAATTAGTAACAGAATCAAATGTTCCCTATCAAGCATTTCCATTAAAAACTAAGCTATTTTTTTATTGACTTCTTATTGTTCACTGATGATTTTTCAGAAATATCAATAGCACAGGGTATATACATGAATCAGAGAGTGCAATCCAATACCTTTTAAAGGGGTGGTCAAAAGTGTATTTTTAAGGCTTGGTTGTGTTTATCAGATGCAAAGCAATGTGTGCTCATGCTTCACTTGTAGAAAATCACGCTATTTTTTCATATATCTTACTTTGATTATATACATCTACTCAGCTAACATGTTATATTTCCTGGTTCCTCTGAAAGATCTGCCCTCAAGAGGCTCTGATTGGTCAGCTAACATAATGTGCTGTGATTCGCGGATTGGTTCCACATCACCACGTCACGCCCCTACAAGCACAGGCTTTTGCGCTGTGTAAACAGTCAGTCAGGGGTGCGTTTCCCCAAACAACGACATAACTTGCGGCTGAACTATCATAGTACGATGCATCGTTTGGGAAAAGAACGATGTAGTGACGAGTGTTTCCCAAAACCCGTAGTTTCTGTCGCAGATCCATCGCTTGAACCACGTTAGTTATGACGTAAAACGCCCATAATGATGCTCTAAACGTGGTGGAGTAACTACTTCTTTAGAGAAGAACCCCATAATTCTCGGAACTTGTGACTTTAGTTGGCCAATGATGGTTTGCGGAAACGCACCCCAGAGCAGCTGTTAGCAGTGTTACCTGCCTGAATCAGACAGAAAATGAAGAGGACACAGCTGAACCTCACGCCTGCCCTCTAAAATAAAATCTGACAACTTTCTTTCACATATATTCAGGTTATAAACATGTGTAAGTAATGTTCACATATATTTTGCGAGTTCGTTATTTGAGATGTAGAAGGCACGGAAAGCAGCTGCATAGAGAGACACTGCAGCACTGCTGAAGATTGTGGATGTTTACAGCGGTTTGACTGATAAATATGAATTTGTAGCTAAATTGTTAGCGGTGCCAAAGAGCACTTCCCTTTGTTTATATCCTTGTTTGCCTCCTCGCTACAACATACCGTTTTTTAACAAATAAAATCACTTACAGGTTGTGGCTCACAATCCACAGCTTCGTCGGTAGGAGGAGTTTTTAGCTGAATCCAGGACTAAACTAAGAGATTCTGGAAGTTCTCCTTGGTCAAATGCTAGAGCTATATATCTTTGTTATAATTCTCTGGAAGCTCAAATTCAAAAACAGAAGAAGCTCTGTGGAAATAGCAGCATTTGGACGGCATTTTAGCTTTCACTGCTATAACATTACAGCACCTCTGGCCACGCCCCTTGGCTGCGTGAGGAATATGCGTGTAACCTTAAGCCCTTGTGATCTTACTAGCCAAGATGTATTTTTTTGTAGTCCCCAAACTTCGTTCGCTGTAGGCTAAGCTAACTCTGTAAAAGCCAATGTCTCCCTTTGCATTGAACTTTGCACGTCTTACATTCAGAGATGTTGTTTGTGTTCACACAGCTACATTACACAGCAACTGAAGTTTCAAATATGATATCGTAGTGGACCACCCTTTTTAAGACCTTTTTAAAGACTTTTCCATACATTTTAAGACCTCGTCGCCACTTTAGGTTTCAACAAGTAGTGTAAGAGCCAGTTATGCATAATTCATTTGTAATAATAATTTAGTTAAAAAGGTTAAAACATGAAATAAATTGAAGTTTAAAAATACAGTTGCAATCAGAATTATTCAACCCCCTTTGAATTTTTTTTCTTTTTTAAATATTTCCCAAATGATGTTTAACAGAACAAGGAAATTTTCACAGTATGTCTGATATTATTTTTTCTTCTGGAGAAAGTCTTATTTATTTTATTTAGGCTAGAATAAAAGCAGTTTTTAATATTTTAAATCCAATTTTAAGGTCAAAATTATTAGCCCCTTTAAGCTATATTTGTTTTTCAATAGTCTACAGAACAAACCATCATTATACAATAACTTGCCTAATTACCCTAACCTGCCTAGTTAACCTAATGAACCTAGTTAAGCCTTTAAATGTCACTTTAAGCTGTATAAAAGTGTCTTGAAAATATCTAGTTAAATATTATTTACTGTCATCATGGCAAAGATAAAATAAATCAGTTATTAGAAATGAGTTATTAAAACTATTATGTTTAGAAATGTGCTGAAAATTTTTTTCTCTCCGTTAAACAGAAATTGGGGAAAAAAATAAACAGGGGGGCTAATAAATCAGGGGGTTGAATAATTCTGATTGCAACTGTAATAAGAATTCATAGTGATTGTATTATCTAAAATGCATAATTTAATAAATAATACAATTTAAAAACTTTTACTTTGTTATTTTTGGCTTCCGATAGTAATACGTCATGAGGTCGTTACTTTGTACGTTTAAGTCAGATTGCAGTTGTGGATGTTGGAAGCCACACAGTTTTTTTGACCGAGCTATATCGGGTCTATTGTACCTTTGTATTTTTGTTTGCATATCTCCAGTAAACCCTTTTTAAAAGAAAACTCGGTCTTACTCGCGTTTTTTCAAATACTGGTTATTGGACTAGCTGCAAAATGTGGTACATAAGGATGTGCACGAAAGGTGTGCCACTACAAGTAGCATTGCCGACATTTTAACTTACAATATTTTTACTAAATATTAATTGTAAGAAACTAATCCTGAACTAAAACATTATTCATTTACTAAATAAAAACACCAATCCAGCAGGTGGCGCCTAGAGAACAGCAGAAATAACGGTGTTGCCTTGGTTACTGCAGTAAACAAAGCAGCATGATGTCAAATATAGCAGGATTTTATTGGTATACAGTTGAAGTCAGAATTATTAGCCCACCTTTGAATTTTGTTTCTTTTTTAAATATTTCCCAAATTATGTTTAACAGAGCAAGGAAATTTTCACAGTATGTCTGATAATATTTTTTCTTCTGGAGAAAGTCTTTTTTGTTTTATTTCGGCTAGAATAAAAGCAGTTTTTAATTTTTTTAAAAACCATTTTAAGGACAAAATTATTAGCCCCTTTAAGCTACATTTTTTCTTATAGTCTACAGAACAAACCATCGTTTGCCTAATATGTTGTGCATAACTTGCCTAATTACCCTAACCTGCCTAGTTAACCTAATTAACCTAGTTCAGCCTTTAAATGTCACTTTAAGCTGTATAGAAGTGTCTTGAAAAATATCTAGTCAAATATTATTTACTGTCATCATGACAAAGATAAAATAAATCAGTTATTAGAAATGAGTTATTAAAACTATTATGTTTAGAAATGTGTTGAAAAAATCTTCTCTCCGTTAAACAGAAATTGGGGGAAAAAAATAAACAGGGGTGCTAATAATTCAGAGAGGCTAATAATTTTGACTTCAACTGTTATTGCAATATTCGCAGATTAAACTCAGGCAACCTTTAGAATACAACTATAAATTGTACAAACGGTACAAAACTGAATACCTTGTAAAATTGCATTTATGACTTTTTAATACTTTTTAAGGGCCTTAAACTTCTCGAAATTGATTTATCAGCTTTTAATACAGACCCCGTGGACACTCCGTAGCATTTGTATTAAACCTATATTTTCCTATAAAAACCTATATAAACTATATTTTTATTTATGCTAATTGAGACCTTGTGAATTGGAATCGTGACATCTTGTTCTGGAGTTATCTGTGCACACACAAGCAGGCACGCACGCACATACACTTACTCACCGTGGCCTCACTGCCCTGTCCGCCGAAACCGTTGCTGGAGGACAGCAGGTGGTAACAGTTAGCGCTGACGTCACAGTGGGTCTGAATGTACTGCTTTGCGGGAAAAGTGTTTGTGACCTGCCATGTGCGACTGTCCCACACCCTGAGGCCGACAAAACACATCAAAACACACACACTGTCAAATCAAACGCATGGTTTCAAAGTAGCCTTAAAGAAAATCAAGATTAATTATATCTCCATGACTTAGAGATGGATTTACCAAATTAGGGCTGGTCCATAATATTCTTTGCTATATGCTATATTGCATATATCACTTAATGGGAGTATACTGAAGATAAAGATAAAGTAGACATCCATTACACAGCTGTCCGGAATACTTGATTCTGATTGGTCAATCATGACATTCCAAAATATGTTATTCTGAGATAACAACCAATGCTGTAATCAGGGATGGGCAGTATTTATGATTCATGTATTTAAAATACTTATTTTAAATACAAAATAGCATTTTGTAATTTGTATTTTATGGGGTTTATGATATTGGGTTAGTATTTTGTATCAAAATACTTTAGTGTCTTGTATTTTTGTATTTTAAAATACTGTAAAATACTTTATAAAAAGTCTACATGATGACATCATAAAAATGGGGCTTCCGATTGGTGCTTTCTCAGTTATTTGCCTAGGCTTGAGATCTGAACAGAAAATTGATTAAGAAGGTGGTCAATGCTTGGAGTATGAATGGAATTATGCAACACACATAAAGGGTTCAATTTTAACGATCTAGGCGCAAAGTCTAAAGAGCATGGCACAAAAGCATTAATGGTGTGTCTGAAACCACTTTTTCTATCTTAAGGACGGAAAAATATGGTTTGCGCCCCGGCGCCTGGTCTAACAGGGTTGTGCTTATTATCTTAATGAGTTATGGGTGTGTTTTGAGCATAACATGCATTAAACCAAACGGTGTTGTACGCTCTCCATTGAAGACAGCCTATATATTTAATTTTGTTTGTTATGTGCAAAGATTTGTTTCAAAACTATTTCTAAATTCAGTTCTAATTTCCAGCAAAGGAATAAATGAACAATAATAATGAAGTGTGGTCAAAAAACATTATATCCAAACACACGTCCTGTTCTTATGCCCCATATATTCAATTCAATTCAATTCACCTTTATTTCTATAGCGCTTTTACAATGTAGATTGTGTCAAAGCAGCTTCACATAGAAGATTATAATAAATTGAAACAGTGCCAGTTCAGTTTTTAGTGTTTCAGTTCAGTTTAGCTCAGTTCAGTGTGGGCACGACCATTTCTCTTATGGCCAAACGTCTTGTGCAGAGCTGCAGTCTAGGCGTCGGAGGTGATGCAGTATATATATGCAGACGTATATATATGTAATTATACATTATACTAATGCAGATTGTCATCAATAAACTGAAAAAAGCCCCCTGAGGTGAAGAAGGCATGGAGGCAGTGGTTTTTATATTAATGTAGAAAATAATCATTTTTGTAACATTTTAATTCTTTAACTCTTTTTCATTTGTAAAGATATGTGTATTGCTGTACATCCTGTGTGTATTAAGCAATGTGTACGCATTTAAGGTGCACAACTTACGCACTCTGCGCTGGACTTTAGACCTGCTTTCACCTGGTCAATTGCGCAGTCTATTTTAGTTCCTCAAAATAGCAACGCTCTAACATTGCGTCTTAACACACCTCCTTAATAGACCGGAACACCTATGAGTCCACACAGTGTTGCAAATGGATTTACTATTTGAACAATGTGGCGCAAAACGGGAAAATTAAGGTTGCGCTGGACTCAAAATAGCAACACGTCACGGCAAACATGTCTTGCGTCTTATTGCGCCGGGTGTGTATGATAGGGCCCAAAGAAAATAACTGACAAATGGCAGGGGTAGATTTGGGAACAAGTCCACAATCATTAAAAACAGTATACTGCAGAGGAACTTTAGAAATATAAAACACCTAAAGACTATAAACAGACTCTTAGGTAAAGAAGTACTAAAAAAAAATCTTGGAATAATGAGTATACTGTACAAATAATTGTAGTTTTAGGTGGATTGCTGATGTAGATGCCAAGAAAATAAGTCAAATAACATACAATAAGTCCTACAATGGCGATTCCTACAATACTTCATACATTTCATAGTTTCAAATGCCAGTAGATGATCTGCAGATACATTAATAAAGAGATTTCAAAATGGCACAATACAGTATATGAGACATAAATATTTCATAATACTCCAGTCTATACAGCAGCAGCAGGATGTATATGAGCAGTTTATTTGCAAAAGGAGATAAAAAACAAAATTTTTTTTTTAGAGATATCATGTTTTATGTCGTGCATTGAAGAGTACAATTGCAGAAAAACATTATTTATGGAAATGACTAAAACTGGAGATTTGAGTAGTTTTCAGACATCATGTTTTTACATTAAGTATGAAAGATTTCAATTGCAACAAAAACTACATTTATTGAACAAAAATAAATAATATAACCTCTTTATATATCACCCTTTAAAATACAGGCAGTGCAGAATTATTATGCAAATGATTATTTTGACCACATCATCCTCTTTATGCATGTTGTCTTACTCCAAGCTGTTTAGGCTCGAAAGCCTACTACCAATTAAGCATATTAGGTGATGTGCATCTCTGTAATGAGAAGGGGTGTGGTCTAATGACATCAACACCCTATATCAGGTGTGCATAATTATTAGGCAACTTCCTTTCCTTTGGCAAAATGTGTCAAAAGAAGGACTTGACAGGCTTGAAAAGTCAAAAATAGTGCGATATCTTGCAGAGGGATGCAGCACTCTTAAAATTGCCAAGCTTCTGAAGCGTGATCATCGAACAATCAAGCGTTTCATTCAAAATAGTCAACAGGGTCGCAAGAAGCGTGTGGAAAAACCAAGGCACAAAATAACTGCCCATGAACTGAGAAAAGTCAAGCGTGCAGCTGCCAAGATGCCACTTGCCACCAGTTTTGCCATATTTCAGAGCTGCAACATCACTGGAGTGCCCAAAAGCACAAGGTGTGCAATACTCAGAGACATGGCCAAGGTAAGAAAGGCTGAAAAACGACCACCACTGAACAAGACACGCAAGCTGAAACGTCAAGACTGGGCCAAGAAATATCTCAAGACTGATTTTTCTAAGGTTTTATGGACTGATGAAATGAGAGTGAGTCTTGATGGGCCCGTGGCTGGATCGGTAAAGGGCAGAGAGCTCCAGTCCGGCTCAGACGCCAGCAAGGTGGAGGTGGAGTACTGGTTTGGGCTGGTATCATCAAAAATGAGCTTGTGGGGCCTTTTCGGGTTGAGGATGGAGTCAAGCTCAACTCCAAGTCCCACTGCCAAACATGATTTTCATGCAGGACAATGCTCCATCACACGCGTCCAAGTACTCCACAGCGTGGCTGCCAAGAAAGGGTCTAAAAGAAGAAAAACTAATGACATGGCCTCCTTGTTCACCTGATCTGAACCCCATAGAGAACCTGTGGTCCATCATCAAATGTGAGATTTACAAGGAGGGAAAACAGTACACCTCTCTGAACAGTGTCTGGGGAGGCTGTGGTTGCTGCTGCACGCAATGTTGATGGTGAACAGATCAAAACACTGACAGAATCCATGGATGGCAGGCTTTTGAGTGTCCTTGCAAAGAAAGGTGGCTATATTGGTCACTGATTTGTTTTTGTTTGGTTTTTGAATGTCAGAAATGTATATTTGTGAATGTTGAGATGTTATATTGGTTTCACTGGTGAAAATAAATCATTGAAATGGGTATATATTTGTTTTTTGTTAAGTTGCCTAATAATTATGCACAGTAATAGTCACCTGCACACACAGATATCCTCCTAAAATAGCTCAAACTAAAAACAAATTAAAATCTACTTCCAAAAATATTCAGCTTTGATATTAATGAGTTTTTTGGGTTCATTGAGAACATGGTTGTTGTTCAATAATAAAATTAATCCTCAAAAATACAACTTGCCTAATAATTCTGCACTCCCTGTATAAGACTGTTAAGAGATGGTTGCAATTTCATTAGCCACGCAATGGATGGAAGCACAATAAAGATATCTAGTACTATATATTATTACATGGTTTTTACAGTGATTAAAGAGATCATCTTCAAGACAGGACTTTCTGTATCAAATTTGTACAAAATGTATGCTAAAATGAATGAGAAAATCAGTTTAATGGTGAAGGAGTTGATCAAATATGCCTATTGATAGAAGGTTTGCGAAGAAATGTCATGCTCCCGTGTAAAAGTATTTTGTATTTTCAAAATACAAAATATAGTGTTTTATTTTGATACATTTCTGGCTGTTGTATTTTGTAGTTTATTTTGATACATGTAAAACTGATGTATTTTGTATTTTATATTAAAATACATTTTAATGTACTTTTGCCCATCCCTGGCTGTAATTAATAACACAGACTCATTCGGGTACTATGAATCATCTTGATCGTCAGTGGATACACATGCTGCATCTGAAATCGCCTATTACTCGAGTAGGAACTACATTTGAATTAACTACACAACCGCTAGAAAAGTATGTTCGATATAATATGAATGTGCGTAGTATGAATGGAATTTGTACGAACTACATCTGTCATTTGTCATTATCATGGGATAGGGGTAGTGTCCAATGGATGCGCAATTCAGAATCTCGCTGGAATTAGTAGATCATGCAGGTACTTCTCACATACTGTTTTTCTGAATGCTATGAATTCAGACATACTACTCTGCTCGCATACTGTTTTTAACGTACTATATAGTAGGGAAGTAGGGAAGTTTACATTTTGTGGCAAGTAGCCAGGTAATAAGCAGTTTAAAGTACATCTTTATTTTCTTAGAATTATTGGCAACACGACGAGATGAAATAAAAAAAAAACAAGCAGTGGAAATTTGCTTTAAATTATATAATTATAATTAATATAATTATTTTAAAGGTTTTATTCAAATCAATTTAGACATATAGGAACTTGTCATAGTATTAACATATCTTTGGTGTGATTATTTCTATTGTCATCATGTGTGAATCATGTTTAGATAAAATCATCTGCTAAATGATTAAATGTAAAGGTAAACATTAACTAAAAATGCAGATTTTAGAATTTATCAAACTGTGTAAACATCAGTTAAAGGTGTTGTATGTATGTTTTTGACTCTTCTAAAGCAAAACACCATAATATGTTTGCAGATATTTAAGAAACATGTTAAGTGAACATTCTTGTTTATCTGAAAAACAATGCTAAAGTCAGATTTTCTGCTTTGAAAATGTGTTTTCCGTGCCGGAACGTCTGTCTTTGTTTTGGTTGTTTTAACCTGCCCAATGCCAGTTTAGCCAATTAAATTTCAGTACCCCAGGTTGCCTTCATGGAAAATCCCGTATTTCATTCATTCATTCATTCAGAAAGGCTCTCAGAGCATGCGTTCATGACTGAAATGCGACGCAGATTCAGAGTTTCACATGAGGTGGTTATTAATTAGCAAATAATATAAATATTACGAAAGTAAACATTAGGTGAGCAGGTTACATTGTAACTGTGTGTCCTAACAACACGCTATGTGAAGAGATTTGCATTGATAAGCAATTTGGCTGTTTGCACCAGACAAAAGATGACAGAAATTTAAATACAGCCATTCAGAAGCACAGAATAGTGCACTCACTCACGAAATGGTAAGGTTTATAATCTAACTAATACATTTGAGTCACAGTTCTGAAGTTCAATTTTAAATGGTTTATTTTATTTTCAAGATCTGAGGTGAACTATCTGCTGCTGCTTTCAGTAGTATGGCAATAAATGTCATGTAAAATGGCATTCAAACTCACATTGTTAGCATTTAACACTGAATAAAGCACATGAGGTGTATCTGAGGTGATCATTGTCAGTTTTCTGTTGTACAGCTGCAAGAAATAGAAGCCATTTCTAATATATTAATTCGAGGAGTTGATTAGAACAAAAACTCCTTTTAATATAGAAAATATTCCTTCTATTGCGTGCCGTTGCTTTTATATAGAACACGATTTAAATCAGCCTTGTTGGTCCTCGATCTGGCAACCTGTGCTTGCGTTTGTTTTGATCCAGAAATGCAATACCTAGTTCAACCACTGGGTGTTAAACTTACATACTGCACCTTTAAAGAGCCTCTATTATGCATTAAAAAAGGTTCATATGCATGCAAGGTCAGAAAACACTTTCATTGTCTTATAAGATGCATTTATTTTTAACGAATTATCTCAACGACTCCCATATGATTTTTTCAGTGATTCATTTGTTCCCAAACCCCTCCTTAGCGTGAAGCTAATCTGAGCTGATTGGTCTGATGACCCAGTCTGTTGTGATTGGTTGACTGCGTTTAGCATGAGACGGAGTGAAATGCCCACCACGGCTTATCAACAATTTTGAAGTAGTCAGAGTCAGTGTTGGGTAAGTTACTTTAAAAAAGTAATTAATTACTAATTACTAGATACTTAATCAATGTAGTATTTAAAATACTTATCTAATTACTGTGTCTGAAAAGTAACTTAATTACTCAATAAGTAATTTAACTAAATACTTAAAATTCCTATAAACCTTGAGTGGACAAACAATAGATATTAAATTCTGTAAATAATAAATAATTAAATAAAACATACAAGTCAAACATTAAATAATTTAGCCTTTTAGCTTTCTGAATAATCTTTATTACATTTTATAAAAAAACATTCTATAATAATTACATGCATAATATTTTTTAGTAAGAAATGTAACCTTCTTTAGGAACACAATTTCTGAATAACAAAAAAATATTATTATGCATATCTGAATAACAAAAAAGCTTAACTTACAAAAAGTTAAACAAAGTTAAACTGTATACACTCATATTTTCCAAAAACCTTTTTGTACTACTTAGCTGCCTTGTTTTTGAAAAAGTGGTTGTATCTCATTAACGCAAGTCTCTCAAAGCATAACTATGGAAGGTAAATCGATGAGGCAGTGCTGCTTTTTTGCCAGACACAGGTATTGTGTTCAATATGCACCTAAAGACGGAGATTATACAGTACGCAGCGGTAGCATCTCTTCCACAACGTAGCCTGCAATAATTCTTTAAGTTTCCCTTCAGACACTTTCTGCGCTGGCGAAGTAAAATAAAGTTTTGCCTGCTTAGCAGGAGTTGCCGCGTTGTTATCCGTAGATGATGAACAAGGATCACTCAGAAGTGTTCTTCTATGCTGCCGTGTCAGGTGCTTAGATAGAACTCGTGCTGTTGACAGCGGCCGATAGTTTTTTTTTTCTCCCTAGAACCCAGGACATAGCTTACATATTACTGTAATGTTCTTGTCTGCTTGTTTCAGAAAAGTGAAGTAATGGGAATATTCCCATTTCGTAAAACAGCCACTCGCTTCAGCCGAATCCGACATCTTCCGCTTAGAATATGACTATGCAGTAAACAGGCGCGCGCAAAATCACGTGGACCTGCACTTTGATGATTTTAAAGCGGGAGAGTTTACTTTTACCTTTAGCACATAAATTAATACAATTATATAATGATATTCAGCGAGTTTAATTATTTTACAATGTAACGCAAATACATTATAAGTAACTGTAATTAAAATACCTAAAAATGAACAGTAATCAGTTACTCTACTTTTTCAGTGGAAAAGTAATTTAATTACAGTAACGCGTTACTTAGTAACGCGTTACACCCAACACTGGTCAGAGTGTATGTGTGAGCATACCCGGGAGACCTATCTCAGGTCTATTTCAGACCTATCTCCCGCCACCCTCCCGTTTTGTTATTTCTCCCAGAAAACTCCCGTAATTTCACACGCATTTAAATCAGTAAACAAAGCGGCACACGTCGCGTTTTCAATGTGCCTTTAGACGCGATATTAGAATATAAAGAGTTAACCAGATACAGTACAAGCTGTTACAAGCAGTGGTGTAAAGTAACTAATTACAAATACTCAAATTACTGTAATTGAGTAGTTTTTCTCAGGAATTGTAATTTACTGAGTAGTTTTAAAAATGTGTACTTTTACTTTTCCTTGAGTACATTTTTAGTGCAGTATCTGTACTTTTACTCCACTACTTTCTTTCAACCTGCAGTCACTACTTTATTTTTCTTGTCCATGGGGATTAGAAAAATCAGTCCTGAGATTCCTGTCCAATCAAATCACACATACCACAGAAGGTAAATCACATCATAATGAACTACCTCAAGATGTGTGCACTTTATAATTGCAGCAAACTGTTTGGAAGCATTAAAAGTGTCCATGAAGATGTTCAAAATCTTTACGCGCATTGACCCAGAGACTGTTTAGATGCATGTCACTGATGAGAAGATGACGGATGTTTACTGTATGATGACCGAAATGGCCTCAAACACCCAGCAGGCAGAGGACATCAACATGATGTCAGATTGATGTTGGATGCTGCATTTTGTTTGGAAATGAAAATTGGGTTGACATCAGAACTCAACATCAGGCCAACATCAATATCCAATGTCCAACCTAAAACCAACCAATTATCAACGTCTAATGATGTTACAGCTTGACATTGTGTGGACGTTACCACTATGACATCTATAAAACGTTGGATTTTGGTTGCCGTACCTGATGAATAAATGTCAGTATTTGACGTCATGTATGACGCTGGTTTAAGATGTTGGCTCGACGCTGGATTTTGGTCACTTTCTAACAACCTAAAATCAAACAAATATCAACGTCATTTGACGTCATTATTGGACATCAAAATAACGTTGTCCTTAGCTGCTGGCTTGACAATTAATTTTGGTCGCCTGACATTACAACCTAAATCTAACCTAATATTAATGTCTCATGATGTGGTGCGCCTTCTGGGCAATAACTAAATGCACTACAGAATGTTGCGTTTACACACACATGCACAAATTACATGTAAATGCATCAGTTTTTAACAGCGTAATACTCACTACTCTTGACTACTTTTAAAAGAGCTACTTTTTACTCATACTTTGAGTAATATTTACAGCAGATACTTTTACCCTACTTGCACTACATTTTTAGGCAAGTAATGGTACTTTTACTTGAGTATGATTTTTCAGTACTCTTTCCACCACTGATTACAAGTAACAAAACACAATTAAATACATAATTTGCAAGCTAGAGAAAACAAGGAGGCAACCATTTTAATCGCACTTACTTACACTTGTGAAATGGAGGAAGAAACTGATCCATGAACTGTGTACTGTAAAGTTTCTTTCAAGCTCTGACAAAGTCCCATACATCAATAGTCTTTTCTGATCTTTCCTTTAACAAACAGCCGACGATTGCCTCGTTTTAAGCATGTAAATTGCTGAAGCACTCGACAGAAAAATGACAGGAACACAGCACAAGGCTGGGGCTATAATGCTGAGGTGTTTTTGCAAAAATAAACCTCAACCACTGACTCTTCACAGCCTCATCTTTGGATAGGGAAAATAACACTAACTTTCCCTCACACTTCAGAACACAGCGTCTTCTCGACATGATTCAACCCTGATCTGCTACAGTGTTTGTCTTCTTTTACTCTCTACAGTGTTTGTGGGTGGGGCCGGGGGTTTTAATTTTACATAGTCTGCACGCGCAACAAATGGGCGGGGCTTGAGTTCCGTATCGACGTCACACCGACACAGCTAAAGACTTGTTACAGGGTATACGCAGGAATCCCAAAGGAAATTCCAATACATTTTTAAGACTTTTTAAAGACCTTCTCAGAATATTTTAAGACCTCATCGCCACTTCAAGTTCTAGTCAGTATCAGACCTTTAACTTAATAAACAGTTGGTAATAAACAGTTGTAGTTAAATAAATGAATGGAGCACAACTGTGTAATAGAACTTAGATAAGCTCGGAAGAAAAAAAGCTTGAAAGAATAAATTACATGTTTTTTTTCAGCGACAGGTTTCAGCCACTGTTTAAACTCATCTTTCTCCAACCAGAAGTATGCAACTTACATTATCCATTTTTGCCGTCTGTTTTGCTCTATGGCAGGGCTATTCAATTAGTTTGTCATGGGGGCCAGTTCATAAAAAACATCCCAAATGAGGGGCCGGAGAGATATGACTTGCAATATGAGTGATGACACAACAGCATATAAGAGCCCATATGTTGTATTTTTGCTCCTTTAGACACCCACGTTGGATTTTTCTACATTAAAATGTTAATATACTGTATTTTGAAACTACATTATATCCCTGCATTGTACAATGTGGCTTTTTTTTACAAAATTCAACTGTTGTATTTCAAAGCAGTGGATTGCTTAAGTAGGCTTCTTCTACATTCAGACACATTCATATGTTATGTTTTGAACTGCATAACAATTAGGGATGCAACGATTATAGATTTTGGTTGTACGATTAAATAGTCTGATAAATAACCATGGTTTCACAGTTATCACATCTAATGTAAATTTAAGCTTTATATTAGGTAAGTATTTAAATGAACGGTTGTTATCATCTGCGTTCATAAATACATAATCATTTTAATAATTTGCAATAATTCGTTTAACATATCTTTTGTTTACATTGCACCGAAAGCCACGCACAACTCTCACCGATACGGTTTTCTACTCTGTGCGTCTGGAAGGTGCAAGCACACCGCTCCGCTTGCAGGCGCATATTGGCATATATTCTAATATTGGAAATAACGAACTTGCGCGCAGAAAAGACGCGATATATGAACGGCCCGCTGCTATAGTTAATCCAGTGTGCGTGCGTATTAGCCTTGGTGTAGCTATAAGCTCGGAACTTTAAACTAGTGCACAGGTGGCATAACTTTGTTTAGCTGCAGCAGTTTCGTTCCATGCAACAGAAACGTGGCGTTGAGAAGCCTTTAAGCTTAAGTATGCAAATGTTTTCGGCTGCTAGCGCCACTCACTCGCTTAATGTCAGTTGACTCACGCTCTGCGCAGCCTTCAACTGCAGTTCGTGCTGTATTGAACAGTCGCACGTCACTTCATAACTATAGTGGCCGTTTTTCGACTGAACTAAATTTATTTCTGATGTCTTGGTCACACTGTTTGGAGGGCCGGAACAAAATGCCTCGCGGGTCGCCAGTTGAACAGCCCTGCTCTATGGTTTCGCTACATGTTGAGAGCGTCACATCACCTTGCCTTCACTTGGACAGAGGAGCTTGGCCGGACGCACCCAGCCCGAGCCAATCGAGGAAAATAAATATATTTTGGAGTCAAACACTTTGGACAATGCTTGAACAAAATTTAAGACCTCGTAAAAACGGGATTAAGATTTTTTAATACCTTTTAAGGGCCTTATTTTTCTCATAATTGATTAATCAACTTTGAATACTTTTTAAGACTCTGCAGATACCCTGTGTTATGGCGGCAATTTATTCGAACCACTCTGAGTCGAATCTTTAATAGATGAATCAATAGTTTTAAACACGGCACACTTTCACATTTAAGCTGGATATTTCACTTCACTTAGAGCTGTGTTACACACTGCATAGAAGGTCATTTTCAAAAACCCATAATTGGGGCTCTTTAATAAAAAACAACAACTGTACATTTTTAGTACGTTAGCT
>LR812523.1:12463199-12670699 GCA_903798195.1 Danio kyathit
CTATTTTATTGTCTGCTTAAACTAGAGCAACGTTGTAGCACTTTTTTGCCCAAGACAAGTTTCCTCTCAGGGACAAATAAAGTTGATCCTATCCTATGCTATAGACAGTCGAAAAAAAATACTGCTTAACGGGGCTAATAATATTGACCTTAAAATGTTTTCAAAAAAATTAAAAACTGGATTTATTCTAGCCGAAATAAAACAAATAAGACTTTCTCCAGAGGAAAGAATATTATAGGAAGTACTGTGAAAAACTCCTTCCTCTGTTAAACATCATTTGGGAAATATTTGACATTTTTGAAAAAAATAATATAGGAGGGATAATAATTTTCACTTCAACTGTACACAAAACATGCTTTTTAATTACTTCATCTCTATGTGTATGAAATGATTAAGCTGTGTATCTCTATTGTTCGTTTTTGTAAACAAAACAAGTCAAAGCAGGTTGCTTGCTAAATCAAATTAGAGGAATTAACTGTAGTTTTACTACCTTTGTAATCTCTCTGTTGTGGCCCTGGAATGATTTACAAAGTCTCCCAGCTCTCCAGTCATAGACGACAACAGCCTGATCAAAAGAAACAACAATCTCACAAATCAAATACAGGTCTTGCTTGATGTCAACAGGGTTCATTTTCTGAAAATATAAATATATTCATATAGTGTATATCAGCGCCGGCGCAGTGGTGCAGTGGGTCACAGCAAGAAGGTCGCTGGTTCGAGCCTCGGCTAGGTCAGTTGGCATTTCTGTGTGGAGTTTGCATGTTCTCCCTGTGTTTGCATGGGTTTCCTTCGGGTAGGTTAAAATTGTCCGTAGTGTATGTGTGTGAATGAGAGTGTATGAGTGTTTCCCAGTACTGGGTTACAGCTGGAAGGGCATCCGTTGTGTAAAACATATGCTGGATAAGTTGGCGGTTCATTCTGCTGTGGTGACCCCTGATTAATAAAGGGACTAAGCTGAAAATAAAATGATTGAATGAATGAATAACCTATCCGCTTTGGAACTGGTAAAAAAAAACATTTTCTTCTTCATAGAATTGTTTTAGATATTCTTTCTTTGATGTATAGAATAAGTATTTATTTGAAACAGGAATCTGTTGTCTTTATGATCATTTTTGATCAATTTAATGTACTCCGGCTGAGTAAAAGTATTTATTTTCTGAAAAAAAAAAGTATCTTTAAAAATAATTTAATTTTTGTTTTTTTAGTTTACATTAAATATGTTAGTTTATTGGGCAACGCAGTGGCGCAGTAGGTAGTGCTGTTGCCTCACAGCAAGAACGTCGCTGGGTCGCAGGTTCGAACCTCGGCTGGGCTGGGTCAGTTGGCGTTTCTGTGTGGAGTTTGCATGTTCTCCCTGCGTTCGCGTGGGTTTCCTCCGGGTGCTCCGATTTCCCCCACAGTCCAAAGACATGCTAGATTGTCCGTAGTGTATGAGTGTGAATGTGTGTGTGTGGAAATTCCCAGAGATGGGTTGCGGCTGGAAGGGCATCCGCTGCGTAAAATCGTGCTGGATAAGTTGGTGGTTCATCCCATTGTGGCGACCCCGCAAGGGACAAAGCCGACAAGAAAATGAATGAATGAATGAATGTTAGTTTATTTACATCTTAAAATTCTATATTCTGTTCTATTGTTTGGTTTCATTTTAGTTTTGGTTTTCCTAATGTTAGTACTTTAACTTACTTCAGTTAGTTGATAAGGCAAATGTTTAAGTTTAAGCTTTGATTTCTTGATTTTCATTTATTTCAATTAATTAAAACAAGTTTTAGTCAGCAATAACAACACTGACTTTAAAGTCTGCACGAAATCAAAATGTACAATGTTTGTTTTGCTAGTGCACATTGGTAGTCCAATTTAGTTAATCCCCTAAAATAAATAAAAAATATATATTTTAGTAAGGGCGACACGGTGGCTCAGTGGTTAGCACTGTTCTGTGTGGAGTTTGCATGTTCGCGTAAGTTTCCTTCGAGTGCTCCGGTTTCACCCACAATCCAAAGACATGCGCTATAAGTGAATTGAATAAACTAAATTGTGTGTGCATGTGAGAGTATATGGGTGTTTCTCAGTACTGGGTTGCAGCTGAAAGGGCATCTGCTGTGTAAAACATATGCTGGAAGTTGGCGGTTCATTCCGCTGTGGCGACCCCTGATGAATAAAGGGAATAAGCCGAAGAAAAATGAATGAATGAATTGAAACGTTTAGAGTGATTTTTTAAGAATATTCAGTTCTGGCAGTGGCTGCTCATTAATGGCTAATTTATTTTCAAATATTAACATTTTCACATGTTAATCTGGCCCACGGCATTGAAAATTCTGTAACTATTTCTAGGCCTTTTGTTCATTAACTCTGTACAGCAAGTTAGCAGTTGTTAATAGTTAATTCAACTAAAGCAGATGTAATGACAATTACAAAAGCATTTGTCAATCTTAGGTAATCTTATTTCTTATGTATTGCCTAATAATGTATTAAGAAAGTCATAAATTGTTCTATTTGATTAAGATGTTTTTTTACTTTTATTCCAATGCATCAACTAAGACTTATTAATGAGACTTTAGTGTAAAGCGTTACATCCTGCTGTACTTTATCATCCTTTTGAAATTTCATTTGTTTAAAATGTGTATTTACTCTGAACAAGTACAATAAAGCAATACACAAAATATTTTTTAGTTATTATAACTGTTAAAGTAATCTTTTTTGCAGCTTAGGCCAATAATAGCATATACCGTGATAAAAGCTTCAGTAATTCATCGCAACAAGAAAAATGTATCCCGGCAGAAGCCTATTATCAACATTCAACAAGGGGTTTGTGGTAGAGATGTCCAGATCCGATCACTTGATCGGAAATCAGGTCCGATCACAGTGTTTCAGACTCGATCGGAATCGGACGTTACCTCCCGATCAGGACTCGAATATATATGTATATATTCTCATTATTTTTTAACACATCTATAGTTATCAGGTGGCACAGATTTAGACCTCTTTCTTGACTTCACACAGAAACAGCATCACATGCGGCATGACATCACTTTTGTTGCAGAGATGCTATTGGTTAACTGACAGCAAAGTAGAACACAGAAGCAGCTTGAAGCAGAAAGCGTGAGTATGTCTGCGGTCTGGAGGTATTATAAAGTTGATGACGAAAACATTGCCACAGCAAACTGTGAGATATGTAAACTTGGAATTGCCTGCCGGGTATTTTAAGTTGAGGTGCTTTTTGTTTTTATATTAGATTTTTTATATATTTACTGTTGCACTAAAGTCCAAAAGAGAAGAATTGATGTTATTTATTACTTGATTGTTCAAGCTACCTCACAGAAGTGCTCTGTTTATCAACAGAGTTGTTGAATGTTAAAATAAACTGAATTAAATAAAAAATAATGAGCATGATCTGTTTCTTTGCTCTTCTTTCTTCTTTTTTTATGTATTATAGAAGTATCGGATCGGGTTTCGATACTCAAAATCAAATGACTCGCACTCGAGGGCGAGAAAATTCTGATAGGGACATCCCTAGTTTGTAGTTTAAAGTCAGCATCGAAAGCTGCGACCATTTATTTATTTATTTTTTTGTATTGTGATGCAGTTCCTAGAGAAACAGAGTATTAAAGGACAAAACATTTATTTATTTATTTAAAACTGGCCGTGGCTTGTTTTTTTCTACTGCGAGCTGATTGGATGTAAAGTAGGCATTTCATTCAGAAAGATCGGGAAAGGGGTTTGGGGAGAGTTATTACAAAACTAACAGACACCTCCTGCTCACCATTTCTGTTTGTTGTCTAAGCAGACAGTTGGAGGGGCGTGGTTAAGTATAGTAGCCACGCCCAATACCTCAGACAGATCTAATCTGAGAATTTAACTGAAAACAAACAGGAAGTGTTCAATTAAATTAAAGATTACAAGGGCAAACTATATATATATTTATTAACGACATGCACAGATGAATTGTTCACCACAAAAATAGCAATGTGAGCTAACAAAATCAATTTTGATTTCATTTGTACTTCAGGGTCGATTATTTGTAGATTTCTGATTTTCCAAACCTTTCTCCTCCTCAATGCATCTCCAGCTCACCTGGTCATGACCTCCTGACACGCAGAGGTCAGAGGTCAGGCTGACGACACAGTTGATGGCATCTGTGTGAGCAGGTTCGTACTGCACTACCTGGTGCACAGGTGCAGGCTCTGCCCCTTCTTTGGCCCTGCCAATAACAACAACACAACCTCCATAACCAAATAAATTCATCACAATGTGCCATCAAATCATCAGTGCTCATCATTACTCACTTATAAAGGTCTGAGCGCCGCCGGAACTTGCTCTGTAGCTTCCCCATGCTTAAATGGGCATCCGATAACCCAAATATCAGCAGGTTTCACTCATCTCTCCACAGCGCAAGCCATTTTTTGCTATCTGTGAGAAATACGCAAGCCAATAATGAAGACATCATCAAAGTCTCTGGAAGCCTCACAAGGGTACTATTAGCTGCCAAGAACAGATGCTGATGTTGTCTGTAGCATAAGCTGGTAATCAGTTATGTATTGGGTTTAGTTATGCATGTCCACAGCTTGTTTCTGAGAACTAGAGGAAGACAGGGAGGGCGACCTGAATCCTATTAAGTGCATTAGTGCCTCATCGCATTAGGTAACAAGTAGGATGCAATATGGCAATATTTGAGAAAACCCATATCGCTAGTAAACATATATATTCTGTAGTGAACCCTCAGATGAAATGCTTTTATGTATAGATTTAGTACACACACACACAGCAAGTGAGAGAGACAAACGCAGACAGACAGACGGAGACACACACACACACGTTGGTATTGGTGGTTACGAGAACTCTTGATAGGTGTAATGTATTTTATACAGTAAAAAACGTGTATTATATGGCCTTACCCGATCCCTAACCTCAACCCTAATAAGCCCCGGAACTGTGACAAGCACTGAAAATGAAAATACTTCATTAAGTATGATTTCTAAGCATGTTTAACTATGAGGACTCGTGGCATGTCCTTATAAACAACATTAATAGAGTACAACTAGGTCATACCCATGTCATTATCCAATTTTCGGTCCTTGTAAGCCACCAAAACCAGTACACACACACACATAGGTGCACTGAATGCAAAGGCAAATGTCCTTTTTAAAGCAGAAAAGCAAGCACTGTGTGACACACACATGCAGCATCGCTTTTAATCAATAAAACTACATGAGAAACACGCATTGAAATGCACTGAAGTTCGCGACACCAAAACAAAACTCACCAACCCAAGCCTTAAGACGCTTAGCCGGGTATCACAAACAGTGTGTCCGCGTTATTGTGAACGGCTCGCATGGGAGTGTGTGGTGTCGAAACTGCGAGAAAGTAGGAAAACGGAGGGTTTATGGCGCATAGTGATCCGATTCGGCTCTAAATCTTCCGCGGATCTTGGCATTCAGTTACTCTCTCCATGGCGTGAGCGAGCGACGCTTTCGCTGTTACTAGGCGCAGGGAGGTCACGTGAGCATATGGAGGGCGGGGCTTCACCAGTCACATGGATATCTTCAAGAGTTACACTTGCTCATTTAAATAGAGCGAAATACAGAGGAAACAAAACTAATTTGATATGAAAGTGAATAATTTTCAAGATATTAATTCATGCATGTATAAGAAAAACGTACATACATCTTACCATAAAAACTCAAAACAAATACTTTTCATCAATTAGCTGTTTCAAAAACAGAGATTTATCTTCTCAGCTTTACTGTTGTCCTTTAAAGAAATAAAAAGCCATTAAACTATTAAAATGTCTAATATTAGGCCTAATCTGATTTGCCTACCATTCACTATGAAGAATACTGTATATCTTATAAAGATGTTGAGCATTTATCATTTGTCATCATTGTTAACATTACTTACCATTATTATTTGAATGAATAGTTTTGTATTATTTCTTTGGGTGTTAATTTTATATAGCCTAGACTATTTTTTCTAATCAATGTTATTATTTTTACTTTTCTACACTAAGTATATTTGGGTCATTATGATTCTCCATAAGTAAAGAATAACTGTGCTGGTTACATTTTTACATGAATATATATTTGTTAAGCAGAACGAGGGATTATTTCAACTATTTTCTAACGTTTAATTTTCAGACACTTTAATTCATTTACTTACATGTTTTGATATATAGGCTATATAATGTGTTCTATATTCATATATTTATATTATTAATTATAAATTTAATGGCTTAATGACCTCGGCTGGGTCAGTTGGCATTTCTGTGTGGAGTTTGCATGTTCTCCCTATGTTTGTGTGGGTTTCCTTCGGGTGCTCCGGTTTCCCCCACAGTCCAAAGACATGCGCTATAGGTGAATTGGATAAGCTAAATTGGCTGTAGTGTATGAGTGTGAATGCAAGAGTGTATGGGTGTTTCCCAGTGTTGGGTAGCGGCTGGAAGGGCATCCGCTGTGTAAAACATATGCTGGATAAGTTGGCGGTTCATTCCGCTGTGGCGACCCCTGATTAATAAAGGGACTAAGAAAAAAAAATTAAATGAATGAATGAATTTAATTATAAATTAAATAAATGTTAATTGTAAATATTTTATTAATTCTATTAATATTATATAACAACAATAATAAAAAGAATAAGATTATTAATAATAATAATAATAATAATAATATTAATGAAAATGCCTTTTTGTTATTTTGATTGAAGTTTTTTTAATATCTTTTTTTAGGATATTTGCTCTTTCATCTGCACTCTTATGGTGAATGACTTATGATCACTTTGACTGATGACTTTGTAGTGTAAATCTAGGCCAGCGGTTAAGCATTAGAAGTTTGATCATAACATTAAAGCTTGATGAGACCAACACAATAAGCTCTTTCTTTCTTTAGATAACCATTTATTGACTTTACATTGAAGTCAAAAGGATTGGCCTTTTAAAAATAGTTTTAAACACAATAGTTTTAATAACTTATTTCTAATAACTAATTTCTTTCATCTTTACCATGACAACAGTACTATTTTACTAGTTATTTTGCAAGATATTCAGCTTAAAGTGCAATTTAAAGGCTTAAATAGATTAATTATGCTAACTAGGCAAGTCAATTAAAAAAGATCCTAAAAGAGATAACATTGATGTTAAAAATTGTTTGAATTGTTTAACCGCTTCAATTTCAGCCAAACTAGAAGAAATAAGACTTTCTAAAAGGAAAAATACAAACCACAAATTAAATAAATCACCAATAAAATAGTAATAAAACGATGACAGATCTATTTAACCAGAGGCTTATAAACTTGGGTCATGATGATTTTTTAGAAGTCAAGATTAATGTGCTACATTTTTACATAAACATGTTTGTTAAGCAGAACGATGGATTATTTAAACTATTTTCTAGCATTTTATTTTCAGACACTTTTTCCTTTATTTTCAGTGATTTTCAGATGACTTTATTTGACTGATGACTTTGCAGTGTAAATCTAGGCCAGTGGTTAAGCATTAGAAGTTTGATAATTGAAGCTTGATGATGAGCCCAACACAACAAGCTCTTTCTGATAACATTGAAGTCAAAATGATTGGGCCTTTATAAATATTTTTAAACATAATAGTTTTAATAACGCATTAATAACTAATTTCTTTCATCTTCACCATGACGACAGTACTATTTTACTAGTTATTTTCAAGATATTCAGCTTAAAGTGCAATTTAAAGGCTTAACTATGTTAACTTGGCAAGTCAGGGTAATTAGGCAAGTCAATTTTAAAAGATCCTAAAAGAGCTAATAACATTAAAGTTAAACATTGTTTTAATTTTTTAACTGCTTCAATTTCAGCCAAACTAGAAGAAATAAGACTTTCTCCAGAAGAAAGAAAAATATTATAGGAAATACTGGGTAACTAACTGTTAACTAGGCAAGTTAGGGTCATTAGGCAAGTCATTGGACAACAATGGATTGTTCTGTTGCCAATTTAAAAAATATATATAAAAGAGCTAATAACATTGATGTTAATAATTGTTTTAAATTCCCTTTAACTGCTTCAATTCCAGTCAAACTAAAGGAAATCCAGAAAAAGAAAAAAATATTATAGGAAATACTACAAATTCCCTTTCTTTGGTAAACATCACTTTAAATTAAACAATAAAAATTACATTTTCTTAGCTTCAACTGTTCGTAACACAAGCCATATTTGTATGAAATACAAACCACAAATTAAATAAATCACCAATAAAATAGTAATAAAACGATGACAGATCTATTTAACCAGAGGCTTATAAACTTGGGTCATGATGATTTTTTAGAAGTCAAGATTAATGTGCTACATTTTTACATAAACATATTTAAGCAGAACGATGGATTATTTAAACTATTTCCTAGCATTTTATTTTCAGACACTTTTTCCTTTATTTTCAGTGATTTTCAGATGACTTTATTTGACTGATGACTTTGCAGTGTAAATCTAGGCCAGTGGTTAAGCATTAGACGTTTGATAATTGAAGCTTGATGATGAGACCAACACAACAAGCTCTTTCTTTCAGATAACATTGAAGTCAAAATGATTGGCCCTTTAAAAATATTTTTAAACATAATAGTTTTAATAATGCATTAATAACTAATTTTTTTCATCTTCACCATGACGACAGTACTATTTTACTCGTTATTTTGCAAGATATTCAGCTTAAAGTGCAATTTAAAGGTTTAACTAGATTAATTATGTTAACTAGGCAAGTTAGGGTAATTAGGCAAGTCAATTTTTAAAAAACCCTAAAAGAGCAAATAACATTGATGTTAAAAATTGTTTTAATTTTTTTTAAACCGCTTTAATTCCAGCCAAACTAAAAGAAATCCAGAGGAAGAAAAAATATTATAGGAAATACAGTGGAAATTCCCTTTCTTTGGTAAACATCCCTTTAAATTAAACAAAAAAATAACATTTTCTTAGCTTCAACTGTTCGTAACACAAGCCATATTTGTATGAAATACAAACCACAAACTTAAAATCACCAATTAAATAGTAATAAAATGACACAGCTATTTAACTAGAGGCTTATAAACTTGAGACATGATGATTCTTTAGAAGTCAAGATTAATGTGCTACATTTTTACATAAACATGTTTGTTAAGCAGAACGATGGATTATTTAAACTATTTTCTAGCATTTTATTTTCATACATTTTTTACTTTACTTTATTTGACTGATGACTTTGCAGTGTAAATCTAGGCCAGTGGTTAAGCATTAGAAATTTGATAATTGAAGCTTGATGATGAGACCAACACAACAAGCTCTTTCTTTAGATAACATTGAAGTCAAAATGACTGGCCTTTTAAAAATAGTTTTAAACATAATAGTTTTTTTTTTTATAATATCTTATTTCTTTAATCTTCACCATGACGACAGTACTATTTTACTAGTTATTTTCAAGATATTCAGCTTAAAGTGCAATTTAAAGCCTTAACTATGTTAACTTGGCAAGGCAGGGTAATTAGGCAAGTCAATTTGAAAAGATCCTTAAAAAGCTAATAACATTAAAGTTAAACATTGTTTTAATTTTTTAACCGCTTCAATTTCAGCCAAACTAGAAGAAATAAGACTTTCTCCAGAAGAAGGAAAAATATTATAGGAAGTATTGGGCAACTAACTGTTAACTAGGCAAGTTAGGGTCATTAGGCAAGTCATTGGACAACAATAGATTGTTCTGTTGCCAATTTAAAAAAATATATATAAAAGAGCTAATAACATTGATGTTAATAAATGTTTTCAATTTCCTTTAACTGCTTCAATTCCAGCCAAACTAAAAGAAATCCAGAAAAATAAATTTTTTTAGGAAATACCATAAATTCCCTTTCTTTGGTAAACATCACTTTAAATTAAACAATAAAAATTTAATTTTCTTAGCTTCAACTGTTCGTAACACAAGCCATATTTGTATGAAATACAAACCACAAATTAAATAAATCACCAATAAAATAGTAATAAAACGATGACACAGCTATATTTAACCAGAGGCTTATAAACTTGGATCATGATGATTCTTTAGAAGTCAAGATTAATGTGCTACATTTTTACATAAACATGTTTGTTAATGGATTATTTAAACTATTATTTATTTAAACTATTTCCTAGCACTTTATTTTCAGACACTTTTTCTTTTATTTTCAGTGATTTTCAGATGACTTTATTTGACTGATGACTTTGCAGTGTAAATCTAGGCCAGTGGTTAAGCATTAGACGTTTGATAATTGAAGCTTGATGATGAGACCAACACAATAAGCTCTTTCTTTCTTTAGATAACCATTTATTGACTTACCATTAAAGTCAAAAGGATTAGGCTTTTAAAAATTGTTTTAAACATATTTTTTATAATAACAATTTCTTTCATCTTCACCATGACGATAGTACTATTTTATTAGTTATTTTGCAAGATATTCAGCTTAAAGTGCAATTTAAAGGCTTAACTAGATTAATTTTATCTATTTATTTAAATTAATTGATTAAATTTATGTTAACTAGGCAAGTTAGGGGCAAGTAATTTAAAAAATCCTAAAGCAAACAATGACGTTAAACAACGTTTTAATTTTTTTAAACCCCTTCAATTCCAGCCAAACTAGAAGAAACACTTTCTCTAGAAGAAGAAAAAATATTCTAGGAAATACTGTGAAAATTCCCTTTCTTTGGTAAAATCACTTTAAAATAAACAAACAAACAAAAAAGAAATTTTCTTAGAAGGGCTTAAAACTTCAGGTAACACAAGCATACACACCACCACCATGCTTTAACATGAAATACAGACCACAAATTTAATAAATCACCAATAAAATAGTAATAAAACGATGACACCAAATTTACCCAGACTTATAAACTTCTGGAGTGTTGAATGAAACTAAAAGAGGCTTATGGGCTCTGTGGGTCACTTGACTGAAACAACAACAATGTGCTCTTTGTGATCAAAGGCCAACCAACACAATGCTTGATATAGTCGAATAAATGTCTCCAGAGCCAAACCAGCATCATTATAATCAACTATAATCACTCCATCTCACACGCAGAACTGTAAAATGGCGCGCCTCAAGTATTTGTGATGGTGAAACCGAAGCTTATGATTACACTAATGATGATGACTGAACACAAACCCACCGCCCCGGCAAAGTTAATCTTTGCAGTGAGATTTAGAAACCATGAAGGAATAACCGCTAGTCTTTATATCTACAAAATAAAATTAGCATTTCCCTTAAAAATGAATGAAATTAATATCAGTGGACCGGAAGCGCAGCCCACAACATTAGCAAAAAAGGTAAGTAGCCGTTAATTTTTTGAATCTGCAGCCAAGTCATTCTGTATTAGCCACAAGACCGAGCGTGGAAAAGCAATTGACATGCTTGTGTTGAAAGTTAAAAGACAAACATATCCCAAAGGCATCCTCCAGAGCTGCTCTGAAGGGAATTTCACCCTGAATTAACTCCGTATTTTCGCTGTCCATGCTCTGAACAACAGCGCGATTGTGTTTCCGCTGATATATCTGTTATGCACCTTGACTCCGGAGCTCTAAAAAGCAGTTCTGTCTGAGGATGAGTTCCCATTTCAGAGACTGAAGGCAAGATTAAGAGACGTTTGGATTATTAAGTCAAATGTTAAAGCTTTTTAAAGGACGAGCTGCAAAAATGGGCAAAGACAACGGAGAGCTTAAGGAGTATGAGCCTTTACTTAGAGACTTTAAAGAACCCGTTCAACAAATTAAGGTATGATTAAAATAAATGATAAATAGTGTGATTATGAAGTTGTTTATTCATATTTGAGTTGGTGCTGGTTTATTATTCAGCACTAGTTAATAATGAACAGTGATGGGATGTTGTGCAAGTTCTTGTACTTGTAATATTCTTGCATCACTCTAAAAAATGTCTTTAACTTTTTTTTCTTCAAATTTTGGGATTTTTTATTCATTCATTCATGTTTTTGATTTGTATCATTTGACAATGATCTGTTCTCAAACAACTTTTGGTGTTGAAAAGTTTGAAAAAGGGACTTTTATTGACCTTTTTAATAGTTTGAAGTGATATATTGTCTGGGGTTGTGTTGTAAATTAACCTGGTAATAAACTGACAACACTTCTCTGTTATTTTAAGAATTGAATTCTTTCTTAATATTATTTCTTATACAATATATTGTTTAAAACGACTAAAACGTCAATAAAAGTCAATTTGTTAAAGTGCAGAGTTTAATTTTCAACATTAAAAGTCGACAAAGAAGAGATAAAGGTCTCCTGATGCAATTTATAACCACAAATAAATGCAAAAAACTTTAAACTAACAATTTATTGTATATTTGTGGCGTACATATTTGCATATACCATAAAGGGTAATGCAGCAATAATATCTTTTCATACATTACAATGTGTCTTCACTGTTAAAAAAATTGTGTTGCCTTTTTTTAGTTGAATCAAATGAACTTTTCTTAAATAACTTACTTAATAAATTGCTAAAAACATTGTCAAACTTTGTATAACTAAAAACATTTCATTGAAACCTGATTAACTTATTAAGATAAGTTAAAGTAACACAATAAAATGATTTGTCATGACTTTTGTCATATTATTATTATCATTCATTCATTCATTTTCTTTTTGGCTAAGTCCCTTTATTAATCTGGGGTCGCCACAGCAGAATGAACCGCCAATTTATCCAGCATATGTTTAACGCAGCGGATGCCCTTCCAGCTGCAACCCATCACTGGGAAACATCCATACACACTCATTCACACATATACACTATGGACAATTTAGCTCACCCAATTAACCTATACCACGTTTTTGGACTTGTGGGGGAAACCGGAGCACCCGGAGGAAACCCACACCAACACGGGGAGAATATGCAAACTCCACAAAAAAATGCCGACTGACCCAGCCAGGGCTTGAACCAGTGACCTTCTTTCTGTAAGGCGATTGTGCTACCCACTGCGCCACCGTGCTGCCATTATTATTATTATTATTATTGTTATTACTATTATGAGCAATAAATAACAACCATCATACATTTTCAGTGTAACAATAGTTTATATACCTAAAGCTATTTAATATTACGAACAATAATCATTTAATTAATAAAGGTTTATTAAAAATAACAGTGCATCACCAAAATATTCACTAATACTTTCAGCCAGCTTAATATTTTAATGACTTAAATGGCTTATACATATATTTTAATTAATATGCTGTTAACCAATGTATGACAAAGGAAGTATATTTACTCATTATTTTGAGATTTTATTATCCTTTCTGGTGACATGGTGGTTCAGTGGTTAGCACTGTCGCCTCACAGCAAGAAGGTCGCTGGTTTGAGCCCCGGCTGGGTCAGTTGGCATTTCTGTGTGGAGTTTGCATGTTCTTCTCGTGTTGGCGTGGGTTTCCTCCGGGTGCTCCAGTTTTCCCAGTCCAAAGACATGTGGTACAGGTAATAAACCAAATTGGTCGTAGTGTATGAGTTGTAGTTGGAAGAGCATCCGCTGTGTAAAACTGGATAAGTTGCTGAATAAGTTGGCGGTTCATTCCGCTGTGGAGACCCCTGGTGGATAAATGATTGAAAATGATTGAATTAATGAATATTATCCTTTCTATGCACACTGTAAAAAAATCTTGTTGCCTTAATTTTTTAGTTGAATCAAATGAATTTTTCTAGTCAATTCAATTTACATCAAACTGACTAAAAATGAAGA
This sequence comes from Danio kyathit, assembly GCA_903798195.1. Lineage (NCBI taxonomy): Eukaryota > Metazoa > Chordata > Actinopteri > Cypriniformes > Danionidae > Danio > Danio kyathit. The sequence continues at coordinate 12,476,883 of LR812523.1, forward strand.
TAAACCCTATATAACTTAAAATATTTAGTTAAACCTCATTAACCGATTAAAATAAGTTAAAGTGACAAACAAATTTGTTGTCATGACTTTTTTTACAGCGTATATATAATATCACGTTTATTTAATCTGATGCAGCTTTGATAACGTAAGCAAAAATACATGTTTTTTTCCCCTTGTTTGTTTGTTTTGTACTCTTTTCACCACAGGTTCCCAGTAAATCTCTTCTTCTGGCTGTTTGGGCAGCTGGCATTGGTGGAACATTTCAATATGGCTACAATATATCCATAATAAACGCACCTACCAAGGTAATAAATGTGTGATTATTGTGTATTTCCCATGTTTCTACAGTATACATCATACAGTCACATGGAGAGGAATTCAGTTTACTATACACTGTATGTGTGTTTGCTATACTGTCTAGTTTGAGTTAGTTTTGCAGCTCATCAGAATAAATGTGACATAAAATCAGTTAATATATCATTGTGAATGTGGATTTTGGTCCTTGGCAAAGTTTTTTGGGTAAAAGTGTGACAGCATGAGCCACATTTGGGCTTTTTACACTTTTTAATTGTTAACCAAGGGTCATTTTTTAGGTTTCCTAATGTTTATTCTTTACTCTAGGTTAGTAATTGACTTTTTTAGACATGTAAGATGTAAGATATATCAATGTGAGATATAATCCACCTTGAAAATAGGTGGAAAAATATATTTCTCTATTAACTTTTTGCAAATGATTTGACAAAATAATTATGGTGACATATTGAATTATACAGGGTGATTCAAAAAGAAAACCACAACTTTAAAATCTGTATTTAATCAAAGAAACCTGATGGAAGCTTGGGTAATTAATTAATGTGAAGAGAACTTAACAAAGTTTTTTTTTCGGTAGAAAACAAGTTTAGATGTTCATTATGACCCCCTCCAGTCACTTGAGTGACATCAACCTGATACTCAAACTCGTTCCACACTCTCTGTAGCATCTCGTGCGTCACATATTGGATAGCTGCAGTTATTCCTTCTTTTAGTTGAGCAATCAAATTAAACTTCAGAGCTTCCTTAAATCGACGACAGAATGAGCTTAGCTCTCCTTTTCGCTTCTCGATTTTCAAAGTTGTGGTATTCTTTTTGAATCACCCTGTATATGACTCTAAAACAGTAAATAAAATACTCCACTAATATTTGCTTAATTTCAATTTTTTTTCTAAATTCCAGCGTTTTATGACTTTTTTAAAGTTAAAAAAAAGTTTTCACTCAACATTTATTATATTAAATATAATTGGACAGGAATGTATAACCCATTTATAAATATGATTTTGTGAAGTAATCCAGTAATATTTATTTACAATTAGTAAATTACAATACAAGTTACAAAAGATGTTATTTAAGTATTACATTTACCCTAATGGACATTTAAGACATGAAGAGAGACTTTTAAGATTTTTTTATTATTATTTATTTTAGTTTTATTCAGATACTACTACTACTATTATTATAGTACTACTATTACCAACTCTTAAACTCTAATATAAATTGTAATGGATTATTAATTATTTAATAAAATAATTCATTATTAAATAAATGTATATATATATATATATATATATATATATATATATATATATAATAGAACTTTATTAAATATTGTAACTGATTAATAATTTAAAAAATCATTATTAAATAAATTTAATAAATTGGGTGAGTTATTGTTAATAATAGTATCTCTATAATAATGAATACCCAATTAATACTTAATAATAATAATAATAATGATAATAATAATAATAATAATAATAATAATAATAATGATAATAATAATAATAATAAATTAATTAATAATAAAAAAAAATGTGTTATTATACATTTTTAATATGTTTTATTCATTTCAGACCAACATTTAACAAAATGAAAATGAAAAACATTTCTTTGACGACTAACCAAATAACATTTTATTGACATTTTATTTCAGGTAATTATTCCATTTCAGCTAACACATACTGTACACTTTATACTTTTATATTTATGGTTTAGCTATAATGCTGTTTTTTGAAGTTTGTCAGTGTTTTTTCATCTCTCGTGTGTGTGTGTGTGTGTGTGTGTGTGTGTGTGTGTGTGTGTGTGTGTTTGTTTCTTTCAGGCTGTACAGAACTTCATTAATCAGACCTGGACAGAGCGCTACAGCACTGAAATCTCCAGCGACATGCTGACTCTCCTCTGGTCCATCATCGTCTCCATCTTCACCCTTGGTGGGCTTGTAGGAGCATCTGTTGGAGGAACACTTGCTATTAGATTTGGAAGGTAAACTGAAGATCAAAATGCTGTAAAGAATGTGCTTGTAGGATATCATTAAATGTGAAAGACTGGGGGATCGAATAGGAAGATATTATACACCTAATAAAATGATGTTTGCTGTTTGTTCTCACAGCTCCTGTGATTTTTTAAAAAACATTTCCCAAATTATGTTTAACAGAGCAAGGAATTTTTTACAGTGCTTCCTAGGGCTGCACAATATTGGAAAAATCTAACATTGAGAATTTTTTTTATTCTGCGATATGTATCGCGATAAGAATACAATTTCACTAAATGAGTTGAATAACTATTTGAAAAGAATTTAACATTTTAGATTGAGTGGGATGATTCTGTAGGGGAGTACATATGCATAAAATATAAGAAACAATCCACAAGCATAGATAAATTCAGTAAAGAAAAAGATACCAATTAAATAAACAGCGTTTGAATTTTTTTTCCTATGAGTCAAACTGTATTCAGCTGTACAGTAATTGAATAATCAAATGTAAAATAATACTGCGGGTGTCACGGTGGCACAGTGGGTAGCATAATCGCCTCACAGCAAGAAGATCGCTGGTTCGAGCCCTGGCTGGGTCAGTTGGCATTTCTGTGTGGAGTTTGCATGTTCTCCCCGTGTTGGGCTGGGCTTCCTCCGGGTGCTCCGGTTTCCCCCACAAGTCCAAACACATGCAGTATAGGTGAATTGAATAAACTAAATTGTCCGTAGTGTATGTGTGAGAATGAGTGTGTATGGATGTTTCCCAGTGATGGGTTGCAGCTGGAAGGGCAACCGCTGCGTAAAACATATGGTGGATAAGTTGGCGGTTCATTCCGCTGTGGCGACCTCATATTGATAAAGGCACTAAGCCAAAAAGAAAATGAATGAATGAAAATAATACTACATAGTCTTCGTTTTATTAACAATTCAATTGTTATTCATTTGTCAAAGTTACAAACGGTATAGTTATGCTTTTAAAACCCTCAAAAAACCCTTAAAAAACACTTGAAAATTAAAAGTTATAATCCAGACTCAACATTGCGTATGTTTGCGATGTGACTATTACGAATGAACACATTGCGATATCGATGCTAAAATGATTTATTGTGCAGGTCTACTTTCTACTTTCTTATTTGTTTTATTTTTATTAAAAATAAATGTGATTGTCTCTACAGAACAAACCATCGTTATACAATGACTTGCCTAATAATCTAGTTACTAGTTTTACTAGTATCTTGAAAAATATTATGTACTGCAGAGCTATTCGATTGGCGGCCCGCGGGCCAAGTGCCTTTAAATAGTGTGACCAAGACAACAAAAATAAATTTAGTTCAGTTGAAAAACGGCCGCTATAGTTATGAAGTGATGTGCGACTGTTCAATACAGCACAAGCTGCAGCTGAAGGCTGCGCAGAGCGTGAGTCAACTGACATTAAGCGAGTGGTGCGAGCAGCCGAAAACATTTGGATACTTAAGCTTAAAGGCTTCTCAACACTGCGTTTCTGTTGCATAGAACGAAACTGCTGCAACTAAACAAAGTTATGTCACCTTTGCGCTAGTTTAAAATTCTGAGTTTATAGCTACACCAAGGCTAATACGCACACACACTGGATTAACTATAGCAGCGGGCCGTTCACATATTGAGTGTTTTCTGCGCGCAAGTTTGTTATTTTCAATGTAAGAACATATGCCAATATGCGCGCGAAACCATCCAGACGCACCGAGTAGAAAACATCTCACACTGTAGCGGTGAGAGTTGTGCGTGGCTTTCAGTGCAATGTAAACAAAAGACATGTTAGAGGAATTATTACAAATTATTAAAATGATTATGTATTTATGAACGCAGATGATAACAGCCGTTCATTCAAATACTTACCTAATATAAAGCTTAAATTTACATTAGACGTAATAACCGTGAAACCATGATTATTCTTCAGACTATAATCGTACAACTTAAATCTTAAATCGTTGCATCCCTAATTGTTATGCAGTTCAAAACATATTAATGTGTCTGGATGTAGAAGAAGCCTACTTAAGCAATGCACTGATTTTGTTGTGCTCTGAAATACAATATTTGGATGTTTGTAAAAAAAGCCACATTGTACAATGCACTGATATTATGTAGTTTCAAAATACAATATACTAACATTTTAATGTAGAAAAATCCAACGTGGGTGTCTAAAGGAGCAAAAATACAACATATGGGCTCTTATATGCTGTTGTGTCATCACTTATATTGCAAGTCATATCTTTTCCGGCAGCTCATTTGGGATGCTTTTTATGAACTGGCCCCCATGACAAACTAATTGAATAGCCCTGATGTACTGTTATCATGGCAAAGAGAAAGAAATCAGTCATTAGAAATGGGTTATTAAAACTATTATGTTTATAAATGTTTAGAAAAAAATCTTTCTGCAAAACAGAAATTAGGGAAAAAATATAGAGGGGGCTAATAAATCTGACCTCAGCTGTATTTAAAATAAGCTGAAACAACACAATTCTTGAGTTTTTTGGGACAACTTAATTGATTTATGTTCAATCTACTTTGTAAAAGCTAATAAGATAATTTTCCTTCATGTTGTCCCAAAATAAACTGATTGTGTGGAACCCAGCATTTTTTACAGTGCAGACCTGATTTTTTTTTTCCAGAAAAGGGACTCTACTCTTCAACAATGCCTTTGCTCTGCTGGCTGCTTTGTTCATGGGTTTGAGTTATCCTGCAAGCACTTTTGAGCTTTTAGTCGTTGGACGCTTCCTGACAGGAGTAAACGCAGGTAATTTCAATATATATACATACAGTAGTATAACACACACTGTTCAGTTTGGTAGGTTTATCTTTAGTAGGTAAATCTCTAATGGTGAATGGTGGCTGCTTCTCACTCAGGGCTGTTTATGGTAATGAGGGAGAGAATGTCACTAATTTGCGGGGCTTTCCTCTTTTGATGACATGTACCGTACAAAGGGAGAATGTCAATCAAAATGTTTCTGCAGACTGCAAGTGTGATTATAAAAAAAATAGAATTAATTTATTTTTACCATCAGACATTTGTTATATTTACACACTGTTGCCACACACTGTTGCCTTATAAAAGTGATTTTTGCATAATAGGTGCCCTTTAAACACTAAATTACTAAACGAACATACATAAATTAAAAAAGCCACAAAACATGAGCATTTCTGATAACTGACCTCTGATTTGCTGGACAGGTATTGCAATATGTGTTCAGCCTCTGTACATTGGAGAAATCGCACCTCGAGCTCTGCGTGGAGCAATGGCCATGGGAACCTCTATCTTCATCACCGGAGGAATCCTGACGGGGCAGGTCATGGGTCTCAAGTAAGGACAAAATTTGTGCTGTACTGTACATCAAATAGTAGATTATGACAGCAAGGTTGTGAGTTCAAATCCCAGGGAGAGCATAAGCTGATAACATTCCCAGTATGCTCTTAGAATGGTTATATTTGGTTCTTAAAAATAACACTGTGGGTAAATGTGGTTTGTTTGTTTGTTTGTTGGGAATCCAGTCATTCCAGTAGGAATCTGTACAATCAGGAGCATTCATTTGATGGGGACAAAAAAATGATCACCACACAAAATGTTTAAGCTGGTCTTGTGAATTCACCACTCTTGCCAGAAAAGCAGTTTGGTTTATAAATGTGAGCAGAGCTTCATATTGAATTACTCATACATACAACTGAACCACTTTTACACATGAAATGCTACTTTCATTGTAATCGCACCATCATTTTTTGGTTTTCCAAATGTATTTCCAAATCTATGCCAAAATTTCAACATTTTCCAAAGTATGAAATAATTTGTATTTGCAGTCTTTAAAATAATGCAGCATCACACAAAAGCAAACATGATCATATGCAGAATTTCTTTTATGTCCATGCATATTTGTCCAAGATTATTAATTTAGTCCTCATCTTAAAATGTCTAACAATAGGAGAGAAAGTCTCTTATTCTCAAAAAACTTATTCTTATTCTTTTGATGCAAAGCTGAATGTTTTCATTGTTAAACAATCCTTCAGAAATGACACTAATATGAATATTTAGTGCTTTGTTATTATTATCAATTACTATTGGCGTTCAATTATTAATTTGTTATTACCTACAGTATGTAGAAAATCCTTTCTGCCACAAAAAATGAGCAGGAAATTAGCATATTAAGATGATTGACAAAGAACTATTGGCAATGAAAATTCATTTTATCCAAGTTTTAGGAACAACATATAATAACTTGACTTCTAGTTGATAATTTGGTATCAGAAGTGGCTAATATGAAAGGGAAAAGCCTCTATATTGCGCTTATCTTAGCAAAATAAAATATGATCATGCCTTGATTTTGAATTATTTCGTTTGGACAGTAAGCTCTGACTTTGCTTAGACAAAAGTCTTGTCACTTAACAGAAATAATGTACAGTATAGAATATACTAGAATGAATATTGTGTATGACTCCCATGAGCTTGGAGGACTGCATCTATACATCTCTGCAATGACTCATATCACTTATTAATAAAGTCATCTGGAATGGCAAAGAAAGCGTTCTTGCAGGACTCCCAGAGTTTATCAAGATTCTTTGGATTCATCTTCAATGCCTCCTCCTTCATCTTACCCCAGACATGCTCAATAATGTTCACACTGGTGACTGGGCTGGCCAATCCTGGAGCACCTTGACTGTGTTTGCTTTCAATTTGCCCTCTCCTGTGGTTTGTAATGTAATGGGCAGCACAAATGTCTTGATACCTCAGGCTGTTGATGTTACCATCCACTCTGCAGATCTCTCGCACGCCCCTATACTGAATGTAAGCCCAAACCAAGATTTTTCCCTCACCAAACTTGACTTGTTTCTGTGAGAATCTTGCATCCATGTGGGTTCCAGTAAGTGTTCTGCAGTATTTGTGATGATTGGGATGCAGTTCAACAGATGATTCATCTGAAAAATCTACCTTCTGCCACTTTTTCAAATGATCAACTAGAAGTCAAGTTATTATTTGTTGCTCTTACAACTGGGATCGACGACAAGACTTTTGGCAGGTATATATATATATACATACAGTATATAAATATACAAAATAAAAATCACACTCACAGTATTACTGCTTTACTTAATTATTTATTAATTAAACACAGCTTGGTTCGCACCAAAAGTGAATTTAAGGATTCGTGCGAGTAAAATACAAAGTTGCAAATGTACAAATAGATGTAAATTTCCTGCAGGTGGTGCAAATAAAGTGGAAAGCACAGCACGTTTGCTGCGAATGTGTGGAATTCACCACAAGCAAGTCAACTTCATTGGATAATTTGTGTGAGGCAAAAAACATCCCATGAGTAATGCTGTGTTCACAAACACATCACTTGATCTGGTTTACTCATAGGATGTTTTTCTCCTCATGCAATTTTTTTTCCGTATGTTTAAAGTTGCAAGTCAGTAATGTGTTGTTGTTGTTGTTTGTATATGTCAGAGAGTTGTTAGGAAAGGACCAGTACTGGCCGATCCTCTTGTCCACCATCTGTATTCCAGCCGTCCTGCAGCTTCTGACTCTGCCCTGGTTCCCCGAGAGCCCTCGATACCTGCTCATCGACCGAGGGGACGACATCGCCTGCCAGAAGGGTACAGACATTTTATTTTATGGTTAAAAACATAGCAAATTAAGCAGTCGGCGTAAAACATGAGATTGAAATATAAACTCATCTTCACATGTTTTACTTCTACAAACTTGACCAAAATGCTTCATGTAATAATTAAACGATACCGCTAAGATGAAACAAAACTGAGATATTTTTAATCAATTAATAAATGAGTGAAGATAAAGGAGATGATCAACAACCAACTAAACAATACATCATTTATCTCCAGCTTGTTTCCAACATGTTTTCCTGGCAAAAAAAAAGTCATGAGTCACATTCAAACACATGATTGCTTTTGAAAGGAAGATGATGTTCTCATCTCAGCCACGCGTAATCACAAAATCGAAGCGTCTGAAGCATAAAATCTCATTGCAATGATCACCCTTGAACGGATGTCATGATGTGCACTCAGTAGGGAGCTAAACCGAAGCCGTTGAGCCATAATAGCCAACAACAGAAAGCCAGAAGAGGAGAATCTCGTGAGTCAAGGAATGTTACGCCCTTCTTCTGTTTTCTTTCAGCTCTAATGTGGTTCCACGGCCAGGATAAGTACCACGGAGAAATGGAGGACATCGAAAGAGAAAGGCTCAGCGCGGTCGGCATTAAACCCAAAAAGCCTTGGGAGCTTTTTACAGACCGCAGTATACGCTGGCAGCTCCTGACCCTCATGGTGATCCACACGTCCCAGCAACTCAATGGCATTAATGCGGTGTGTATCTCATTCAGACACCAAAAACCCACTACACTTGGAAAAAAGGATGCTTGTTCAAGCTACTTATTTAAAATGAGCTGAAACAACACAATTCTTGTGGTTTTTTTTGGGGAGAACTTAATTGTTTTATGTTCAATCTACTTAAATGTGTAAAAACTAATAAGTTTATGTTGGCCTAACACAAATCGATTGTGTGGAACACAGCATTTTCTACAGTGTACCCTAAAAACAAAAAAACACTACACAAACACTACAGCATAATTGTACTTTCCACCACTGTTACGGTACAAAGGAAAACACAACAATAAAGCCATCAGAAATGGTGGAGGAGTGAGCGAGAGCCAGAGATACCCTTCCTTCCATTTTAAAAGCCTGACGTCACCAAATCAACCAATAGAAAACTGAAAAGGGAAAAAGACAAGATCAAGTAGGGTTTGTTTACAAACTAATTTCGAGAGGATCACGTGCTTATGATTGAACACAGTTGGTATCGCTTAACTCCGCATATTGCGCCAATCAGATGAACACAGACACACTATAAATTACCAGAGCGCTTTGCTCCAGTCATCTTCGTTTGAAGAACCCCCCCTTCCACCCCTTCTCCGATAGGGCGGCACGGCGGCCAGTGGGTAGCACTGTTGCCTCACAGCAAGAACGTCGCTGGTCCGTTTCCCTCCGGGCCGGTTGGCGTTTCTGTGCGGAGTTTGCATGTTCTCCCCGTGTTCGCGTGGGTTTTCCCCGGGTTCTCCGGTTTCCTCCCACCGTTCAAAAACAGGCACCATAGAAAATTGACTAATCAAAATAGCATTTTAAGGCAACTCTTAGCCAGATATATATTCAGTAGTTCACAGCAGGGGAGTTCTCGAGACCACCCGAGCTCAGACTCTCCTGTTGCCCTACAAACGGGAGGAAGCCCCGGGCTCAAGGATATCCTGAGCTCAGGGCTCTCTCCCGGGACAGCATGCCAAACATGCTTTATTATCAATCATCAGCTAAGTGTGAACTCTTGAATTGAAAGTAATAATTACGAGCAGAAGTGAACGCCACACATAACACACATAACCCCCAAAATGGTGACTGGTAAAACAAAACAAAAAATAAATAAATATAATAAAGCACCACCCACCACCATATAGTAATATGTGGCATTGCATCGGTGAGTACATTATCTTTACTACCAACATGTTTCATTTCCAAGTTAAAGGTTGGACAAACAAAGCCCATCTCATCAGACGTTGATTAAAATGACGTATATTCTGAATAAAGATGAGAGTGTTGTAATTGGTGTAGATGGTAATTGAATAGGATTAAGAACCAATGTAAACTTCAAAATTGTTGAGGGGCAAAACCAACACCGGAGCTAATTTTTTAATTGTTGAATATGATTTTTGATGCTCCAGAAGCGGCGACGCAGTAGCGCAGTAGGTAGTGCTGTCGCCTCACAGCAAGAAGGTCACTGGTTCGAACCTTGGCTGGGTCAGTTGGCATTTCTGTGTAGCGTTTGCATGTTCTCCCTGCGTTTGCGTGGGTTTCCTCCGGGTGCTCCGGTTTCCAAAGACATGCGGTACAGGTGAATTGGGTATGCTAAAATTGACCGTAGTGAATAAGTGTGTATGGATTTTTTCCAGAGATGGGTTGCAGCTGGAAGGGTATCCTCTGCGTAAAACATGTGCTTGATAAGTTGGCGGTTCATTCCGCTGTGGCGACCCCAGATTAATAAAGGGACTAAGCCGAAAAGAAAATGAATGAATGAATGAATGTTCCAGAATCTGCATAATGATATTAAAAATATGGCATTCCAATATTTTGTTTCTCTTCTACACACGTTTGCTGTTTGTTCAAACTACTTAAATACTAAAATAAGCTGAATCAACACAATTCTTGAGGTTTTTTTTTGGGACAACTTAATTGCTTTATGTTCAATCCACTTAAATTTGTAAAAACTAATAAGTTACCTTATTTCCTTCATGTTGTCCCAACACAAATCGATTGTGTGGAAGCGCACATGTCTTATGTTGCATGGATTTAATGGCATCAATGCGGTGTGTATCTCACTCAGACACCAAACCCCACCCCAAAAAATACTACCCTAAAAAAACACCACAGAAACCATCAGAGAACATACACAGTCAGTTCTATAAATATTGGGACATCGACACAATTCTAACATTTTTGGCTCTATACACCAACACAATGGATTTGAAATGAAACGAACAGTATGTGCTTTAACTGCAGACTGTCAGCTTTAACTTAAGGGTATTTACATCCAAATCAGGTGAACGGTGTAGGAATTACAACAGTTTGCATATGTGCCTCCCACTTGTTAAGGGACCAAAAGTAATGAGATAATGGGCTTCTCAACTGTTCCATGGCCAGGTGTGTGTTATTCCCTCATTATCCCAATTACAATGAGCAGATAAAAGGTTCAGAGTTCATTTCAAGTGTGCTATTTGCATTTGAAATCTGTTGCTGTCAACTCTCAAAATGAGATTAATTTAGATTAAGATTAAATTAAATTAAGATGATCTCTCAAATTAAAGCTGACAGTCTGCAGTTAAAGCACATCTAGTTCATTTCATTTCAAATCCATTGTGTTGGTGTAGGGCCATCACGGTGGCACAGTGGGTAGCACAATCGCCTCACAGCAAGAAGGTTGCTGGTTTGAGCCTTGGCTGGGTCAGTTGGCATTTCTGTGTGGAGTTTGCATGTTTTTCTTGTGTTTGCATGGGTTTCCTCCGGGTGCTCCGGTTTTCCCCACAAGTCCAAAGACATGTGCTATAGGGGAATTGGGTAAGCTAAATTGTCCGTAGTGTATGTGTGAGAATGAGTGTGTTCCCAGTGATGGGTTGCAGCTGGAAGGGCATCCACTGTGTAAAACATATGCTGGATAAGTTGGCGGTTCATTCCACTGTGGCGACCCCAGATTAATAAGGAACTAAGTCTTTACTGTAATTGTACGTTCCATCACAAATCCTGAAGCTGCATGATGATATTAAAAAATGACATTGCAATATGTAGTTTCTCTACTATATACACTGTAAAATATCTGTTAATTACAGTTTTCATATGTTGTGATTCACAAGAGTTATCTGTTTATTTAGGGTTGTGAATTGCATTATGGGATGTTGATCTCTGCTCTGTCGACTTTTGATGTTGAAAATTCAACTCTACAGTTTAACAAAGTGACTTTTATTGACATTTTAGTAGTTTGAAATAATATAATTATTTGATATAATATATAGAGAGAAATAAGTCTGTAAAATAACAGAAAATGTACTGGAAGTTTAATACAAAGTTTACAAATGTCTTTGGACTGTGGGGAAAACCGGAGCACCCAACGCCCACGCCAACACAGGAAAAACATGCAAACTCCGCACAGAAATTCCAATTGACCGAGCCGAGGCTTGAACCAGCAACCTTCTTGCTGTGAGGCGATTGTGATACCTACTGCGCCACCGTGTCACCCACATAAAGAAATGTATACTCCAAAAAACTATTTTGCTGCTTGTTCAAACTACTTTTTTTAAAACAAGTTGAAACAACACAATTCTTGAGATTTTTTTGGGACAACTAAATTTGTTAAGTTAGCTTAACCCATTTGTTTTAGGACACATGAATGAATTGTGTGCAACCCTTTTACATTTTAGAAAATGTCTCAAATTAAAATGTCAAATATATCAAAACTCAATTTTGATTAGTAATATGCATTGCAGGCAGCATGGTGGCTCAGTGGTTAGCACTGTCGCCTCACAGCAAGAAGGTCGCTGGTTCCAGTCCTGGCTGGGCCAGTTGGCATTTCTGTGTGGAGTTTGCATGTTCTCCCCATGTTGGTGTGGATTTCCTCCGGGTGCTCCGGTTTCCCCCACAGTGCAAAGACATGCGCTATAGGTGAATTGGATGAACTAAATTGGCCGTAGTGTATGAGTGTGTGTGTGTGAGAGAGAATGAGTGCGTATGGGTGTTTCCCATTACTGGGTTGCAGCTGGATGGGCATCCGCAGCATATAACATAATAGTTGTCAGTTCATTCCGCCGTGGCGGCCTCTGAAATAGAGATCAAGCAAAAGGAAAATTGCTAACTTAATTTTGACAAATAATTTTTTTTCACATCCCATTGGTTTTAACATGCTAAAAATAAAAAGCAAACAATGAACCTATTAGAGCAGGGGTGCTCAACCCTGTTCCTGGAGATCCACCTTCCTGCAGATTTCTGTTGCAACCCATATGAAACACACCTGCCTGTAATTATCAAGTGATGTTCAGGTCCTAATTAATTGGTTCAGGTGTGTTTGATCAGGGTTGGAGCTGAACTATGCAGGAAGGTAGATCTCTAGGAATGGGGTTGAGCACCCCTGTATTAGAGACTCAAAGGATCATTACAGTTTAAAGGTGCTGTATGTAAGTTTTTTACTCTTCTAAAGCATAAAAATACCATAATATGTGTGCAGATATTTAAGAAACATCCCAAGTGAACATATTTGTTTAACTGAAAAACAATGCTGAAGTCAGATATTCTGCTTTGAAAATGGTTTTTCCGTGCCGGAACGCTGTCTTTGTTTAGGTAATTTTCACATGCACATGCCAGTTTAGCCAATTATAATTCAGCACTCTGGGTTGCCTTGTTAGAAAGCAGCGTATTTCATTCATTCATTCATTCAGAAAAGCTCTGAAAGCATGCGTCCGCGACCGAAAAGGACAGTATGGGAGACAGATTCAGTTCCACATGAGGTTATTAATTAGCAAATTACATAAATATTACGAACGTAAACATTAAGTGAGCAGGTTACATTGTAACCGCGTGTCCTAACAACACGCTGTGACGAGAGAGGCAGTGATCAGCTATTTGGCTGTTTGCACCAGACGAAACACGACAGAAGTTTAAATACAACCTTTCAGAAGCACAGAATATGCACTCACTCACGAAACGGTAAGGTTTAGAATCTGTTTAATACATGTTAACTCACTTTAGCATCATTAAATGTAAAATGGCATTCAAACTCATATTGTTATCATTTAGCACTGAATAAAGCACACGAGATTTACCTGAGGTGGTCACTGTCATAGGTTTCACATGTTCAGCTGTGAGAAATAGAAGCCGTTTCTAATAATTCAATTCCAGGTGTTGGTTAGGACAAAAACTCCCTTTAATATGGAAAACATTCCCTCTATCGCGTGTCGTTGCTTTTATTTAGAACACAGTTTAAATCACTCGCTCCTGTACTCAATCTGGCAACCCGCGCTTGCTTTTGTTTTGATCCAGGAGTGCAACACCTAGTTTAACCACTGGGTGTCAAACTTACATACTGCACCTTTAAGACTAATACAGGGTGATTCAAAAAGAATAGCACAACTTTGAAAATCTGTATTTAATCAAAGAAACATGATGGAACATTGGGTAATTAATCAATGTGAAGAGTACTTAAAGTTTTTTTTCAGTAGAAAACAAGTTCATAGATGTTCAATATGACCCCCTCCAGACACTCGAATGACATCAACCCGAAAGTTGTGGTATTCTTTTTGAATCACCCTATATAATTTCCATTATAGCCATTGAAATCATTTGAAATTTTACGATAGTTTCTACCATTTTTTTTTCAGCAGGGCCAGAAACAACAGCTTCAGATTAATAGCTTGCAACATAAAAAAAGAGATTAGCCTTGACTGCTGATGTGTGCTCTATTAAAACAGAAGAAAAGAAAACAGGCCATCCCTCTGAACCGTCATGTGACTGGCCTGCTGTGGATTAAACCCTGATCTTTTTGTAACAGCAAATGATTATTGAAGGGATAAAATATGAAATCGCAAAGAGTTTTGCTTTGAGGCTGTGAAGTTTATCTCGGCTGAATATCATGAGCATGAAGGAGATTTTGCACACATATTTAAAAGCCTGCAAATTGTCATGTGAGAGCAGAGCTGCAAGACCAATGCTGAATCATGCACAGCAAGCAATTTTTAGAAACTTGGGGAAAATTGTAAAAATAGGTATTATGTTTAACATTTTGACTTTAAGACCTGCTAAAATATACATACAGTGGGGAAAATAAGTATTGAACACGTCACCATTTTTCTGGTGCCGTTGACTTGAAATTTTCCCCGGATGTTGGTAACAACCAAAGAAATGTATGCATACATTAGGCATATATGCAAAGAAACCAAATCTAATTCGTTTACAAATTAAGTTATGCATAATAAAATTAAATGACACAGGAAAAAAAACTATTGAACACATGAAGAAAGGGAGGTGTAAAAGGCAGTGAAAGCCCAGACAGCAGCTGAAATTCTAAAGCAGTAGTTCTTCAGCAAGCCTCTGCCCTTCATCATGGTGAATTAATATTAGCTGCTTCAGTCCAACATCTACATTAGCAGGATGATGAGGATGAAACCAGGGTGAACATTTCAGTAAGACCATGATCCAAAACACAGCAGAGGAAACTCTTAAATGCTTTCAGAGAAAGAAAATCAAGCTGTAGAATGGCCTAGCCAATCACCTGAACTGAATCCAATTAATTAATTAATTTTCATTTCGGCTTAGTCCCTTTATTAATCTGGGGTCGCCACAACGGATTGAACCGCCAACTTATCCAGCAAATGTTTTATGCAGCGGATGCCCTTCCAGCTGCAACCCATCTCTGAGAAACATCCATACACACTCATTCACACTCATACACTACGGACAATTTAGCCTACCCTATTCACCTGTACCGCATGTCTTTGGACTGTGGGGGAACCCAGAGCACCCGGAAAAAAACCACGCGAACGCGGGGAGAACATGCAAACTCCACCTGAATCCAATATAAAATATAAAATAAAGATCAGATTTGATAGACTCTGACTCAGAGTCATTTGATAAACTCAGATCTGCAAAATCTGCCTCAATTCCATGTCAACAGCTCCTTTTGAAATATTATTCCCAGGAAAAAACATGATGTATTCAATACTTATTACCCGCTGTAACCTTTAAAATATAGAAACAATAAGTTGCGTAAACTGAACCCATCCCTTACAAAAAGGTGAGTGGGCTTGACAAACCACCTGTAGAAACATTCTTCTCTCTCTATAAAATAGTACTTAATTCTCTGAGCACAAACAGTTGCTTTGTATAATTAGCACTTTTTGTGTGTATTGCCTCTTCAAGTTCAAGTTCATTTATTTATAGAGCACATTTAAAAACAGTCACAAGACTGACCAAAGTACATAGGTCAAAGTAAAAAGTATAAAAACATAAAAATAAGACAAGAGAAATGACTGAAAAACAAAAATGAAGCAGTAGTAATAAAATAATATTAAAAAGCCAAGCTAAAAAGGTACGTTTTTAGGAGTGATTTAAAAATTGATAGTGATGGAGCCATTCTAATCTCAAGGGACAAAGTGTTCCATAACCGAGGACCCACCACAGAGAAAGCTCTGTCCCGTCTACGTTTCAGTCTGGACTGAGGAACTAAAAGAAGATTTTGATCACTTGGTATAAGAGATCTCATAGGAGTGTAAAAATTAGAGGCGTGCACCTACACTGGTCTCACGGTTTGGTTCGGTTACGATGATCATGCCATCAATTCGGTTCAATTTGATATCTCGGTGCATTGACGATGCTTTCCATACATGATTAGATTTTTTTCTTCGCAACACAAGAATTTTTTTAAATTAAAATCTATAAATATATTAATATTTATATATTATTTGTAATACAATTTTGTTCTTTAATACAAGCAGTCAGATATATGAACTGTACCTTTAATTTGACTTGCTAAAAAAAAACATTTTTTTTGAATGTATCAAACAAAACTCCATCACAGAAGACAGCGTGAGCATTTATAGCAAATAAACTAATGTAAATATTATGCTGCTTGCTTTTAGAGCGCTGTCAAGCGAGGTCTTACACCCCTATGACTGGTCATTGTCTTCACCCGATCAACAGAAAGGGCTGTGATTGGCTTTAGAAATGAAAGCGCTGTTCACGGATGAGTGACACGGAAAGAACAGCCGCGGTTACAGTCTATATGCGAATAATACGCGGTTATCACAGGTAATCCATAATAGACACAGTGGAGAAAACTCGCACCTCAGCCACGCTTGTGTCTGGATCCACAAGTATTGCTTTAACAGCCAAGAGGAGAGGAAAAGTTACCTCACGAACACGCCAGCGGGTCAAATGTCTAAAGTGTGAGAGAGAGAGAGAGAGAAAGCAGATATGGATTTTTACTCGCCCTTGCCTCCTTCGTCATAGTATTCTACTGCGACTTTGCGCATAGGAGATAAATGACGTCAGTACGTAATAACCGGTTAGGATTATTACTGAACCGATATCAAATTCTCCCTGTCTGCATCGCGGTGCAACGAAGAAACAATTAATTTTGACACCCCTAGTAAAAATGCAACAGCTCTGAGAGATAGGTTCTTCTTGTTGAATCGCTGAATGCCCCCTCAATTATAAGTCACTTAAGACAAAATCGTCTGCTAAATGACTAAATGTCAATGTCTTACAATAGTAAGTAGACAGAATTGGCACAAAAGAGCATGGCTTTGGCAAGCTACTGTATGTACAGTGTGTCTTTTAAGTATTCAGTTTAAAGGGCACCTTTGGTGAAAAATCTACTTTTTAAGTTGTTTGGACAGACATATGTGTAGGTATAGTGTGACCGTCATATTGGGGTGATATAAACACACCCAGTCCTTCAATTTAACAACATAAAAACGGTGGACCAATTGGAGTGGTTTTGAGATCGACCGCAACTTGACGTAGGAGTGCGGTCCCCCCGCCCACCAATATTGATTGACAGGTGCGCATTATCATATCCTCAGTTTGCTTCACGTCCGCCATTTTCAGCGTGTGAGTCAAAGCGATGTCACCAAAGAAACACCCTTGCTCTATGTTTAGATGTAAGGCTCATTGGGCTCAACACAAGATCAACATTCACCACGTTATCGCTCTCCTCAGCACCACTGTTTGTAACTTAAGGTGGGTTTGCATACATGTGTACTTTTCATTGCGTCTTCCTTCAACTTCAGCTGTTTGCATTTCCCGCAGTCACAGAAGCTCCCTGTCATCTTAACTAGGTGCAGCTGGAAAGTGCGAGCGCGTTGCCTCACGTGTGCGTTTCTTCATTGGAAATAACGAACTAACAACGCGCAGCGCCATGCATTTCAGAATTATAAACATATGTTTTTATCAGGGTACACACAACGGCGCCGCAAGTCGATGGCTGTCTGCAGCGCCCAGCCACGACACTGTTCATATTTCTGCTGCGGCACAGAGCGTTATCTGAATAGTTTCATTTTAAATATCATGTGAATGTGCGCGTCTGGTGTGCCGTGTCGTGGCTCTGAGCGGCGCATCCGGTGTATGACGCCCTTTAGTTATAGCCTCAAGCAGGTCGTACACCAGAAGCGCTGCTCGGCAACGCGCTGCTCGGCGACGCATAGCGTCTAGCGTCACGCCACGCAGCGGCATGCATTTCTGGATTGAACTGCCATGAATGATCTGTCATGTGCGCGCCGTGTCGCGGCGCTGAGCGGCGTGATGCCCTTCAGTCAAAGTTAATTCAGTGTGCTTGGTTATTAGTCTCGGTGTACAAGCTCGGAGCTTTAAACTAGCACATAGTTGGCTGTAAAACTATACAAAGACACAAATGATTTTGTACTCTCTGCTTGGTCTGTGTCTTAGTCGTACATGTACGGCTGAATGCTGGTCCTCTCACTCATGTTGCTTCTCTCTGTCTGCCTGTCTGTTGCCATACACAAAGCGGGGGATCTCTCGGCTCCGCCCCCTTGTTAAGTTGGGCGGGAAGTCGAAACTAATTTTCATGTGAAGCAACACGCCCCTAAAACAACAAACTGTGTACACACCCCCAAAATGACACTTTTTAACACATCATAATAAAAAATCTGAATTGTGTTTTGAACTGAACCTAAACTGGCACACTCAGAAGAACCATAATAGTAATATGAAATCCTAAAAAAAAGGGGTAAAATAGGTGCCCTTTAACACTCTTATATACTGTGCGAGTTAGTGTGACCCCTATTGATTTCTTTTCCATCAGATTTATTTCTATGCAGACTACGTGTTCACCCAGGCTGGGATCCCAGATGACAAGATTCCTTACGCTACAGTGGGAACCGGAGCCTGCGAGTGCATCACTGCACTGACCTGCGTAAGTGGAGATTTATCGCTTCAGTTATTTATCTCAGAACCCATGACTGAGCCCATAGGAATAACACAAAAATCTGTCAGGTTTACATTATAACATTGATTGCTATAGGTTATTGTCCAATCTAATCTGTCGTTCAGTCTATTTATTTATTTAAATGTGTGTAAATAAATATATATATATATATATATATATATATATATATATATATATATATATATATATATATATATGTGTGTGTGTGTGTATTAATTTCTTTTTGTATTTAATTATATCATTAAATAATTTGCTATTGTTTAGATTAGAGATGGCCAAAGTAGGGCTCGCAGGCCAAAGTTGGCCCATTGTAAGTTTTGATTTGGCCTACCATCCCATCTTAGAGGAGAGTGAGAATGATGGAGTGTTGGGGCGAATGCCTTTAACGGAGAGATCGTCATTTCTAATTTGACGTAATTTTTTTTTTTTTACGTAACCTCTTTTGTTTTATTGCTGAGCTACAACAAAGCAATCTGGAGTTAAAATACTGTTATTCGACAGAGAGGATTATGCAGAAGACATTGGCGAGCAAATCAAGGAAAAAACTAGTGTAATTCTGTTATGAATGAGATTGTTTTGTTTTTACTTTAATATTAAGTTCATTATACAATGTAAAACAATTCTGTATTAGTTAATATAAAGCAAAGTTTGTTAGTCATTTTTAAATATTATTAAATAAATTAGGAAATTACCCATGGCAACTATATTTACATTCGGCCCACTAGTGTCAATCAAGTTTGGTTTTTGGCCCTTCATAAGAAAAAGTTTGGGCAGCCCTGATTTAGATGATTTGTGTACATTACAATTAGTAATTTTCTGTCTTTTAGTAGATGTATCATATGAAAAACCTGTTGTACTTTTGTTGATCAAACAAGTGGCTCTAATTGGATTTCCATTGTAAAACTCAAATAAAATTGAAGAAGTTATTATTTATTTTTGTTAATTTGTTAGGTTTTCAGTTCCTCTCAAAATCATTCTTAATAGATTAGATTAATATTTGACCAAGTCCAAAACCTCACAAGCTGTTCTTTAGCCTTAGAAGAAGATGCTTAGATAGTGTATATATTCATACCTTGAATCAGATTTGAAAAGATGTTTCAAAAGCATCTTGTGTGTGTTTGTTTCAGGGTCTTCTGATCGAGTCTTTGGGAAGAAGAGCTCTAATTATCGGAGGATATACTCTGATGAGTGTGTGCTGCATTTGTTTCACCATCGCACTCACTTTTCAGGTAGCAACCGAGAAATACTATACTCTAAATATACCAATACACTATATGATATAGGATTGTTTAGTTTGTGATCTTAAAGTTGGCATAAAATCTAAATTGACAATGTTTATTTTGCTTTCGTGCATTGTTTGCTTTGATAACATTTAATCAACATCTGACAATGTGCTTCCACCAATGGCAGCCTTCCTCTGAAGATGTCAGTTTGATGGGTTTGGGGAAATTTTGCTTAGCCACGCCCATCCAACTGTTAAGCTGCAGTCACACTAAAGTTTGAGCTTGTGAAATTCTGTTGTACAGTGCTGTGAAAAGGGGCGGGATTAAACAAGATGATTAGACATTAAAAAAAGCGAGCGATTGCTCCATGTTTTAAATTTATGTCCAGAGAGGTCATGTTTTGATCCTGGATTGGTCTCACGCAGTCAAGGGATGCGATTTCGCAGGTCAGTTCACCAAGCTTGAACTTTGCACCTCAGCAAAATGCGAAACTTGACGCATGACCCTGCGTTTCCGGTCTGACGCATTCGCGTGCGTATGAATGGAAGTCTATGGGGAGAAAAGTTCAGTGTGACCGCAGCTTTAATCTGCTATGAGTGAAAGATAAGAGAAGGAGCACAAAAATAAAGCCACGCCCCCTACTCAATATTCCATTTCAGTTGGAAATACATCATCATATTTAAATAAGAGTCTACAGCATCTTGCAGTCACATGAAATATAATATTCAGTATATATACTTAACATTTATTCATTCATTGTCCTTCGGCTTAGTCTCTATTTCAGACGTCGCCAAAGCAGAACGAACCGCCAACTATTTCAGCATAGGTTTTACACAGCGGATGCCCTTCCAGCCGCAACCCAGTACTGGGAAACATTTATACACGCTCACATGCGCACACACACACACACACACACATACACTATGGCCAATTTAGTTCATCCAAATCACCTATTGCGCATGTCTTTGGACTTTGGGGGAAACCGGAGCACCCGGGGAAACCCACGCCAACACGGGGAAAACATGCAAACTCCACACAGAAATGCCAACTTTCCCAGCCGGGACTCAAACCAGCGACCTTCTTGCTGTGAGGCGACAATGCTAACCACAGAGCCACTGTGTCGCCACAATACTCTAACATGTTTATTTGCATAGGACTTCCACAAAACTGTAAAACAATTATATTTGTTTGTTTTCCCTCATAGGATTCAAGCCCTTGGGTTCCCTATCTTAGTATGGTCTGTGTTTTGGCCTTCATCCTCAGTTTTGGCCTTGGTCCAGGTACGCTAAAAAAAAGATTTTTGTTGCTTGTTTAAACTACTTATTTAAAATGAGCTGAATCAACACGATTGCTGAGGCTTTTTTTAAGACAACTTAATTGTTTTATGTTCAATCGACTTGAGATTGCATGAAGAAATTGTGTGGATCTCAGCGTTTTGTACAGTGTAAATGAGTATAAAAATAAAGAGACAAAGCAAAGACAGGAAATCACACATAACTTATGAAGGTTTTAACATTAATTCAAATTGTATTTATTAAATTATATTTTCATTGCATTGTTGTATTAAGGTTAATTGGTATGCATTTTTAAAGGGATAGTTCACCCAAAACTGAAAATTTTGTCATCATTTACTCCCATTTCACTCCAACAAATCTGTTTGAGTCTCTTTCTTCTGTTATTCACAAAAGAAGATATGTTAAAGAATGTTGGACAACAGTGTACTGCTATCCTCCTAGGGTCCGAGTGTCCACATACGTGGACAGCACATTTTTAGCTCTTAAGTGGCTATTTAAAATACTTATACCCCCGGTTTCACAAACAAGGTTTAAGGCTAGTCAAGATTAAATTGCATGTTTGAGCTGTCTCAACTGAAAATAACTTGCAGTGAGATATCTTAAAATATGTCAGTGCCATTTTTTTGTCTCCAGGTGCACACCAGTAATATATTTTTCTATGGCCATTTTATAAATGTGGCTTAAATAGCCTAATTTATCGAAGGCCTAGTCCTGGCTTAATCTAAGCGCTGTTTGTGAAACTGGGCCTTAATGTTTTATATTTTGTTACAGACATACAGTGTCATCCTGCAACTGTTTTGCAGCATATGAAATGTCACAAACCCTATTTTTAATTGCCCAAAATGGGGAAAAAATTTAGTTTTTACTCTTTGATAGTCAAAGCAAGTTCAAAAAAAAATTCTATGTTAAATATGCATAAAAGAAAATTCGGGAAAAAGTGTTTTATGTAAATTGGGACCACGAGTCCACATATATGGACATCATTTTTTCTATAAGTACATCATATCAATAGATGATACTTAGATTTTTATTCTAATTAGATTCCAATAAACCCAAATAGCAAAGAGAAATAAAAAAAATCATGTAAAAAAACACCTTGGGCCTTAAGAAGTTATATATTTGTTTTTCCTACTATGTATGTCAGTAGTTACCATTTTCCAGCGTTTTTCAAAATATCATCTTTTGTGTTTAACAGTAAAAAGATTTGGAACCACTTGAGAGAGAGTAAATAAGGAGTAAAATTAATAGTTTTTTTTTTTTTAAATAAAAGTGCCAGGATGGACCAAAAAAGCTTTTAGAGTGATGCCATAGACTTGACTTTCTTTATTGTCCACAAGTAGAAATTTATCTTTGGCTCCAACACATAATTACATCAACATTCACATCACATACAGTATATCACACAAAAAAACAGGCAACACAAATACATTCAACATCATCACATAAACCACATTCAAAACGCAATTATCCCTATTCATACTTAAAACCCAGTATTTAAAGTTCTAATTGCATTTGGCACACATTACTCATTTTTCTTTACTTGAGGTTACCAAAAATGTCTTTTTGATGGCAAAGGCTGAAATTGTATATTTAAGGGATGGGAACAATCTTCAATAATGACACATGCTTTCTGTTTAATTCTCATTAGATGAATTTCATAGACAAACATTTTGGGGGCCCTAAAGAACCCTTTAGTCTTCAAAAAACCATTTGTTTTCATAGTTCTAAAGAAACTTTTTCCCATGATTACCATGGATGTTAAAAGTTCTTCATGGAACCACTGATGCCATCAAATAATCTTTTTAAGAGTAATTAACGTGATTTTTGTGTTGCAGGTGGCGTGACAAACATTTTAACAACAGAGATGTTTACCCAAACTGACCGGCCTGCCGCATACATGATCGGTGGATCTATCAACTGGACCTCCTTCTTTGTGATTGGCATGATCTTTCCATTTATTGTGGTAAATATGGCTGCTTTTTTCCTTTTCTTGAGAAGTGTGTGTATTTGGTTTTCACTTCTGATGTGAATACTCAGAAAGGAAGAATGAATAGAGCACATTGAAATTAGAATTAGATTTACACTGTAATTTTGTGTACTAAAAAGGTCTGACCCCAATTTTAATATCGACAATTCCATAAAGCAACTGTATTTAGCCAAGATACAAAACATTTCACCATGCATACGTAACAGAGGCCAGCTAGTGAAGTGCTATGCAGGTAAACCTCACTCCTCTGACCTGAAAAGATGCTCTAGCGACAGACGCTAGAGGCCATACTTGTTAGAGCATACTTGTTAGAGCAACCCACATGGTCTTTAGCTTCCTTATTAGAGCAACCCACTCCCATGCAAAGATCACAGCTCACCGGTAGGACCGGTGGGTTACACGTGGGGGCTCGTCCGGGATGTGAGTGAGGTTTAGGGGGTTGAGTATAACAGACGCCAGCTAGTGAAGTGCTTTGCAGGTAAACCTCACTCCTCTGACCTCAAAAGATGCTCTAGCGACAGACTCTAGAGGCCATAACTTGTTAGAGCATACTTGTTAGAGCAACCCACTCCCATGCAAACAATCGTCTGTTTGATCCCAGCTCACTGCGGGTTGGGTTCAAGAGGACTGGTGGGTTACACATATTTTGTAAAATCTATCAAAACACATGGTTGATAACTTCATAGTTATTCAAAATTTGAAATTAAAATGTTTTTTTTTTCACTGTAAAAAATTACATGGTTGCCTTAAATTAAATGAAATTAACAATAAAATTAAAAATGAGTCATTTTAAAATCAGTTACATTAAACTGACTTCAAGGTAAAATAAAAATCTGTCATTATTTACTCTCCCTGACATTTTTTCTTCTGTTGAACACAAAAGAAGATATTTTGAAGAATGCTGAAAACCTGTAACCATTGATTTCCATAGTATTTATTTTTCCTCCTATGGAAGTCAATGGTTACAGGTTTCCAACATTGTTCAAAATAACTTCTTTAGTGTTTAACAGAATAAAGAAACTCATAAAGGTTTGAAACCACACAAGAATGAGTAAATAGTAGGCCTGTCACGATATCTATTTTTTCTTGTATGATATACAAAGAAAATTTATTTCGATAAACGATATTATTGTCATCTTAAGAAGCATTTTTAACGGCAGAATGACTATAATGAATATAATAGCATCCCAATGCAAGTAAACTTTTCCAAAGAACACTTAATATTTAATTCTTAAGAATATCTCATTTAATTAGTCATTTTAACAATTTAACCATTAGGCATTGAAATCAGAATGTGAAAACATTCATTCATTCATTTTCTTTTCGGCTTAGTCTCTTTATTAATCAGGGGTCGCCACAGCGGAATGAACCGCCAACTTATCCAGCATATGTTTTACGCATCGGATGCCCTACCAGCTGGAACCCATCACTGGGAAACATCCATACACACTCATTCACACTCATACACTACAGACAATTTAGCTTACCCAATTCACCTATAGCACATGTCTTTGGACACCTGAAGGAAACCCACGCCAACACAGGAAGTGTGAAAACATATATCCTAAATAAGTAATAATATATGTTAACAAAAGTGCAAGGTAAAAAGTAACAGAGGCTGCGATCTGCTAGCAGATGTATTTTCAGTTGTCAGACACCCACATGAAAATATACTAAATAGTAAATACTATAGTGTTTTTTAACCATACTGACACTGACACCTCCAGTAGAGATAGAGATGTTGCACATCAGCTAAAGTGTTGCTAGAATTGGTTTACATGTATGGACGATATATATTGCATCACCAAAAATGATTGAGGTCATGTCCATGTGTCGTGCGATAAGTCCATATGAAGAGTTTAGATGCAAAAACCTGTAAATGCCATCTGAAATTTTCCTCTAAAATGAGCATTTTTATCAGGGTCCTGTCGTGTAGGTTCAGTAATATCACATTTATGGCAAAAAATAAGTCCTCTTCCTGGTCTTTAAAGTGAAATAACTCAACATAAACAAAGGAGACTGAAAAAATGTTCATTTTCGATGGAAATTTGAGATTGTACTTAGAGGTTTTTGCTTCTGAACTCTTCATATATTGATTATTGTGACAGGCCTAGTAAATAGTGAGTAATTTGGTTGATCTATCCCTTTAAAACAGCCTCTATGACTTATAAAACAATAATTAACTCACTTTAAAAAGTTATGATTACCATAAAATCATATGTTTTCATGAATAATTGATTATATAATGATTTACAATGCAACACTGTTAAACTTTCCCCCCTCTCTCTTTCCCAGAATGGCCTAAAGCAATACTGCTTCCTCGTTTTCCTGGTCATCTGCTTATTGGTGGCCACGTACATCTTCTTTGTGGTCCCGGAAACCAAAAACAAGACATTTCTGGAGATTCAGAACGATTTTCAGTCTAGAAAGAAGATCATTAATGCCAACGGTACTGAGGGCCCTCTGCTGTCCACACCAATGTAATGCACACATACAGTATGAGTGCACTTTAAAGGGCTTTACAATGTTACTGTATTGACACACATTAATCTGCCAAAATGGAAATGAGTCATTAGCCCCCCTGTATATTTTCCCCCAATGTCTGTTTAACAGAGAGAAGATTTTTTCAACACATTTCTAAACATAATAGTTTTAATAACTCATTTCTAATACCTGATTTATTTATTTTCAGTACATGATATTTCACTAGATATTTTTCAAGACACTAGTATTGAGCTTAAAGTGACATTTAAAGACTTAACTAGGTTAATTAGGTAATTAGGAAAGTCATTGTATAACAATGTTTCGTTCTATAGCCAATCCAAAAAATATAGCTTAAGGTGGCTAATAATATTGACCTTAAAAGGATTTAAAAAAAATTAAAAACTGCTTTTATTATAACGAATAAGACTTTCTCCAGAAGAAAAAATATTATAGGAAACACTGTGAAAAATTCCTTGCTCTGTTAAACATCAATTGGGAAATATCTAAAAAATTCACAGGGGGCCGAATCATTCTGACTTCAACTGTATAATTGTGTGTGAACAGTTATTGACACACACTGAAGCTGCACTACATCATGTGCCTTCACCATGAATACTGTCTTTTTTGTTAGTAGGGACAGTCACATGACGGGAGGGACTTTCAATTGTATCTTAAATGTGTTTTATACAACTTAATATGGCTGAAACTATTATGCAGCAAAGTATCATTTAGAATCACTTCTGTGATACCAATTTCATTTTTTTTATCTTCAATAATGCAAAATGGATCCATATGAGGAACAGATGCCTCATGAAATCACTGCAATCATGTTTGAATTTATTTTAGTTTAGTCTTACAATTTTAATATTGACAATAAAGGAATTTTTCAATCTACAAATCACCGTGTGAATTATGTTTGAATTAATTTCATTTTTGTCAACAAAAATTTATGTAAATGACAATGAAAGTTAACTAAATATGGAAAGAAATTGCATAATGATTGGTATTTTAAGTTCTTAGGATTCTAAAAATATTACAAATATATTACTTAAGCAACAAATCACTACTAAAATACTACAGTAATATATAGAAAATACTAGTGTTTCTGAATCATACTATACTAAATTATATTATACTGTATCTATTATAGTATTTAAAACACAGTGTTATTGAATGTTCCAGCACAGTGTAGTATTAACAATAATAGACTGATAAATTGTCGAATTTCAGTTTAGTTCAGTTGAGTATGGTTTAATTTTCACTGCTGAAAGTCCACTGAAGAGCAAATCCATTGATGCGCAGCTCCACAAGTCCCAAACCAAGCAAACCAGTGGCATCGATGGCGAGGAACAAAACTTCACCAAGTGACAAAAGTGAAGAGAAAGAAAAAACCCTAGAGAAAGTAGGCTCAGTTGGGCACGACCATTTCTCTTCTGGCCAAACTTCCTGTGCAGAGCTGCAGTCTACGTGCAGAAGAACGCTGGACGTCCATCATGGAGAAGCCGCAGGTGTGAGTAGGTCACTAACGGGTGTTCTGGCTGGCCCACGGGATCAATGCAGAGACTCGTCTGTCGCTGGGGTCTTTCAGGAATCAGTCTCATGCTCTCCATATCTCTATGACTGCCACAGCATCTGCTCAGTATACAGCCTGGTCCAGGATTATGGATACCTCGAGAAGTCCTCTATGGTGGGCATCATCTCTTCACAGTACAGTGCCAACTGTTCCGGCATATGTTTTACGCTTTGGATGCCCTTCCAGCCGCAACCCAGTACTGGGAAACACCCATACACACTCATTCACATATACACTACAACCAACTTAGTTAATCAATTCCCCTACAGCGCATGTCACTCGAATCAGTGACCTTCTTGCTGTGAGGCGACAGTGCTAACCACTGAGCCACCATGTTGTTCTGAAATTAATATATTTACGCAAAAGATTTCTTAAATGTTCTTAGCATATCACTTCAGTTGTATCTTTACATAGTTTTTTATTTATTTATTTATAATAGGATAATTGTATAATAGTAATAATACTCTATTTTAATAAATATCTTAGAAGTATTTATTAAAATAATATATTTATTATTTTATATATTTATAAATAATCTTGGCGTGGCTTGCGGTGGGGGCGTGGCTTGTGGGTATGGGCGGGGCTTACATTCTCACTCCAAGCTAAAGCCAAAAGTTGGCAGCCCTGCAGTAGTCAAATAGACAAATAAAAACACTACTGTACCTCACCAAAGATTATTATTCATATTTTGAAGGTTGTAGTAACTTCACAGAGACCAGACCAACTTACTACAGGCGATATTTTGTCAAAACCATTCTTACTGTACAGACTGTAGTCAAATAGACAAATAAAAACACTACTGTACCTCACCAAAGATTTTTCTTCATATTTTGAAGGTTGTAGTAACTTCACAGAGACCAGACCAACTTACTACAGGCGATATTTTGTCAAAACCATCCTTACTGTACATACAGTAGTCAACTAAATAAATTAAAACACTACTGTACCTCACCAAAGATTTTTATTCATATTTTGAAGGTTGTAGTAACTTCACAGAGACCAGACCAACTTACTACAGGCGATATTTTGTCAAAACCACCCTTACTGTACATACAGTAGTCAACTAAATAAATTAAAACACTACTGTACCTCACCAAAGATTTTTATTCATATTTTGAAGGTTGTAGTAACTTCATGGAGACCAGACGAACTTACTACAGGCGATATTTTGTCAAAACCACCCTTACTGTACAGACTGTAGTCAAATAGACAAATAAAAACACTACTGTACCTCACCAAAGATTAATATTCATATTTTGAAGGTTGTAGTAACTTCACAGAGACCAGACCAACTTACTACAGGCGATATTTTGTCAAAACCACCCTCACTGTACATACAGTAGTCAACTAAATAAATAAAAACACTACTGTACCTCACCAAAGATTTTTATTCATATTTTGAAGGTTGTAGTAACTTCACAGAGACCAGACCAACTTACTACAGGCGATATTTTGTCAAAACCATTCTTACTGTACAGACTGTAGTCAAATAGACAAATAAAAACACTACTGTACCTCACCAAAGATTATTATTCATATTTTGAAGGTTGTAGTAACTTCACAGAGACCAGACCAACTTACTACAGGCGATATTTTGTCAAAACCACCCTTACTGTACATACAGTAGTCAAATAGACAAATAAAAACACTACTGTACCTCACCAAAGATTATTATTCATAATTTGAAGGTTGTAGTAACTTCATGGAGACCAGACCAACTTACTACAGGCGATATTTTGTCAAAACCACCCTTACTGTACATACAGTAGTCAAATACACAGATTAAAACACTACTGTATTTCACCAAAGATTAATATTCATATTTTGAAGGTTGTAGTAACTTCATGGAGACCAGACCAATTTACTACAGGCGATATTTTGTCAAAACCACCCTTACTGTACATACAGTAGTCAAATACACAGATTAAAACACTACTGTACCTCACCAAAGATTATTATTCATATTTTTAAGGATGTAGTAACTTCATGGAGACCAGACCAACTTACTACAGGCGATATTTTGTCAAAACCACCCTTACTGTACATACAGTAGTCAAATACACAAATAATAACACTACTGTACCTCACCAAAGATTATTATTCATATTTTGAAGGTTGTAGTAACTTCATGGAGACCAGACCAACTTACTACAGGCGATATTTTGTCAAAACCATTCTTACTGTACATACAGTAGTCAAATAGACAAATAAAAACACTACTGTACCTCACCAAAGATTTTTATTCATATTTTGAAGGTTGTAGTAACTTCACAGAGACCAGACCAACTTACTACAGGCGATATTTTGTCAAAACCATTCTTACTGTACAGACTGTAGTCAAATAGACAAATAAAAACACTACTGTACCTCACCAAAGATTTTTCTTCATATTTTGAAGGTTGTAGTAACTTCACAGAGACCAGACCAACTTACTACAGGCGATATTTTGTCAAAACCATCCTTACTGTACATACAGTAGTCAACTAAATAAATTAAAACACTACTGTACCTCACCAAAGATTTTTATTCATATTTTGAAGGTTGTAGTAACTTCATGGAGACCAGACCAACTTACTACAGGCGATATTTTGTCAAAACCACCCTTACTGTACATACAGTAGTCAAATACACAGATAAAAACACTACTGTATTTCACCAAAGATTATTATTCATATTTTTAAGGATGTAGTAACTTCATGGAGACCAGACCAACTTACTACAGGCGATATTTTGTCAAAACCACCCTTACTGTACAGACTGTAGTCAAATAGACAAATAAAAACACTACTGTATTTCACCAAAGATTTTTATTCATATTTTGAAGGTTGTAGTAACTTCACAGAGACCAGACCAACTTACTACAGGCGATATTTTGTCAAAACCACCCTTACTGTACAGACTGTAGTCAAATAGACAAATAAAAACACTACTGTATTTCACCAAAGATTTTTATTCATATTTTGAAGGTTGTAGTAACTTCACAGAGACCAGACCAACTTACTACAGGCGATATTTTGTCAAAACCACCCTTACTGTACATACAGTAGTCAAATAGACAAATAAAAACACTACTGTACCTCACCAAAGACTTTTATTCATATTTTGAAGGTTGTAGTAACTTCACAGAGACCAGACCAACTTACTACAGGCGATATTTTGTCAAAACCACCCTTACTGTACATACAGTAGTCAAATAGACAAATAAAAACACTACTGTACCTCACCAAAGACTTTTATTCATATTTTGAAGGTTGTAGTAACTTCACAGAGACCAGACCAACTTACTACAGGCGATATTTTGTCAAAACCACCCTTACTGTACATACAGTAGTCAAATAGACAAATAAAAACACTACTGTATTTCACCAAAGATTTTTATTCATATTTTGAAGGTTGTAGTAACTTCACAGAGACCAGACCAACTTACTACAGGCGATATTTTGTCAAAACCACCCTTACTGTACATACAGTAGTCAAATAGACAAATAAAAACACTACTGTACCTCACCAAAGACTTTTATTCATATTTTGAAGGTTGTAGTAACTTCATGGAGACCAGACCAACTTACTACAGGCGATATTTTGTCAAAACCACCCTTACTGTACATACAGTAGTCAACTAAATAAATTAAAACACTACTGTATCTCACCAAAGATTTTTATTCATATTTTGAAGGTTGTAGTAACTTCATGGAGACCAGACCAACTTACTACAGGCGATATTTTGTCAAAACCACCCTTACTGTACATACAGTAGTTAAATAGACATATAAAAACACTACTGTACCTCACCAAAGACTTTTATTCATATTTTGAAGGTTGTAGTAACTTCATGGAGACCAGACCAACTTACTACAGGCGATATTTTGTCAAAACCACCCTTACTGTACATACAGTAGTCAAATACACAAATAAAAACACTACTGTACATTCACCAAAGATTTTTATTCATATTTTGAAGGTTGTAGTAACTTCATGGAGACCAGACCAACTTACTACAGGCGATATTTTGTCAAAACCATCCTTACTGTACAGACTGTAGTCAAATAGACAAATAAAAACACTACTGTACCTCACCAAAGATTTTTATTCATATTTTGAAGGTTGTAGTAACTTCACAGAGACCAGACCAACTTACTACAGGCGATATTTTGTCAAAACCATCCTTACTGTACAGACTGTAGTCAAATAGACAAATAAAAACACTACTGTACCTCACCAAAGATTAATATTCATATTTTGAAGGTTGTAGTAACTTCACAGAGACCAGACCAACTTACTACAGGCGATATTTTGTCAAAACCACCCTTACTGTACATACAGTAGTCAAATAGAAAAATAAAAACACTACTGTACCTCACCATTTTTATTCATATTTTGAAGGTTGTAGTAACTTCATGGAGACCAGACCAACTTACTACAGGCGATATTTTGTCAAAACCATCCTTACTGTACAGACTGTAGTCAAATAGACAAATAAAAACACTACTACCTCACCAAAGATTTTTATTCATATTTTGAAGGTTGTAGTAACTTCATGGAGATCAGACCAACTTACTACAGGCGATATTTTGTCAAAACCACCCTTACTGTACATACAGTAGTCAAATAGACAAATAAAAACACTGTACCTCACCAAAGATTTTTATTCATATTTTGAAGGTTGTAGTAACTTCACAGAGACCAGACCAACTTACTACAGGCGATATTTTGTCAAAACCACCCTTACTGTACATTTTGCCGAATAACTGTGCTTATCACTGGGTGATTTATAAAGCAATATGTAAATAACATATGTAATCAATATAACTTATTTCTAAGACAACTACAAAATCTGTATCATCGGATATCATTCCCTCGCTGTAAAGGCTAACTCGCGTTTTTTCTGCAACCTTGCTGCTTGCGCATGTTTACAAACATGGCAATTCGTCTATATGTCAACAAAAATTATTGAAAAATAATTAACAACAATGTGTTTTACAATGAATTTCTATTTCACAATCAGGGATTTTTTTGTGACTTTCTAAAATGTTTATAGATATTTTACAAACATTGGACGCAAGCTACATTTATGCAATTTAATGTCAATAAAAAATAATGTTAGGCTACTGTGTTTCGGTTTTCACAAATCACAGGATCTTAGCTTAGTATTCAATTTAATAACCGCATTATCATTATTCAGACATAAATTACCGGTTAACCATTATGTAAATAGTTATTTTTACACTCAAAAAGGCGCCAATGAAGCAGCGTACACCTGTAAAAATGCTGTGTGGTAACGTGGTATCTGTTACTTTTCTCAACGCTGACAAGCATCGCCCAATCGCTGTCGTTTATGATTGTCTGATATATCACTTCAGGGCACATTTCCAGTTGTTCTTCGATTATAAATCTATTGGAAATTATTATATTGATATTAACGTACTATTTACTGTACAAATGCCTCAAATACGACTTGGTTTAATGCCAAATAAAACTTTGAGGAAGACGCTTGTGATTGGACTATGGACGGTGACGCTCGACGAGCAGGAATACATGTTGTTTCTGTGTGCGGCTGCGGCAGTGCTGAGGGACACACTCACACTTCACTATGACTGGCAAACAGGCAGTAAAAGCTTATTTAGATCTCATGTCACAGCCATGCAGAGCTGTGCTAATATTCCTAAAACATAATAAAATACCACACACGGTGGAACAAATTGCGATAAGAAAAGGTGAGCTACTTTGTTAATGTGTCGATCAGTGTAATGTATTTGTAAAGTCTTTATGGCTTGAATCCAAGTCGGTGCAAAGGTTATCCTACAGACTGAACGTGGTTTATCTATGATTTCTAGAAATGTGTATGTTTTTATTGTTAATTTCGTTTATTGAACGTTATTGACCTCACAACTCCACATGAAAAATACTAGTAAGTGATAGTAGTTAACTACACCGTATTTGAAGCACACTACAGTAAAGTGTATTAAACTGTTTATATTATAATATTTACTGCTCTTTGTTAACAAATATAATGAACTGATAAACTTGAATACTTTTAATGTACTTTTTAGTGTAGTTTTTGCTACAATGGTGTATTGTAGTGTACACTGCCTGACAAAAGTCTTGTCGTCGATCCCAGTTGTAAGAGCACAAATAATAACTTGACTTCTAGTTGATCATTTGGAAAAGTGGCAGAAGGTCAAATCATGTGTTAAACTGCATCCCAATCATCACAAATACTGCAGAAGACCTATTGGAACCCACATGGACCCAAGATTCTCACAAAAATCAGTCAAGTTTGGTGAAGGAAAAATCATGGTTTGGGGTTACATTCAGTATGGGGGCATGCGAGAGATCTGCAGAGTGGATGGCAATGTCAGCAACCTGAGGTATCAAGACATTTCAGTTCCTGAAATAAAAGAAGGTCAAGTTGCTCCAGGATTGGCCAGCCCAGTCACCAGACATGAACATTATTGAGCATGTCTGGGGTAAGATGGAGGAGGCATTGAAAATGAATGAACACAATATTAATTTGTTTTCCACTGCACCATGACTTTATATCCTATACTGTGCATTATTTCTGTTAAGTGACAAGACTTTTGTCTAAGCAAAGTCAGATCTTACTGTCCTAATTAAATCATTAAAAATCAAGGCCTGATCATATTATGTTTTGGTCAAATAAGCGTAATCTAGAGGCTTTTGACTTTCATATAAGCCACTTCTGATGCCAAATGATCAACTAGAAGTCAAGTTATTATTTGTTGTTTCTAAAACTTGGATAGGTGACAAGACTTTTGTCAGGTAGTGTGTTTACAGCTGTTAAAAGCGTATAGGACAGTGTTGGGTAAATTGTTTATATTGCTGTAGTTGTAATACCACAGCAACAATACAAACCACAACTGATTCATTCAAGTATTTACTACAGTATCTTTTAAAACATTATATTATGTACTATGTAGTATTATAATATTTTGTTCACATAGGCTTTAATGCCCTTGAAATTTACATTGAGGTAAAGTTGGTTGTATTCCCACATTCATTCAGTGACAACTTGTGACATGCAACCTATATTGTTTACCATGGTACTTTAAATATTCAGACTGACATTACATGTATAACTTGAAAACAACATTAGCACTATTTATTTGACTGTGAACAATGTTGATAGCCAGTGGCCGCTGATATGATTTCACTATTTAGAATTTGCAAAGAATACTTTTGTGAAATTATATTATTAAGGAGAAAGTCTGAATGTTTAAATATAAAACTAACTTAACCTTTACCTCAATGAACTTTACCTGTAGGGGAGCAGAAAACACCCGAGTTCACCAAACTCAACCCTATGCAAAAGGTGCCAGTGCTGGAGGACAATGGCTTTGTTCTTACTGAAAGGTATGGAAAGAGCGACTTGTAAAACTTTGCATTTGGAAATCTGAAATTTTTCATTCTTCTTCTACTTATAAAAGGGATAAATCATCCAAAAATGAAACTTTACTGTTGATTTACTTACCCTCAGGCCATTCAAGATGTAAGATTTCTTCATTAGAACATTTCTTCATTAGTATTATCTGAAAACGTAGTCCATGTAAAGGCTAAACAAAATGAAAACTCCAAGTCAATGATTAGTGCATTCATTATTGGTTCTGTGCAGTGTCATATGAAAAAATCTAAACAAAACATCTATTACACATACAAATTTCTAATTATATGCATGCAAACATTCTGATATTGCTACCAACACACACACACACACACACACACACACACACACACACACACACACACACACACACACACACACACACACACACACACACACACACACACACACACACACACACACACACACACACACATTATTATAACATTATTATTAATAATTATATATAATTAACATTATTATAATTATAATTTTTCCCAGAGATGGGTTGCAGCTCGAAGAGCATCCGCTGTGTAAAACATATAATGGATAAGTTGGCGGTTCATTCCGCTGTGGTGACCCCAGATTAATAAAGGGACTAAGCTGAAAAGAAAATGAATGAATAAATAATTACATTTATAGTCGGGGCAGCGCGGTAGTGCAGTGGGTAGCGCTGTTGCCTCACAGCAAGAAGGTCGCTGGTTCGAGCCTCAGCTGGGTCAGTTGGCATTTCTGTGTGGAGTTTGCATGTTCTCCCCGTTCGCGTTGGTTTCCTCTGGGTGCTTCGCTTTTCCCCACAGTCCAAAGACATGCGCTATAGGTGAATTGGGTAAGCTAAATTGTCCGTAGTGTGTGTGTGAATGAGAGTGTGTGGGTGTTTTCCAGTGGTGGGTTGCAGCTGGAAGGGCATCCGCTGCGTAAAACATGTGCTGGATAAGTTGGCGGTTTATTCTGCTGTGGCGACCCCTGATTAATTAAGGGACTAAGCCAAAAAGAAGATGAATGAATAAATAATTGTAGTCAGAAAAGATAGTTTGGGTATGCCTAAAAAAAATTTCTGTTTTACAAATATTGTCAGATTTTGTGAAAATTAATTAGTTATTAGCGCGAAAATCGATTAGTATTTGGTTAAATATCTAACCAAATAACCAGCTTACTTTTATTATAATTTTAAAGGCAAAAATGATTGACATCAGGCTTTCATAAGTGTTTTTTTGTGAAATTGTCCATTTGACAGTTGTAAAAACTATTATTACCCGTCATGTTATTTATTTAATTTATTTAGTTATATTTTAAAATGTTAAAATAAGGCATTTAATAACTTTTGTATTCAAGGAGTGTTTCTAGTAGCCATTGACCTGCATTTTATGAGTCACCAGGGACCACATTTTCAGCAAAAAAACAATTCTTTCTTTCAATTTATCTATTTTTTATTATTTTCTACTCAAGAAAAAAAAAAACAGTCACCTCTTGGCTAGTGTGAGGATGAGTAAATCAACAGCAAATCTTCATTTTCACTCTAACCTTTCGTTATATTATTTATCCTCTGGCACAGTGACGCTATTTTGAAGTATCTGGCAACAACCTACAAAGTGCCCGATCACTGGTACCCCAAACTACCCGAGAAAAGAGCACGAGTTGATGAATACACAGCCTGGCATCATATGAACACACGAATGCATGCTGCCACAGTCTTCTGGCAAGAGGTACAGTAGGGTTTAATATGTGAGTGGTTATGACATACACATACATGACGTTTAAAATCTTTTTTTTTTGGTACATATGCATTTTTTTTGTTAGAAATAGGGAACTTTTACAAGTCCCCTTGAGCTAAACAGTTGAGTTTTACTATTTGTTTCCATTCAGATGATCTCCGGGTCTAGCTTCAGCACTTTTAGCTTAGCTTAGCATAGATCATTGAATCTGATTAGACCTTTAGCATCTCTTAAAAGAATAGCTCAAAAAGATTTTAAAAATGTTTGATAATTAAAGCTTGACTTATATATTGTGCACTAAGACATGTAATAATCAAGGCGTGATATTCAAGGAACTTTGCTGTCATACCATGGCTGCAGCAGGCGCAATAATATTATGCAACAATTTTACACAAGATTATATACACTCACCGGCTTTATTGGATACACCTGTCCAACTGCTCATAATGCAAATTTCTAATCAGCCAATCACATAGCAGCAACTCAATGCATTTAGGCATGTAGACATGATCAAGACGATCTGCTGCAGTTCAAACCAGCATCAGAATGGAGACGAAAGGTGATTTATGTGACTTTGAACGTGGCATGGCTGTTGGTGCCAGACGGGCTGGTCTGAGTATTTCAGAAACTGCTGATCTGCTGGGATTTTCACACACAACCATCTCTAGGGTTTACATAGAATGGTCTGAAAAAGAGAAAATATCCAGTCAGTCTGTGGGCGCAAATGCCTTGTTGATGCCGGAGGTCAGAGGAGATAGCCAGACTGGTTCCAGCTGATAGAAAGGGAACAGTAACTCAAATAACCACTCGTCACAACCGAGGTCTGCAAAAGAGCATCTCTGAACACACAACACGTCCAACCTTGAGGCGGATGGGCTACAGCAGCAGAAGACCACACCGGGTGCCAATCCTGTCAGTTAAGATCAGGAAACAGAATTTGGCATCAACAACATGAAAGCATGGATCCATCCTGCCTTGTATTAACAGTTCAGGCTTGTGGTGTATTGGTGTGGGGGATATTTCCATGGCACACTTTGTGCCCATAAGTACCAATTAAGCATTGTGTCAACACCACAGCCTACCTATAGTTGAGTGGAGAGACGGTGATAGATAGAGGCAATTCGGTTGATAGGGAGGCAGATGGAGGGAATTTGGCCAGGAAACCGGGGTTACACCCCTACACTTTACAAGAAGTGCCATGGGATTTTTAATGACCACAGAGAGTCAGGACCTCGGTTTTACATCTCATCCGAAAGACAGCGCTCACTGACAGTATAGTGTCCCCTTCACTATACTAGGGCATTAGGACCAATGACTATAAAATATGGACGATGCGACAACGCTGTTTTCCATTAAACGCTGTGAAGGAAAAAACGCCTCGTGGCGGGCACAAACTGTCGCAAAAGACTGCTGAAATTGGAGCCTTGCGAAGGACTGCCTGAACCAAACACTTGTACATCAAATCAACCACGCCAGCCGAACTTCTCACTTGACCGCCGGTGTCTGCACTATAACAAAGGCTCGCTAATTTACACTTTGCGTTTACATAGGAGCCTGCATTTGCTGTTTTACTAACACAAATGGTTGTAATAACGTTAACAAAGGTGAGGTTTTATGTAATGAAGATTTAATCGCGCCAGCTCTGGGCCGCAGCGCACATTACTCGCGGGCCGTTTCCGGCTCAGATGCGGCAGTGTCGGCTCGATAACGACTCCCGCATCTGGCCCGATTGACTCGAGTAGGTACAGCAGACGGAGTCGGGCCAAGGGGTATTTCTCCGGCAGGCGAGAATCTAGCCGGAACTGGCCAGAGTGTATTTTGCTATCTGGGGGGTTAGGCGTGTATCAGCAAACTGATAAAGCCCTGATCTTACCGAATAAACAGTGTTCCACCAGATCCTGTATGTCAGAAACTATAGTTTACTGCTGAACAACTTATTTTATCATGGTAAAATAACACAGAAATGGAATATTAACACTTCAGTCTCCTGCCGAAGCTCCGACGTCTGCTTTGAGAAACTGTCAATCACAGCTGTCAATCACGATGACACGCCCAGCATTAAACTACTCCTCAAAACATACTCTTTACAAAAATAATAATAGGTCTGCACCAATATCAGCACGATAACCAGTGCCTTCACTGACCAGAACCATCTTTCGGAGCATTTTATTGCAAGTGTAATTAATTTTTTTATTTGGTCTCAAGTCTCCTTCATTAACATGGAGGAGGCGGGCTTTATGACTTGTACTGCAGCCAGCCCCCAGGGGGCGATCTAACGGCCGAGACCTTCACTCAAAAGCAGGCTTGTGGCACACTTGATTAGGACTCACACAGACTGCAGATTGAGCACCCCCTGCTGGCCTCACTAACACCACTTCCAACAGCAACCTAGCTTTCCCATGTGTTGTCTCCCATCCAGGTACTGACCAGGCTCAGCCGTGCTTAACTTCAGTGAGTAACCGGTCTTGGGCTGCAGGGTGATATGGCTGTGACATTTCTGAACTATGAATATTTACGAGTGAGAAACTCTGCATTGTACATTATGTCCTGGTTGCTGATTTGTGTCACTGAACGAGACATGTCAGTCTTAAAAATGATGGAAGCATTGATCTATAGATAATTAAATATCTGCATCAATACAACAACAAAAAGGCATATTTGGAAGTATTGGCAGAATAAAGTGTTCACTTAAAAAAATAGAAAGGAATGTTGTTGAGAACCAGCGGATTAAGCCATAAGGATGAGCCCTTCTAAAAGAAATCTTTCACGCCAAGATACTGTTTTTATTTTCATTCAGACAACACAGGGAAAAGGTGAGTTTGAGTATTCTTGTATGTGGTAGAGCCGTGAAGTCTCTCATAAAATCAAATATTTGTAATGGTCTCACGTTTTAAGTTGAAAATGTTTAACACAAAGGTCAGTTAACAAATGGGGTATATACACACAGACTTTTAATTTCAGTCAGCCAGCGGCTTCTGGTTAATGTCATCCCATACAAAATCGCTGCATTTAAGATCGGATATTTTTAAAAACAGCGATCTTCACTGCCAGGCTGAGATAAGATATAAAGTGGGTCTTAGACCAAACAAGAAGCACTGCATTAAATTATATTTTTCCGTGCCATGTCTTTAAAATATGGAAATTAATTTTACCCCAGTATTGTCAATGGAATTTCTGCGCTCACTTGTTGCTAATGATGGCGCCTGCTTTAAGCGGTCTTTTGTCTCTTTTTACGTTGCTGTAAAAAAGCTTATGAAACTGAAAATAGTCACATAAACCTTTCACCATAAATTCATAATTGGCTGAAAAACACTAGCTGTGCATATAGTCTATTGGCCATATATTGAATGCAATTTTTTGGTGTTCAGCTCAAGCAATGTGAGCATGCCAATTATTTATTTATTCATACATAGAAATATAAAGTAATGTTCAAACATCTGTCAGTGTAAAAAGATGCAATCCCTTCTAATACATTATTTTTCAGTAGCACAATGTTTTTTTCTGACCTACTTTCTGCTGAATCTGAATTTCGCGATCTGAATTTCTGGTTTTGAATTTTAGAATCTTGAATTTAATTTATTTTAATTTTAATTTCTTCATCTTGAAAACTTGAAACTGTATTTATACAAACTGATTAGCTCCAGTCTATGAATTCAGAACACTAAAACTCTGAAGTTTGAAAATACGCCTATAAAAATTCAGCCTTGAAAAATTCAGTTGTCTTAAATTTCAGATGTTCAATATTCAAGTTACGAAATTCAAATTCAAAACTATTTTAACAAATTCAAATTTATTAAATTACAATTGTCAATAATTCAAATGACTCAATGCATTTAAACATATAGACATGGTCAACACGACCTGCTGCAGTTCAAACCGAGCATTAGAATTTGAACACAATTCAAATTCAGCTTGTTTTGGCATATTTTTAGCTCCATATTGCAAGAAGTAGGCAATTAAATATTTATATAAGCGTTTGAACAAGTAGATTTACATTTATAATATGATTTAATATTCATTATAAGCTTATTTTAGGCATTATTATAAGAATTATCAGGCATTAAATAGGCATTATGTAGTCCAGCAAAATTTTAAAACAAAACAAAACGATTTCAAGGACAAACATTCTAATTGATGTCACATTTAGAATGTCAAAGTGCAATGTTAAGGCTTGACATTGTATTTTAGCTTTTGTAGGTAGTTTGGAGTGATACGGTGCATTTGTTTTAACATGGGTCAGCAAATTTCTTGTGTGAATATAGCGACAGAGACGGAGTGTGTGTACAGTTTTCAACCAAGTACACCACTTCAGTCCAACAAAGACACGCCTCGTCAAGAAAAACATCAGCTTGATGAGAGCTGTGCTGTTACTTGTGAGGACGATGGCGTAGAGAGGGGGGGGAAGGAGGAAAAGAGGTTGAAAAAGAAATCGCGGTTTTGGAGGAAGCTGGCCGGTTTCCGCTTTCCTCGCCCAAGAACTGGAAGGGGTAAAAAAGTGGAGCAGGTGGGCAGTGAGGAGGTGAAGCAGGACACCGAAGCAGAACCTTCTACTTATGGTAAATCCCTTAATTTTTTTGTGTCACTGGAAAAAAATGAATTAAAATGATCACCTTGATTAAAATGATAGCTTTAAACTATTCTCTCTGCAAATACATGTATAATTTTTTTGTAAAAGTATTGAAAAGTTTCTCTGTGTTTTTTTATTTAAATAAATGTTGAATGTATCTTTCCTTTAGATCATACCTCTGTAGGGGATATCTCATGCACTGTTGAGGATTATGATTATCAGCAAGCTCCTCACAGTAGCCTTGAGATTTCTCCCTCCACTGTTGACCTGCACATCCCGGAGCAGTGTGAGAAGGTGGAGCAGGAGGCAGAATCTTCTACTGATGGTAAATCACTTTACCTTTTGTTGTACTGAGTTTAATCATTAAAAAGAAATCATCATGGCTTTAAAAATTCAAATGTTCACATGTGCGGCGGTTTGTGTATCTGAACTCTTCAGTTTTGTCTCTGTAAATACTGTACATTATTTGTAGCAGTATTGAAATGTTTGTGTGTTTATTTATATAAATGTTAAATGTATATTTCCCTCTTTAGATCAAACCTCAGTGGAGATCACATTAGAGAGTTGTGGTTCCCAGGACACTCCTAACAGTAGCCATGAGGTTCCTCCCTCCACTGTTGACCTGCAACACCAGGAGCAGTGTGAGAAGGTGGAGCAGGAGGCAGAATCTTCTACTGATGGTAAATCACTTTACCTTTTTGTGTGTACTGAACTTAATCATTAAAAAAAGATCATCATGGCTTTAAACATTTGCAGAGTTCAAACGTACAGATGTGCAGAGGTTTGTGTATCTGAACTCTAGTTTTGTCTCTGTAAATATGTGTATTATTTGTAGCAGTATTGAAATGTTTGTGTGCTTATTTATATACATGTTAAATGTATATTTCCCTCTTTAGATCAAACCTCAGTGGAGATCACATGTACCATAGAGAGTTGTTGTCCCCAGGACACTCCTAACAGTAGCCTTGAGATTCCTCATTCCACTGTTGACCAGGAAATCCAGGAGCTTCCAGAAGAAACTGTGTGCCCCCTGGCAGAAAACCCAAACCAAGACGTGGTCTTGATTATTGGGAGTAAGTTCATTTTAATTATGGCTGCTTGATGCTTTCACTTTTTTAAGGATTAGATCAGGGGTGTCAAATTCATTTTAGCGCAGGGGCCACATGGAGGAAAATCTATTACCAAGTGGGCCGGATTGGTAAAATCATGGTATATATAAATTTAAAAACAACAACTTCAGATTGTTTTCTTTGTTGTAATACAATCAACATAAAACATAAAGCTGGAGCCTGAGGACAATAGATCTCATGGCAATTTGTAATTTTTTTATTTAGTAGCTAATTCATTTGAATTCGTACGATCTCATTCGTACAATTTAGTATGATTTGCTTATCCACCAATGACAGTTGGGTTTAGGGGTGTTGGGTGCCACACCTCCTTTTTTACATCGTGCATTTTCGTACGACTAAACTTGTATGAATTAGCCATGAAACTGCCA
Source organism: Danio kyathit (assembly GCA_903798195.1). Lineage (NCBI taxonomy): Eukaryota > Metazoa > Chordata > Actinopteri > Cypriniformes > Danionidae > Danio > Danio kyathit. The sequence continues at coordinate 12,519,436 of LR812523.1, forward strand.
AAATGAGAAGTAGTTGCGTTTCCTTGTGAGAACACCTCAGTGTGGTATGGCAGGGCATAGATGTGGTCTTTCTCTTTGAGAAGGCTGTCAAACTGACACTGATCCAGGCTTCTGGATCAGATGAAATCCAGTGGACACAATTAAAACAGCAGTTACTTTTATTGAAAAATTGTAAATAAATTATTGAAATCTCGCGGGCCAAATTAAACCCATTTGCAGGCCCGATCTGGCCCGCGGGCCGTACGTTTGACACCCCTGGATTAGATGTTTATGCATTATGTATAATGGTATATAAAATGGTAATAAAGTTTTACTTTTGCACTGTAGAATATGAATCTGTCTGTAAAACAAATTTTATTTGAACAGACATGTGCTTGACCTACAACATGGGCGAGATACTGGGAGAAGGAGGATTCGGTGCAGTATATGCTGGTGTTCGTGCCAATGATGGTCTTCCGGTATATTTCTATATGTTTTTGCATAATCTACCTAACAAACTATATATATATGTGTTATGCTTTGTCTTTTGTAACTAAACTAGAGCCCTTGATAAATGGTCAACCTGACCAAACATGCTACAAATTCATGAATAGAATTTCAACAAGGATTAATGAATGACCTGAAGTAATATGCTAACTGTAAAAATTCTGTTTTGTTGATCAGGTGGCTATCAAGTTTGCCAGAAAAGTGGAGGGCATGGAATATCTCTACGTTGTAAGTAGACTGTCCTCGCTATGTGATCTCCTCTAACTCTCTATTTTTACTTTTTTTTTGTCAGTAAACAAATTATAAACATGTTGGTCAAACCACCTAAATTTAACCATCCTAAAAACTCTTTCCACTAGCCTGGCCTTCCAGAACTTGTGCCCCTAGAAATCGGCCTGACACTCCTGGCAAATAAGGGTCCCAGCTCACCCAACATAATTGAGTTGCTGGATTGGCAGGATCTTCCTGACCATTATGTAATGGTCCTGCAGCGCCCTTCGCCATGCCAGAGTCTATTCAAGCTTTTGAAGAGCTGTGGGGACATCTTTGAGGAAATGTTTGCGCGGCATGTGATGCGGCAGGTAATCGAGGCAGCTGAGACCTGCTGCAGACGCGGAGTTCTCCACAGAGATATCAAGTTGGAGAACTTGTTAATAAACACAGACACCATGGATGTCACTCTCATTGACTTCGGCTGTGGGAACCTGTTTCATGAAACAGAGTACAAGACCTTTAGTGGTATGTACAGTATTAAAACTTTAATGTCATGATGCGCAAGCTGTTAAATACAGTAGAAACAAACAGTTGTAATTCAGACATGCAAATCTCTTTCCTCCAGGCACAGAGATGTACTGCCCTCCTGAATTTTTTGAAACGGGCAAGTATTATGCAGGGCCAGCAACTGTGTTTTCACTAGGAGTGCTGCTGTACACTATGGTGTGCGGATATATGCCGGACCACACTGATCTGGAAAAGATACAGCACTGGCTGTGGTATCTGCCTTCCTTGTCAAGTGGTAAAAACTTTTTTTAACAATTATAAATCATAAAAAAAAAACTGTCTTACAAAGCCACTTGGCTCAGATATCCAAAATGCCATCAGGAGATGTAAAGGATGTTTAAAGTAATAGTCAACATTATTCCTGCCTTTCAGAATGCAGCCATTTGATAAATGCCTGTTTACAACCCGATCCCAGCCAGAGGATACCTCTAGACCAGATTCTCCTCCACGACTGGTTTACGGTACCCAAGATCCGCAAAACTTGTTTTAAAATGTCTAATTTTGTTTTTTTGGGGGACAATAAACCTGATTTTGTTTCTGTTATTTTGCTTTAGATCATGCCATAAGTCGTGGAGGCGAGAGCACCCTGTCCTGGCCATGCAGGAAGTGCTGGTGCCAGAGCTTGAGGCAGCAATATTTGCGTCTTCCTGACAAAAATATATTGTTGAATTGAAATAAAATTGTGTCAATTGAACTGTTGTATTTGTCATATTTTTGTCCTATAATGTGTATTTATATAGCGCATTTATCATGTATGGCCATACACCCAAAGTGCTTCACAATCATGAGGGGGGTCTCTCCACACCACCACCAGTGTGCAGCATCCACTTGGATGATGCGATGGCAGCCGCAGGACAACGGTGCCAGTGCACTCACCACACACCAGTATTGTTGCTGACCATGTCCATCCCTTTATGACCACAGTGTACCCATCTTCTGATGGCTACTTCCAGCAGGACAACACACCATGTCATAAAGCGCGAATCATCTCAGACTGGTTTCTTGAACGTGGCAATGAGTTCACTGTACTCAAATGGCCTCCACAGTCACCATAACTCAATCCAATAGAGCTTTGGGATGTGGTGGAACGGGAGATTCGCATCATGGTTGTGCAGCCGACAAATCTGCAGCAGCTGCGTGATTCTATCATGTCAATATATAGCAAAATCTCTGAGGAATATTTCCTTGTTAAATCTATCTATCTACTAGTAATCCACCTAAAAATATTGCACTTGCTGCAGCCATGGTACATCAGCAAAGTTCCTTGATTTAAATATGAAAATTATTAAAACTCTATTTTGAGCAAGATGCTAATGGTCTAATTCGATTCAATGATCTATGCTAAGCTAAGTTGAAAGTGTCCTAGGAAGACCTGAAATTGACTGAATGGATTAAAAAATGGTAAAACTCAACCGTTACCTCTAGGTGAGATATACAATTTGATAAACAAAAGGTTTTTTTTTTTAATTCTTTTATGTCTACAGGTTTTACTGCCACTGATGACTGGACAGCCAGCAAATACTGCAAAGCTAGAAAAGGCCCTGTCAGACCTGAACAGCACACTAGACAAGCTGGAAAACATGTTTCTGAAGAGACAGGCCTTCCTCTGCGGTGATGACATCTCACTGGCTGACTTGCTAGCAATTTGTGAACTCATGCAGGTATGGTAGTTTTACTTTGTTTGGACAGATCTTTCCCATATTTGCAAGAAATGGCTTCTTGAATTGGAAAGAGGAAAGAATGTAAGGCTGGACTTGATTGTGTCAGTCAGAGAAGTTGTGATATGCTATTGGGTATGGGACGATAACCATTTTCAAGGTATACCGCGGTTTAGAAAAGTCAAGATTTTAAAACCGGCAAAATTTTCTACTATACCGTTCCTAACTGTACGTTCACACCGAAAGCGGCGAGAGCGTCAAAGTAGCCGGAAGTCATTCATTTTCAATGGGAGTCGGCGGCGATAAGCGGCGAGGAGCAGCGCGGCGCGTCTTCGCCGGTGTGAGCAGTGTTGCCAGATGTAGCTGACTTTTTCCAGCCCAAAAACCCGCCGAAATGCAAAAAAACACCCGCCCAACAACCTCGATTTTACAAAAATAGGATCGTCCTATATTGCACGAAAAGTGGGGGGGACGGTACCAAATTTCATGAAAAGTGGGGGGGGTTTGGGGAGATCGCGGGCAGGCAGGCGTACCTTTACAATACCGCCCAATCTGGCAACACTGGGTGTGAGCGTCGAGGAGAGTTGAAATCAAGTCAACTTTATGGTAATGAGCTGTGACGCGGTTTTCTTAAAAAAAAAAAAGCGGGAATTTCATGTGACAATACAAAACAGTATTGCTGCTTCAGAATATTTCAGGCATATGGACACATATTGGAGCAAAGCCACACCACATGCAACTTGATCTTCCGTAGTTAAGTGAATTTGATAATAAGTGTGCAACATCTTCACGCTAGAAAGCATGTTTTATGCGGGAATGTAACTGATATCATATGCAGCAACGGCTCCTTTAAGTACAAGATCAATGTGTAGCGAATTTTGAAGCTCTCGCCGCCGGAGCTAAAGGCAGACAGCGTTGTTGCCAGGGCGGCCAGAGCGACCTTTGACGCTCTCGCTGCTTTCGGTGTGAACGCACAGTTAGGCATGTGTAAGATTTTTTTATTTACATTTTTTTGTTGTTTTTTTAGGACAACAGCAGAAAAGATATCCAAAGATGCCATTTTAAAATGTAAAGAAATCTGTGTTTTGAAACTAATGAAGACAGCAGAAGTCAATGATTCATTTAAATAATGTAGCCTGACATGTTTACTGGTCCAAAATATTTTAAGTCTTTCAAAAAATTAAATATATTGTTTCTCAAAGGGGAAAAAAGTAGTTTTTTGTTACCCAGACATTTAAAAATAATATATTTTAGAGCAGTAAACACAATACGGTGATACTATGATCATTTTTATCCAAGGTTATCATACCGTCAGAATCTTAAACCGGCCCATGCCTAATTGCTATTGGTGGATCTCATGTGATTGTCATTAGAAAAAAGTTGTTGACGCAAAAGTTATTTTGATTGAAGATTAGAGTAAAATGCTGTATACATATAAATTATATTAAAGTATTCGTTGTATGTTTGCACTTACATGATCTTGTAAATATTAATAATTAATTATAATACTCAGTTATTTTTATTATTTATCTGCATGCCAAAAAAGTTGCATGAAAATAAAATGTTTTCTTTTAATTTCAAGTTTCAATCAAGATTTTATCTTAATTAACATTGATAAAAATTCCTAAAAGATAAAAAAAACTTTTCTTGCGAAATTTTACTAAAGTCTCTGAATGAGCATAATTTATTCATTCATTCATTTTCTTTTTTTTTCGGCTTAGACTCTTTATTAATCTGGGGTTGCCACAACGAAATGAACCACCAACTTATCCAGCATATGTTTTACGCAGCGGACGCCCTTCCAGCTGCAACCCAACACTGGGAAACACCCATACACTCTCATTCACACACATACACTACGAACAATTTAGCTTACCCAATTCACCTATACCACATGTCTTTGGACTTGTGGGGGAAACCGGAGCACCGGAGGAAACCCACGCCAACACAGGGTTTGCTGTGAGACGATTGTGCTACCTACTGTGCCACCGTGCTACCTGAATGAGCAGAATATTTATAATAATTATTAAAGTTAAAATTATTTTTTTTATTAACATAATAAAAATCCAGGGCAATGCGGTGGTGCAGTAGGTAGTGCTGTCGCCTCACAGCAAGAAGGTCGCTGGTTCAAGCCTCGGCTGGGTCAGTTGGTGTTTCTGTGTGGAGTTTGCATGTTCTCCCAGTGTTCGCGTGGGTTTCCTCTGGGTGCTCCGGTTTTCCCTACAGTCCAAAGACATGCAGTACAGGTGAATTGGGTAGGCTAAACTGTCCGTAGTGTATAAGTGTGAATGAGTGTGTATGGATGTTTCCCAGAGATGGGTTGCAGCTGGAAGGGCATCCACTGCATAAAACATGTGCTGGATAAGTTGGCGGTTCATTCTGCTGTGGCGATCCCGGATTAATAAAGGGACTAAGGCGAAAAGAAAATGAACGAATGAATAATAAAAATCCTAAAAACCTAATTTTTTTAAATCTTATTGAACAAGTCCCTGAATGAGCACAATAATGATAATAATAGCAAAAATTATCCATTTTATGCGTTTTTGTAAATAAATTAATGTATATAAATATCTGTATATACAATAAAGCAATACACAAATGTTTTTTACTATTAGTTATGTAGCATCCTATGGCCGTTTTACATAAACACACACACACACACTGCATAAAGCAAACCAAAATAACCCCAAAACAAATTTCAAACTCGCATATTTCCGTCAAATTTTCTGAGATATGCAAAACATCAATAAACTCAGAAGATGCATGAGCATGTAAACCTCAATATAAACATCTTTTTCAGCCAATGAGCAGCGGGAGGGACATTCTGAAGGACAGACACAAACTGATGAGCTGGAGGAGTCGAGTCCAGTCAGCGCTGTCTGACTCCTTTGATGAAGCTCACACCATTGTCTACCGCCTGAGGGACAAATTTACTGCTAAACTGTGAAAAATCACACGGCAAGGTGTTTTTGGACTTAGTGTGATTAAGGATATAGTCTGTCTAATAAAGATATGCAGTTTGATTAATCTATAGTAATCGAGGCATGCATCACAAGTTTAGTTCAAATGTGAACAAAGTTTGTGCCTTTTCAAAAAAAATCTGCATAATTTAAATGTTTTTTATATTTGATTATCATGCATTATATTATTACACATACAGTGCACAGCATAAACCAACACATTCCCTTTAAACCCCTTTTGTGTATTGTTCAAATTGACTACACTTTCCTTATGTTGGAGGCTGTTTTTGCCCCATTGACTTCCATTATAATCACATTTATTGATTGCAAAGCCTTGACAGCATGTAATCATGCTTGACTGTTGGTGTTTTCCCTGTTGGGAAGAGGTCAAATTTGTCATTTTCACTGTTGATCATTAGTTGGCACAATTAACCCTTTAGATAAGCAAGTGCAAAAAAGTTTCTGGCTTTTATATGGAGTTTTATGGTCTAAAACCAGCTACAATCAAGAATGCATGGTTATATGGTGTCATGGCTTTACAATCAAAACATGTCATTATAATGGAAGTCAATAGGGCAAAAAGAGCCACCAACATAATGAAAGGGTAGTCAATTTTCTCAGTGTTGAGATTTTGAAAAATTCCAAAGCATTTTCCCAAAATAGATGTCAAAATAAGATTGGTCACCAAAAATCATTCCATTTGCTGAAACACAGAAAGTTGTGGGCAAATTAAGCCTCAAAATCACTCCAGAGTGGATGAAAACATCCCCAACAGCACAGAAGGGTTAATGCGGATATTTTTATACATTTCTAAGTGAATATAAATATATTTTGGTGCATTTAAATAAAACAGTTGTATCAAATAAGAGTCATCTTGAGGAAAAGAAAGAGAACACATTTAAATTCAAATAAAAAAGTTATAAACTACAAAATTCCCCCTAAATTTTATATTTTTGATGGTTCTATTAATTTTTCTTTTTTTATTAAAAAATGTGTTTAATATTTCCCCTAGCATAATTATTGGTTGATTACTTTTTTGCACTGTAATCTTAAGTTATTTAGTCAGTGCACTTCTAGTTTTGGCTTTGGTATACCGACTAATCTAATGCATACACTCGCCGGCCACTTTTTTAGGTACACTTGTCCAACTGCTCGTTAACGCAAATTTCTAATAATCAGTCAATCACATGGCAGCAACTCAATGCATTTAGGCATGTAGACATAGTCAAGACGATCTGCTGCAGTTCATACCGAGCATCAAAATGGGCAAAAAAGGTGATTTAAGTGACTTTGAACATGGCATGGTTGTTGGTGCCAGACGAGCTGGTCTATTTAAGAAACTGCTGATCTACTGGGATTTTCACGCAAAACCATCTCTAGGGTTTACAGAGAATGGTCTGAAAAAGAGAAAACATCCAGTGAGCAGCAGTTCTGTGGGTGCAAATGCCTTGTTGATGCCAAAGGTCAGAGGAGAATGGCCAGACTGGTTCCAGCGAATAGAAAGGCAACAGTAACTCAAATAAGCACTCGTTACAACCAAGGTATGCAGAAGAGCATCTCTGAACACACAACACGTCCAACCTTGAGGCGGATGGGCTACAGCAGCAGAAGATCACACCGGGTGCCACTCCTGTCAGCTAAGATCAGGAAACAGAGGCTACAATTCACACAGGCTCACCAAAATTGGACAATAGAAGATTGGAGAAACGTTGCCTGGTCTGATGAGTCTCGATTTCTGCTGCAACATTCGGATGGTAGGGTCAGAATTTGGCGTCAACAACAGGAAAGCATGGATCCATCCTGCCCTGTATCAACGGTTCAGGCTGGTGGTGGTGGTGATGTAATAGTGTAAGGGATATTTTCTTGGCATACTTTGGGCACATGAGTACCAATTGAGCATCGTGTTAACACCACAGCCTACCCGAGTATTGTTGCTGACCATGTCCATCCCTTTATGACCACAGTGTACCCATCTTCTGATGGCTACTTCCAGCAGGATAACGCGCCATGTCATAAAGTATAAATCATCTCAGACTGGTTTCTTGAACACGACAATGAGTTCACTGTACTCAAATGGCCTCCACAGTCACCAGAGCTCAATCCAATGGAGCACCTTTGGGATGTGGTGGAAAAGGAGATTCGCATCATGGATGTGCAGCCAACAAATCCGCCAAAACCTCTGAAGAATATTTCCGATGCCTTGTTAAATTTTTGCCATGAAGGATTAAGGCAATTCTGAAGGCAAAAAGGGGTCCAACTCTATACTAGTAAGGTGTACCTAATAAAGTGGCCGGTGAGTGTATATACAAATATCTTGAGTAACATCCTTTAGAAAAGATTAATTTAAAAGAGAGATCTGTAAGGGGTGTACTGTACTCATTTATACTGAGCACTGTATGTAATGCATTTTGTTTAAGTGAAGAAACCAATTTTTGATGCATAATTCATAGGCATTGGTCTTGGTTATACGAGACTGAATTATACTAAAAAGGGATTAATAATCTGCATAGACATCTACCCGTTGGATTAAGATTTTATTGTTGGGGAAATAAAAAAATCAATCCTACATAGAACTCCTGGGTGTGCCTTTTAAACACCTCCAATTTTATACAAATTATTTTAGAAATTAAATAGAAAAATTTGTGATTTGAGAGTTACAAAATCAGAGGAATAGAAAATGTAAAACCATTTTATTTTTGACAAGAAATGGTACAAACACATATTTACAAGAGTGGTACAGTGTTGAACAGATCACAGGACTAAGTTTTAAAAGGCCATCATCAGAACAAATACAAAAACTTCTAAAAGCATGTGTAGATCAAGGCCCGGGTTTCCTCTTGGATGACGGTTCACCCTCTCCCTCCTGTGCCTTGCGTTTCTGCTTGAAAATGTTCAAATAAAATCACGTTTAGTTTTCAATAACAACTGAAGCATTTGTAATTTACAGTGATTTGTAAAATGTATGTTGAAAATCCAGTATTTAATTTAATTAAAACGTTTAATTTAATAAAAGGTTTGTTGTTGTACCCTGGTTGCTTCTGGACGCATTGGTTGATTTGCAGCTCCAGGATTCATCAGCTGGTTCGCATTTTGCCTCATCTTGTCATCCTGTTACAAAAAAACCTTTTTTTTTAAAAATTCCACACTTTTAATATTCTGATTAAATAAGTCACATTATAAATATTATATTATAATATTAAAGGTGTGTAGGATGTGTAGGATTGCCAGCAGCTAGCTCTCAGCAACTCTCACATGGTCACCCACTGAAGCTAAGCAGGGCTGTGCCTGGTCAGTACCTGGATGGGAGACCACATGGGTAAGCTAGGTTGCTGCCAGAAGTGGTGTTAGTGAGGCCAGCAGGGGGCGCTCAACCTGCAGTCTGTGTGGGTCCTAACGCCCCAGTATAGTAAAGTCTTTCAGATGAGACATCAAACTGAGGTCCGGAATCTCTGTGGTCATTAAAAATCTCAGGATGTCCTTCGAAAAAGAGACAAATTTGCCCACTGGCCTCCTAACCATCCCCATATCATAATTGTCTCCTCTCCACCAATCAGATGGTGTGCGGTCTGGCGTGATATGGCTGCCGTCGCGTTATCGAGATGGATTCTGCACACTGGGGGTTGAGGAGATACCTCAAGTGGTTGAAGTGGGTATTGTAGTCCAAATTCAAAACATAAGATAGTTTTTTTTTTTCACTTGGCCCCTCTGACTAAGGCCCAATCCGAATTCTATTTTTGTACCCCTACCCTTTCGCTCTTACAACCGTGGGTTAAGGGGAAGGGCTTCAAAATTTACCCCTAAGAACTGGGACAGCACTACAGCACCTGCACACGTCATCGCGATCTCTTGCTTCATATGAGATCAGACGATCGCGACTGCTGTAGTTATTCCAGTTGTGTTATTTCTTGGTATTTATCTTCAAGACATCACTGAAGGCATATGTTATGTTATTATAATGATCTAATGTGGCAATAAGATCGTAATACTGTGTATTTACACAGTAACCATATTCATCTATGTAAACACACCAAAACAACATTAACATTATAGCAGACGCTGTAAAAAGCTCATTCTCAGCCACTAGACTTTTCTGACAGGGTATTCGAGTGTCATCGAGTGTCAGAATGTTGTGGGACTGCTGGACAGGAGTTATGATTAAGGATTATAGATCACGAAATTTAGCTGTTTTTTTCTAGCGGTTGTTTTTAAAATCATGACGGTAAAACACGAATGCGGTTATGACTATATTAAAACATGTGTTTGTTTGTTGTAAAAGTTTGTAATATTGACAAAAAAATACTAATTTGTGGATCTCCTTACTTCCGGGTTCAGCAATCCTGACGTGTGGCTGGTGTATTCTGGGAAATTTTCTTCCCCTTTGGTTTCGAGTGTGGTCCTGAAAAATCTTCGTTCGAAGGGCTATTCATCCCTTCCCCTTAGCCCTACGCCTTCAAGCTAAAGAGAATTGGGACACCCCTACCCCTTGGCGTAAACGCGCAAAACGAGGGGTATGGGTAAGGGGAAGGGCTAAGGGGTAGAATTGGGATTGGGCCTAAGACTCCATGCAATTTCAGGTTGCCACATTGATTATACAAACAGGAGCGTGCGTGCCTGCGGATTGAACCTTACACTGTAAGCTGCTTAGCTAATGTTTACATTTGTAACATTTATATAATTTGTTAATTAAAAAACACCTCGTGGATTTTTATAACTCTGAAGCGGCGTCTCATTTTGGAGGATGCTACGGTCCAGCAGACGTTGAAACAGCCTTCATGACTGAAATGAAATATGCTGTTTTCTGTTAAGGCAACCTGGGGTGCCGAAATATAATTGGCTAAACTGGCAGTGGGCTGGTTATAGAGACCATACGAAGACCGATATTCTGACACCGAACGCACATTTGCCTGACTTTAGCATTGCTTTTCTGATAAACAAGTATGTTCACTTATTATTTCTTAAATATCTGCAAACATATTAAGGTATTTTTATGCTTAAGAAGAGTAAAAAAATACATCACTATTAAAGACACTCATTTTACACACTCATTTTCTAGAGTTGAACCACTTTTGAATCCATTCAGTCAATTTCTTGTACTGGTGGGGTCACTTCTGGCTTAGCTTAGCATAATTAATTGAATCAAATTATACAATTAGCATTTCGTTCAAAAAATTCAAAAAAGGGTTTTGGTAATTTCCCTATTTAAAGCTCGAGTCTTTTGTAGTTAAATCATGTAAGAATACCAATGGAAAATGAAAAGGCCAATATTTATAGGAACTACACTCTCATTCTGGCGTAATAGTCAAGAAACTCTGCTGTCGTACCCTGAATTGTAAAACGTATCTTGCCATGTGTTTTGAAAAACAAGTATTAAATTTCATTTAAACTTTAACATGGACTTTTTATATTGGCCCACTTTTGAAAATCTATTTAAATAAGTCATATTATAGATAATAAAGGTGCAGTGTGTAGAACTGACACCTAGTGGTTGAACTAGGTATTGACAGACCAAATTCAAAATATTGGAGAGGGTGTTTTTTTTTCACCCACCCCCTCCAACGACAACTCTGCAAATGTATGGTGCCAGGTTGATGATAGAAACAGGAGCGAGCATGCCGGACGATCAAACACTACGAGCGACAAGCAATCGTTCATTTCAATGGAAAGCTGGCGACTTCCGTTGAGCAGCTAATGTTTACGTTTGTAACATTTATTTTATTTGCTTATTATAAACCACCTTGTGTATTTTATACCTCTGAATCAGCGTTTCATTTCAGAGGCTGCTACTGTCCTCCAGAGATCGCAATTTCAGCCTTCGTGACTAAAATGAAATGCCAAGGAAACACAGGGTGCCGCAATATAAATGGATAAACTGGCAGTGGGCTGGTTATAGAGGCCAAAATAGAGACAGACATTCCGACATGGAATGCATGTAAAATGTCAGAAATGTACAATATTTTTTTTTCCACCTGCCTCCTCCGTCGGCAACTACGCAAATGCATGTTGCCAGATTGACGATATAAACAGGAGTGAGCATGCCTGGCGATCAAACTTTAAGCGACACACAACAACAAGCAATCTTTCATTTTAATGGAGAGCTGGTGAAGTAGGTGACCTCCGGCTATGCAAGCGACAGATGTGGGCATGTCAAGTGACGTGACAAATTTGAGAATCAGTCACCTTTATGTAAATGAAGAGCAACTTTTGCGAACGACAACCAATACGAGCATTAGTAAAGCTCACGTGACCCTCTTTCAGCAACAGCATTTGCAGCAGATCAATAGCCACCTTAATAGAGAACACGCTTTTTTTCCTAGTTGATCTATGTAATTACGCATTTTGTGTGTGGAATCCATTAATATTTAGTGTTTTAGCTCCATAATGTGTATTTTCAGTGACAAGAAAACTGTTACTGCGGGTTCACACTGCCGGCGTCAAAGTAGTCGGAAGTTATTTATTTTCAATGGGAGCCAGCGGCGAGAAGCGGTACATCTTCTCCGGTGTGGGCGTTGAGGAGAGTTAAACTCAAGTTAACTTTAGGCTAATGAGCTATGACGCGATTCGGGGGCAGCCAATCGGAATGTCGACGTCCACCGCTTGAGAGGATTCGAGAGAACACAGTCCTGTGAACTTTGGTTCCGACCACATTTGTTTGATTATTGCAGTAGCCGGATTTCCAATTATTTACGACGTGTTCCTGTTTGCTTACAGGGACACAAATTAAAAGAAAAGGTTACTGGCGACTGATGTGCATTTATGTTATACTGATGTGCAATCAGAAATTGCTGCTTCAGAATATTTCAGATATATAGACACATATTGGATGGGTTGAGCAAAGCCACAGCACACGCAACAACTTGATCTTCCAAAATAAATTAATTTGATAAGGGGCGAGCAACATTTTTCCTGTAGAAAGTATGTTTTTATGCAGGAATGTAAGTGATCTGCTGTTATCCTGCAATGGCCCCTTTAAATACAATATCAATGTAGCAAAGTTTGATGCTCGGTATAGTTTGTGAATATTGTCATAAACATTACCCAAGCAACCTCAAAGTGGGAATTCAGTCGCCATCCAGACGGACAAGTCAATGCTATGAACGTAAGCTGCTCAGCTAATGTTTACATTTGTAACATTTATTTTATTTGCTTATTATAAACCACCTTGTGTATTTTATAACTCTGAATCTGCGTTTCATTTCAGAGGGTGCTACTGTCCTCCAGAGATCGCAATTTCAGCCTTCGTGACTAAAATGAAATGCCAAGGAAACACAGGGTGCCGCAATATAAATGGATAAACTGGCAGTGGGCTGGTTATAGAGGCCAAAATAGAGACAGACATTCCGACATGGAACGCATGTAAAATGTCAGAAATGTACAATATTTTTTTTTTCCCACCTGCCTCCTCCGTCGGCAACTACGCAAATGCATGTTGCCAGATTGACGATATAAACAGGAGTGAGCATGCCTGACGATCAAACTTTAAGCGATACACAACAACAAGCAATCTTTCATTTCAATGCAGAGCTGGTGAAGTAGGTGACCTCCGGCTATGCAAGCGACAGATGTGGGCCTGTCAAGTGACGTGAAAAATTTGAGAATCCGTCACCTTTATGTAAATGAAGAGCAACTTTTGCGACAACCAATACGAGGATCAGTAAAGCTCACGTGACCCTCTTTCAGCAACAGCATTTGAAGCAGATCAATAGCCACCTTAATAGAGAACACGCTTTTTTCCATAGTTGATCTATGTACTTACGCATTTTGTGTGTGGAATCCATTAATATTTAGTGTTTTAGCTCCATAATGTGTATTTTCAGTGACAAGAAAACTGTTACTGTGGGTTCACACTGTCAAAGTAGTTGTAAGTTATTCATTTTCAATGGGAGCCAGCGGTGAGAAGCGGTACATCTTCACCGGTGTGGGCGTTGAGGAGAGTTGAACTCAAGTTAACTTTAGGCTAATGAGCTATGACGCGATTCGGGGGCAACCAATCGGAATGCAGATGCCCACCGCTTGAGAGGATTCGAGAGAACACAGTCCTGTGAACTTTGGTTCTGACCACATTTGTTTGATTATTGCAGTAGCCGGATTTCCAATTATTTACGACGTGTTCCTGTTTGCTTACAGGGACATAAATTAAAAGAAAAGGTTATTGGCGACTGATGTGCATTTATGTTATACTGATGTGCAATCAGAAATTGCTGCTTCAGAATATTTCAGATATATAGACACATATTGGATAGGTGGAGCAAAGCCACAGCACACGCAACAACTTGATCTTCCAAAATAAATGAATTTGATAAAGGGCGAGCAACATTTTTCCTGTAGAAAGTATGTTTTTATGCAGGAATGTAAGTGATCTGCTGTTATCCTGCAATGGCCCCTTTAAATACAATATCAAAGTAGCAAAGTTTGATGCTCGGTATAGTTTGTGAATATTGTCATAAACATTACCCAAGCAACCTCAAAGTGGGAATTCAGTCGCCATCCAGACCGACAAGTCAATGCTAGTGTGAACGTAAGTTGCTCAGCTAATGTTTACATTTGTAACATTTATTTTATTTGCCAATTATAAACCACCTTGTGTATTTTATAACTCTGAATCTGCGTTTCATTTCAGAGGCTGCTACTGTCCTCCAGAGATCGCAATTTCAGCCTTCGTGACTAAAATGAAATGCCAAGGCAACACAGGGTGCCGCAATATAAATGGATAAACTGGCAGTGGGCTGGTTATAGAGGCCAAAATAGAGACAGACATTCCGACATGGAACGCATGTAAAATGTCAGAAATGTACAATATTTTTTTTTCCCACCTGCCTCCTCCGTCGGCAACTACGCAAATGCATGTTGCCAGATTGACGATATAAACAGGAGTGAGCATGCCTAGCAATTAAACTTTAAGCAACACACAACAACAAGCAATCTTTCATTTCAATGGAGAGCTGGTGAGGAAGGTAACTATGCAAGCAACAGATGTGGGCGTGCCAAGTGACGTGACAAATTTGAGAATCCGTCACCTTTATGTAAATGAAGAGCAACTTTTGCGAACGACAGCCAATACGAGCATCAGTAAAGCTCACGTGACCCTCTTTCAGCAACAGCATTTGCAGCAGATCAATAGCCACCTTAATAGAGAACACGCTTTTTTCCATAGTTGATCTATGTAATTACGCATTTTGTGTGTGGAATCCATTAATATTTAGTGTTTTAGCTCCATAATGTGTATTTTCAGTGACAAGAAAACTGTTACTGCGGTTTCACACTGCCGGCGTCAAAGTAGTCGGAAGTTATTCATTTTCAATGGGAGCCAGCGGCGAGAAGCGGTACATCTTCACCGGTGTGGGCGTTGAGGAGAGTTAAACTCAAGTTAACTTTAGGATAATGAGCTATGACGCGATTCGGGGGCAACTAATCGGAATGCAGACGTCCACCGCTTGAGAGGATTCGAGAGAACACAGTCCTGTGAACTTTGGTTCCGACCACATTTGTTTGATTATTGCAGTAGCCAGATTTCCAATTATTTACGACGTGTTCCTGTTTGCTTACAGGGACACAAATTAAAAGAAAAGGTTATTGGCGACTGATGTGCATTTATGTTATACTGATGTGCAATCAGAAATTGCTGCTTCAGAATATTTCAGATATATAGACACATATTGGATAGGTGGAGCAAAGCCACAGCACACGCAACAACTTGATCTTCTAAAATAAATGAATTTGATAAAGGGCGAGCAACATTTTTCCTGTAGAAAGTATGTTTTTATGCAGGAATGTAAGTGATCTGCTGTTATCCTGCAATGGCCCCTTTAAATACAATATCAATGTAGCAAAGTTTGATGCTGGGTATAGTTGGTGAATATTGTCATAAACATTACCCAAGCAACCTCAAAGTGGGAATTCAGTCGCCATCCAGACCGACAAGTCAATGCTATGAACGTAAGCTGCTCAGCTAATGTTTACATTTGTAACATTTATTTTATTTGCTAATTATAAACCACCTTGTGTACTTTATAACTCTAAATCTGCGTTTCATTTCAGGGGCTGCTACTGTCCTCCAGAGATCACACTTTCAGCCTTCGTGACTAAAATGAAATGCCAGGGAAACACAGGGTGCCGCAATATAAATGGATAAACTGGCAGTGGGCTGGTTATAGAGGCCAAAACAATGGCAGACATTCTGACACTGAACGCACATTTCCGAAGGAGAATATCTGACTTTAGCATTGTTTTTCAGATAAACAAGTGTTCACTTAGCATGTTTCTTAAATATCTGCTAACATATTTTAGTATTTTTATGCTTAAGAAGAGTCAAAAACCGTACATATACAGCACATTTAAGAGTTAAATTATGTCTTGGGGAGGAAAAAGCATAATATCACCCTTTTAAAATCTGTCAGCTTTCAATATAGCTAAATAATGGCCAAACACATCAATGTAGTTGGTAGGTTTTTCTGCACATACTTTTAACCAGGGATGCTCCAGTGCCTCTTCAACACTCAGACGCTTCTGAGGATCCACAACCAGGAGCTTCTTCACCAAATCTTTGGCTGAAAGGTAGAGTTAATGTTTCACTTAAACCGCATGCTGTTAAGAAAAATCTGAGAATAGAACTGTTGAATGGTTACCTTCATTTGAAACGTTCTTCCACTGAGAGGGGATGAAGCGGTACTGGCCGTTAATGATCTGCTCACGGACAGACATGGTGGCGCACTCGGTGTTAAATGGAGGATACCCACCCAAACTATCAGAAGAGAGATACAAAAGTAAAGTTAACTCTTTACTCTCATATAGGTTAAAACAAAAACTCTAAATTTACTCAGTGTCAGGAACACAATTCAACTACAGAAATTGGTCGTTTTTACATAAAGTGGAAGTTAAAAGGTTGAGCAGCCTGAAATATTTGAAATTAACTTAAAAAAAGGCTAGATTGTTTTTTTAAAGAAACTTACATTTATAAAAAAAAAAAAAAAATTGGCACATTTCAGCTTAACAGCTATGCAGTGCATTTAATGAATAAGGATTATGTTAGTGTGTGCTGGGATATTAATATATACAGTTGAAGTCAGAATTATTAGCCTCCTGAATTATTAGTGCCCCTGTTTATTTTTCCCCCAATTTCTGTTTAACGGAGAGCAGATTTTTTCAACACATTTCTAAACATAATAGTTTTAATAACTAATTTCTAATAACTGATTTATTTTGTCTTTGCCATGATGACAGTACATAATATTTTTCAAGACACTTCTATACAGCTTAAAGTGACATTTAAAGGCTTAACTAGGTTAATTAGGTTAACTAGGCAGGTTAGGGTAATTAGGCAAGTTATTGTATAACGATGGTTTGTTCTGTAGACTATCGAAAAAAAAAATTAAAGGGGCTAATAATTTTGACCTTAAAATGGGTTTTAAAAAATTAAAAACTGCTTTTATTCTAGCCAAAATAAAACAAATAAGACTTTCTCCAGAAGAAAAAATATTATCAGACATACTGTGAAAATTTCCTTGCTCTGTTAAACATCATTTGGGAAATATTTTGAAAAAAAAAAAAAATAAATATTCAAGGGGGGGCTAATAATTCTGACTTCAACTGTGTGTGTGTGTGTGTGTGTGTGTGTGTGTGTGTGTGTGTGTGTGTGTGTGTGTGTGTGTGTGTGTATATATATATATATATTAGAGGTGTGAACCTACACTGGTCTCACGGTTCGGTTACGATTATCACGCCATCGATTCGGTTCAATTCGATATCTCAGTGCATCACGGTGCATTGACGATTGTTTCCATACACGGTTTTATATTTTCTTCACAGCACAGCAATTCTTGTATTAAAATGTATAAATGTATTTATATACTATTTGTAAAACAATTTTGTCCTTTATTACAAAGTCAGATATATAAACTGTACCTTTAAACAAGACCATTTTAAGGGATGTAAACAAAAACAATGGTCCTAACATATTTCCTGTTTTACATTATTTAATTTCCATTGCTTCTGAGAATCCAAAAAGGTCCACATATTGATAACTAGTGTTATGACGGCTGATTTAAAATCAGGTTATGATTGAATTGCCTCTTGTTACAGTTAGGAAATAGTTTAACGTCAAGCAGGAAATGTTCATGGGCCAATGACATGACCACATTGAAATGGTCTATAACAAATAAACAAATATAAATATCCCGCTCGCTTTCTGCCAAGTTCTTACTTACACCCCTTTAATTAGTCACGCGCTCAACAGAAAGGGCTGCGATTGGCTCTTACACACTGGCGCTCTTCACAGATGCGCTCATGGGCCACAGTGAGACAGAGAGAGAGAAATGGAGATTACTTTCATTCTCTTAATCGCCGTGAAATAGGGGCTTTTGCTGTAAGTGTCAGTGAAACAGTGTTCAGCAAACACACACGCAGTGAAATTGTGCACAGTTTCAGAGTTTTTGCGTAGAGCGTTGTATATACTCGCGCTCGCCTTCCTCGCCATAGTAAGCTACGGCGACATAGCGCATGTGAGATAAATGACGTCAGTACATAATAACCGGTTATGATTATTACTGAACCGATACCGAATTGTCCGCGCCTGCATCGCGGTGCATCGAAGAAACAATAAATTTTGACACCCCTAATATATATATATATATATATATATATATATATATATATATATATATATATATATATATATATATATATATATATATATATATATATAAATTAACTTACTAGAATTAACTTACTAGAACTACTTCTGAATAAAAATTATTAATTTTTGCTAGGTTTTTCTTTTATTGTGAATTCTCCTTTTTTTTATTATTTTATTATTATTGGGGGTTTTCATTTACTAAAATCACCTTGATCTGGTGGTTAGTTGATCTGCATACCTCTGATTATTAATAGCAACATGTACATATATTCATCTAATGTAAATCTATGTTCATAGTTAATACAACCTGTATATAATGTTCATAGTACATCCATCTGTAAATATCACCATAGTTTTTCTATAATTGCCCTTTAGGCCCACACATAATCTGCAGGCGCAGATTTACGCAGATTTTTAGCCCATCATTGATTCTGTTTATTTACTTGTGTAAATGTGTGTTCATTTAATTTATTCAGTTTTTAAATTAATTACAGTAATATTATTGACTAATATGAAAATGTTCATATGATTTATTCACAATACAGTTTGTAAAGTAATATTTTATGTCTTTTAGTAGATATTTTTTATAGAAGACTTGCTTTGTTTACCAAATAAAGTGGATCTATTTGGATTTGCATTGTAAACATTAAATGCAAGTAAAAAAGGTATTACTTTTTAGTTCATATATTAAAGTTTTAGTTATGATACTCCCAAAATCATTCCGCACAAATCTGCAGATTTTTAACAAAATCCTGCGCAGAAATAGCAAAAAATGTCCGCAGATTCCATTTGGCCCTACTTATACCTGTATCCTGCACTTGCTGTTATTGCACTCCTGGTTGGACCTAAATGGCATTTCGTTGCCTTGTACTTGTAGATGTGTGATGACAATAAAATTGAATCTAATATAATTTAATCTAGTTCCTATAATTGAGATCTTATGCGAAACTACCCTCTGTGAAAGTGCCTAATATGAACTCTAATTCACTTTTTGTGTTTAAGACAAAATGGAAATGGGATTGGAAAAGGCATGAGGACAAGATGACAATCTGACTTCATGCTTTTTAAGAACTTTATAATGCTGCATTCCAATTTCCTCATTCACCCGTGATTATTGTAAATCACCATGATCTGGTGGTTAGTTCCTATAGTTAAAATTCTATGCGAAACTACCCTCTGTAAAAGTGCCTGATTTGAACTGTAATTCACAAAAGTGTTTAACACAATGGAAATGAGATTGGAAAGTCATGAGCACATGATGACAATCTGACTTCATGCTTTTTAAAGACTTTTTAATGCTGCATTTCCATTTCCTCATTCAACTGTAATTTTCATAAATCAACAAAGATTTTAGACCTTAAGTTTGAGTCTTAGTTTCAATTTCCGTAAATCACCTTGATCTGGTGGTTAGTTCCTATAGTTGAGATCCTATACACTGTAAAAGTGTCTAATATGAACTATAACTTTTTAATGTTGCATTCACAATTCCTCATTCGACTGTAATTTTCTTCAATCACCATGACTTGCTGGTTAGCTCCTACAGGGAGTGCAGAATTATTAGGCAAGTTGTATTTTTGAGGATTAATTTTATTATTGAACAACAACCATGTTCTCAATGAACCCAAAAAACTCATTAATATCAAAGCTGAATATTTTTGGAAGTAGTTTTTAGTTTGTTTTTAGTTTTAGCTATTTTAAGAGGATATCTGTGTGTGCAGGTGACTATTACTGTGCAGAATTATTAGGCAACTTAACAAAAAACAAATATATACCCATTTCAATTATTTATTTTCACCAGTGAAACCAATATAACATCTCAACATTCACAAATATACATTTCTGACATTCAAAAACAAAACAAAAACAAATCAGTGACCAATATAGCCACCTTTCTTTGCAAGGACACTCAAAAGCCTGCCATCCATGGATTCTGTCAGTGTTTTGATCTGTTCACCATCAACATTGCGTGCAGCAGCAACCACAGCCTCCCAGACACTGTTCAGAGAGGTGTACTGTTTTCCCTCCTTGTAAATCTCACATTTGATGATGGACCACAGGTTCTCTATGGGGTTCAGTCAGGTGAACAAGGAGGCCATGTCATTAGATTTTCTTCTTTTAAACCCTTTCTTGCCAGCCACGCTGTGGAGTACTTGGACGTGTGTGATGGAGCATTGTCCTGCATGAAAATCATGTTTTTCTTGAAGGATGCAGACTTCTTCCTGTACCACTGCTTGAAGGTGTCTTCCAGAAACTGGCAGTAGGACTGGGAGTTGAGCTTGACTCCATCCTCAACCCGAAAAGGCCCCACAAGCTCATCTTTGATGATACCAGCCCAAACCAGTACTCCACCTCCACCTTGCTGGCGTCTGAGTCAAACTGGAGCTCTCTGCCCTTTACCGATCCAGCCACGGGCCCATCAAGACTCACTTTTATTTCATCAGTCCATAAAACCTTAGAAAAATCAGTCTTGAGATATTTCTTGTCCCAGTCTTGACGTTTCAGCTTGTGTGTCTTGTTCAGTGGTGGTCATTTTTCAGCCTTTCTTACCTTGGCCATGTCTCTGAGTATTGCACACGTTGTGCTTTTGGGCACTCCAGTGATGTTGCAGCTCTGAAATATGGCAAAACTGGTGGCAAGTGGCATCTTGGCAGCTCCACGCTTGACTTTTCTCAGTTCATGGGCAGTTAATCTGCGCCTTGGTTTTTGGTTTGGTTTTTCCACACGCTTCTTGCGACCCTGTTGACTATTTTGAATGAAACGCTTGATTGTTCGATGATCACGCTTCAGAAGCTTGGCAATTTTAAGAGTGCTGCATCCCTCTGCAAGATATCTCACTATTTTTGACTTTTCGGGGCCTGTCAAGTCCTTCTTTTGACCCATTTTGCCAAAGCAAAAGAAGTTGCCTAATAATTATGCACACCTGATATAGGGTGTTGATGTCATTAGACCACACATCTTCTCCTTACAGAGATGCACATCACATACATTTACATCATATACAGCTTGGAGTAAGACAACATGCATAAAGAGGATGATGTGGTCAAAATACTCATTTGCCTAATAATTCTGCACTCCCTGTATAGTTGAGATCCTATGCAAAACTACTCTCTATAAAAGTGCCAAATATAAACTCTAGTTCACTTTTAGTGTTTAACACAATGGAAAAGGGATTGGAAAGTCATGAGCACATGATGACAATTTGACTTCATGAAGGACTTTTTAATGCTGCATTTCCATTTCCTTATTCAACTATAATTTTCGTAAATCACCAAAGATTTTTGACCTACAGTTTGAGTCTGGTGGTTAGTTCCTACACTTGAAATCCTATACACTGTAAAAATGCCTGATATGAACTGTAATTCACTATTCGGGTTTAAGACATTATGGAAATGAGATTGGAAAAGGCATGAGGACAAGATGACAACCTGACTTCATGCTCCTTAAGGACTTTTAAACTTTTTAATGCTACATTTTTTCATAAATGACCATGATCTGGTGGTTAGTTCCTATAGTTAAGATCGTATGCGAAACTACCCTCTGTGAAAGTGCCTAATATGAACTCTAATTCACTTTTTGTGTTTAAGACGTAATGGAAATGGGATTGGGAAAGGCATGAGGACATGACAATTTGACAATCACCATGATCTGGTGTATAGTTCCTATAGTTGAGATCCTATGTGAAACTACTCTATGAACTATAATTCACTTTTTGGGTTTAAGACACAATGGAAATGGGATTGGAAAGTTATGAGCACATGATGACAATTTGACTTCATGCTTTTTAAGGGCTTTTAAACTTTATAAGGACTTTTTAATGCTGTAATCTCCACTAACCATATGAACAGTAGGACTCCCAGACTCCAATAATCCACAGCTTTTGTGTATCCCACAGTGGCGGCGTGCGTGAACACCTCCGGGGCCAGATATGTGGGCGTCCCACAGAGCGTCTTCATCAGGGAGGATTCCTCCAAAATCTTGGACTGATTAAAATCCGTAATCTACAAAGCAAGTGGAAATTTGCATGCGTTGAGAAAGCGGGTCATCTCAGGTTCAGGATTATTCCACTACAAAGACAAAAGCTGGGCTTGGATCTAAAAGGTGCTGCTGAGGTAAAAGCTTCTTCTGTCTGAAAACTCTCAAACAAACGCACCTTAATCAAACAGTTGTCGTCATGTGAAGCCAGCAGCACATTCTCAGGTTTGAGATCTCGATGAATGATCCCGTTGTTGTGGAGATACTGAGGAGCATAAAATAAAAAGATAGATTTCTAAAGTCCATTTTACCTTGGCTGTAGCTTGTTTGCAAGTCTACATGGCAATTATTGTTTTACATTTAGAGTCTTGTCTTGTTTCTAGTCCAAATATCTAAAAATTCAATAAAAAAATTAAAGGGCACCTATGATGAAAATCAACTTTTGTAAGCTGTTTGGACTGCAACTGTCTGTACGTACAGTATAGGGTGTCCACTGTCATTTTGGAGTGATATAAACCCAATAAGTCTCTTTTTTAAAATTTCCTGACGTTAAAATAGGATCCAAATCCCAGTGATTTTGAGGCCCAACATGACATTGGAGTGCAGTTTTCCCCACCCTCCGGATTGATTGACAGGCACCATGTTTCTATAATAACATATATACACATGTCCACAGAACATTTTTATGCCACCAAACTGAAATTAAAATATCTGTTACAACTCTCTGTGATTTTTATAAAAGTTTAATCACTCTAGATCACTCTAATTCTTAACCGATATAATTACCACGGCTGCATGATGTCAGTAAACGTGCAAATATATATATATGTGTGTGTGTGTACTGTAAATGGCATTTGTGTGAGACTCATCATTTCAGAAAGGCTTGAATAAACTCCACCACAAATACATCAAATAAACTTACTTGGTATTTTTGACTAATGAGCTCATCCGAGTTTGTCTCTATCACTGACTGCTGTTTATTTGATGTAACGCATGATGAGAAGCAGACATGCATGTGGGAACGGTGGGTGGGGAGAAGCAGCTCATTTGCATTTAAAGCCACAGGCTGCAAGAACAGCTACACTGCACTCAGACACTAAATGGGCAGATTCTGGAGGCTATAATAAATGATCTGATGGGTATTTTGAGCTGAAACTTTACAGACACATTCTGAAGACACCAAAGTCTTATCTTATCTTGTAAAATGAGTGCAATAGGTGCCCTTTAAATCAAGTAGCATTTTCTAGAGAAGCAAAAAATATGGTCTTGTTTTTAGAAGTAATCTTATTTCAACACGATTATTTAGCTTCATTTTGACTTATTATTTGTAAGAGATATAAAAAGAATTTTTAGATATTTGGACTACAAACAAGACAAAAACTAAACATTTTTAAACAAGTAGACTTCATGTGTAGCTTTCATTTTCAATAGACCTTACATTGAACAGTATGAATATTGTTAGCTCCTGATGGCTCTTTTGGATAAAAATATCCTTAAAATGTATTAAAGTAACATAATAAAATATAAGTCATTCAAAAGGAATGCACTGCAATTGCTTTTAGACGATACATGCTATATATTCGACATAAATATCAACAATTACATTTTTAAAAGATAATAAACACAACAGCAAATTTAACATGCAGATTATTTCAGCCGTCGTCTTGCTCTTAAACTTAAAAGAAACATCAGACTGTGATAGAATCAGTCATATTCATAAAAAAAAAAAAAAAACAACAACAACAACATACATTCACATTTCAGTTTTTACATTCATCAACATCACAATATTATTAATAATATAACAAGTTTTTAGCTATCCTCAAACATACTTAGATTTTTTGATAAATTAACAAATGTATTCAGCAAGGATGCCTTAATTAGGTAAGACAAAGACTTCTGTAGTGTCAAATTATTTCTTTGTTCTTTTTTAAAGTTTCTATTCATCTGTGAATCCTGAATTTTTTTAGTAACAAAAATATGAAACATTCATTCATTCATTTTCTTTTCGGCTTAGTCCCTTTATTAATCCGGGGTCGCCACAGCGGAATGAACCGCCACCTTATCCACCACATGTTTTACGCAGTGCCCTTCCAGCTGCAACCCACCTCTGGGAAACACCCATACACACTCATTCACGCTCATACACTACGGACAATTTAGCCTACCCAATTCACTTATACTGCATGACTGTGGGGGAAACTGGAGCACCCGGAGGAAACCCACGCGAACGCAGGGAGAACATGCAAACTCCACACAGAAACGCCAACTGACCCAGCCGAGGCTCGAACCAGCGACCTTCTTGCTGTGAGGCGACAGCACTACCTACTGCGCCACTGCGTCACAAAATATGAAACATATTCAGTGTTTATCATTCTAAGAAACCTTTCTTGAGCAGCATATCAGAATATTAGAATGATTTCAGAAGGATCATGTGACACTGGAGACTTCTTATTCAACTTATTGAACTAAAAAACAGTTTTGGTGAAAATGCAGAGATAATAACAAACTTGGTGAGAATAACAAACTTCAAAATGCAAGAAAAAAAAAAAAAAAAAAAAAAAAAAAAAAATCGAACAAACGAACTAACTTATTACCTATACTTCAGTCTTTGGAGTGGTCGAATGACTACTATTTGAACAATTTTTTGGATGCTTATACACTTGGTCTGAATGTCTGGTACCAACCCAAGTTTGATTGCCCACCCCCCCTCCCCCCGGCTGGTTTGAGTTCACATCGTCTTTTTTCCTTCTCAACCCTGGTACACTTACGTCATCAAGCTGCTGTTTTATGTACAGCTGTTGCTAGGTGATGGCCACAAAAGCCAAAATGGAGACGTATGCACTGCTTTTACTTATTCTTTTGGTTTTGTTATCAAAACCAAAATACAGAGAGCCACTAGCATCTAAATGCGGCAATAAAAATATAAAAAATGTTCAGAACATCATACGATGTCTTCAAAAGTCGTTTTTGACAAGCAGACATTATCACTGTTTGCACTGGGTCAGTCCAGCTTGTCACCAAGGTAGGTGATACACAAACACATGAATGAACGTTATGAAAACTAAAGTTCACTTTAGAAATATCAGAAGTGAACTGGACCAGAGTTCGCATAAACCATACCCCAGACCACCTCTTTCAGGCGGACTCAGGTACAGATCACGGGTGCGCACCAGAGTTCAGAAGACAACGTTCACACTAGCTAAACGTACTGAACTCTTGACGTCAAATAATCTTGGGTGGGGACCAAAAGTGCTAGTGTGAAAGCACCCTTAATGAACAAATAACACATACGATGTTCATAAAGTCGTACCTCTACAGCCTTGAGCATCTGATAAAAGTAGAGTTTGGCGATTTCTTCTTCCAGTTTTTTTTTGGCTTTGATCCTGCCAAACAGCTCACCACCTTCAATACTACACAAAGCACAGGGGTTCAACTTTTATTCAATCCCATTTATTTGACTATTTACTGTATTAAACAGTCATACTAAATAACGATGTAGAAGTTACGCAGCGCTTTAAGTAGATTTTTGTAATGTTTTGAGAATGTTTGAGACAAACAATTGTCTTTATTACAGCACAAAGTAATATACAGTATCTAACGTTTCTGTCTGAAAGGGTTAGTTCAACTAAAACTGACAATTTGCTAATAATTTACTCACTCTCAGATTGTGTGCTGAAACTGTGGTCACTGGTCATTCATATAATGCAAATAAAATCAATATCCATGGCTCCTGATGTGGTAATAATGTTATAAAACATGTTTTTGACTATTAAAAGTGCTGGTAGCTGTTGACATTTTATGAATCACCAAGGACCACATATTCAGCTAAAATCTTCTATAATGT
Organism: Danio kyathit; assembly: GCA_903798195.1. Lineage (NCBI taxonomy): Eukaryota > Metazoa > Chordata > Actinopteri > Cypriniformes > Danionidae > Danio > Danio kyathit. The sequence continues at coordinate 12,545,767 of LR812523.1, forward strand.
TATTCTGAAGAAAAAATATCTCGAATAGCTCCTCATAGGGTCTAAAGGCTCGTACACACCGGGACGTTTTCGTTTTCGTTTGCGTTTATCGTCAGCGTTTTACGAGACGTGTTTCCAGATTCAAACCCAAGCGATTTTCACTAGCGTCGAGCAGAAGAGTATGCAAAATCACTCCTTGACGCAAGATGGCGCTACACAACTTTAAGCTTCTGACACCCGCTTGTAGCACAGAAGAAGAAGAAAGTTAACACACTTGTTAAAGTTACTGGCGACTCGAACAAGCATGGATGGTTCAAGTAGCAGCTCCAGCTCTAACGATGAAGAAATTATTATTGTTCACCAGCGCAATAAGCAGCTCCATGTTCATATCGCCTCTGGGCATCTTCTTCAATGTGCGCTCGCATTGACAGTTTTGCGCTTGAGCACCTCCAAGTGCTGTTTACTGTAACTTCAGCAGCTCCGTGCACGTGAACAAAAGTGCCAATCTGATTGGTGGAGAAGGTGTGTCAAAACAAAAAACGTTGACAGAAAACGCGAGCAAAAAAGGCCCGTGCACACCGAGACGTTTTTTGCTCGCGTTTTCCGTTGACGTTTAACGCCTCGTGACTAAATAAAGGGCGTCAATGTGATTGAATGCCAACGCGCAAAACGGCAGGTGCAAAAGCGTCATTTTTAAAGAAAGGCCTCATGCTCGTTTTTTTGTTTTGACGCGCCGCATCAAAACCTTCTCCACCAATCAGAACGGCACTTTTGTTCACATGCACGGAGCTGCTAAAGTTACAGTAAAACAGCACTTGGAGGCGCTCAAGCACAACACTGTCAATGCGAGCGCACACTGAAGAAGATGCCCAGAGGCGATATTAACGTGGAGCTGCTTATTGCACTGGTGAACAATAATCATTTCTTCATCGCTAAAGCTGGAGATGCTACTTGAACCATCCATAACAACAAGCGTGTCAACTTTGTCTTCTTCTGTGTTACAAGCGGGTGTCAGAAGCTTAAAGTTGTCTAAGCCATCTAACGTCAAGGAGTGATTTTGCATACTTTTCTGCTCGACGCCTGAGAAAATCGATTGGGTTTGAATTCGGAAAAACGTCTTGAAAAACGCTGACGATAAACACAAACGAAAAGCGTCCCAGTGTGTACGAGCCTTTAGAGTAAGTAAATTAACAGTACATTTTCATCTTTCAATAAACCATCAATTTATCAGTCAAAATAGCCAGTTTTACAAACTGCATATCCCTGTCTAAAATTAACTTCCAGGAAATTAAAATTACAATTTTAGCAGTCATACACAGCATGATATGCAGTGAAATGCTTATATGACCGTCCGTGACCTTAAAAATAAGAAGATTAGCAATAAGAAATAAACTATGGAATAAAATAAGAGATTAAAATGAAATAGAAATAAAAAAAAAAAACTTAGATATAGAAAATATAGCTAAAGGAAAATAGGAAAACATACAAAATATGAAGATATTAGCTATACTATAAAGAAAACTTTGGTAACTTAGTTATAGATTTAGTTATAATTTGCCTCTAAAGAGTCTTAAAATACAATTTGCAGGAGGAAACTGCTAATTTTACCCTAATAAAACACTACAAGGACTTACTACTCCAAAACAATGTAGTAGGAATCTTCTGTCTGGTAGAAATCTTCGGTTTTGATCAGGCACGGCTGAGGGGAAAAGAGAGGGGAAAAAAAAACTTATTAAATCATCCTTATGTCTGTCAATTTAAAATATAATCCATGACTTACATGATCAATTTTCTTTAAAATTTCGATTTCCCGTTCAGCATTTCGCGTGGCCGTCTGTAAAATGCAAATGAAACATCTTAAACATCAGCTTGTATGTGCAAAAACTAAACTATCAAATGCATGATCTTAATCATGAAAGGGTTCTCCATACATCAACACTTTATGAAATCCATATTGTTTTGGTTTCATTTTTTTAATCTTCAATATCACCACAAAAACAAATACGTTGTATTACAGGCACATCTTACATTTTAAAACAAATCAAACAGAATAATAAAAAAGCTATATTCAACAATATAGACCATTTTGAGGGATGTAAACAAAAACAATGGTCCCAACGTATTTCCTGTTTTACATTTTTAATCTCTATAGCTTCCGAGAATCCAATAAGAGCCATATATTGATAATGTTATGAGAGCTGTGTTAACATTAAGTTATGATTAAATTGCCTCTTGTTACAGCTCTGAAATAGTTTGATAACAAGCAAAAAATATTCATGGGCCAATAACATGACCCCATTGAAATGGTCTATTACAGGTTTTTACTTTATTTTTGATCAAATAAATGCAGGTCAGGTGAACATAAGTAAGTTAAATGATGTGTATTAGGGCTGCACAATATCTAGTTTTAGCATCGATTTCGCAATGTTTCAATTTGCAATACCAATTTTAGTTTATTCATCCCTTTTGAGTGGGATTATAGTTGATTGTGAAGTTTGACCTTAACAGAGGGAAGGTTTTTCATTTGATTGGTTGCTTTGTTTTTTTTAAGGCCTGTGACTCAAATGCATTTAAAGCATTTGTGCATAAGAAAATATTGAAATTATTAACGTTTGAAGTTTTAACAAAGATTAATTGTATTTCAGGGCGGCACGGTAGCTCGTTGGCTAGCACTGTCGCCTCACAGCAAGAAGGTTGCTGGTTCGAGTCCCGGCTGGGCCAGTGGCCATTTCTGTGTGGAGTTTGCATGTTCTCCCCGTGTTGGCGTGGGTTTACTCCAGGTGCTCCGGTTTCCCCCACAGTCCAAAGAAATGTGCTATAGGTGAATTGGATGAAATCAATTGGCTGTAGTGTATAAGTGGTAATTAGAGCGTATGGATGTTTCCCAGTACTGGGTTGTAGGGGTGTCAAAATTAATTGTTTCTTCGGTGCACCGCAATGCAGACGCTGACAATTCGGTATCGGTTCAGTAATAACCGGTTATTATGTACTGACGTCGTTTATCTCATATGCGCCATGTCGCGGTAGCTTACTATGGCGAGGGAGGCGAGGGCGAGTGTTTACAATGCTCCACCTACTTGACGCACAAACTGCACAATTTCACTGCGTGTGTGTTTTCTGGACAGTCTTTCACTGACACTAACAGCAGAAGCCCCTATTTCACTGTGATTGAGAGAATGAAAGTAAACTCCATTACTCTCTCTCTCTCTCTCTCTCTCTCTCACTGTGGCCCATTTGACCTGCTGGCGTGACTTTTCCTCTCCTCTCGGCTGTTACAGCGATACTTCTGGATAGAGGTCTGCATTCCCGCGGCTGTACGGCGGGACCAGACCTGATTTCTTGCGGCGCGGTAATAAATTTCCGAATAAAGTGCGGAAGCGGTCGGTAACTCTGGTGTAAGTTAAACGGGAGCGGGCGGTCTAACAATATTGCCCCCGAGCAAACAAGCACGTGTGTGTGTGTGTGTGTGTGTTTATGTGTGTGAATGAGAGAGAGCGATGCTGTGTGTTGCTTGTTTGGTGCTGTCTATGTTTGTGTGTGCGTGAATGAGAGAGGGCGTGATGCTCTGTGTCGCTTGCTTGGTGCTGTGTGTCTATGTGTTTATACAGACAGCCCCCCACCCCCAAATATAAAACTGTGTATGGAAAGCATCGACAATGCACCGTGATGCACCGAGATATCAAATTGAACCGAATCGAACCGTGAGACCAGTGTAGGTTCACACCTTTACTGGGTTGCAGTTGGAAGTGCATCCGCTGTGTAAAACATATGCTGGAATAGTTGGCGGTTCATTCCGCTGTGGCAATGAATGAATGAATAATTGTATTTCATTTTCATACAACGATTCAACAGTGTTATTTATTTACATTTGATTATTCAATTTCTGAACCTGAATACAGCCCAGAAAACCATAAACTGCTTCATTTATGCAGATTAGCTGCCCTACAAATTCATCCCAATCAATTTAGAATTATGATTTTTTTCCCCCAAATTGAGCTGTTCAAGTCATCTGGTAAAATTGAATTCATATTGCATTATATATCGCAGAAAAACAAAACATTGCAATGTCAGTTTTTTCCAGTATCATGCAGCCCTAATGTGTATTGTAAAAATATATATCCAAGTTCTTACCCCTATTGATGGAAAGTCATGTTTGTTTATAGTTTTCAGAGCAACCTTTTTAAAGGTTTCCTTCTCAATGGCAAGCTTAACTTCCCCACAGACGCCTCTGTCAGAAAAACAGGTGAAAAAAGCAAAGATAGGCAATTATTAAAGGGGATCTACTATGCTTCTTTTTACAAGATGTAAAATAAGTCCCTGATGTCCCTAGAGTGTGTAGTTTCAGCTCAAAATATCACACAAATAATGTTTAATTTAACTCAATTCAATTCACCTTTATTTGTATAGCGCTTTTACAATGTAGATTGTGTCAAAGCAGCTTCACATAGAAGATTATAGTAAATTGAAACTGTGCCAGTCCCGTTTTCAGTGTTTCAGTTCAGTTCAGTTTAGCTCAGTTCAGTGTGGTTTAATAATCACTACTGAGAGTCCAAACACTGAAGAGCAAATCCATCGATGGGCAGCTCTACAGATCCCGAACTTTTTTTCTGCTCCCAGACTTTTTAAGGGCCCTAAATTTCTCTAAATTGATTAATCAAATTTTAACACTTTTTAAGACCCCTGTGGATTTATTTATCGAAAAATGGTAAATTCGGTAGAAAATCAAGTTAACTTACGTCCCAATCTTTCGAGCTATATGATATTTCTTGCTGAACTCCAAAGGAAGGTTTGCTTGATCGTCCCCCATCTTATCTATGAACATAAAAACTGTGGAAAGAATTCAGAGTTCAGAGTCTGAATTAAGCCAGAATTTACTGTTTACATTTCATAAACTCCTAAAGAACTTTCAGCTAAATGACTAACCTTGATGTTTTTGTTCTGCGAGGGCGATAACGGAGTTATTGCTAAGAAGACTTTGCTTCCCGTTTCCCAGTTTCTCATCGTCCACCCATGTGCCGTTACCACTCAGGTCTTCAAGATAAACCAGATTCTCATCCTGAAACAGCACCAAACACACTGTGTGAAATGCATAATTCACAATTGAGCTGAGCGATTAATAGAAACCATTTCGCAAACTTGATTGAGCAAAAGCTGCGATTGCCATGTGCATCTTTTCAGGAAAGCGCGATTCTGTGCAATTTCCTCCGAATACCAGAGGGCGCTCTTGCATTGATACTCCAAACACCAATAAAGAAGTAACCCAGGGAATCCCCATGGTGTTGCACTATAAAAAGTAGATTTAGAGGTGCTGTATGCAAGTTATTTACTTTTCTAAAGCATAAAAATAGCAATATACATGAAGGGCCATTTAGGATTTAAAGGGGTGGTCCACAGTGTATTTTTAAGGTTTGGTTGTGTTTATAAGATGCAAAGCATGCTCATGCTTCACTTGTAGAAAATCACGTTATTTTTTTCATATATCTTACTTTGATTATATACGCTACTCAGCTAACATGAAAACGATGGTCATATTTCCTAATTCCTCTGAAAGGCCCGCCCTCAAGAGGCTCTGATTGGTCAGCTAACATAATGTGCTGTGATTCGCAGAATGGCTCCACGTCACCACGTCCAGCCCCTACAAGCACTGGCTTTAATGCTGTGTAAACACTCAGCAGCTGTTAGCAGTGTTAGCTGCCTGAATCAGACAGAACAATTAATTTCAAAAACTCTTTTTTCACATTGTCATTATGGGGTATTGTGTGTAGAATTTTGAGGAAATAAAGGAATTTAATCCATTTTGGGATAAGACTGTAACATAAACAAATTTGGAAAAAGTGAAGCGCTATGAATACTTTCCAGATGCACTGTATGTATAAGGTGTCATTTATAAGTTCTGTGTTAAAGCTTATAATACTGCAACACCAATTAAATCATTTCAAACAACAAAATGATTAAATATAAGGAAAGTTCTAAATTTGAAATTTCTAAGTTAGATCCACAGTTGAACGTGGTTTCATATGGCAACATATCATAAAGCACTTTTCAGCACTTCAAGTTAAGCCATTCTAAGAAAAGAAAAGCAGTCAAATATTTTTTTTTGTTAAATAGATCTATCATAATGTGTGCAGTAGAGGGTTAAATCATAGAAATAAAATAGCCAACTCTTTTAATGGGGGGAAAAAAACAACAGCATTAGAATATTCTGCATTTCACTATTGAGAATGATCACATTCTAATGAGACAGTGATTTGATAAAATATGATATATGAATTAGGGTTGGGCCAATAGACGATGCCATCGTCCATCGCCGATGGCCGATAGACATCACGATGCTGAGCCGGCATCGCTGATCCTCCGCCCCACCCCCGTTGCAAACCCGCTCGTGAAAAATACACACTCAGGCCTCTTTACACTAATACAGCTTTGTTTTAAAATGGCATTTTAGAACGAAAATGACCCCCGTTCACACTGGTGTTTCACCTAGCATTTCTGAACAGCCCTCCGTCCGCTGAAAACGCACATCACGTGACCACACACACAGACAGACAGCCACACACACAGTCATACGCTCGTCTGAGCTCCAGAGAGCAGTGTACGTCGGACAGTTTATCAAGGGTTTATCGCTGGATTGTGTCTCTCTGTAGTTGTTAAATGTGATATTTAATTAATCTTGTCTCTATCCAGGGCTTAATTTGTGCCGGAACACGCCGGATCCGGATGCGGCACCTCATTTTACCGATCTTCCTCCTCAACCGCCCTCCTCCCCTGTCCGCTGTTCATTTTCACTTTCTTCCGCGACTCCACAACACTCTTCACTTTCGTCCGCGACACTCCAGCGCCGCTCACTTTCATCTGCGACACCCCTCCGCCATCCACCGCCATGGTGGATGAAACGGTAGGCTACAAATAATTAATTCGTTATAAATTAATTAATTATTCATAAATAATTAATTCACCTCCACTAGGGCTGGGCGATATGGCAAAAAAAAAAAAAAAATCTCGATTTTTTCATAAAGTTTGACCGATTCACGATTTCGATTTTTTTATTTTTGTATTAATTTGTTTTTTACTGTGTAACTACCTTACCAGCTTACCTTAAATAAATGCTGAAACTGGTTTTTTTCATGCTCACTTGCAAAAGAAATGCAATAGTGTGACTAAACGCGGTTATGGCACTCATATAGGGATGCTAAACATAGCTAAAATAGAAGTCACAGCACCCGTATTTATGTAGAGGTCATATGTTGTGCAGCTTTGGGCAAATTTTATTTGGAGAGAAAATGACCAAAATGTAACGAAGATTAAAAAGGATTGGAGGGGAAATAAATATTTAAAATCTCTGTACATAACAGAAAAATAAACAATGATAATGCAACAATAGTTTATCTGTATTAGTGGCATGGCAGAAATATATATTTAGACAGGCCTTGTCAAAGTGAGCGGGCACTTTCACTAATAAAAAATACTGTACTTAAATTATTTCATAACAATCAATAAAATAACAGCGGTTTTATATCAGAAGTTGGTAATGATATAAAATATACTACATTTTGATGGTAAAAAATAACCATTTAAACGATTTCAGTATTTAAACATTAAATAACGAATGCATCAAGTTAAATCTAAAAAAACGAATGAAACAACATATAGCATATCAGGATATAAAGGACTATATTTAGCAGAATGCTGCTCTTTTTATCTTTGTAATTTTATAGTTTTATTTTTGTTATTTTAATTATTTTTTGTCTTCATAAATAACTAACCAGCTATAGACAAATATCTGCTTGACGTTTTAGAAAATATTTGTGCGTAGGTACACTACCCAGTATATATTAAAGATTACCGTAAAAAAAAAAAAAAAAAAAACCCCACAGAAACCTGTTACATATCTATCTATATTTAAATGTCTATCTTATATTTAACTGAGTCGTATAATGGCCTATAGCTGAAATGTTGGAAATTGCTCGATTTATTTTTATAAAACATTTGTCGATACGTATTGATATTTTTTTGGAGTACAAACTACCGACATTTAAGAATCCATATTTATTTTATTCATTCATTCATTTTACTTGTTTATTGGTGCATATATGGGTTATGATTAAATTCATACAGTACCTTGAACAGCTACTGTGCCACTCCGTAATTCAAGCAAAAGTCCAAATTTAAGAAAGATTTGACTTTCTGCGGTGACCGACATTTACAACACGCCGTAACCGTCCTTTAGGTGGGGCGCGGGTATAATATACAAAACCAGCCGTCTGGGCTTTGAATTAGGTGCAATTATTTCCTCGTGTGTGTGGAGCGATGAGCGGGCCAAAGTGACTGAAAGAGCGATCTAGAAAGTTGGTTGCCCACAGACACCTCCGCCTGTTGAGCCTCCTCTCCTCGGGCGCGCGCGCAGCACGACGCGCGTGAAAACATTAGCGAAGCTGGCTGGCTGGCTGACTGCGGTTGCCCTGGCTGTTGTTGCTCTAGCGGGAAAATGTCCCGGTGTTCCCAATGGCCAGTTCGCCCTGGCGCGCTTCCGCTAAACCAGCTGTGGTAGCTCATCAACAGAACCGCGACGTCAACACACAGAATCAGCACAATTCAGCACGGTTGTCTACCAGTTTAGAACGGTTTGGCATGACAGTGGAAAAGCGGCTTTAATATTTTTATTAAAAAAACCGCGATTCCTCGATTTTGTAAAAAATAAAATCGTCTTAAAACGTAAATTCGAATTAATCGAAAAAAATCGCCCAGCCCTAACCTCCGCCCATTAAGACGATGCCATCGTCCATCGCGATGTTTCACATTAGACATCGTACGATGCTAAATTGGTCAACATCGCCCAACCCTAATATGAACTTGTTGCTCTTACCCTAAAAATCCTAAAATGTTTCTTGCTGTATGTGTTGAAATATGGTGATTTTCTCAGAATGGAGTTGCTGAAACTATAATCGCATCTTTTATCCCGCCCAAAGCTGTACTGGTTTTCTGTGCAATCTGCAAAATATAAAGGGAATTATTATTAGTTAATTGAATGTTGTTAAATGACATTCTTTAAAATGAAATATGATATTTAAAATGAGGCTGAAATAAAATATCATTATTACATTGAAAAACACACAAAAATTTAGCACAACAGTTCACCGGAAGCACTTGCACTGGGTTACTGAAAATGAAAAGTCCTTCTGCATACTGAGTTTCTTGAGAAGACAAAAGACTTAACTGAGCACGCTGAATCCCTGCATCAGAGGAATGACGCGGCCCCACACCTGCGGCTGGACCTCCTCCTCATCTTCAGGGATGGACTGGAGCTCCTGGACGGGTACAGTGTCCACCGAACTCAGAGTCCCGGAGCCCGAGGACGAGCCCTGGCTGGATGATGTTGGGGCGGATGAGGAGCTGGACGCAGGCTGGGATTGAGTTTGGGACTGAGTTTGAGACTGAGATTCACTGCTGGGTCCGGCTTCCTCAGACATGATGCTTTTTATTCTGGATACACACACTGAAAGGAAATTTCAATAAATAAATAAATGATATCATAATGTGAGATTGACAGGCGGATTGGTGCAGCGGCAGCAGTAATGCAGTCGATGTACTGTACCGGTCCGTTGTGGTAAAGTCAGGAGCTGAGCCAAAAGGCAAAGCTCTCGATTTACCGGTCAATCTATGTTCCTACTCTCACCTATGGTCATGAGCTTTGGATCATGACCGAAAGGACAAGATCTCGGATGCAAGCAGCTAAAATGAGTTTCCTTCGCAGGGTGGCAGGGCGCACCCTTATATACAGGGTGAGGAGCACTGTCACCCGGGAGGAGCTCGAGAGGACATCAGGAGGACATCGAGAGAAGTCAGCTGAGGTGGCTCGTAGTGATGTGTCGTTCGCGAACGAGCTGGCTCTAAGAGCCAATTCTTTGCAGCGAACGAGAAGAGCCGACTCCCGTCGGGGAGAGCCGAATCTTCTGCCGTAAGCGGGGCTTCATTTGGAAACAACCATGCGGCTAATCACATGGGAGGACCCACTAGGATTGTACCATGATGATCACTCGCGCTTACAGCTGATGTGATGCGCGCGACTGTTTAAAACGCGTGCATGCTCTTGTTTCCTTTCGTGAAGCAACCGTGTCTGGGAACGCAACTGTGATCGGTTCTCTTTCAAATAGACTAGACAAAAAGTGATGAACATGCACCCACAGTCTTGCTCCTTTCAAGCGCTCAAAATTTGTCTTTTTGTAAGCAGCACCGGTTGCTTTCACTTTGAACAGATCCTTATCACACATGGTATGTTTTTCACCTGCTTTCATTTGCTCTTGGTTTTATTTGCTTTTATTTTTGTTAATATGGTTTCAATTATTTTTAAAATATTGCTTTAATGGGAGATTAACTCTCCATTTACGTATGTGTAGTTAACTGGTGATCCGAGAGACCTTTAGCCAGGACAGATTACTGTGCATAGTTGTAGATACATGACAATAATTATTTTTTTAAAGTCAATTGCTTTTCTTTGTTTTTTAAGAAATGTTTTGTTAAATAAAAATTATAGTATACAGCTATATTTTGCTTGTTTTGACACATTTAAAATTTGTGGCTAAGAAAAAATTATTGTTTGGTGTGGTCAGCGATAAATTTGGAAACCCTTAAAAAGTCATGTGAAATAAAAACTAATTGCAATATAACATTATGAAACCATGACCCATTTGCTCATGCTCATCGAGCAAGCTCATACACGAGACACAAAAAGTAAAATTAATGACGAGGGATGGGGACATAACACAAAATTTTAAGTTTTAAGTATTTTAGCATGTCAAAGTCAAATGTATGCATATAAAATCTATTTTCCCAACAACAAAATTATGGCTAGTTTAAATGGCGAGTGGCAAGTAACGTTGGAAAACTACCAGCCACAGTGGCCGGTGATCAAAAAAGTTAATGTCAAGCCCTGGTTGTGTTCAATTGTTCAATTAAAGTTTTATTAAAATGTTAAATAATAGTACCTGTGTATTTTTTATGAAAAATAAGGAATTAAAAAGTTGCTTATCAATACACAAAACATTCACAATTGATAAATTGGGCTAAAATAGAAGGCTCTGAGTGATACTAAATAAAGAGCCATTTGGGAGCCGTAAGAGCCGGCTCTTTTAAGGGAGCTGAGCCAAAAGAGCCGAATCTTTGAAAAGAGCCGAACTTCCCATCACTAGTGGCTCGGGCATCTGTTTCGGATGCCTCCAGGACGCCTACCTAGGGAGGTGTTCCAGGCATGTCCCACCAGGAGGAGGCCTCGGGTAAGACCCAAGACAAGCTGGAGGGAATATGTATCTCGGCTGGCCTGGGAACGCCTCGGGATCCCCCCAGAGGAGCTGGAGGAAGTGTCCGGGGAGAGGGAAGTCTGGAGTTCTCGCCTAAGGCCCCGTTTACACTAATACGTTTTAGTTTTTAGTCCCGAAAACGGAGCGTTTTGAAAACGCTGGAGAGTCCGTTTTCATTCTGAAACGCTGCTGCTCCATCTCAGTGTGGATGAGGGAGAACAGAGACATCTGAAAACGGAGGCGGGGCTGCAGACATTCGCCTATCTGATTGGGGCTTTTTCCTCAATATTAAGTAGCCTTCACACAGTTCAGTCCTGCATCCTCTCCGTGTAAGTTCAGACTTCGCAAGTTTGATATGGAAAACAAACTCCCGAGTGTGTACTTTATAAAGTCATTCACATCACCCTGGCGATGCTGTTTCACTATCTTGACAATAAAATGAAAACATGATGTGAGGAACTGTATATTTTCACTTTGATATTATTAGCAACTTAACAGACATCAAAAATATTGAGGTGTCGTGTAGCTGCATGATATGACCGTCATCTTCAAGCATATAACAAAACGGAGCCTATAACATTAGGCTACTGCCTCCTTTCATTTTCATTGAAAATACGAAACATGCACTCTCTCTTTCACTGAATATCCGTTTTAATGATCAATAATGGCCATTATAAAAGTATAACGCACAATAGGTTTATACAATAGAGAAAATAAAGGCAAACAATCAGTCAGATGTGCAGAATCCCTGTCCGCGGTTATAATTATTAAGATATTAATCTAACTTATCTTTGCGCTCAGCCAAAGCACGTTACCTGAGAACAAGTAATAGATTCAAAAGACCAAAGTCGGGGAATATGTAGTTAGATATAGACAACAAGATGAATTAAATATCACGTTTAACAAATATAGTGAGATTAGATCCAGCGGTAGATCCGTGATGAACAGTCCGACATGCGCAGCTCTCATGTGGGTGTGTGTGCGCTCAAAGCTCGCTGCAGCGCATGCCAGAGTGTGTGTGTGAGGTCACGTGATGTGCGTTTTCACCGTTTTTGTGTAGACGAGAGCTGTTCAGAAACGCTGGGTGAAACGCTAGTGTGGACGCGGATCGTTTTTATTCTAAAACGCCGTTTCAAAACGTACTAGTACTAGTGTAAACGGGGCCTAAGACTGCTGCCCCCGCGACCCGGCCCCGGATAAGTGGAGGAAAAGGACATGACATCATAACAAAAGTGCAAATCTCATTGGAGAGAATGTATTCAGAATGGAATATTCACTGCATGTAAGCATGTTGTCTTCATGGGGTTGCAATTGATTTATAGAAGTTTGTGAACGAAAGAAGAGATAAAAAAAACCCCCACAATTTTCAGCCATCTTTTTTTTTTTTAGATAGAATTTTTTTTTTTTTGCTTTTTTTTATATATACAAGTGAAATTTCTATGTTTTTCAAGACTAGATGAAGTATTTCACAATTGTTCATTCATTTTCCTTTGGCTTAGTCTCTTATATATCAGCGGTCGCCACAGCAGAATGAACCGACTTATCCAGCATATGTTTTACGCGACGGATGCCCTTCCAGCCGCAACCCAGTACTGGGAAACACCCATACACTCTTATTCACACACACACACTCAAACACTACGGCCAATTTAGTTCATCCAATTCACCTACAGCGCATGTCTTTGGGCTGTGGGGGAAACTGGAGCACCCGGAGGAAACCCACGCTAGCACGGGGAGAACATGCAAACGCCACACAGAAACGTCAACTGGCCCAGCTGGGGCTCGAACCAGCAATCTTCTTGCTGTGAGGCAACGGTGCTAACCACTGCGCCACCGTGCTGCCCTCTGTTGCAACCAATGACAGCTATTTTTTTTTATTTTACATACTGTACAGAAAATATGTTAATACAACTTCCAGATAAATCTTTCATGTAAAAATTAACACTTCAACTCATATTCTTTTTTCATGGTTTAAAATGTTTCATTTAGAATCTCTCTGCTGTGAGCATTGGCAACATTTTTTTTTCTTTTACATCCTGTAAATATGCTCAGTGTTTCCCCTAGGTTTACAGTTTGGGTTGGGGGGAATTGGGGCTGTGGCACGACGCAGCGTGGCTGTTCAGACTTACACTGACAGCAGTAAATAACTGAGCAACTATTTGAACTGTACAACCGTTTGTAAATAATAAATTAACATTTATTTTATATCTTTTTTTATTCACAAACTGCGCAGCTTTTGTCACTGCAATGTATCTTTCTGGGCTTCTGGAGGAACATTTCCTGAGCCTCTTGCTATGGAAAGTCAGAAATGTCTGGCCCATTTATTGAGACATTTATTAAACATGTCTCTTATAAAAATGTAGATGTGAACATGTCATGACCAGAAGCAGCTTTACAGAAAATAATTCAGCCATTCATTTTACTTCAGCTTAGTGCCTTATTTATCAGGGGTCACCAAAGCAGAATGAACCGCCACAGAACAATTACAAACAATGCAATTTGAAAACATTGCAAATGATGAAAGATGAAAATGAGTTAAAATGCACATCTATAAATCTAATACTTGTTTACTAAAAGGAAATAGGCCCATAAACTACTACTTATAGCATTGAGTGTATTACAAGTAGTTATATTATTCAATATTTATGTTAAAAAAGTTTTATCTAATAATTCCAGCCAGCTTTTAGTGGATTTGTAATATTGTCAAAAACACAGAACTTTCAGTCGTTATAGGTAAAAAAAGGCCTAAATACATGCAGGACCGTTAAAATATTTTGCTCGTCTCCAACTAATGACAGCAGATCTCTTAATGTGAGAGAAAGGGGGATTTGCACTTGCGATATCTTTACTGCTCTATTCATTTAACCTATCAAATGTAATGTTTAGACCATCACTGTGCCTCTCGCGATCTGTTCACTTGCTCATTCACTCTCGTCGCCATGATTTCCGGGTATTTTAATTCATTTTGGGGGATCACAGAGCCTAGACACTAGATAGAGGAGATAGCTCCGCTCCCATCACAGCATGGGATGGGTTGTTGCTAGAACAGATACGTTTGCGGCCGGAAGTTAAAGAGAATTACCTATGTTATTTATTAAATGGGATGTGCGCGACGTATCTGAAGAGCAGGGAGGGATGCGGAACGTATTTGAGGAGCGGGCGGGAGAGGCGCGATTTCCGGGAGATTATCATTCGTTTGTGGGCATCCGGGAGGAGACACTCGGAACTTTCGAGAGACTTGGAATGTCTGCATCTGTATATATTTTAGCTGCTGTGACGCGAGCGCAGAACAGAAATGACATGCTGTTGTGTAAATACGATATTACATACGTTAAAAAAAGTTAAATTAAAAAAAGTTGTGATCTGGCGCTATATAAATAATACAATTAATGTGACTTCAGGGGGGGCGGGTACAGCCGTTGGGAAGGCGGGGTGCCCCCCTTATATAATAGTAGGGGAAACACTGATGCTTATATCAGTTCAAAAACAAGGCCAAAAAAAAACTAATTTCAGATCATATTATTTGCTGACATAAGAGTAGTGCACATTCCATACAACGACAAAGGTTTGCATTGTGGTGTGGATATGCAATGATGTCATCACACAATGTCATTTACAATCGACCTACTGTATTTTCAGCAACTTCATCTACTGGGACTTTCTCTTTTCTGTATTTTTAAGTCTTACAACATTAGTGTCTTACAGCTTTCAACAGTTTTGGACAATATAAATGCAAATATGTGCAATAAAAATATGTAAATGAATCAAATTAACGAATGGATTAACACAGAAGCATAATTAGAATTGACAATATAAGAAAATGTGGTCTGAGACTCAAATCTCTATGCAAAATAACACAAAATCCCTAAAAAAACAAAACAAATAAAGATAATGACAGCAACACACTTCTGCATTTTAAGTAAACAACTCATTTCCATTGTGAGCTGGCTTTATAGTACAATGATTATATCATACGGTTGCGTCTCTGTACGTTTATCAAGTTTACACTGTCAAATTTACAACTGACACATTAACTTCGAAATAATGAGGTAAAGTTGGTTTTATGTTTGCACATTCGCTCATTTTTGAACAGTGACAACCTGTGACTTACTGTACTTTGAATATTCGGTCTGAAATAGCATGTAAATATGACTTCAAAACAACCATTTAGCAGCATTTAACTGACTGTGAACAATGTTGTACTTTAGTCATTAGCTGCTAATATGATTTCCCTATTCAGAATTTGCAACTAAAACTTTTCTGAAATTATATTATCAAGGAGAAAGTCTGAATGTGCAAATATAAAATCAGCTTTACCTCAATTTGAGAAATTACCTGTTTTACATCATGTGACCTTTAAAGTTCGGTACTGTTTATTGAAAATATGGATTCAGTACTGTAAAGAAAAACAACAAAGGCGTAATATTTAGACAATTTTACAGTTGATTTGATTCCTTTATCTCAAATGGAGTCAGAGTTGAATTCATTTAAGTGTATCTGACATACTGAAAATATGGATTTAGTACTGTATATAAAAACAACAAAGGCATAACTGTAAAAAACAAAGCTTGACCATCATAAAGAATAATATTTAGAAAGTTTTACAGTTGATTTGATTCCTTTATCTCAAATGGAGTCAGAGTATAAATGATTATTACTATTTTTCACATTAAAAGTTCTTTTTTTAAATATTATAAAATAAATAAAGTGCTAATAACAAAAACAGAGTGCAGTAAGCAGGATGTTTTTCTGAACATTTTGGCACTGGTTTTGTTGTAGAATTGCATATGGTTGAATTTTAATTCATTCACTTAGTTCGGTTACTGCGGCATTCAAACATAGTATATTAAATATTTTATATATCAAAATAATATATTGTACTTTAAATATTGGGTCTGAAAGAGCATGTAAACATGACTTTAAAACAACATTAACATTATTTACCTGACTGTAAACAACGTTGTACTTCAGTCATTGGCTGCTAATATGATTTCCCCATTCAGAATTTGCAATAAATACTTTTCTGAAATTATATTACTAAGGAGAAAGTCTGAAAATAAAACCAACTTTACCTCATTATGAGAAATTAACTGTTTCACCTCATGTGACCTTTAAAAGTCGGTCTAATTCTTCATGTATCGCAAACACCAATGCAATGAACTTAAACACAACTCAAAGAACACAGCATATTAAATAAAACCTTGCATATTTACTTCAAAGAAAGTAGTTTTTTGTCAGTTCTAGTTATTCAGATGTGCATTATTTGTGACAGGGCGTGCATACAGTACAAAACCGAGCTTTCTGGAGACACGAGGAAGTGAACTGTTGCTTATTTTCAGCAAAAACACTCGTTGAGAGAAAACTCACATGATCATCTAATTGTGTTTATCAGTTGGCAGTTGCCTGTCGTAATGCATACCTTAATCAAGTCGTCTTTTAAAAAGTGGCAAACTCGCAGAAGTGGATTATTATCACGGCCGCGTGAAGCTGCTGCCCATCAAATCTGCCGGGAAAAGTCACTCGTCAACTTCCCATAACATCATTCGACCAATCAGAGGCGAGAGCAAAGGCTAACGGGAAATGTAGTTCATTAAAAATATCACGTATATTTATTTATATGATATTTATGTAACAGGCGACAGATATCTTGCCAAGTTCGTGATATATTTTATAAATGTGTTGTCACCAAAAGGAAAGGATTTCAAAAGAGAGGTTTCACTTCGGGTTTCTGTCAAAATAAAAGCTGTATGGTTTAGCGGGTTTGAATGCAAAGTGGAAAAACATAAAAAAACACACTTACTAGTTTTGAGATTTAAGTACTATTACTATTAGGTATTTTTACTGTTGTTATATTATTATTAACTATTATTACTACGATTCTACTATTATTACTGCTACTATTACTACTACTACTACTACTAATAAATAATAATAACAATAATAATAATTATTATTATTATTATTAATATTTTCTTATAAATATTAAAACATAATTTAATTTAATTTGCCAATGTACAGTAGTAAGAGCTGAGTTGATCCTCTCTTTTATTTTTAATTAATTAAGCATAACTTTATGTTTTTATTTGACATGAAACAATAATCGACTGACCATTTAAAGGCTATACATGTCTCATTTAGTAATTTAACCCAAAAAACGGTAAATAATCAAGTGAGATAAATAAGAAAAGTTTCACAGACTTTTACTTTGACAAAACCACTGAAACAAAAACGCACTGCTGCTATACATTACATTTACATTTAGTCATATAGCAAACGCTTTTGTCCAAATCGACTTACAATTGAGGAGGCATTCAACGATTCAACAAGAAGAGGCAATACACACAAGAAGTGCTTGTTTACTACAATATATATACGACTTATATATACTACTGCTACTGCTGCTGCTACTGCTGCTGCTGCTGTTACTACTAATACCACCTATTATAATAATCACTATTATTTTTATAATGCTAATCTCACTTTTATATTATAATAAAAATGTCATTATTTTATACTAATAATAATAACATTACCAATAATGAAAAAAACAATGGCTGTTGACATGAAGGATTAATGAGTGTTAATATTTATTAAGTATTACTAAACTGTACGGTAGCTAGAGCTGAGATAATTTTAAGCAAACTAAAACAGAGGATTTTGTGCTGTCATAAAATTCTTAGAGATAAATTAATATCAATAGATATACCATTTAAAAACCACAGGCCTCATCAAACCGATAAATATAATGTAAATAATCCAAATAATCCAGTGAAAAGTTTCACAGACTTTTATTTTGACAAAACTGGGGGCTCACATGACAGGAAGTTGTGAACTCATATTCTGTAAACCCGGTTTCTTCAGTGTGGAAACATGATAACGCTACACAGACTTCGGATTTTGTTAAAAACTCCCGGATTTAAACATACTTATGCACGTATATCAAACGAACAACTTCTTAATATTGTTATAACTCCGTGTTTGGCTTCAGGGAGAGCTGTCAGTTCGTACAGTAAAGACTTTAAGGATGTTTGTCACAGTAATGCAGCTAAAGGACGCCTGACACTGAACTCTTTCAGCACAGTTACAGTCAATAGAGTCTGCTGGAACTGCGGAGCCTCTGCAGATTTATTCTTCTGTTCGTTTTGTAAAGTGATTCAACCTCCTGACAACAAGACCAATTATTTTGACATCTTGAACTGGTGAGTTAACTGCTGATATATAGGTCATTGTTATCATTTTGAATGCTTCACTTATGGATTCAGAGATGCTGTTTATGGTAAAATATATAGTAAAAAACAAACACTATTGCAACATCAAATTGTTACATATGGTTATCTTTTTGTACTTATATATTTATGAAGTATAGATATGATAAAGCTAGTGCTGGGCAAAGATTAATCGCATCCAAAATAAAAGTCTGTTTTGATATATACTCACCGGCCACTTTATTAGGTACACCTGTCCAGCTGCTCGTGAACGCAAATTTCTAATCAGCCAATCACATGGCAGCAACTCAATGCATTTAGGCATGTAGACATGGTCAAGACGATCTGCTCCAGCTCAAACCAAGCATCAGAATGGGGATGAAAGCTGATTTAAGGGACTTTTGAATGTGGCATGGTTGTTGGTGCCAGACGGGCTGATCTGAGTATTTCAGAAACTGCTGATCTGCTGGGATTTTCAAACAAATCCATCTCTAGGGTTTACAGAGAATGGTCCGAAAAAGAGAAAATATCTAGCGGCAGTTCTGCGGGCACAAATGCCTCGTTGATGCCAGAGGTCAGACGAGAATGATCAGACTGCTTCAAGCTGATAGAAAGGCAACAGTAACTCAAATAACCACTCGTTACCACTGAGGTATGCAGAAGAGCATCTCTGAACACCCAACACGTCCAACCTTGAGGTGGATGGGCTACAGCAGCAGAAGACCACACCGGGCGCCACTCCTGTCAGCTAGGAACAGGAAACAGAGGCTACAATTCACACAGGCTCACCAAAATTGGACAATAGAAGATTGGAGAAACGTTGCCTGGTCTGCATTTCTGCTGCAACATTCAGATGTTCGGACAGAATTTGGCGTCAACAACATAAAAGCATGAATCCATCCTGCCTTGTATCAACGGTTCAGGCTGGTGGTGGTGGTGTAATGGTGTGGGGGATATTTTCTTGGCACACTTTGGACCCCTTAGTACCAATTGAGCATCGTGTTAATGCCACAGCCTACCTGAGGATTGTTGCTGACCATGTTCATCCCTTTATGGCCACAGTCTACCCATCTTCTGATAGCTAGTTCCAGCAGGAAAGCGCAAATCATCTCAGACTGGTTTTGAACATGACACTGAGTTCACTGTACTCAAATGGCCTCCACAGTCACCAGATCTCAATCCAATAGTGCACCTTTGAGATGTGGTGGAACGGGAGATTCACATCATAGATGTGCAGCTGACAAATCTGCAGCAACTGCGTGATGCTATCATGTCAATACGGACCAAAATCACTGAGGAATATTTCCAGTACCTTGTTTATTATTTCTAAACACAATTCATCAATACACAAATCAAATTCTTAAATTCATAACACAATTCATAATTACTCAAATCAAACTAATTTGGCAAAAATATTTATGATTTTTGCTTGTGAATTCACAAATTGTGTTTTGAATTTTCAATTGGATTTTGTAACTGGGATTTGTTCTGTGAATGTATGAATTTTATTTTGTAAATGTATTATTTTTTTTAGACTGATCTGACTCCATAATAATGTAGCAGCTGCTGTATGATCACATAACAAACACAGCCCAGCTCTTTATATACAGAAATGCTTTTACTTCCATTTCTGGTTCATATCCTGACCTGTATCTATCTGAATGTGTTTGTCTTTCCTCAGTGAAGAAATTTTTTCTTTGGACACCCAGAAGCTTCAGCAGAAATATGTGGAGCTGCAAAGATTTCTCCATCCGGACAACTTCACCCAGAAATCACCGGTAATGGACTGTATTGTGTAAAATATGTTTATATTTAATGATTTACATCCTATCATTTATTGTTACCAAAAAAGTCAGGTTGTTGGAGTTCATGCATTATCTCTAAAGAGGAATTGATTTTTGAATGTAAACCAATAAACCTTTGATACAGACTCGCTGTGAGGGTTAAGGTTGTTGAAAGGATAGTTTAAAAAATGTAAATGCCCCCATTTTTTTTATACTCAATTTACATTTGGTTATAAACTTTTATTAACTAATTTCTTGGGGTGGCACCGTGGCTCAGTGGTAAGCACTGTCACCTGCAAATGCTTACTAAGAAGGTAGCTTGTTCGACTCCCGGCTGGGCCAGTTGGCGTTTCTGTGTGGAGTTTGCACGTTCTGCCCTTGTTATTGTGGGTTTCCTTCAGCTGCTCCCCACAGTCCAAAGACATGCGCTTTAATGAATTGGATGACCTAAAAATGGCCGTAGTGTATGGGTGTGTGTGCGTGAACGCGAGAGTGTATTCTAGTGTTTCCAAGTGCTGAGTTGCGGCTGGAAGGGCATCAGCTTTGTAAAATATATGCTGGAATAGTTGGTGGCTCATTCCGGAGTGGTGACCTCTAATAAATCAGAGACTAAGCTGAAGGAAAATGAATAAATTATTTCTTTTGTTGCACAAAAAACGTGTGCCTCACAGATGGGTGGGCTTGATAAACCACATGTAGAAAACTCCCTCTTTCATCTCTGACACTTCACACTTGCACCAGGTTTTGCACATTTGCACCAGACAATTTCTTACAATCACTCCAAATCTCTTTTTGAAGTGCATTTATGAAGTGTGCTTCATACAGTTGAGTGGGTTTGACAAACCACCTGTAGAAACGCTTTCTCTCTACAAAACACAACACAAACAGTTCCTTTGTATAATTAGCACTTTTTGTATGTAATCAAATTTTGTGTGCCTCTTCTTGTTGAAGTTCTGAATGCCTTCTCAATTGTAAGTTGCTTTGGACAAAAATGACTGCTAAATGACAAAATGTAAAAGTAAGATATTTTGAAGAATGTTGAAAAAAAAAAAGCAGCTAATGACGTCCTTATTAGTAACAAAAATACTATGGAAATCAATGGCTGCCCCCCCCCCCCCCCCCCCCCCCCCTTATTCTTCAGTATGTCTTTCTTTATATCTTCCATTGAAGGAATTCAAACGTTTATAAAGGGCCATGAAACCCCCCTGTCTCAGCAGGAAAGTGGTCGTCCAGCTCTGTTTAGGTGGGAGTGTCGGGGGAGGGAAAGAGGGAAGAATTTACAAATATGGAAGTTTCCATTTGGGCACGCGCTGATATTCACAGAGGCGAGGCAAACCAATTGGGTAAGAGTGTAAGAGTGTGTGTGAATGTGAGAGTGTATGGGTGTTTCCCAGTACTGGGTTGCAGCTGGAAGGGCATCCGCTGCGTAAAACATATGCTGAAATAGTTCAATTCTATTCATCTTTATTTCTATAGCGCTTTTACAATGTAGATTGTGTCAAAGCAGCTTCACATAGAAGATTATAGTGAATTGAAACAGTGTCAGTTCAGTTTTGCGTTGAAGTTCAGTTTAGCTCAGTTCAGTGTGGTTTAATTTTCACTGCTGAGAGTTCAACCACTGAAGAGCAAATCCATCGATGAGCAGCTCTACAGATCCCGAACCATGCAAGCCAGTGGCGACAGCGGCGAGGAAAAAACTTCACCAATTGATGAAAGTGAAGAATTAAAAATCCTCGAGAGAAACCAGGCTCAGTTGGGCACGACCTATGGCCAAACGTCTTGTGCAGAGCTGCAGTCTAGGCGCTGAAGGCTGGAGAGCGCTGGATGTCCATCGCGGAGAAGCTGCAGGCAGGAGAGGTCACCGGCTGGTGTTCATTGATGGTTCATTCCACTGTGGTAACCTGTGGCAAATAGAGACTAAGCTGAAGGAAAATGAATGAATATAATGTAAAGCAAGGTTCATTATTGATAACTTGCTGTTTTGCTGCAGTCTAACTAAGGCAGTGAAACTGTAGATTTGTATACATTATAGTGGGCACTGGGCAGTCCTTGCAGGTTAACAAAAAGCAAGCTTAAAGTATGCAATGGATGGTAGAGCTCTGGCTAAGTCATTCTCAAAAAAAAAAAAAAAAAATCACGAAGAAATGCATTTGTATGTGCACACTTGGCATATAAAACTCATTCTGATTTTGAAATTGTTGAAACTGTAAACAAGCTGTTAAAAATTTGTATTTAAGCCCTATTTGAAATGTAATTCAAGCTAAATTTTCAGCATTATTACTCTAAGCTTTAGTGTTACATTATTCTTCAGAAATCACTCTAAAATGCAGATTTTCTGCTCAAGAAGCATTTTTTATTAACCCTTGTGTGCCGCTATGGATGTTTTCATCGGCGCTGAGGTGATTTTGAGTCTAAGGCCCAATCCCAATTCTATTTTTGTACCCTTTCCCCATGGCCCTTAAAACAGAGTGTGAAGGGGAAGGGCTTCAAAATTTACCCCTAAGAAATAGGACACCACTACAACACTTGCACACGTCATCATATGTCATCGCGATCTCTTGCTTCATATGAGATGACGATCGCGACTGCTGTAGTTATTCCACCCCTTCACGTGAATGCGCAAAGCGAGGGATAGGGGTAAGGGGAAGGGCTAAGGGGTAGCATTGGGATTAGGCCTTCATTTGGCAACAACATTCACTGTGTTTTAGTAAAGGGAATGGTGTTTGGTGACATCTTATTTTGTCACGTTGCTTTAATTTTTCAAAAACTCAAAAACAATACACGTTGAGCACTCTACACTCTACCCTTTCATTTTGTTAGTGGTTGTTTTTGCCCCATTGACTTCCATTATAACAACATTTTTTAAGGACAAAACAACACCATATTATTATGTATTCTTAATTGTTGCTGGTTTTCCCTTGTGGGAAGAAAAAAAGCTCCTTAGAGAGAGAAAAATCTTCTACAAGAGTGATTATGCCGTCTCTCGATGGTGAATGCGGTTATACTCGTGGCAGGTATTATTTGGTAGTTTGGTCATCTATTTAGCTTATTTGGCAAACGTCAGGAGTCATCTGGGAAATGTTTTGAATTTCTGCTTAGTAAAAAAATGTTAGTTTTCCATTTGGGATGAAACTACATACATATACAGGGAGTGCAGAATTATTAGGCAAGTTGTATTTTTTAGGATTAATTTTATTATTGAACAACAACCATGTTCTCAATGAACCCAAAAAACTCATTAATATCAAAGCTGAATATTTTTGGAAGTAGTTTTTAGTTTGAGCTATTTTAGGAGGATATCTGTGTGTGCAGGTGACTATTACTGTGCATAATTATTAGGCAACTTAACAAAAAACAAATATATACCCATTTCAATGATTTATTTTCACCAGTGAAACCAATATAACATCTCAACATTCACAAATATACATTTCTGACATTCAAAAACAAAACAAAAACAAATCAGTGACCAATATAGCCACCTTTCTTTGCGAGGACACTCAAAAGCCTGCCATCCATGGATTCTGTCAGTGTTTTGATCTGTTCACCATCAACATTGCGTGCAGCAGCAACCACAGCCTCCCAGACACTGTTCAGAGAGGTGTACTGTTTTCCCTCCTTGTAAATCTCACATTTGATGATGGACCACAGGTTCTCTATGGGGTTCAGATCAGGTAAACAAGGAGGCCATGTCATTAGTTTTTCTTCTTTTAGACCCTTTCTTGCCAGCCAGGCTGTGGAGTACTTGGACACGTGTGATGGAGCATTGTCCTGCATGAAAATCATGTTTTTCTTGAAGGATGCAGACTTCTTCCTGTACCACTGCTTGAAGGTGTCTTCCAGAAACTGGCAGTAGGACTGGGAGTTGAGCTTGACTCCATCCTCAACCCGAAAAGGCCCCACAAGCTCATCTTTGATGATACCAGCCCAAACCAGGACTCCACCTCCACCTTGCTGGCGTCTGAGTCAGACTGGAGCTCTCTGCCCTTTACCGATCCAGCCACGGGCCCATCAAGACTCACTCTCATTTCATCAGTCTATAAAACCTTAGAAAAATCAGTCTTGAGATATTTCTTGGCCCAGTCTTGACGTTTCAGCTTGTGTGTCTTGTTCAGTGGTGGTCGTTTTTCAGCTTTCTTACCTTGGCCATGTCTCTGAGTATTGCACGCCTTGTGCTTTTGGGCACTCCAGTGATGTTGCAGCTCTGAAATATGGCAAAACTGGTGGCAAGTGGCATCTTGGCAGCTGCACGCTTGACTTTTCTCAGTTCATGGGCAGTTATTTTGCACCTTAGTTTTTGGTTTGGTTTTTCCACACGCTTGTGACCCTGTTGACTATTTTTAATGAAACACTTGATTGTTCGATGATCACGCTTCAGAAGCTTGGCAATTTTAAGAGTGCTGCATCCCTCTGCAAGATATCTCACTATTTTTGACTTTTCAGAGCCTGTCAAGTCCTTCTTTTGACCCATTTTGCCAAAGGAAAGGAAGTTGCCTAATAATTATGCACACCTGATATAGGGTGTTGATGTCATTAGACCACACCCCTTCTCGTTACAGAGATGCACATCACCTAATATGCTTAATTGGTAGTAGGCTTTCGAGCCTATACAGCTTGGAGTAAGACAACATGCATAAAGAGGATGATGTGGTCAAAATACTCATTTGCCTAATAATTCTGCACTCCCTGTACTATGCTGTTGAGTAGAGCTGTGCGATTTAATCAAAATCGAATTATTATCGCGATTTGAAACGTTGCAATTAGCTAATCGCACGAGGCTGCGATATGAAATGCATATTATTTAATTTCCCCCACCCAGAGCAAATGTGCGACTGCTGTCTGTGTGTGACAGTCTTACTAGCCAATTGAGTGAGCACACTTTTGTTCTGCCCAATCAGAATTGCGCTGAAAATCTGAACTATGCTGAACGGCCACAATAAAAAAAACAAACAAACAGGAAAGCGCAGATGAGTGGGATGATGGCATCTGCCGCCTCAGAACCATTAATAGGCAAATTTATATCAAAGAAAAATAGCACGTCGGTAATATGGGAATATCTTGGTCTCAAAGTCACAGAGCCAGAACAAAACCAGGTAATTTGTAAGAGCTGTTGCAGAATTGTTGCCCCGGCACAAGGAAATACAACAACCAGCACCTAAAAAAGCACCACAGGCGGCTGAGGAGAGTCTTGCTAAAAAGTCAACTAAAAGTATTGCCAGTGACACTCAATCTAGTAGCAAGCAACAGCAAAGTACAATTTCAAAGTTGTTTACTAATATAAGTTGATATCTTTTAACTTCCCTTTTTAACACTCTGCATTTTGTCATTACGAAGCTGCAATACAGATTACTGAACTGAAGCTTGACTACAAAATTAAATCGCAAATCAAATCGAAATCGCAATATCTGTCAAAATCGCAATTAGATATTTTCCCCAAATTGCACAGCCCTACTGTTGAGTGTGTTAGTGTATAGTGGGTCATTTGGGACACCGCTTTATATTGCTAACTTGTCTGGTGAAATGTGATGATTTTCTTCTTCTTCAGTAGTCTTGTAAGGTGAAAGAAACAGCATTTCCTTGAAAAAAATAAACATTTAATAACTTTATTAATGTGTATTGTTGACAATTTCTATGAGATTCACCTTCCAACCCTTTTCCTTGACTATACCACACACCCAGTAAACCCTGTCCGTATGAGTTTAAATGCTCAGGTATAGTGAGATACAGCACATCATGCTTCATATAAGGCAGAAGACAGTTCTTTGGTGATTGGTTCATGTTTTTTGCGCGTCCGGTTGGGTCTCCTGACAGCAACAGCAAGCCGGATGTTGATTCTCCAGGCTTTGGCAACTCTGACAGCTGAAAATGTCTCTCCTCTGCAAGTCATTTCTTTTCGTTTCTCACCTCTTATTCCACCTGACGAATCCCATCACAGCTCAGACCCTCTGCGTCCTCCCACACAGCCAGATCCTTCAGCGAAAGAAAAAAAAAAAAAGAGAGGAGAAAAAACCCCCACACAATTATCAGCAATGCTGGGGTTTCGCTTTTTGACAATTCTCCTCATTCCCGAGAGGAAATCCTTTCCACAAACAAAGAACATGTCATGATATCTTAAAATAAATGTGACGACAGCCCATAATTATATAATGTTTTGGAAAAGTTTGAAAACTTGGCTCGAGTCTGACTTATTTGTTACAGTCTTTCTTTTGTTTCTTCATAAAATCACAATTGTAATATGCTTTAGGTTGGAGTTTGTTTATTTGTGGGCTTTTGAAACAGTTTTGAATGACTTTGGGGTCTGATCTTATTTACAGAAAGAGCAGGAATATTCAGAAGAACAGTCGGCGCTGGTGAACAAAGCCTACAGAACGCTGCAGAAACCTCTGAGTCGCGCCGTCTACATGGTAATTATTTGTTTTGTAAATATTTGGTGTGTGTGTGTACCCCAAAAATATATGGACTCGTCCTAAGTAGGCCTGTCACAATAATCAATATATGGACTTATCGCATAACACATGGACATGATCTCAAGTATTTTTGGTGATGCAATATATATCACCCATGCATACAGTGCATCCGGAAAGTATTCATAGCGCTTCACTTTTCCCCCATTTGTTTATGTTACAGCCTTATTCCAAAATGGATTAAATTCTTTTTTTTTTCCTCAAAATTCTACACACAATACCCCATAATGACAATGTGGAAAAAGATTCTTCGAAATTGTTGCAAATTTATAAAAAAATTAAAAACCTGAAAAATCACATGTACAGAAGTATTCACATCCTTTGCTTAATACTTAATACTTTGTTGATGCACCTTTGGCAGCAATTACAGCCTCAAGTCTTTTTGAATTTGATGCCACAAGCTTGGCACACCTGTCTTTGGGAATTTTTGCCCATTCCTCTTTGCAGTACCTCTTAAGCTCTATCAGGTTGGATGGGAAGCGACGGTGTGCAGCCATTTTCAGATCTCTCCAGAGATGTTCAATAGGAGTTAGGTCTGGGCTCTGGCTGGGCCACTCAAGGTCATTCACCGAGTTGTTGTGAAGCCACTCCATTGATATTTTGGCAGTGTGCTTTGGGTCATTGTCCTGCTGGAAAATAAACCGTCGCACCAGTTTGAGGTCAAGAGCACTCTGAAGCAGGTTTTCATTCAGGATGTCTCTGTACATCTCTGTGCATTCATCTTTCCCTCTATCCTGACTAGTCTTCCAGTTCCTGCTGCTGAAAAACATCCCCACAGCATGATGCTGCCACCACCATGCTTTACTGTAGGGATGGTATTAGCCTGGTGATGAGCGGTGCCTGGTTTTCTCCAAACGTAACGCCTCGCATTCACTCCGAAGAGTTCAATTTTAGTCTCATCAGACCAGATAATTTAGTTTCTTATGGTCTGAGAGTCCTTCAGATGCCTTTTGGCAAATTCCAGGCAGGGAGTGGCTTCCGTCTGGCCACTCTACCATACAGGCCTGATTGGTGGATTGCTGCACAGATGGTTGTCGTATTGTAAGGTTCTCCTCTCTCCACAGAAGAACGCTGGAGCTCAGACAGAGTGACCATCGGGTTATTGATCACCTCCCTGACTAAGGCCCTTCTCCCCCGATCACTCCGCTTAGATGGCCGGCCAGCTCTAGAAAGAGTCCTGGTGGTTCCAAACATCTTCCACTTATGGATGATGGAGGCCACTGTGTGGAATAAGGCTGTAACATAAAAAAATGTGGGAAAAGTGAAGCACTATGAATACTTTCCGGGTGCACCGTAAACATCAATTCTAACAACATTTTAGCGAATTGTGCAACATCTCTATTTCTATTGGAGACTTCGGTGTCAGTATAGTTAAAAACACTATAGCATGTACTAGAAATTACTTTAGTATATTTTCATGTTAGTAGAAATCTAGATCAGATCTGGTAGCAGATATCGCAGCCTCGTTTACCTTTTTACCTTGCTCTTTTTTTTTCTTAACATTTATTATTATTTATTTAGGATATGCCTTTTCACATTCTGATTCCAATGCCTAATTATTAAACTGTTAAAATTATAAAATTAAATTCACCTTTATTTGTATAGCGCTTTTTCAATGTAGATTGTGTCAAAGCAGGGTAACACTTTATTTTGATGGTCCATTTGAGTATTAGTTGACTGTCTGCTTAATATCTGTTGATACTGACATTTAACAGTCCTTCAACAGACATTTAACTGATTATAAGAAACTTTTCAAGTACATGTCAACTTACACTTACCCCAACCTTACAGTCTACTTATAATCTAATGAGAATTAATTGACATGTAGATGCAATGTAACTTAAAGTCAACAAACGGACCATCGAAATAAAGTGTGACCCAAAGCAGCTCCACATAGAAGATTATAGCAAATTGAAACAGAGTCAGTTCAGTTTTCAGAGTTGAAGTTCAGTTCAGTTTAGCTCAGTTCAGTGTGGTCTAATAATCACTACTGAGAGTCCAAACACTGAAGAGCAAATCCATCGATGCGCAGCTCTACAGATCCCGAACCATGCAAGCCAGTGGCGACAGTGGCGAGGAAAAAACTTCACCAATTGGCGAAAGTGAAGATTTAAAAAACCTCAAGAGAAACCAGGCTCAGTTGGGCACGACCATTTCTCCTATGGCCAAGCGTCTTGTGCAGAGCTGCAGTCTAGGCGCCAGAAGCTGGAGAAAGCTGGACCTCAGCGAAGACTCGTCTGTCCTTGGAGCGTCACAGGAATCAGTTTCATGCTCTCCACTCCACCATGACCACCACAGCAGCTGCTCAGGATACGGCCTGGTCCAGGATTATGAAAATCTTGGGATCATCTCGTCGCTGGTCTTGGTTGGCATCAGTGGCGCTGCATAGTCTGAGGGCCTCGGGATGAGTACCCCCAGGTGGAAATAGAGAATAAAGAGAATAATTAGCGTAGCCGCTGTTCATAGTCTATATAAACAAGATGCAAAAACCTGCGTGGGGCACAACATGCGTCATACCGATGAGTGATGCACCGAGTGTATGCTTTTCTAAAAAGATAGGTTTTACCATAAATAAAATAAAATAAATAAATTACCATTATTAAATAAAATATTCTTAAGAATAAAATATTCTGTGTTTTTTGGAAGAGTGTACCTGCATTATGATGCTATTGTCATTCTGGCATTAGATAATGAGTGGCATAAAATAGTCTTAAAATGGCAATTATATTGTTTATAGCAATACATTTTGGTGTAATGTATCATACAACAAAATATAGATATCATGACAGGCCAGGTAACAGTACAGGTAATTTAAGTACAATTACTTATACTTGCATACAGTTGTGGAAAAAAAAATTAAATATGTTAAAGGTGCAGTAGGTGATCTACCTAAATGTTATCCGTTAGCAGGGGCGCCGCTGGCCACCACGGGCCCTCTGACAAACTAATTAGAAAATGAATGAAAGTGAAGAGCCGGGGTGGTTCGCGGGCCCTTTATAATGTCTCTGTGGGCCCCCTGAATATATGGGCCCTTAGAATTGTCCTAACTTCCCCCCCCTAGCGGCGCCCCTGTCCGTTAGCATAATAGATTTGAAAACACAGTCCCTCCCCTGCCGTCCAAAGCCATGCCTCCTGAAATCAAGAATGCTCACCTTAAAGATGACAGTGGAAACCCACTAGATCTTGTCATTTGCCAGTTAGAAAACTTTATAGTACTTTATAATACTACAATTCTGAACGAAAAACTGTATTATATCTAGCACGTTTTCAGTTGTGTAGTGAGCAAGACTTGTCATGATGTGCAATATTTCATGCATGCAAGAATCGCTGGTCTCGGTCTCTCACGCGCTTTGTCCTAAAGCAATTATGATGCTTGGCCGGCAGGGTGCAGGACTAAACCATACTTGCATGCTATTTCAGAGTGACTATTCAGAGTAGCGTGATAAACAATATAGTGAGCACGTCACGGGTTGTCAAAACCAACTGGAGCTCAGTAAAGCAGGCTAGGCGGAATAGCACTGTTTACTTATGTTTTGTTGTTAAACTAAATAAAAAAAAAAAAGAAAAAGACTTAATCATCCCAGTAGATCTAAATTAATGAAATCTTTCCAAATAGAGCTGTTCAAATCCTCTGGTGAAATTATATTTATATCGAAGTATATATTGCAGCAAAACTAAACATCACAATGTTGTGTTTGTCCAATATGTTGCAGCCCTAGTTTTTACCCTCTGTAACCTGCCTCTTCTTCTCCAGCTGGAGCTGCGAGGGGTTTTGCTGGAGCAAGGAACGGATGCCACGGCAGACCCTGCGTTTCTCCTGGAGGTGATGGAGATCAACGAGAGCCTCGACGAGACGCGGAGCCAAGACGAGGTCAGCGCCATCAGCCGGTCAGTGCGAGGTGTGTAGAGAGAAAAGCTCCATCCGGAAGTGATTGTTGAAATATTGCTCTTCGCCCACTCCCGTCGCTGGCAGCTTGTTTATCTGATCCCAGATTCATTCCATCTGAAAGTTCAAGGCTCTGCAGGCTTTATGTTTGTGTTTTCACTTCTAGCATTTCTGCTGTTTATACACTCTGTTTTACTTTCTTTCACCAGAGAAACTCAAAGACTTGACTGAACGGATGAATTCGTCCCTGAACAGAGGTATTTTTTTCTCTCTTTCTCCTCGTGACCTCCCAAATTCCACTGAAATTCTGGGCTAAGGCCGGTCGCACGCACATTTCCGTGGTGCGCGAGTGGAAAATGTGTGTTTTTGTGTTTTCCTCACGAGCCTCTTTTCACAGGAGATCTGCTGGCCGCCAAAGTGCTCCTAAACCAAATGAAGTACTTCACAAATATCCAGGAGAAGGTAAAAGACAGAATCACACAGGGTTGCTGAGGGAAAACCGTTTACAGTTTGCTATTGTAATCCATCTGAAAGAGTTCACAGAGTTTTATCTTACAGTAATATTTATTGTTAATAGTGTTGGTTTATTGTTTGTAATGAAATAAAGTACTTTTATTTTAATCCTACGTCAAAAGCAATGCTTTATTTGAGTTGGCTGAGTGAGTGTTTTGCATGTGCATAATGCATTATCAAGAAGGCATTGCTGAGTAGATAGAATGTTCTCTAGGTCTGCATAAAACTGGGAAAATATGCAATATGCAGTCAGGGCTTAATTTGCCTCTGAAATCTGATCCGGCACCTCATTTTACCGATCCCCCTCCTCAACCACCCTCCTCCCCCCGTTCGCTGTTCACTTTCACTTTCTTTCGCGACTGCCCAACCCTCTTCACTCCCCGCCCCGCTCACTTTCGTCCGCGATACCCCTCCGACATCCACCGCACCAACACCCAACCCCCCGCCCCTCCACTTTCATACGCGACACCTCTCATTCTCGAGTAACATGCCGGATCCGTTACCCCAATCTGTTCCGGGACCACTAATTCACAAATTAAGCACTGTATGCAGTATTCTGATAATAATATGTATGTATATGTAACATGTCTCTGAAGAAAATGCTATTTTATTAGCTTTTTTGTGATGGTCATACTAAAATATACAGGGAATATATATATTTTTTGGCAACATGGTGGCTCAGTGGTTAGCACTCTCGCGTCACAGCAAGAAGGTCGCTGGTTCCAGTCCCAGCTGGGCCAGTTGGCATTTCTATGTGGAGGTTCTCCCCGTGTTGGCATGGGTTTCCACCCACGATTTCCCTCACAGTCTAAAGACATGCGCTATAGGTGAATTGAATAAACTAAATCCAATACTTGGTTGCAGCTGGAAGGGCATTCGCTGCGTAAAACATATGCTGGATAAGTTGGCAGTTCATTCCGCTGTGGTGACCCCTGATTAATAAAGGGACTAAGCCGAAGGAAAATAAATGAACATTACATTTATTACAGTTTTTATTCATCTTTGTTAAAATTGGTTTATGGAAATAAAGTTGTTCATGTTAACACAATGCATTTACTAATGTTAACAATTTTAATTTTATTAACGCATTAGTAAATGTTGAACTATGATTGACACTGTAAATGCTGTATAAGTATTGATTATTAGTTTATTTTAAGAGTTACATTTACTAATGAAAACTTATTGTGAAGTGTGATTGGATTAACAACCCATAAAGGCAACACACAAATGCTTTTAGATATTGCGTATACTGTTATCACGATAAGGATCATTTTTCAGTGTATTGCGCAGCCCTAGTGTTCTGGTTGGTTTCCACTTGACTGGACTTTCAAAAAATCCTACAATACTTTGACATGATTCAGACATGACATTAACATTATTGAGCATTTCTGTTTCTGTTAAGTGACAAGACTTTTGTCTAAGCAAAGTCAGACCTTACTGTCCTAATGAAATAATTAAAAATCAAGGCATGATCATTTTTTATTTTGGTCAAATAAGCATTACTAAATGCATGTTAAATGCAAAAACTATTACTTGACCAGTAACTGCTTACTATGGGCTATCATTCATATCTGTGCCAATGTTATCATTATTTTATAATGGCTGATACCGATTATTGACCTACATCTGTACACTACCTGACAAAAGTCTTGTCATCGATCTCAGGTGTAAGAACAATAATTTATAACTCGACTTCTAGTGGATCATTTAGAAAAGTTGCAGAAGGTAGATTTTTCCCATCAATCTTCTGTTGAACTGCATCCCAATCATCACAAATACTGCAGAAGATCTATTGGAACCTGCATGGACCCAAGATTCTTGACAGTCAAGTTTGGTGAAGGAAAAATCATGGTTTAGGGTTACATTCAGTATGGAGGTGTGTGAGATCTGCAGAGTGGATGACCGCATCAACAACCTGAGGTATCAAGACATTTGTGCTGCCCATTACATTACAAAGCACAGGAGAGGGCAAATTCTTCAGCAGAATAGCGCTCCTTCTCATACTTTAGCCTCCACATCAAAGTTCCTGAAAGCAAAGAACGTTGAAGTGCTCCAGGATTGGCCAGCCCAGTCACCAGACATGAACATTATTGAGAATTTCTGTTTCGGTTAAGTGACAAGACTTGTCTAAGCAAAGTCAGACCTTACTGTCCTAATTAAATAATTAAAAATCAAGCCACAATCATATTTTATTTTGGTAAAATAAGTGTATTCTAGAGGTCTTTGACTTTCATATAAGCCACTTCTGATACCAAATGATCAACTAGAAGTCAAGTTATTATGTGTTGTTTCTAAAACTTGGATAGGCGACAAGACTTGTCAGGTAGTGTATATTGGTGCATCTCATAAACATAGTTAACAAAGGAAATCCTTATTATACACTTAAAAAATGAGCTGAATTGATTTGTTTTGGGACAACATGAAATAATTGTGTGAAACCCAGCATTATTTACAGTGAAAGTTATTATTAAAACTAAAAACACTACACTATAAATATTGCTGGGTTCCACAAAATTCCTTCATGGTGTCCCAAAACAAATCGATGAAATTAACGTAATCGTAATCATTTTTAAAAATGTAAGTGGATTGAACATCACCTCATTTTGAATAAGCAGTTTGAACAAGCAACACATTTTGTGTTAAAAATGAAGACCTAAATGTGTGCGATAGGATTAGCAAACACTACTAATTGCATTTGCAAACACTCTTTTAAAGGACGTCCCATAAAGTATGTGTGACTTCCCCTAGTCGATGGTTGTGCGTTCAGCGTCAAACTGTGATTTGCTGATGCCCTGCTTATTTAGGTCTTGCCTATTGGGAGAACAGACAAAACAGGAAACTTGCCACATGATGAAACTCTACAGATATGAAACAAAAGTGTGCAAGACATCAGGATTGGTTTAGCTCAATCCCCGCTTGAATCTTTAATGCCACTACTACTAGACGCGCAATCTCAATGGTGCGCTTTGTGATAAATGCGACTTATTTCTTTGTGATGTGCTTTGATTCATTAAATTGTAATTGGAGTTGGATTTGTTTTAGATGATGCCATTACTTTGGACACACGTTCTGGCATCAGTGTGTTATTAGATAGCGCTTCGACGCTGTTTCTTTATTGCACCAGTTTGTACAGTCGCTTATGGTGCGGTAAGAATTAAATTACATCATAACACACTTATCGATCGAGGATTTATGAGCGCGTGTGTTTATGTGAAAGGGAGAGGGTCCAGGTGTGTGTGCTGGATGTGAAAAATGCCTGTTTCCAGCTGTAGGGGGAAGCATGTCACTTCTGAAAAACCTCATGACGGCTGTAAAATGAATGGGCTTATGAAATACATGCACTTATGCATGCATATTCCTCTTGTGATGAAGAGGATCACTTGAGCAGATTTTAAATTACTGTGTTCTGACTCTTTGATTTAAATATGAATGGAATGCATGATTTTTGAGTTACTTTAAGATGGAAAGGCACTTCCCAAATCATGGGTTTTGTGCTTTTTACACTTTATATGTCAATGATTGCACTAATGTGACCCTGGAGCACAAAACCATGTCCTATGTTGCATGGGTAATTTTTCTTTTCCATGGGTAAAATTAATTGTACAGTTCAACACTGTAAAAAAATGGGTTCCTCTCAATTCCTTCATGCTGTCCTGACACAGATTAAGTTAATTAATTGTTTTTATAAATTTAAGTGGATTAAACATAAATCAATTGAGCTGTTCCTTTAAAAATCTCAAGAATTGTTGATTCAGCTCATTTTGTGTAGTTTGAACAAGTAGCAAAAATAGTTTTTTGAGAGTTTTTTTTTTTATGGCAAAAATTATGGAGCTAATAGTATGCCAAAACATTCTGAATTTGAATTTTGTTTAATTTAATAAATCTGAATTTTTATATGCCATTAAAATTGTTTTGAATTTGAATTTCACAATTTGAATTAGAATTTCGTAACTTGAATATTGAACATCTGAAATTTAAAACAACTGAGCTTTTCGAGGCGCATTTTAAAACTTCAGATTTTTTGTGTTCTGAATTCATAGACTGCAGTTCCTTATCCAGTTCGTAAAAACACAGTTTAAGGTTTTTAAGATGAAGAAATTCAGAACATCAAATTCAATATTCTACTATTCAAAACCAGAAATTCAGATCGTGAAATTCAGATTAAGCAGAAAGTAGTTTAGGGGTGATCAACAGGGAAGAGTAGACGATCACCAAAAAGTCAAACTAAGCATTTTGGCCAGTTACAGAGAGAGTTTGCTGGTGTATGAATGGCTCAGAAGGACACAATTCTTCTGCTAATTGACTCTGCTATTTTCAGTAGTTTGTGTAATAAATATATACCAAATTCACATATTTAATTCAATTACATCTCATTGGTTAATCAATTTTATTTACGTTTTTGGTGTTTTGAGGGACAAAGAGCTGATTCTGACCTACAGTTGCAATCAGAATTATTCAACCCCCTTTGAATTTTTTTTTCTTTTTTAAATATTTCGCAAATGATGTTTAACAGAACAAGGAAATTTTTACAGTATGTCTGATAATATTTTTTCTTCTGGAGAAATTCTTATTTGTTTTATTTTGACTAGAATAAAAGCAGTTTTTAATTTTTTTTAAACCCATTTTAAGGTCAAAATTATTAGCCCCTTTAAGCTATATATTTTTTCAATACTCTACAGAACAAACCATCGTTATACAATAACTTGCCTAATTACCCTAACCTGCCTAGTTAACCTAATTAATCTAGTTAAGCCTTTAAATGTCACTTTAAGCTGTATAGAAGTGTCTTGAAAAATATCTAGTAAAATATTATTTACTGTCATCATGGCAAAGATAAAATAACTCAGTTATTAGAAATGAGTTATTAAAACTATTATGTTTAGAAATGTGTTGAAATTTTTTTCTCTCCGTTAAACATAAATTGGGGAAAAAAATAAACGGGGGCTAATAAATCAGGGGGTTGAATAATTCTGATTGCAACTGTATACCTCTGATGTGTTAAAAATTCAGATTTATCAAATTACAACTGTCAATAAATCAGTTTAACACAATTTAAATTCAGATTGTTTTGGCATATCAGTAGCTCCATAATAAATCATTAGAATATTAAGTAAACACTAACATTGTTAAGAACACATTTAGTAAATTTCTTACTGTAAATGTATAAAAACCTCCTTTTTGATTATCAATATGCATTAAAAATGTAATTAGGAAAACTTTACATGCATTTTTCTCAGTATTTAAATTTTTAAACCCACTAGATTTAAGATATTCAAATGGTTGAAACTCAGTCTAATATTATTATATTCAAACCAATAGGAAGCTTATATATTTTTAAATAAATGGACTTTTATCACCGGTTTTGTGGTCCATTGTCACATATTTTAGTAACTTTCCTATAGACTTTCCTATCTCCTATAGCATTATTTAGTATACAATCAATGTAGGAGTTTTGCATCCGGAAAAAAAATCAGCCAATCAATTTAGAGAACCAGACAGAAATATGTATACCGTATACTGAGCAATATCACACTCATAGCAGTGGTGGAAGGCGTAGTGTCCCACCAGTGACAATGTACAGCCGCATCACACTGCTACGAGTGTGATACTGTGTTTATACAACAGTTCGACGGCATAATCGTGTAAATAAAAAAGAAAATCAAACAGAGAGAGTCTCAAATCCTTTTGTATGAGGAACTTATATGAATGAAATGCGTGATTTTTGAGTTACTTTAAGATGGAAAGGCACTTCCCAAATCATGGGTTTTTTGCTTTTTACACAAGATGTACACGTTTTTGTAAAGTTCCTACAGTAATTATATCAAAACCTCATTTTTGATTAGTAATATGCATGGCTTACAATTTAATTTAGACAACTTTTAAATGCAATTTTCTCAGTATTTAGTCCTTTTTTATCATCAAATGGTTGTATCTCAGCCAAATATTAATATTTACAAACAATACATCAATGTAAAATTTATATATTATTTTATTATTTAAAATGAATGGACTTTTGTGACTGGTTTTGTGGTTCATGGTTACACATTTCATTAACTTACATCCATTTGGTTTGTTACACTGTTGTGGTGTAATGGTATGGACATGAACGATACCTCAACCTATGTGGCTTGTTGAAATAATTGTATATTTAGGATTTCACTTGGCAGATGACAAAATGGGTGAAAAAATCCCCTAAACAAACTACACTTGCAAGTCACATTTACCTTAAAAAGAAAGTTTAAATAGCATCATTTGTAATTTTATGGAATAGATAAACAAATGGATATTTATTTATTTATTTATTTATTTATTTATATAAAAATGTAAAATTGTAACAAGCCATTATTCTATATTTCATATGTAAAATACTGTAAATTGCAAGTAAGTTTACCATATGCATTTAAAAAGTTTTATAATTTTGTATATAAAAGTATTTATTTTAATAGTTTTTTTATTTTATAATAATGACACAATTTGTGCCAAAAAAACTGCTTTCTAAAAAGAGCTTTCGCAATGTCTTTGACACTACAAACATGATGATAGTTTACATGACAAATACTGTAAAAAGGCTACTGTTATTGTACCATATGCAGTGCAATTGTGAGAATGGTTTAATGTTGCATTTTATGCCATCTCAAATTACGACTAAAATGTGTGATTTTTGCAAGTAAACACTGACTTTTGATGTCAGAGTATTAAATATTAAAGCATTTCAATTCATCTTAGCCTTGTGTTAATATGTTTGGAAATGTACTACCAAGACTTGATAGCATAGTGTTTAAACATGTTAGTGACATCCCAGGTAGCAAATAATTCCGGCCCAGATTTGGCATGAATCTGGCACAGCAGGCATTCATTCAGCACTGACATACAGCATGTGGGCTAAACATGGCCCAAGTTTCACAGAGGCGGCACATAAGACTTGGGCCAGATGTCAAATGTAGTATTTGACCCATATGTTAAAATTGTATATGTGGGCCATGTAAGTTTGGTCTATCTTGACCCACTTTTAAAATACATTTAAATTATTTTTGAGTAAAGAAAAAATTCGAGAAAAAGTGTGGCCATAATGGGAAGTCAAATTCATTGCAGTCGTGACACACCAACCATTCTGGCCCAGTTCAGGCC
This sequence comes from Danio kyathit, assembly GCA_903798195.1. Taxonomy (NCBI): domain Eukaryota; kingdom Metazoa; phylum Chordata; class Actinopteri; order Cypriniformes; family Danionidae; genus Danio; species Danio kyathit. Next base: position 12,584,020 of record LR812523.1, read on the forward strand.
CAGTTATGGGTTATTAACTTGGCTGAGGCTTGGCCCAGATATGGTCCATGTTTGGCCCTTTTATGGAAGCCAGACTTGGTCCAATCATGTACCGTAATTTACTGCGGCATGTGGGCCAAGCAAAAGCTGATTGTGTGGGCCAGATCTGGGCCAGAGAAATTTTGCTATGTGGGATGTGAATTCAGACTAACAACATTATAACATGTTGAAACAAGTCAGGATTATGAGGCAGAAATGTTAGAAATGTGCTAGCAAGACACGCTAGCATAGTTTTAAGGTATTTTCGTTCATGTTGACATGTTAATTTTTTAGAAACTTTTAAGCAAGAGCTCGTATTTTATTTTAAGGTAAAATTAAAAAGTTAGCATAACATGTTAACAAAATATATGCTAGCAGGGTGTTAGAAGGTGCTAGTGTTGTGTTAAAACTAGCAGTGTGCTAGTAAGACATGCTAACATTGTTAAAACATTACTTATTAGCTACAAGCTCATTCATGTTACCATAGTGCTAAAACAGGATTTAGCAACATTAAACAGGCTAATTATTTCAGTGTATTTTAAGGTTGAATTCAAAAATCTAGCATAACATGTTAACAATTTAATTATATTTTAAATTGAATTTATGCTAGCAGTGTGGTAAAATGTGCTAGTGCTGTGCTAAAATGCTAGCAGTGTGCTATTAAGGCATGCTAACATTAACACATTATTAACAACAAGGTCATTCGTGTTAGCATAGTGCTAAAGCATGCTAGTAACATTAAAACAGGCCAATTTTGCATATCAGTGTATTTTAAGGTTAAATTAAAAAAGCTAGCATAACATGTTAACAAAATAATCTGTGCTAGCAGTGTGCTACTCTTGTGTTAAAAATGTTAGCAGTGTGTTAGCAAGACATGTTAACATCGTTCGTTAAAACATTATAAAATTGTAAACAACAAGCTCATCCATGTTATCATAGTGCTAAAACATGCTATAGCAACATTAAAACAAGCCAATTATGGATACCAATGTATGTTAAGGTTAAATTAAAAAAGCTAACCTAACATGTTAACAAAAAATTATGCTAGCAGTGCTAAAAGGTGCTAGTGTTGTGCTAAAATGCTAGCAGTGTGCTATTAAGACATGTTAACATTGTTAACACATTATTAACTTGTTAACAAGTTCATTCATGTTAGCCTAGTGCTAAAACATGCTAACAACGTTAAAACAGACTAATTATGTTTATCAGTGTATTTTAAGGTAAAATTAAAAAGCTAGCATAACATTTTAACAAAATAATTGATGCTAACAGTGTGTTAGAAGGTGCTAGTGTTTTGTTAAAATTAGCAGTGTGTTAGCAAGACATGCTAACATTTTTAAAACATTCTACATTTGTTAGCAAGCTCATTCATGTTACCATCGTGCTAAAACATGCTAGCAACATTAAACAGGCTAATTATGGATATCGATGTATTTTAAGGTTAAATTAAAAGCTAGCATAACATGTTCACAAAATGTATGCTAGCAGTGTTAAAAGGTGCTATTATGTGCTAAAATGCTAGCAGTGTGATATTAAGACATGTTAACATTGTTAACACATTATTAACTTGTTAACAACAAACTTATTCATGTTAGCATAGTGCTAAAACATGATAGCAACGTTAAAACAGGCTAATTATGGTTGTCAATATTTTAAGGTAAAATTAAAAAGCTAGCATAACATGTTAACAAAATAATGTATGCTAGCAGAGTGTTAGAAAGTGCTAGTGTTGTGTTAAAACTAGCAGTGTGCTATAACATGTTAACAAAATAATGTATGCTAGCAGAGTATTAGAAGGTGCTAGTGTTGTGTTAAAACTAGCAGTGTGCAAGTAAGATGCTAACATTTTTAAAACATTCTACATTTGTTAGCAAGCTCATTCATGTTACCATCGTGCTAAAACATGCTAGCAACATTAAACAGGCTAATTATGGATATCAATGTATTTTAAGGTTAAATTAAAAGCTAGCATAACATGTTAACAAAATGTATGCTAGCAGTGTTAAAAGGTGCTATTATGTGCTAAAATGCTAGCAGTGTGCTATTAAGACATGTTAACATTGTTAACACATTATTAACTTGTTAACAACAAACTTATTCATGTTAGCATAGTGCTAAAACATGATAGCAACGTTAAAACAGGTAATTGTGGTTATCAATATTTTAAGGTAAAATTAAAAAGCTAGCATAACATGTTAACAAAATAATGTATGCTAGCAGAGTGTTAGAAGGTGCTAGTGTTGTGTTAAAACTAGCAGTGTGCTATAACATGTTAACAAAATAATGTATGCTAGCAGAGTGTTAGAAGGTGCTAGTGTTGTGTTAAAACTAGCAGTGTGCTATGTGTACAAACATGCTAACATTGTTAAAACATTATAAACTTATTAGCAACCCTGCTGAAAAATCCAGCTTAAACCAGCCTTTGCTAGTTGGCTGGTTTTAGCTGGTCGACCAGCCTGGTTTTAGAGGGCTTTTGGCCATTTCCAGGCTGGTCTTAGCTGGTCAGGCTGGAAAATTACCAGCTTAAACCAGCTAAAACCAGCATGACCAGCCTGGTTTAAGCTGGACATAGCTGGTTTTGGCTGGTCAAGCTGGTTTTAGCTGGTCAACTCCCAGCCTGACCAGCTAAGACCAGGCTGGAATTGGCTGGAAACCAGCTTGGAAAAGGCCAAAACCCCTCTAAAACCAGGCTGGTCGACCAGCTAAAACCAGCCAACCATCTTAGGCTGGTTTAGGCTGGATTTTTCAGCAGGGAACAAGCTCATTCATGTTACCATAGTGCTAAAACATGATTTAGCAACATTAAACAGGCTAATTATATCAGTGTATTTAATTTAAGGTTAAATTCAAAAAGCTAGCATAACATGTTAACTATTTAATAATAATTTAAATTGAATAATTTATGCTAGCAGTGTGCTAGAACGTGCTAGTCTTGTGTTAAAAATGTTAGCAGTGTATTAGCAAGACATGGTAACATCATTAAAACAATATAAACTTGTTAGCAACAAGCTCATTCAGCATAGTGATAAACATGCTAGCAACATTAAACAGGCTAATTATGGTTATCAGTGTATTTTAAGGTTAAATAAAAAAAAAAACTAACATAACGTTAACAAAATAATGTATGCTAGCAGTGTGCTAGAAGGTGTTAATGTTGTGTTAAAATGTTAACAGTGTGCTTTTGAGACATGTTAACATTGTTAAAGGTGCTGTATGTAAGTTTTTGATTCTTCTAAAGCATAAAAATACCATAATATGTTTGCAGATATTTAAGAAACATCCCAAGTGAACATACTTGTTTAACTGAAAAACAATGCTGAAGTCAGATATTCTGCTTTGAAAATGGTTTTTCCGTGCCGGAACGCTGTCTCTGTTTAGGTAAAGTTAACCTGCAGAATGCCAGTTTAGCCAATTATAATTCAGCACTCCGGGTTGCCTTGTTGGAAAACGGCGTATTTCATTCATTCATTCAGAAAGGCTCTGAAAGCATGCGTCCGTGACCGAAATGGACAGTATCAGACGTCGAAATGAGAATGATTCAGTTCCACATGAGGTTATTAATTAGCAAATGATATAAATATTACGAACGTAAACATTAGGTGAGCAGGTTACATTGTAATCTCGTGTTCTAACAACACGCAAACAGCAGTTTGACTCTTTGCACCAGACGAAACACGACAAAAATGTAAATACAGCCTTTCAGAAGCACAGAATAAGCACTCACTCACGAAACGGTAAGGTTTAGAATCCATTCAAACTCACATTGTTAGCATTTAGCACTGAATAAAACACACGAGGCTTACCTGAGGTGCACTGTCATAGGTTTCACATGTTGAGCTGTGAGAAATAGAAACCGTTTCTAATATCTCAATTCGAGGTGTTGGTTAGAACTAAAACTCCTTTTAATATGGAACATAATTCCTTCTATCGCGTGTCGTTCATTTTATTTAGAACACAGTTTAAATCACTCGCTCCTGTACTCAATCTCTGGCATCCCACGCGTGTGTTTATTTTGATCTAGGAGTGCAATACCCAGTTCAACCACTGGGTGTCAAACTTACATACTGCACCTTTAACACATTATTAACATGTTAACAACAAGCTCATTCATGTTAGCAATGTTAAAACAGGCTAATTATGGCTGCTGAAAAAGCAGTTCGAAATACATTGATATCCATAATTAGCCTGTTTAATGTTGCTGCAGCATGTTTTAGCTCTATGCTAACATGAATGAGCTTGTTTCAAGCATGTTTGTAGTGTTTTAAAAATGTTAGCATGTCTTGCTAGATCACTGCTAGCATTTTAACACCATAACCGATACATTCGCAAACATATTTTCTCACAGGTAAATTGTGGCAAACAAACCTGTCACAATTCTTAAGCGACTGCATAGAAACTTTCTAGCAAAGAAATAGCATAATTTGCGAATACAAGATTCGAGGAAACAAGGTCGTTTTTTTTTTTTTCCACAAAAAGATCCTGATGACTTTGCAGTTCTGAACCCTTGGTTTGTTTAAGCTGGCACTGTAGCAATGATCATAATTTAAAGTGAGAGTTCAGCTGCATCATCAACTCAAAGACAAGAAGAAACAAGGACAGAAAATTCATTGGAGGATAGAAAAACAGCTTAGGCGTGCCAGTTTGCATTTAATCTTTAGTTTAAATCCATGTAACACCACTGGAGCATTGCCCTGTGGATGTACCGCTGAAAACAGGACTTGACTTGCTTTTTTTTTATTAAGTCAAGAGCGACAGCGTCACGTTTCTAACTCTTCCTCGCGGGAGATGCTACATTACTTAATACACGAGAATTAAACCACAGACGGGGAGGAAGGAGAAATGTGCCAGTCTGATTATTATTCATCTGGTAATCGGAAGGCATCTCCAGCGCTGCCAAATTAATGGGAAAACATGATCGGCCAGTTCTGAAGCCACTGCTGTGTCCACATATACCCTCTGAAATTGGGTTTGAAGGGAAGAAAGGGATGTGTGAAAAATGGAGAGCGAGCAGGGGAGAGAAAAACAAGTTCGACCTACAGCGGTGGGGATATTGGGTTGGATAATGTGAGGGAAATGGGCAAGGATGCACGTTCTCAAATTAGGGTGTTTAAAAGATTTATTGTTAAAAATAAGAGTTATAAAAGTGTTTGTTTTTTGGTTCTTTAAAGAGAACATCTGGATTATTGTAACAAAAACGATCAGTTCACATAAAGTCAAAATGAAGTTTGAATTCTTTTAAAAATAATTTACAAATGTTGTTAAAAAGAGCCCCTATTTTGCATTATAAAAGGTCATATTTTGGTTTTAAGGGTCTCCAACAACCGGCTGATATGCATGCAAGGTCAGAAAACACTTTCACTGTCTTATAATATGCATTTATTTTTACCTAATTATCCCAACGACTCTCATATGATTTGATCAATGATTCATTTGTTCCCAAACCCCTCCTTAGCGCGATGCAAATCTGCGCTGATTGGTCCGATGACCCAGTCTATTGTAATTGGTCGACTGCGTTCAGCGTGAGATAGAGAGAAATGCCCACCACGGTTATCAACATTGTTGAAGTAGTCAGAGTGCAGAGTGTATGTGTGAGCCCAATGCAAGAGTGCATTAAAGCAATGCAGTTTAACACCAGCATATTGCTCTGTTCTTAACCATGACACACAGTCAGTTTTAATTCACACAGTGGCAACAGTGGCAAAAGCTGAATTGTTTTGAAACCTGAAAGCGGCATGTGTGTAGGAACAGCTGACGATGGCCTTAGCAATGACAAACGGCAGAGGATCACGAGCTCACAAATGCATTTAAATCAGTAAACCAATCGGCACACGTCGCGTTTTCAACTTGGTTTTTGACGCGATATGAGAATATAAAGAGTTAACCAGATACAGTACAACTCACGTGGATCGGTTACAAGTAACAAAACACAATTAAATACATAATTTGCAAGCTAGAGAAAACAAGGACGCAACCATTTTAATTAGGGATGTCCCGATCCGATATTGATATTGGAAATCGGTCCGATATCAGTCCAAACAAACTTTATCGGACTGCGTTAAAAATCTCCGATATAAGCAGTCTGTTCCGCTCTAAACTCCGTTACAGCTATTTTATCCAGCAGCGTCCAGAGCCAGCGTGCAAAGCCCACGTGATCACAACACTGCTTGCTGGCAAAGTCCCTTAAAGATTTACCATGCTCTTCACGCTAAGTTATGGTGTATTACGATAGAAATCTATTTTGACGGTAGCACACGCTAACGCTATCAACAACGGCACATCTATACTGGTTTATTTACTTCATGTCAAGCGATATTTACATTGTTTTCTATAAGCTGCTAAGCAACGAAAGGCACCGAATGGCGGCGTGTCGCACATCGTGCGAGCCTCCTAGAAAACGTTTACAATTCAGTCATGGCATATCATGGTGCATCCAGTGTGATTGGTACCCGATTCAACACCTGCGCTTCCCACAAAAAAAGACTTTACCTCAGCGGGCCGGTTCTGTGTGCGTGAGAAACGAACACCGCCACAGACTCGCATGCTCTGCTGCTGCAGACCCACAGAGACGCGACCTGTTCACAAAACCTTTAACTAAATAGACTGATCCAGCTCATTATATACTGTGCTTTCGCTTTCTATAGCTGCGTTTTTGCATTACTTTATATGCGCGCGCGCGAAAGAGAGAGAGAGAGCGAGCAGATTTGACCTGTCAGTGGTGCACATGGATAGTAGGAGTCAAATAGTGGATTTCTTTATTTTTATTATTTTTTTTGACTTGAACTCACTGAAAAGAAACAGTGTCATGTAAAAGGTGTTAAATGACAAACATTTTTGTTTTTAATTGTCTGTTAAATAAGAATAAGAAATCATTCTGTTGCTGAGGGCCATTACAGTTTAAAAGAAAGAATGGTATTCCCATATTTAACTTTTCTTTTAAAAGCCCAGAAAGATAAAGTGCTCAGATAAACAGTGTCAGCTTTGCACATGAGTTTGTAGTCCTGTCTTTCTTTACATTGTCATACTTTTTCCATGTAGGAAGTAGGGTGGAATCTGTGCAATATATTATGCAAATAAAATTAATTTTGATAAATAAAATTATTTTTAAAAGTCACATTATTTTATGTGATGTGGAGAAAAGTATATCTATGTTAAAGATAATATGTACAATATATATTATTATAAAATAAATAATGTTTTGTTTGGGAGCATTGATACAGCCATACTCATCTTATGATACAAACACAGATTAAATAGATCTGATCATGTGAATGTTTGCACTAACCATACTGCACATTTTTATTAACTTAACAATAACTTATAACTATAACTCCTTATTTCTGCTGCCCAGTGTGAAAGAGATTTTTCAGCTCGTAACTGGATTGAAAAATTCATCAAGAAGCTGCCTAGGCACGTCCACAATTGAAGACTTGATTCAGATCAGTTTAGAGAGGCCTTCATTAGAGCAATATGATCCCAGACCTGCTGTGGACCGCTAGCTAAACTCCATACAGCTTAAATTATAATTATTAAACACTATTTAAGCTGTTGTTGCAGTAAAATAAAACCTAGTGTACTTATTGTATTCAAATGAATGCTACTGCTTTGTTTACAGATCTCCTTGAGAACATTTATTGGGCAAAAACACTATTTATTTTATACATTTTCACTGTGCTCCTAAAATTCTTTAATGTGCTCCTAAATTTTTCCACTTAGGAGCGCATGTCCTCCTCCTGAAAAAAAGTTAGCCTCAAGCCCTAGAAATGCTTATCTTCTTAAAAAAAAAATCTAATGCATAACCTAGCCGTTCATACATTACTCTCAAAGTAAGAAATTGGTAAAAGTAAAGTATTCATGATTTGTGCTGATTATTATATCGGATTTGTATCGGTATCGGTTAGTACTGAAAGCTGCAATATCGGTATCGTATCGGAAGTTAAAATGTTGTATCGGGACATCCCTAATTTTAATCGCACTTTCACACTTGTGAAATAGAGGAAGAAACTGATCCATGAACCGTGCACTGTAAAGTTCCTTTCAAGCTCTGACAAAGTCCCATACATCAATAGTCTTTTCTGATCCTTCCCTTAACAAATGGCCGGCGAATCCTCCGTTGTAAGCTTGTAGATTGCTCAGTCCACACCGAGGTAAACAGTCAGTTGGTAGCACGAAAAGAAACAGAAGCCGCCGGTGGCGTCATACTGCCCTGTAGTGTTCGTTTTAAAGATTAAACGCAGCCATACATAGCTCTGGCTACATAATTCACGCTCTCCAGAAATGTATGCGGGGGTACATTTTCACAATGAGCCTGTGTTGTAATTTACAGTGCACTTGTAAATTTAGCCATAATACTGTAAACGATTGCTGGTAATACTGTAAAATTTACAAGTGCACTGTAAATTAATAATTACTGTTGTGCTGTCAAACTGCAGTAAACTACAGTACAACCAATATATACAGCATTACTGGCAATTTTGGTTGTACTGTAGTACTTTTAGCTGTGTTAAAAGTGGTATTAAAGGGATGGTTCACCGTAAAATTAAAGTTCTGTCATTATTTCCTCCACTTGTTCTAGACCTGTTTGAGTTTCTTTCTTCTGCTGAACACAAATGAAGATATACTGAAGAATGTTGAAAAAAAACCATTGACTTCCATAGTCATTTTTGTTCCTACTATGGATGTCAATGGCTACATACAGTTAAAAACCAGAAGTTTACATACACTGTATAAAAAGGCACATAACCATTTTAAAAAATCAGTCAGATGTTAATGTGACTAAACTTTTTCTCTTTTAGGTAAGTTAGGATTATTACATTTGTTTCTGTTATGCTTAATAGCAGAATAATGAGAGAGAGATTTTTTGAGAAATTGTTATAACTTTTTTTGAAAGTCAAGCTTACATACAATAAGATTATTATGCCTCTGAAAAAGCTCAGATGATGGTGTCAAGGTTTTGGAAGTTTCTGATTGGCTAATTGACAACATTTGAGTTAATTGGAGGCACAAGTGTAGAATAGTATTTAAGGAAAACCTCAAACACACTGCTTCCTTGTGTGACAACATGGGAAAATCAACAAGCCAGAATCAACAAAAAAGCCAGATTACAATTTGCTAAATTACACTGGGAAAAAGAATAATTTTTGGAGACATGTCCTGTGGTCTGATGGAACTAAGATTGAACTGTTATCTATAATGACCAGTGTTACATTTGGAGGACAAAGGGGAAAGCTTACAAGCCTAGGAACACCATCCCAACTGTGAATTATGGGGGCAGCAGCATCATGTTGTGGGGCTGTTTTGCTGCAGGAGGGACTGGTCCACTTTACAGCATAGATGGCATCATGAAGAAAGAACGTTATGTAGAAATACTGAAGCAACATCTCAAGACATCAGCCAGGAAATTAAAACTTGGCCACAAATGGGGCTTCCAAACAGACCATGACCCTAAGCATACTGCCAAATTAGTTTAAATGTGCTTTAAGGACAGCAGAGTGAATGTTTTGGAGTGGCCATCACAAAGCCCTGAGCTCAATCCTATAGAAAATTTGTGGGCAGAGTTGAAAAAGCTTGTGCGAGCAAGACAGCCAACAAATCTGACTCAGTTACACCAATTCTGTCAGGAGGAATGGGCCAAAATTCCTGCAAACTATTGTGAGAAGCTTGTGGAAGGATACCCAAAACATTTGACTAAAGTTATACAGTTTAAAAGCAAAGCTAAAAAAATACCAAGGAAATGTATGTAAACTTTTGACTGTCTAAAAAAAAAAATTCTCTCATTATTCTGGCATTTAGCAAATGTAAATGATTTAGGTAATCCTAACGGACCTAAAATAGTAAACGTTTAGTATGATTTACCATCAGACATTTTTAAAAAATGGTTATGTTCCTTTTTTTAGAGCGTATGTAAACTCCTGGTTTCAACTGTATTTCCAACATTTACTGGTATATCTTGTTTTGTGTTCAACAGAAAAAAGAAATTTATAAAAGTTTACAACCACTTGAGCACAAGTAAATGGTAAGAATTTTTTTGGGGGGGTTGAACCATCCCTTTAAATCCACAAAAACTCGGCAAAAAAGGCCCAAGAGATTGCTTCTCTCAGGACCGTTTAACAAATTTTAGCACATCTAAATCCAAACCCCACATTTTCTCCCTTGATCAGTGCAGAAATCGTGAAAGAGTGTGTGAGGATTCCCTGTGGGTCTGCTCGTGTATCATTGTTAGCTTTCGGTGTCACGTTTGATCAGCTTCTCTTTTAGTGATAGAGCTGCGTGTACCGTCCGCTAAAACATAACCCAAAAACACCAGCAGATGTGGCTTCACGTTATAAAAAGCATGATCATAATGGGATGTTTTTTGTGTAGTGTTCAATGGACTAAATATGGCAAATGTTTTTCAGCCACCGATGAACTGAATGAAAAGTTGATGTGACTATTTTCTTTTAAAGCATTGAGGATTTAATTCAATTCAAATATAGTCCTTTAAATAGACTTAAGCATTCATTGTGTTGTTCATAATAAAACAGAACAAACCATCGTTATAAAATGACTTGCCTATGTCATTTTAAGCTGAATACTAGTATCGTGAAAAATATCTAGTCAAATTTTATGCCTTGTCATCATGACGAAGATAAAATAAATCAGTTATTAGAAATGAGTTATTAAAACTATTATGCTTAGAAATGTGTTGAAACAATAATCTTTTTGTTAAATAGAAATTGGAAAAAAAATACAGTGGGGCTAATAATTCTGAAGGGCTAATAATTCTATATATAGTTAATTAAAGTAGCGTAAATGTGCTATGACTCAATTGCTCCTCTGTAAAGGACACTTGTTGTTTAACCTTACAAATGCTAATGAGTTATTTCCCCTCAGCAGTGTTTAACTCCAGCCGTTTGATGCTCTTCATTAAGTCATTAATACTGCAGCATGATCTGCTATTTTAATCCTTCACAGAGGCCTTTGATTAAGGATGAACGGATGAAAAAAATAAACAACAACAACAAATGATTCACTTGTGTTTTTCCACTTTGTTTGTTAAAGATGGTTTTTAAAAACCTGTTGCATCATGTCAAAGTCACAATGTGCTCCAGAAATTATGCTTTGTGTTTAAAATTAAGCATATCAATATGTCATTCATTCATTTTCCTTCGGCTTAGTCCCTGATTTATCAGGGGTCGCCACAGTGGAATAAACCGCCATTCAATTTCTTTTTATGTGGAATGGTAACAAGACAATCTTATGACAACCCCTATGAGGAAATATGAATTGTTTTACATTAACAACGTTAGTCTTATTTAATGACACAAATAATTTCTAATCTATTATTGTTGTTGTTGTTATTATTATGTGCGAAAAAATGTATACTATTTGAATGAAGTGGTTGTATCTGTTGTATTGCTTTAACAGTGATTTAAAACAATTTACTAAATAAAAGAAATGTTTTATATATGAATAATTGCTGTATTACACAGAATATTATATGCAACAATAGTTTTTATTAAAATTTAGCAATCGAACCCAAAATTGCAAAACAATAATGAAATTACACATTGCAAAATATATATTTAAAAATAAATAGTTACAAGAAAATCATAAATTCAATCCCTATTAAAACATGGGTACATTTCATTCATTCATTCATTTTCTTGTCGGCTTTGTCCCTTGCGGGGTCGCCACAGTGGAATGAACCACCAACTTATCCAGCACGATTTTACACAGCGGATGCCCTTCCAGCCGTAACCCATCTCTGGGAATTTCCACACACACTCATTCACACTCATACACTACGGACAATTTTAGCTTACCCAATTCACCTGTACTGCATGTCTTTGGACTGTGGGGGAAACCAGAGCACCCGGAGGAAACCCACGCGAACGCAGGGAGAACATGCAAACTCCACACAGAAACGCCAACTGACCCAGCCCAGCCGAGGTTCGAACCTGCGACCCAGCGACGTTCTTGCTGTGAGGCAACAGCACTACCTACTGCACCACTGCGTTGCCCTATGGGTAAATTTTATAGAGTTATTTTACATTAATGATAGTCTTTTAGTCAGAAGTAATAGAATAATAATTATTCTTATGTATAAAAATCTGTATACTATATAAATGGTGCAGTGGTTGTGTCTTGTATTGCCTTAATGGTGACTTAAGAATTTATCAAATAAAATAAATATTTTATATATAAATAATTGCTGTATTACAGACAAAAAATATCTAACAATAGTTGTTTATTAAAATATAGCAAACAAACCCAAAATTACAAATACACACACAAACAAAATATAAAAATATGGCATATGTGGGAAAATTTTACACAATTATTTTACATTAAGGGCAACGCAGTGGCGCAGTAGGTAGTGCTGTTGCCTCACAGCAAGAACGTCGCTGGGTCGCAGGTTCGAACCTCGGCTGGGCTGGGTCAGTTGGCGTTTCTGTGTGGAGTTTGCATGTTCTCCCTGCGTTTGCGTGGGTTTCCTCCGGGTGCTCCGGTTTCCCCCACAGTCCAAAGACATGCAGTACAGGTGAATTGGGTAAGCTAAATTGTCCATAGTGTATGAGTGTGAATGTGTGTGTGGAGGTTCCCAGAGATGGGTTGTGGCTGGAAGGGCATCCGCTGCGTAAAATCGTGCTGGATAAGTTGGCGGTTCATTCTGCTGTGGCGACCCCGCAAGGGACAAAGCCGACAAGAAAATGAATGAATGAATTTTACATTAATTAATAATATTTTTTATTACATAATACATAATTATTATAGGTATTGTTATGTGCAAAAATATGGTAAAGCGGTTGTATCTTCATTCATTAATTTTCCTTTGGCTTAGTCCCTTATTTTTCAGGGATCACCACAGCGAAATGAACTGCCAACTATTCCAGAATATGTTTTACGCAGCGAATGCTGTTCCAGCCGCAACCCAACACTGGCAAAAGGCAGGTTAGGGTAATTAGGCAAGTCATTGTATAACGATGGTTTGTTCTGTAGCTTATCAAAAAAAGTAGCTTAAAGGGGCTAATAATATTGACCTTAAAATGGGTTTTAAAAAAAAAACTGCTTTTATTCTAGTCGAAATAAAACAAATAAGATAATAAAAATAAAAATTATTATCAGACATACTGTGAAAATGTCCTTGCTCTGTTCAACATCATTTGGGAAATATTTAAAAAAGGAAAAAAATGTCAAAGGGGGGCTAATAATTCTGACTTCAACTATATATCTATATATATAGTGTACACACACAAATAAAATATAAAAATATGAGATATATGTGAGAAAATTGTACTAAAAGATTGTATTAAAGATATAGTTTTTGTCACAGAATGATTAAATAAAAAATAATAATTACAATGATAATTGTTATGTGCAAAAAATGGTGAAGTGGTTGTATCTTGTATTGTCTAAATGGTGACTTTAAACAAGAATTTGCAAAATAAAAAGAAATATTTTTATATAAATAAATGCTGTATTACACAGAAAAAAATATATATGTATAAAATTAGACACGCACATACACACAAAATACAAAAATATGGTATATATGTAGGAAAATTTATGTAAATTGTTTTTACATTAATATTTTTTATTACATAATAAATAAATAATAATTATAATTAATGATCTTAATTTATTCTTTAATTAATTTTCCTTGGGCTTAGTCCCTTATTTATCAGGGGTTGCCACAGCGGAATGAACCGCCAGCTGTTCCAGCATATGTTTTACTCAGCGGATGCCCTTCCAGCTGCAACCCAGTACTGGGAAACTGGTTGTACCTTGTATTTCTTCAATAGTGACTTAATACAAGAATTTACAAAAGTAAAAAGGTATTTTTATAATTTGTAAAAGATAGAGTATGTTGTGACTATCCTTAATCAAAATTCTACTTATTCACGTCTTGGGTCTGCTGAGGGGTTTAGACACTTCCTTTGAAATCAACACATAGAACGATAGGTCTTCATTTGTGGCTGTTTATTGCAGCATTGTTTGAGCAAAAAGACTGATGTGAAACGAACAAAATCAAACGACTTTGGCCACCAAACATTAAAGGTAAGGTCTAAAGACCATGTGCTCCCAGCAGGCCTTGCTCCAGTCGGCCACACCCAAGCCTTTTATGGCTTCCTCTGGCCTGCAGGGGGTGCAAATCTCCAACATGAAAGAAATCAAGATTAACAACAAAAATCTTTAAATAAAGTAAACAAATGGCTCCTACAGAGTATTTTAAAACATAAAAATGCTGTATTACTACAGTAATGATATCTAATGACAATCCCTATTAAATGGCTACAAAACATAAATCAAAAGTATAAAGCATGGTGACTGTTTAAAATTAGACAATTAGCCCATTTTCCTATACATTTGTAGAAGACGATACTAACAAAAACACGCACTGTTGCACTCATTATCTTCAAAAAGACCTCAGCCCCACATTTGTCATCTCACAAGTGGAGATTTCTTTTTTGCGTGTGTGTTTAGGAATTGAAATAAAGTCAAAAGCAGAAGTGCTCAAGCTGAGAAACGGGAAGCTCGGAGCTGCTCAATCTCTGAATAATATTCCTGCTGCTCCCTCACGTCACTGCGGCACAAACCCTGAGCTCCACATATGAGAATCACAGGCAGATTTCAGGAGAAATGTTGCGTCTGTCTGAACACTGCGGCAGCTTTCCCCACATATCAATATAGCCTTTCCAAATTATGGCTTGCACTTTCAGTTTGGGGATTTTTCATGGGGATTTTTAAAAGAACTGCTAAAATCATTTTGAAATAATAAGGTTGTGCTGCTAATAAGCCATATATACAGTTGAAGACAGAGTTATTAGCCCCCCTGTATATTTTTCCCCTATTTTTGTCTAACGGAAAAACACAGCTGAAAAGACACAGCATTTCTGAACCTAATAGTTTTAAAGGGGTGGTTCAGAGTGTATTTTTAAGGCTTGGTTGTTTGTTTTTGCATTTGTAAAAAAAAATCAGGTTATTTTATTCATATATCTTTAATTATATACTGCTGCTCAGCTAACATGAAAACGACTGTCATATTTCCTAGTTCCTCCGAAAGCCCACCCTCAAGAGGCTCTGATTGGTTAGCTAACATAATGTGCTGTGATTCGTGGATCAGCTCCACATCACCAGGAAGCGTCTCTGTTATAACATTACAGAGCCTCTGGCCACGCCCCTTCGCTGCGTGAAGTGTATGTGCATAATATAAAGGGTATATGACAACATTAACCCGGATGTATCTTTTTGTAGTCCCCAAGCTTTGTTCGCTGTAGGCTTTGCTAAGCTAACTCTGGAAAAGCCAATGTTTTCCTTTGCATTGATCTATGAGTGTCTTACATTCAGAGATGTTGTTTATGTTCACACAGCTACATTACACACCAACTAAAGTTTCAAATATGATATCGTAGTGGACCACCCTTTTAAGACCTCATTTCTAATAACTGATTTCTCTTATCTTTGCCATGATGACAGTACATAATATGTGACTCGATATTTTTTAAGATATTAGTATTCAGCTTAAAGTGACCTTTAAAGGCTTAACTAGGTTAATTTGGCAAGTCATTGTATAACGATGGTTTGTTTTTTAGACAATCGAAACAAATACTGCTTAAGGGGGCTACTAATTTTGACCCTAAAATGTTTTTTAAAAAATTAAAAACTGCTTTTATTCTAGCCGAAATAAAACAAATAAGACTTTCTCCAGAAGAAAAAATATTATAGGAAATACTGTGAAAAATTTCTTGCTCTGTTAAACATCATTTAAGAAATATTTGAAAATGAAAAATCACATGAAGGCTAATCATTTTTCATATTGTGAAATCTGAATGAGAGATATGTTTGCCTTTGTGCTTTGTTTTTATTCATCATATCAAGTCAAGTAAAGTTGAGCTTTGTCATTCCGCTAGATGTGTGAATGTGAAGTGGAATGAAATGTTGTGGGATGCTTCGATCAGGATTTTTGCAGCCGAGTACCAATTCCTTGTCTTGGTGATCGGCCCATACTGAGATTCTGATGCTTCAAGCTTTATAATGCATAAAGCACATTTTCCCTTTAAGTATGATACTTAAGTGGAGATCCTCCTTACCTAACAGAATAAATTAAGGATGCTGCATATAATCCCTTAAACACATATCTTATAACCATTTAGGTGTGAACATGTAATTAGTGGTGGGGCGTTAACGTGCTGCGTTAACGAGAGACTCTTATCACGCGATAAAAAAAATCAGTTAATCTATTCTCAAAGTTGGGTTGGGAGCAGGGTCTATTCTACGCAAGCTATGATGACTTTCACCTTGATATTTTAGCGCGGATGTGTACCTGACAGGTGAGCCGTCTGACAAAACAGTGCCCTTCTGAATCAAATCAGCAGGATGCCTGACTCTAACTGCAGTTCGGCAGTTTCACTTTATCTCACGAAATTTCATTCATGTGCCGTGACAAACCGGGGTATTAGACGCAAATAACGAGTAAGGACAGGTGAGAGTGTTATGGAATTTAATAACGAACGGCAAATGGAAAGGAAAAAAAACTTCCGCATTTCGCGATGTGTGTGTGTTTGTGTCTGTGTGTCTGTGCGGTCCTTTACTGACAGCCGCCTGTGGATCTTGTCGGAAAATATGGCGAAAAGTCCTACATGACGGTAATAGTTTGTCAGTAATGCCACTAATATCTGCATACTCCACGTCTTAATTCCATTTCTGTATAGTTCAGTTATGACTTTAGTCGCATTAAGTAATCAAAAATCGCTGTTTGGAGTTTATGTAGTCCTACAGTTCAATATTCATGTTTAACTGAATAAACAGTTAGTAAACACAAGCACATCTTATTGAACATCATTTATTTTCATCACCAATTATCATAGTAGAACAGTTTCTCAAGCAGTTTGTGATGCATTTTGGAAACAGGAGATGAGCCCCTGGTCTAATGCGCCACCTGGCTTGAGAAACCCGTTCTCAAAGACTTATTATTTGGGTAACACACATACTCTGAATGCCATTGGCAGAATTCAAATGAGCCATTTTAATCTAGAATAATCTAGATTAATTTCGAGATTAATCTAGATTTAAAAAAATTAATCTATGCCCACCTATACACAGAAAATAATAAATAGCACAGATAAAACTAAAATTGGTAAGAAAAATGACAAACAATACAATTTGGAAACTTTGCAAATAATGAAAGAATTCAACATGTCTCTATAAAGAAAAGGTTTGGAGCAGTGTTGCCAATTTAGCGACTTTGTCGCTAGATTTAGCGACTTTTCAGACCCCCTATAGCGACAAATCTAGCGACTTTTTTGTGTGTTACTGGAGATTTTTATAGACTGTCGTTTGTCCATTACTGTACCGTTCCTACTCTTCTCAACGAGCTGCGGGTGATGCCGCCGGCCCCTCCCCCGCCTAAGAGCACTGACAGGCGGCCCAGTCCTCAAACAGCAGTCTCTCCCACCTGCAGCCTGACAGCAGATCACCCCTCTGCGTTCCAACGGCAAATGATTTAGCACCGGCAGTGTGAAGGTATCTCCCTTGTACAGTCAAACCGATCTGCTTCTCCTTTAGTTTAACAATTTGATTTGACCGTTTATTCTTTTCTTGTTCACAATCAGAGATGTTTTAAGTGAGAGTTTCAGAACTTGTTTGAGTTTATTACGTCTGAGAGATTACTGCAAATTACTTATCTATAATGATATACTGTATTCAAACAGCAATCAATTTAGTTAAATTGACATGCATAAAGCGTAGTGCAAGTATAAATACCCCATTTATTTACCATAAGCTGTTAAACAAACAGAAATGGTAGAACGTGATGACGTCAGTAATATGCAAATTAGCGTATGGCGTAATCTAGCGACTTTTAGCGACTTTTCGGGCAGAGCTTAGCGCCTTTTCGTTGAAAATAGTTGGCAACAGTGGTTTGGAGCATAAGAAGTTAAAATGCACACCTATAAATCTAATACTTCTTTACTAAAAGGAAATAGGTTTATAAACTACTGTTTAATGCAATGAGTAAATTACAAGAAGTTATATTATTAAATATTCATGTTAAAAAAAATCCTTTTTAAGTCATCTATTTCCAGTCAGGTTTTAGTGAACTTGCAGTATTGTCAAAAACACAGAACTTTAAGTTCTTATATGTAAAAAGGCCTAAATACATGCAAAGACATTCCAATATTTTGCTCATGTCCAACTATTGACAACAGATCTGGAGAGCTCCACAGCAGCTCGATGAGAAAGAGGGAGGGATTTGCACTCGAGATATCTTTACTGCTCTATTCATCTAACCTAACAAATGTAATGCTTAGAACATCACTGATCTCACGATCTGTACTCTTGCTCATTCACTCTTGTAGCCATGATTTTTGGTGTATTTTAACCATAGACTGTAAAAGATATGAAAGAAGTTCAAAAGAAGCTACAAGAACCTAGATTTAATAGTTTCCTTGCTGAAATTGAAGAAGATTTTATCCTCTCAGTATGAAGTATTTTCTAAGTGTAAAGCAGTTAATTTTCCTTTCTCAAAAAGTATGGGGTGTTTGCAGCAAACATGCCAGCCTGTGATAAAAATATTTTGTGGTATGACTGTGTGTAAGATGAGAAACCTGCACAGGAGCCTGCTATGAGATGACTGATTATGTAGAATAACTGAATATGTAAAGCACTGATTATATACGTTAAATACTTATATGAAGCTATATGTTTGATAAGTATTCAGGAGAGTAACATATTATGAAGTTATTATCCTCATGACAATGTATGTAACCACTTAGTTCTTTTGCATGAGTTGCATCTATGAAGGTCATCTCTGGTGTCAAAAGAGTTACTTGCGTAGACCTTAGCAAGCTGGCAGAGAGCCAAGAATAACAGGACTACCTAGAGTAAAAACTTCTCCATGGATGGTCAGGAGTTAAAACGAGACACCTAGGGGTGTGTCAAATAATCTGTATAAAGACTGTTGAAAACACAGATGCTGCGTCCCAATCGGCATACTATCCGTCCTAAATAGTATGTGAAAGTAGAATTAGTATGTCCCAAATCGTAGTATGTTGAAAAGAGTATGCCAAAAACTCCCGGATAGTTTACTATTTCCGGTCAAAATTTTAAGTGTAGAAGCGTCCATACTCTAACCGCTGATATTGCCCACAGTACATTGCACGTTGGACGTGAATTCGATTAGAACTACAAAATGCGGGTGAAAAGTGTAAACAAACTACAAACATGATGGACGCGCGAGACCAACGGTTAAGCAGAGAGGCTTCGGTAAAGATGTTTGTATGACTGTTAATTAATATCTAGCCCACTGGAGAATATTTAAATAGCGTTGTCTGTGTTATATTTCATCTGCAACAACAATACTGAACTTATATAAAGACGTGTTTGGACATTACCGTCTGAATGCAGAATTATCCAAAGACCTGAGGAGATTTCTCTGCATGAAAGACTCGTGAATGGGAGATTATCCTGCTGCTGCTTCTCCAATAAGGTAGGAAATTAAATATGACAGAAATGTGGATGATTGACAGGGCTCTTAACTAAGCAACACAACGATCTGTGTAACGAGGAAGTAGTATGTCCCAAAGCTTGCATACTTTTCTGTTACTCACTCAAAAGTATATATTTTTCCTCCACAAAAAAAGTACATACTTTAGGTCGTAGTATAAGTATGCGAATTGGGACGCAGCAAGAGACTTTAGGAACTGTCCAGGAAAGACTTCAGAATGCTCTGAGGTAGAGCTGCATGATTAATCGAAAAAAGATCGCGATCTCGATTCGACCCCCCCGACGATCTTAATCCAGCATTTCTACGATTCTATTTTCAAGTTCTGGAGAGAAGCAAAGGTGGCTGCACAAGTCTTCTTATTGTTTCACATACCTTGGTCAACAACATTGACACCTCCAAATGGTGTTGAAAGAGTCACATACTGTATTATTACGTTATAATTCACCCAAAAATTTCTTTTTTGTCTTCATGTAATGATGTATTCACGGCCGTGAAATCACACATGACGTGAGCTGCTGACCGTGAGCTGTTACCACAGAGAGGGCGGGCGCGCGCCCTACTTAATGATAGACGTGCGCGCATCTACTTTAGTGAACAGAACTTGCATAGGCTGTGAATAACAGGTAATAAAGTTGTAAATAACGTTCAGTTTGTGGCACAGAGTGATCGATTGGGAGCTGCGCGGGAAGTGTAGACAGCACTTAGCAGTGAAAATGAAACCGAAAGCACGTACATCATCCTAAATAATCATATCGCATTTTAGAGTTATGATAACGACAAGCGTTTAATATGATTTTCTTTCATAGCGAACACAGAGTGTTGTGCATGAAATTAAATGTTTAATAGTGTCAGTATAATTACTCTAGCCTATATGTTGAATATAATATGATAATCTGATAATGACAAATGTCTGACTTAACCAGGGAATAAATGGTCTAATAATGTAGTCATCACTTTACTGTGCATTAATGACCAGGACAAATTTAAAGTCTGGATAAGTCCTCTATTCAAAATTGAGCATTTTAACCAACACTAGACCCACACATAATATTATTATGGTTGTTTTATCATATGTTTGAGAATAACAATAATAATAGCCGACTCATATTAACCTTTATTTTACATCTACAGAATCGTGAGAAAATCGCTATCTTTATTTTAAGCAAAAAATCGCGATTCTCCTTTTAGCCAGAGTCGTGCAGCTCTACTCTGAGGTCTGCTCTGCACTTTCTCGACTTTATTATGGAGAATTAAGTCTTAATTTTCTGGTAGCCAAAAACCTCCAGTTTGATAGTGCCTCATAGATGAAAAGGGCGGCAACTACGACAAATATGAGAAGGCCGACAATTACGACAAAATCAGGCCCGTAGCCAGCCTGGTAAAAGGGGTGGTTCTTTTTTCTAAAAAAGTGGACCTTTTTGTAGTTATATGCCTCAGTTTCTATTTAACTATGAGATTTAAATACTGCATTGTAGTGACATTTTAAGCAGTACTTTTTTTATTTTTTTATTTTTTTTGCTGAATTAGCTAGTCAGATGTCATCATAACCACACTTTTTGATGTACTAAAAATATTTCCTAAAATTTGCAATAAAGAAAAATTAAAACAAGACTAATTTTTAAAATATAAATTTGTTACATCATATTTTAGCAAAAAAAAGGAATCTGTTAAAGTTTTACAGTACAAAAAACTGTAGCCTACTGTCATTTATTAGACAAAAAAAACTAACTGGCCAGCACATTCAACTGTCCTCAGTCACAATTTGACAATTTCAATAAAAAAAATTATTAAAACATAATAATAAAACAATAATAAGGAATTCTTCAGAATTTTTCTAGCCTCTTTGGTAAAAAAAAAGAAGTACATTTGAAAATTCCTGGATAACAACAATAGCCAAAATATATTCAAATTAATTTAATATATGGTCCGCTTCTGGTGTTTCACACCTTTTTATTGCTCATTTTTTGTTTCAGGAATAAGGTCCTTAGATTTAGATTCGCAGACAAGATTTAGAATAAAAGTTACCTGCAATGTTTTCTCTCTAAATATATAAATATATATAATATAAACGAATGAAGTGACCAAACAGCCTCAAAAACACAGACGTGATGCGATTAGCGCCTTTTGTTGTGAACTGACATCTGACGGCTGAGGATTCCGCTTGCCATTAAAGCCTTCGTCAGACAGTTATTTAAAAAGAAATAATGGCAAAAATAGGGAAAGGGAGGTCATGTACTGGACAAGTCAATAAATATACAGAACGTCCCGGCTAATGTATGGAATAAAATCGCTGTCATAAAGATTTCGTGCGTAAATAAAATTCACGCATCTGTAATTATAAAATCGTAAAGGAAAACGGAACGTACTCGTAATTTTATGAGGGTACAATTCCAAAATCTGCGATTAGAACAGACACAGACACGACATTTTCTTTGTCTGTTTGTATATGACTGATAAATTTACGATGGGTGTACTTTACAAACACGAATACAGTTTCAACACGCACACGACAACTTGTTTACGAGTACGAATCAAAAAAGCGACACTCCACTGTCAATGACGTCACCGCTGTCACAGGCATTAATAAACAAGCGAGAGTCATCGATCACAACGGCGCGCCTGCTGAGCTCCCACACACCGTCTCAGGTAAGATTTTTGTTATTCCCTCTTTGAGAAATGTCCGTCTTAAGCTGTAATAAAGGTTGAGACTTGATGAGGTCCATTTTCACTGTGTTTATTGGACATTTTACAGAATCAAAATTAAGAACGGGCCGAGGATAGTGAGCATAATGTAATGTTACAGGCAGCGAGCGCAGAATTTCTCTGAGAATCACTTAACGGTGTTTAAATATAACATGACATCTGTTGATTAAGTAAGACTTTTTTAAAAGCCAGATTAATAGACCATTGATCTATTATGTAATGAAGATATCAGCAAAAGGCAAGTGTGAGGGTTTGTGCTTACCAGAGGTATGTAACGTTAAACATTTTCATGAGACTATGAATCAAAATAAATAAACATTAAATAAGTTAAATATGTGATCCCGGACCACAAAACTAGACATGAGGGGCAATCATTTGAAACAGACTTGTATGCCATCTGAAAGCTGAATAATTAAGCTTCTCACTGATGTATGGAGAGGAGATGATATGTTCAGATATATATTTTTATATTATCTTCAAATTTGTACAAAGTAAGGTATTAGTAAATATTAATATAAATGTTTGTTTTGTTATTTGTTATTATTTGTTTGTTATATTACTTGATTAAACTATTAGTTACATTAGGCCTATATTGTTTTATTATTAGGGCTGTCAATTGATTAAAAAATTAACTAATTAATCACACTTTTTTGTGATTAATCACGAAAAGCCTTATTTATTACAGAAATAAAAACACAGGCATGTAAGTGCATTTGAATTTTAAACAATCAATGCCAATAACAAACAAAAATTATTTCCATGTTGAATTCTAAGTGAACTAGAGAGAGAGAGAGAGAGAGAGAGAGAGAGAGTACAGCGCACTCCCTTCAGCACCATGCACGATCATCAAATTTTGCTTAAACTAAACGTTCTTAAAGTATGGCTGTATTTCTCAAGCAAGGATTCTGACACAGCAAAGCAGACGCTTTACAAAAGTTGCGTGTAGGGGGGAAACACGTCAAACTTAATGAAACATTTGAGGGCGCTTGGAATCAACTTAGAGAGGAATGGGCTGTCTTTGACAGCTTGCGACATCATCTGGCACTGTCACTGAGTACATTTACATGGATCCATATTATCCTTTATCCATATTTTTTGCACATTAAACACACGCAGGGTTGAAGCAAGCTGAACTGGCGCTCTTGGCGAACGGTGATCACTGAAAAAGAAAGTGACCGGTTCGCGGATAAAAGTGAGGACCGGGGGATTCGCTCACTATTCGATGAAAGTGCGGACCGGGCCTAGGTCGCCTCTATGGACGCGCTGGTGTTAAATGCATTAATTTTTTTAACTCGTTAAATATTTCAAATTAATCGCGTGCGTTAACGCGCTAATTTTGACAGCCATAATTATTATAATTAATAAACTATTACCATAAACATTTATATTATCATTTAGCCTTATACTATTCTGTGTGTTTCTTTCCGTGTGTTTGTTCTATATTGGTGATAGCTTATTTACCACATTATATTTTGCTTATTCTGATTTTATTTAAGGTTGCAATTAATTAATAAGGGTAAAAAATTTTCTTTGTTTTATTTACCTATACTGGATAAATCTGTCTAATTTAGTTTGTGTTGGTGATCTTATAGGGTGTTTGTGAGTTACTTAAACAGTTAAAAAAGTCTTACTTAATCAACAGATGTCATGTTATATTTAAACACCGTTAAGTGATTCTCAAAGAAATTCTGCGCTCGCTGCCTGTAACATTACATTATGCTCACTATCCTCGGCCCGTTCTTAATTTTGATTCTGTAAAATGTCCAATAAACACAGTGAAAATGGACCTCATCAAGTCTCAACCTTTATTACAGCTTAAGACGGACATTTCTCAAAGAGGGAATAACAAAAATCTTACCTGAGACGGTGTGTGGGAGCTCAGCAGGCGCGCCGTTGTGATCGATGACTCTCGCTTGTTTATTAATGCCTGTGACAGCGGTGACGTCATTGACAGTGGAGTGTCGCTTTTTTGATTCGTACTCGTAAACAAGTTGTCGTGTGCGTGTTGAAACTGTATTCGTGTTTGTAAAGTACACTCATCGTAAATTTATCAGTCATATACAAACAGACAAAGAAAATGTCGTGTCTGTGTCTGTTCTAATCGCAGATTTTGGAATTGTACCCTCATAAAATTACGAGTACGTTCCGTTTTCCTTTACGATTTTATAATTACAGATGCGTGAATTTTATTTACGCACGAAATCTTTATGACAGTGATTTTATTCCATACTAATGCGGCCAGTTAGCATAGAACCTCATGGATAGGGACAGACTTTCATCTGTTGGGAAGTAAGTAACTTTAGCCTTACCCTGTTTGGCAGTCTTTTTGAACATATGTTCAATAGTTTGCGATAATGACGCCGCTGCCTGCCTTTTCTGCAACTCTTGCTCTTTTCGACCGATCAGTATGGATGTCGCATCAAAAAATTCAAATGTTACCACTCAGTGGGTTATGTCACATGACTCGCGTCACATTATTGTGGCTTTGAGACTCCATGGGATTCTACTGGCCACAGTTATTTAAAATGACACTTTATTACAATATATATTAAATATAAATATATTATAATAATTATATATTAAATATGTTATATAATATTAAATTACATAAAATAATTAAAAGGACAAATTCTGGACCTTTTGGCCGAAGGGGGTGGTTCGTACGAACCACCCGAACCCCCCCTGGCTACGGGCATGAAAATTTAGTTTAATATTAAATCTCTTAAGCTTATTAATAATAATAAGAATAATAATTTTTTTCAAGCTTATGATCATCTTTTTTCTTAACGATTGAGGCTTTGTAAAGTTTTTGTTGTTTTGTGTTTTTGTTTTTTCTTTTTTTTGTTATTGTATTTGTTCAAAAAATTCCTGTATTCAAACAAAAAAAAAAGAAGAAGCTACATGTAGGCGTGGCCAACTGTGGCCATTTTGTTCGCGCATCATCACATATTATTGCTTCTTTACCTGCGATTCCTTTGTGTTCTGACCACATGTGCTTGGTTGTACACTATATCAATAAAGTGTTTAGACTTTTAAAAACACTGTTGTAACACATTGAGTCACTAAACATGATGTTTTTCTTCAGGAGGAAAACGCGAATTCCTTCCAAACACTTAAATTATATTCTGTGTTAGTAAATGCAAGGCTATTTATGAAATCCAGGCATAACACTGTATGACAATGCTTCAGATGACTGTTCTAGAGCCTACAGCTAATCACTCTGTCAGATTCTGGAGTGCATTACAGCTCTAAAGAACATTATGAATGATCTTAAATAAAACAAATACATTTATAGAGATGGTATAAGTATATAATTTCACTCACCTGGGAAATGGCAGTTTGTGAGCACAATTAAGTGCAAACAGCATGACATATCATCTGATAATTGTAGGAAATAATTCCAAAAGACAACTGACTGTGTAAAGCCACATAAAACAACACAAAAAATACGATGTATATGCCGAGTTCAGCGGCTAATCAGCCGGAATCAGCTGAGGTGACGAGACCAGCGAGACCTAGCTGTCACTCAAGTGGCCACGCCCTTAATTATGCAGACCTAAAATAACTTAATATAAACAAAACGGATGAGTTACAAAAAAATGCACACCCCTCACAGTTGTCATGAAGGGTAATATTAGCTACATGCACAAAAATTGTTCTTTGTACTGGATGTAAACACTTTTTCTTTTTGCTGTAAAGTCGGCCATTTTAACATTGGGCTCAATAGAAATTTTCTCTATCAAGGAGCCAGGACTAGTGGAATTTTGAGGAATTGCAGTTTCAGTTACTTCCGTATTAGCTTCACGAGGGAGAGCGGGAGGTTGCCACTTGATTTTAAATAATTTGTGGTGATTTGCTATGAATTTGTAGGAGACTTCTGGAGCTTCCGGGAGAGGTCATAAGGTTGGATGAGGCACTAGAGAGGTGCAATCACTCAGCTCGCGTCACAGCAGCTCAAAACACTGGATATACAATAGTTGCACCTGCAACAAAGAGACCGTCACTCGTGACCAAGTCGTACTAATAAACTGTATAAACAGAGGTCATGCAGCATCTGTATGTATTTTAGTTGCTGTGACGCGATCGCTCACCCCTCCACATAATTTACTACGATCGGTAAGTGCTGCGGGGGGTAAGGGATGGGCTTGGGGGGATAGTTAGAGCAATGATCGGTTATTGATGAGGGGGGTGGGTGCAGGCCAGATTCAAAGTGACAGGCCAGATTGGCCATCAGGCCACCGGGAAATGTTCGGGTGCACCCTTTTGCCAGTCTGCCCCTGCTGACCAATCAGAATCAAGTATTCCAGACAGCTGTGTAAAAATGAAAGTTAAAGTCTGCTTAACCAAAGTTTCTAAGACTTTTATTTCAGAATGTTGATGTACTTTCAACAGAAACTGAATATTGAGTATTCAGTTTTGTGCATCATTCCCTAATAGCAAACTAACGGTAAAAGTGGCGTGGATAAGACTATTGTGACTGAAGCCGTCAAACTGACATCAACAGAAAAGCACCGCCCTTCCAAACACAAAGCAAATGATCAGACTTTGATTGAAGATTACCAAAACAAACTTTTATTTGTCAATTTAGAAGAATTTTTGAAGAATACAGATAGACGTTGCGACTGAAGAACCAGCGCCTCCTGTTTAACATTCATGTTTGGTTCTCGGGCAGTGTCTGTGTAATCTCCTCAAGAACACGCGTCATTAAGAAGCCTGCCAATTACTTACCTGAACGCAACATGTCTCATTTGTAAACACAGAATCAGGCCGGATTACTGCATGCTTATGGAAAGCCACCAGCGAGGAAAATAAGAATAAACGCAAGAGAGGGTTTGGTTTATGACTGAGCCCGTCCAGCAGATTTCATGCTTCAACTCTGCACAATGAAACATTGTATAGATGTTATAGGATTGACAACAGTATTAGCTTAAAAAGACGGCTATATTTATGTCATTAAATGTTGAATTTATTGCTTATATTCTGTGGAACAAAAGATATATTATGATAGGCTATATTAAAGTTCTAAGCAATAATTTAATTTTATATTGGCCTGTTTCTAATTGTTGTTACATGTTTAGATTTCATCAAGACGGTTTTCTATAATGGGTCTCTTAGGAAGATTAAAGTCGGATGTTTCTGAGGCTTTGTTTTCAGTATGTTGATGTACTAAAATGTATGGAAAATTGAGTAAAGAGTGGAGTTTTCTTTTTGTGCATCATTTTATTTTGGCCTTTCGTTTTTAGATCTATTATCACTGCTTAACAGCACTTGGGAAGTATTTAGTAATATATTTGCAATTTCACCAGAAGGCTATTAATTTAGCCTTCATCTCATGTTTGTGTGTGTGTAAATATACAGTTGAAGTCAAAATTATTCGCCCTTTAGTGATTTTTTTATTTTTATTTAATTTTTTACATTTTTAATTTATTTTTAATTTTTTTCAAATGTTTCCCAAATTATGACAGAGCAAGGCATTTTTCACGGTATGTCCTATATATTTTTCTTATTGAGAAAGTCTTATTTGTTTTATTTCAGCTAGAATAAAAGCAGTTTTTAAATCTTTTAAAATCTCTTTAAGGTCAATATTATTAGCCTTCTTAAGCTATATATTTTTGATAGTCTACAGAACAAACCATTGTTATACAATAATTTGCCTAATTACCCTAACCTGCCTAGTTAACCGAATTAACCCTTTAAATGACAAAAAATGTCATTTAAATTTCAATGTCAAAAAAACAATACCAATAAAAAGAAAAAAATAATACAGAATAATTAACAATAACCCACCCCCCAAAACAAAAAAGGGATAGTCTCTGTTACCAAATATTATATGTTGTTATATATTATTAATATATATTATTTAAAAGTAATCCCTTACATTACAATATTACTGTCTCAGAATTGTAATATGTTACATTACTCTTATATTACTTTTTAGTTACTTTCACCAAAATAACTCCAGAATTAGAACTTAACATTCTAAAACAACCAAATGTACTGCAGAGCATTTTACATCCAGTAGAAAGCGATATGATGTAGCAGAATGACCAGGCCCGTGCAGAGGCGTTCCAAAGGGCATGTTCTGTGACTTATCCAGGCTACTAACAATATAGTATATAATTGGCAACGTGAAGGCTCAAGACAATGCAAGAAGATCTGTTAAAAGTATGGTAGAGGTAAAGTGGTTATCTGACAATATCTGTGAATAGCTTGCCTATATTCATATTAGACACAACAGGCCTCTATGTAAACTCCAATGCCATGACAAACTGTAGATTTATTTTCTCATTTTATTGTTTCCATTCTTGTGTTCACTTTAAATTCAAGTGGCTCACAACACAAAACTGTCCTGCACAAAGTGAGCACGATGAACATAGCTTTCTCAATATAATGCTCGTGCACCGATTTCCTCTGTTTGTGGACAAAACTGCTTGCAAGCTCTCAAATATACGCTGCTGGTGTGCAAATTTTCTCATGTTCTCTCAAATACTGTAGTAAAACTACACTCTGTATTTCATTTTATGAGTGCACTATTCTTAATACTACAGTATGCTGAAGCATTCATTAACAAGTTGTAAATAATACTAGCCTAAAACACAGGTAGTATACCTAACACTCAAAAACACTAGTATTAATCATAGAATTTACCTTAACCTGTAGGTAAATAGTGTAGCGATATATAAACCATATCAACATTCTTGGGATAACAATTTAACAGGAGGATCTCTGGAGAGCAAAAGCACGAAAAGTGGAGGAAACACAAGGCACACATTGTGAGCCTGCATCATCTGACAGAGCGAGAGCAGATCATTCGCACGTGAGCAGCCCAGCCAGTGTTTTGAGTGCACGCAAGCAGTTTTGTCCACGAACATGTCTTACTTACATGTGTCGCTCGTCTTACATGAATGCGCTCTCGACTTGTAATACTGCGCTTACAACATTTGTCAGTGAAATAATGCCATATGCACGTACATCCATCTCGCGAATGTACTGTCTTCTGCCATTTTCATCTATTTACCGATTTTCCGCTGTGCGTTAGGGCTTAACGTTACTGCGAACCAGGCTGAGCCAATAGGCCCGGACCTCGAGCTCAGAGGCTGAAATCATTCCGCGTTCAAAGTAAAAAGTTCCAATAGCCAGAGGGAGATTAATGACAACACACACGTATGTTCACTCACCACGAACCGGAAATAGAACTGCGGTATTTTTTATTTGTTAATGCTTGCGGGCGAAAAGTTTGTTGTAACGCACGCGTTACTGAACATGTACCGAGTAAAATATTACTGAAAATGTATTAGTAATGCCTTACTCTACTGCGTTACAGGAAAATCTATTACGTTACTGTAATACATTACTTTTGTAACCATTACTCCCAACACTGTATATATATACTGTATATATGTGAAGAGTTTAGATGCAAAAACCTCTTAATGCCGTTTGAAATTTTGTTCTAAAATGAGCATTTTTATCAGGCTCTAGTGTGTAGGTTCAGTAATTTCACTTTTATGGCAAAGAAAAACTTATTTTCATGGTTGTCAAAGTGAAATAACTCAACATAAACAAAGGAGGCTGAGAATAATGTTCATTTTGTATAGATATTCCAGACAGCTTTTAGAGGTTTTTGCATCTGAACTCTTCATGTGTGTTCACACACACACACACACACACACACACACACACACACACACACATATATATATATATATATATATATATATATATATATATATATATATATATATATATATATATATAGTACCTAATTAGTAATCCTAGTAATCCTTCGTGACATAGATTCAACAAGGTGCTGGAAATATTCCTCAGAGATTTTGGTCCATATTGACATGATAGCATCTTACAGTTGCTGCAGATTTGTCAGCTGCACATCCATGAGGCGAATCTTCCATTTCACCACATCCCAAAGGTGCTCTATTGGATTGACATCCGGTGACTGTGGAGGCCATTTCAATAGAATCTGGATGCAGCCTTTATGATGCAAGCTGAGATTGCATCACTCAGCGATGCACTGTCAGACACAATGCACTCAATGGAGTGAGTGACGCCACTGTGACGGGTAGGGTTAGAGGTGGGGTTAGGTGAGCGCATTAAAAAGCATTGGATGCAGCTCAGATTGCACTGCACTGGGTCTGCATCCAGACCCCTCTCGGCAATTTGAGTACAGTGAACTCATTGTCTGTGCGAATTGTAGCCTCAGTTTCCTGTTCTTAGCTGACATGAGTGGCACCCGGTGTGGTCTTCTGCTGCTGTAGCCCATCCGCCTCAAGGTTGGACGTGTTGTGCGTTCAGAGATGCTCTTCTGCAGACCTCTGTTGTAACGAGTGGTTATTTGAGTTACTGTTGCCTTTCTATCAGCTGGAACCAGTCTGGTCATTATCTTCTGACCTTTGGCATCAACAAGGCATTTGCACCCACAGAACTGCCGCTCACTTGATATTTTCTCTTTTTCTTTCGGTTTGAACTGCAGCAGATCGTCTTGACCATGTCTACATGCCTAAATGCATTGAGTTGCTGCCATGTGATTGGCTGAATAGAAATTTATATTCCATATATATATATATATATATATATATATATACAGTTGAATTCAGAATTATTAGCCCCCGTGTTTATTTTTTTCCCCAATTTCTGTTTAATGGAGAGAAGATTATCTCAACACATTTCTATACATAATAGTTTTAATAACTCATGATTTATTTTATCTTTGTCATGATGACAGTAAATAACATTTTACTAGATAGTTTTCAAGACACTTCTATACAGCTTAAAGTGACATTTAAAGGCTTAACTAGGTTAATTAGGTTAACTAGGCAGGTTAGTGTAATTAGGCAAGTTATTGTATAATGATGGTTTGTTCTGTAAACTATCGAAAAAAAATTAGCTTAAAGGGGCTAATAATTTTGACCTTAAAATGACTTTTAAAAAATTAAAAACTGCCTTTATTCTAGCCGAAATAAAACAAATAAGACATTCTTCAGAAGAAAAAACATTATCAGACATACTGTGAAAATTTCCTTGCTCTGTTAAACATCATTTGGAAAATTTTAAAAATAGAACAAAAAATTCAAAAGGGGGCTAATAATTCTGACTTCAACTGTATATATAACTTCAATATATATATAAACACTAGGTTGGCTGTATTGTGGTATTGTTGTGAAAATGAACTTTAACCCTTTATTCCCCAAAGCCGAATCTCCATCTGTCAGTGATTGTCATCTTCACGTCATGATCAGTCTCGTGATCCCCCGTGCTCCTAGTGTCTGAAGAGAAAGGCGCGTTCACGTTTTACCGGAACCGGCACTTCATGTTTGGTGATGTACTGTATTGACGTTGACATGTTCAGGCAAAAGATCTGAACCCAACATCGACTCTAAATGGACTGTTTCGGTAAAGAATCAATAGTTTTAAAAATGATGCACTTTCAGATTTAAACCTCAGCAGGATGTTTTGATTTACTTAGTGCTGTGTTACACACTGCATGGAAGATTACTTTAAACAATTTACCTACAGAAATATTCATGGTTTACCTTTGATGATATATGGATATGGTCCAAGAATCTCCTAATATCTCATCAGTTTTGTTTCCAGGTAAATCTATTTAATGATGTTTTGATTTTTTTTTTTTTTCTCTCCCTGGGAATCAAGACAAAGAGACAGATTACGCAAATCTCCATCCCCTGGAGTTTTCTCTTAATTGATGCCACGAGACAGAGCTTTTTCTATGCAGTGCGTTTGCTCCTCCACCAAATCAATCTCCAAAAAAGAGCTTTATGTTATCAGAAATATCTGTAATATTTTTCAGGCGAAGTATGAGATGCGACAGAAAAGCTCTTCCTCTCGACGGGGGATCCTGGCCCAAGGGGACGCCGCTCTAGATTTTAATTAAAGGTTGGCAGGGCATCAAACCTCAAGGAGTATTGGAGGATCAGAGAGAATAGAGATGATTAGTTATTCTTTTGAAAATATAGGAGATATTGTACCCGATCTGGAGCTCAGGTTCTGAGGGGAACTCTTTGAAAGCTTGGTTTGGAGGAAAAAAAAAGTCTTTGATGTTATCAAACGTTGACGAGTAACTCATTGATAAGGCATATTTACCGGGCAAATTAAGTCCTCTAATTCCATTTACCCAGTGTAATGTATTGAATATCTTTAATGGAGATCTGATTGAGGATTCTGCTCGGAGCGTGAGATCAGGATTTAAGGGAAATCTAGTCAAAACTCTTGTGTGCCGCTGAATGATGCTCTTATTACAACACTAGAGTTTTTTTACAGCTTTTCAAAACTTTGAGTAACTCGATATAGTCTGCAATAACGAAGTATTAAAGCCTTTAAAAAGGAGGTTTCATTTTTGGGGTGTATTGTATAACATAAAGCTGGTTTCAGAGCACACTACGTGTTCATTTTTTTAGATCAGACTCCAACAAAAGTGCACAATAATATTGGCTGCTTAAAATCAACTCTTCTGCATTATTACACTAGAGCCAGAATGGCTTCTGAAACTTTAGGATTTTCAGTTTGGGTAAATCTGAGTTTTTCCAATTGCACTGCATTGCCGATTATATGATTAACATCATTTGTTGGCTCTAGAACAGGGGTGCTCAATCCTGTTCCTGGAGATCTACCTTCCTGCATAGTTCAGCTCAAACCCTGATCAAACACACCTGAATTAATTAGGACCTGAACAGCACTTGATAAATACAGGCAGGTGTGTTTGATATGGGTTACAACAGAAATCTGCAGGAAGGTAGATCTCCAGGAACAGGATTGAGCACCCCTGCTCTAGAACAACTTTCAGATGCCTTTACATTGGATTTAATTAATGGTGCATCAGACTAAACAGTATTTTGTACAGTTATAGATCTATATACAACCAAATATTCAGTTAGTATAATACAGGAATGGGCAAACTCAGTCCTGGAGTGCCGGTGTCCTGCACAGTTTAGCTCCAACTTTGATCAAACACACCTGCTTATAGATAATTAGATCTTGGAGACACTGATTAGCATGTTCAGGTGCGTTTGATTAGAGTTGGAGCTAAATTATGCAGGACACCGGCCCTCCAGGACCGAGTTTGCCCACCCCTAGTATAATATACATATATATCAGTGCATTTAGGCATGTAGACATGGTCAAGACGATTTGCTGCAGTTCAAACCGAGCATCAGAATGGGGAAGAAAGCTGATTTAGGTAACTTTGAACGTGGCACGGTTGTTGGTGCCAGACGGGCTGATCTGAGTATTTCAGAAACTGCTGATCTACTGGGATTTTCACCACAACCATCTCTGGTCAAAAAAAGAGAAAATATCCAGTGAGCGGCAGTTCTGTGGGTGCAAATGCCTTGTTGATGCCAGAGGTAAGAGGAGAATGGCCAGACTGGTTCCAGCTGATAGAAAGGCAACAGTAACTCAAATAACCACTCGTTACAAGCGAGGTCTGCAGAAGAGCATCTCTGAATGCACAACATGTCTAACCTTGAGGCGGATGGGCTACAGCAGCAAAAGACCACACCGGGTGCCACTCATGTCAGCTAAGAACAGGAAACTGACCAAAAATGTCTCACCAAAATTGGGCAATAGAAGATTGGAAAACCATGCCTGGTCTGATGAGTCTCGATTTCTGCTGCGACATTCTACCTAATAGTAGATTCACAGAGGCCTATACAGCCTTGATTATATGTTTACTATGCACTTTTTAACAGTAAAAACATTCTTCACTTGCAAATGTAAACACTGTTGACAGACATGCGTGACCATTTGTGGTTCTACAGCACCTCATACATGAATGGAGCTCATTACTGTCATTACAATGGCAACATGGTGGAACTATATCCGAGCGCTGCATTTTGTTTTTTTAGCACAGTGACATGTTCTTTATGAATGGCTTCTCATTTGCTGCACTGTTGTGGTCTTTTCCAAGTTTTAGGAACAACAAATAATAACTTGACTTCTAGTTGATCATTTGGTATCAGAAGTGGCTTATATGAAAGGCAAAGGCCTCTAGATTTGGCTTATTTGACCAAAATAAAATATGATCATGCCTTGATTTTTAATTATTTAATTAGTACAGTAAGGTCTGACTTTACTTAGACAAAAGTCTTGTCACTTAACAGAAATAATGTCCAGTGTAGAATATAAAGTCATGGTGCAGTGGAAACAGAATGAATATTGTGTATGACTCCCATGAGCTTGGAGGACTGCATCCATACATCTCAGCAATGACTCAAATCACTTATTAATAAAGTCATCTGGAATGGCAAAGAAAGTGTTCTTGCAGGACTCCCAGAGCTCATTAAGATTCTTTGGATTCATCCTCAATGCCTCCTCCTTCATCTTACCCCAGACATGCTCAATAATGTTCATGTCTGGTGACTGTTCTGGCCAATCCTGTAGCACCTTGACCTTTTTTGCTTTCAGGAACTTTGATGTGGAGGCTGAAGTATGAGAAGGAGGCGCTATCCTTGCCCTCTCCTGTGGTTTGTAATGTAATGGGCAGCACAAATGTCTTGATACCTCAGGCTGTTGATGTTGCCATCCACTCTGCAGATCTCTCGCAAGTCCCCATACTGAATGTAACCCCAAACCATGATTTTTCCTTCACCAAACTTGACTGATTTCTGTGAGAATCTTGTGTCCATGCAGGTTCCAGTAGGTCTTCTGCAGTATTTGTGATGATTGGGATGCAGTTCAACAGATGATTTGTCTGAAAAATCTACCTTCTGCCACTTGTCCAAATTATCAACTAGAAGTTATTATTTGTTGCTCTTACAACTGAGATCCACGACAAGAATTTTGACAGGTAGTGGCCAATACAGGAAGCAACGTAAACAAAGAAAGATCGGTGCACAGCAGGACAAGGCAAGGAAAACACGTCGTAATGTTAACTAGACAGATAAACAAAACTCAGCACTGATGTGTGTGAGAGTGCTTTGTTTTTGTGAAAAGTGGGTACATTACATAGGCTTCCATTCATTTTATACTGTTCAAACCGTATATTGTATTGCCCTCACCCCACCCTACCCCTAAACCCAACCATCACAGGAGACAGTGTACAGCTTTACTCCCTGAAAAAACTCATCCTGTGTGATTTATAAGCTTTTTGAGAAATGAGGATGTCAGCAATGTCCTCGTATTTCACCTCCTTTTTGTGATACCTGTGTCATACCCATGTCATTATACAGATTTGTGTCCTGATATGTCACAAAAACACGTACACACACACACACACACACAAGCAACGTTTTCATATTTACATTTAAATCGTTTTCTCAGAAATATCACATTCAGCTTGTTTTCCTCAAACCGTCCTCTTCTAGTTCCTGACTGATCAGTGATGCCTTTTAAACACTAGTTAAGCAGCAAGGATTAAGAGCGTGTAATCAACGGAATGAGGAACCGGTGTGAATGAGCACTGCATGACAGGCTTTGTAGTCTATATAACAGCGAACTTGTAGTTCTTTATTGAACTGTGTGTTTATCTGCGGCCGCAAGATCGCTGATGATCATAACACCTATCATGCTCCTACACACACACACACACACACACGCACACACACACACACACACACACACACACAAGCAACGTTTTCATATCTACATTTAAATCGTTTTCTCAGAAATATCACATTCAGCTTGTTTTCCTCAAACCGTCCTCCCCTAGTTCCTGACTGATCAGTAATGCCTTTTAAACACTAGTTAAGCAGCAAGGATTAACAGCGAGGAATCTTTCCACACAGGCTTCCCTTTCCAAGGAGAATTCTCCTTATTCTATATGAAGTGTTTCTGTGTACCACATACTGTGCTCCAACTCTGGCATATCCCAAGATTTTCCCCAGCGCCACTAATGAAATACAGACGCTTCTGCCAAATTGCCTGTCCTGCGGCCACTTTCCGCATCTCCTCTCTTCAAAACACTCACATCAGCCTGATGACTCTGGGGGGCCCGAACTTCCACTGCGAACGTTAGCCTTTGAATAAACAATTACCGAAGTGCGGCCTCCGTGCACTTTTTCTGGACGATGATGGCGCGATAATGATGGCCTGAGCGTCGGTGCCATTCAGCAGCATCTCCGGCGATCCTTGTTTCCATGGCAACTGCATCCTCCAGCACCTCCGCACAACAATAAACGCACAAAAAGGCTGATTATGGATTTTATAGCCATCACACCTGTATTGATCCGGTTCGTCTTTTGATGTGATGGAAGATGATAATGCACGGCGTATCAGACAGGGTGTCCTGTGATGGAGGCGTTCTATTGAAGCTGTAGTGACCGGTACATCGATCCAGTCATTAACATGGAAGTAATACATTTGCTTTCCTTTGTAAACCGCCTCTCTTTATGTCTGCGCTCACACACACACACACACACACACTCACACACGGACCCGGAGAATACGATCATATCCGACCTGCCTATTGTGTCAGGGCCTCTGGTTAGTATTGAGCGGAAGCATTACACGGTTGAGAGGGAAAGGCATAGGACAGAAGAAAAAAATAATAAATAAATAAAACCTTCGGCTTTCCTTCAGCCTTATTGCAGTTATTGCGTTTGACAGGACAGCGGCCACATAACTCAATCTTGTCAACGCTCAAATTGAAGGCCCCGGAGGAGTTTGTGTTGCTATTGACCTGTGTTCTCCATGCCTTCTGACTTATGAAATGGTACAAAAGTCTAGCCCAAAGGGACGGATTGCACGCTTTAGACTTCTTTCTTCTTCTTCTCAAAGTACTGTATACGTAGATTACATAAAATTTAATACAATCGCAAATCAGAAAAAGTTGGAACAGTATGGAAAACGCAAATTAAAAACAGAAAGTAGTAATTTCTAAATTTACTTTGACTTGTATTTTATTGCAGACAATATGAACACAAAATATTTCAAGTCTGGTCAACTTCATTTCATTTGAAAATATACACTCACTGGCCACTTTATTAGGTACACCTTACCACTTTTACGACTTTTGCCTTTAGAACTGCCTTAATCCTTCGTGGCATAGATTCAACAAGGTCCTGGAAATATTTCTCAGAGATTTTGGTCCATATTGACATGATAGCATCACACAGTTGCGGCAGATTTGTCTGCTGCACATTCATGATGCGAATCTCCTATTCCACCACATCCCAAAGGTGCTCTGTTGGATTGAGTTCTGGTGACTGTGGAGGCCATTTGAGTACAGTTAACTCATTGTCATGTTCAAGAAACCAGTCTGAGATGATTTGCGCTTTATGACATGGCGAGTTTTCTTGCTGGATTAGCCATCAGAAGATGGGTACACTGCTGTCATAAAGGGATGAACATGATCAGCAACAATACTCAGGTTGACACTATGCTCAATTGGTACTAAAGGGCCCAAATGTGTGGCAAGAAAATATCCCCCACATCATTACACCACCACCACCAGACTGAACCGTTGATACAATGCAGGATGGATCCATGCTTTCATGTTGTTAATGCCAAATTTTGACCCTACCATCCGAATGTTGCAGCAGAAATCGAGGCTCATCAGACCAGGCAACGTTTTTCCAATGTTCTTTTGTCCAATTTTGGTGAGCCTGTGTGAATTGTAGCCTCAGTTTCCTGTTCTTAGCTGACAGTAGTGGCACGTGGTGTGGTCTTCTGCTGCTGTAGTCCATCCGCCTCAAGGTTGGACGTGTTGTGTGTTCAGAGATGCTCTTCTGCAGACCTCGGTTGTAATGAGTTATTTGAGTTACTGTTGCCTTTCTATCAGCTGGAACCAGTTTGGCCATTCTCCTCTGACCTCTGGCATCAACAAGGCATTTGCGTCCACAGAACTGCCGCTCACTAGATATTTTCTCTTTTTCTGACCATTCTCTGTAAACCCTAGAGACGGTTGTGTGTGAAAATCCCAGCAGATCAGCAGTTTCTGAAATACTCAGACCAGCCCGTCTGGCACCAACAACCATGCCACGTTCAAAGTCACTTAAATCCCCTTTCTTGCCCATTCTGATGCTCGGTTTGAACTGCAGCAGATTGTCTTGACCATGTCTATATGCCTAAATGCATTGAGTTGCAGCCATGTGATTGGCTGCTTAGAAATTTGCGTTAACGAGCAGTTGGACAGGTGTACCTAATAAAGTGGCCGGTGACTGTATATCCTTTTCCTTTCATTAAGACTTATAACACATTACAAAAAAGGACAGTAGCAATTTAGGGCTAATAACCAGGTAAATTGGTTAAATGAAGTGATTTGAAACAGGTGATGCCAACAGGTAACTATGATTTGGTACAAAAGCAGCATACAAGAACGGTCTAGTCCTTTAGGAGCAAAGATGGGCTGAGGATCGCCTGTTTGCCAACAAATACGTGAGAAAATTATTGAAATGTTTATAACAATGTTCCTCAAACAAAGATAGGAAGACATTTGGATGCATAACATTCATTCATTCATTTTCTTTTTGGCTTAGTCACTTTATTAATCAGGGGTTACCACAGCGGAATGAACCGCCAACTTTTCCAGCATATCTTTTACGCAGCGGATGCCCTTCCAGCCACAACCCAACACTGAAAAACACACATACACCCTTGCATTCACACACATACGCTACGGACAGTTTAGTTTATTCAATTCACCTACAGAAGATGTGTTTGGACTGTGGGGGAAACCGGAGCACCTGGCGGAAACCTACGCCAACACGGGGAGAACATGCAAACTCTACACCGCACTGCATTTTTTTTTACTTTAGAAAAGAGCAGTGCACTATGCCTTTTATGTTGCTAGGCAGCCACTGTATTAACATTCTTGAGTGCATGACGTCATGACGACTTCTTTTAGCTCCGTCAAAAATTTGAGGTGCAGCAGATGGTTAAAACGCTAAATGCTAGCTGCCAGTAGAAAAAAATGTCACCTTTCAATGCCAAAAAAAAAAAGAGTGTGGTGTGATCGAACCCTAAAGTGTCCAATAGATACACTTCACATAATCCCACTGGGTCATCCGGTAACGTCTCGTCCACCGTTTTTCAAATATTACTGTCAGGACTCTGCCACTTCGATCTTGTTAACTCTTTTTTGATGGTGGAGTCCGGACACTGGTCCCGCCTTGTCTAGTGTGTAGTGCTCGGCTTGAGTCTCTTGGGTAGAGTACTCATGTCCTGTCATTGCTCGTGTATGAGCCCCGTCTTGGTCATGCCTGGGCCATGCGTGCTTCGCTTGAGGTGGATGCGCGGGGTCTGGGCGTGCTCGGGATGCGTGCTCTTGTCCTGGTGTTTGTTTTGTCTGTGGCGAGCTGTTCTTTTCTTAGCGCCTCACTCTTGTTGGTTTTGGTTGGTCCTGTACTGGGGTGCGTTTCCCAAACAACGACATAACTCGCGGCTGAACTATCATAGTACGATGCATCGTTGGGGAAAAGAACAATGTAGTGACGAGTGTTTCCCAAAACCATAGTTTCTCTGTCGCAGATCCATTGTTTGAACGACGTTAGTTATAACGTAAAACGCCCATAATGATGCTCTAAACGGGTGGAGTATCACCTTCTTTAGAGATGAACCACGTAATTTCTTTGTGCAAATTTTATTGTTTTACAAACACACGCATTAAAAAAAATCCAATATTAATTTTAGTAAAAACATGCTAACTTAAATATATGTAAATGGCACATATAGGGCCTGTGTTTCCTTTATAAATATTATTGAGAACATTACATAGTCTATTCTAAAACATAAAATCACTTACAAAAGCTAATACGTATTCTAATATCATATATAAATGAGGCTATTTGTTAAGAAATTTAATTTAATATTTATTAGGAAATGAAAAAAAATCCTACTTTAATAGTAATATTAATAATATTAATGATGATTATTATTATTATCAGTATTATTATTATTATTATTATTATTATTATTATTAAGTAGGATATTGTTTTTCTTTTTTTCTTATATTTTGAAAAGTCTACTTTTACAATTTGACACATGCAAACCACTGCAGAAAGTTCTAACCTACAGGCCCATGTCATATACAGTACAGATACTTAAAGTACAGATAAATAACCTACTATAAATTAAAAGCATTAATGTATGCTAAGTTTTTTGTTTTCACAAGCTTTGGAGATGTAACATAAATTCCGCTTTTTAAAATCGGTCACCTATAGCTTTCGTCATGAGCCACGGCTGTGTTCATAATAACATCAATGTTTTCAAAGTGCACTGTAAAGGAAGTGCAATTGTAAACATGAAGATCTCTAAAACTGAACTTTGAAAATACTTTAAAAGCAAATTACACCTAAGAGAGATGACCGTAATGCTTTAATAAAAGGTCATTCCAAGTTTAAATGTTAGAATGTTCTAAATAAATAGGGCATAGGGGGGATATGGGAATAGAACACAGCCAGGAACTATGTTTCTACAGCTACAGCTCCAGACGTGTAGTTGCAAGCACAGAAGTTTGCACAGAAGTTTGCGACGCAGTTTGCGAATCTTCGCTGGAACGATAGATTTGGGAAACGCCAAATCAACAAACTATGCTTGCGACCTTAGTTGGCTGACAATGGTTTTCGGAAATGCACCCCTGGTCCGTTGTGTTCAATACAGATGACATATGTTGTCTTTGAGCTCCTTGTTATTTGGGACGTCATTGAGTTTGTCGTTGCTGATCTCTTTCGTGTCTGTCCTGTCAATTCAAGTCAAGTATAGTGTGTATATCAATGTTTTTTTATATTAATGTTTTTTTGTTTAATTGTTTTGTTTACTTTTTGTTAAATAATTCCTGCAATTGGGCCCTCATCTCCTCCAACCCCAAACCCTGACAATTACAAATTTGGACATACTGTTTTTCATATACTATACTAGGGAAGTACACTAGTTTTGGAAGCTCTATGGCTACGTTCACACTGCGCGCCTTAGTGCTCAAATCTGATTTTTTCTCAGATCTGATTTTTTTGCCTCGCTGTTCACACTGTTGTTATAAATGTGGCCAATATCAGATTTGCAGTGTGAACAGATCATGGTCGTAAACTGACCCGCATGCGCAGAAGTATAGTTATGGACAGCACAAAATGTCTAATTATGCACACAATGTGTATACTGTATGAAGCACGTTGTCAGATTATGCTTATTATTGCCCTTTTCGTAGACAACCTTGGTGTATTACATGAACTATAAAGGGTTTTTCTGCTGCTAATACATTAATGTGTATTTCGGCATTTGAAATCTAAAATAAGTCCCTTGTGATTGAAAACACTGATCATTTTTTATTTATGACAACTGCGGCACGCGTCTGTCTGACCACCGGTGTAGTGAACTCATCAAGGGTTAATGAGCAGCCGCAGACTGAACTGTGAAGGCGGAGTTGGTTTATCTCCGTTTGCAGTTATTTTATTTTACTTTGTTATAAACAACAGACACGTACAGATGGGGGGTTTGGGTGCTTGAGCTCCTGCCCTTTATTCACTCTGAGATAATGTTCGTCCTTAAAATGAAAGTGCCCCCTCCTTTGTGCACGGATCCCCTATCCGCAACACCCCCGACGCTCTTTAGCATCGCGATCATCCCGTGCCCCGATCTTTAACCAGAGTGGTTAACAAGCACCAGTTTTGCCTTCAAAATCTTTTTCAAAATGAACAACCAACTTTCTGTGGTAAAGTAATCGCCCTGTGTGTTATTCTACTATGCTGCAGAGGTGTAGATGATGTCTGCAGCACAGAATGATGACGTATGTCACTCGAAGATTATGTAAAAGTCACATGAAATCCGACATAACCGTTTACGCTGCGGTCGCATTGCAAAACATCAGATCTGTGTCTGATTTAAGACTACATATGAAAGTGGCACAAATCTGAAGTGAAAAGATCAGATTCCATGCGGTTTGGGCTGTTCACACTGTCAAGACCTGAGTCACATGTGGGTGAAAAGTTCAGATTCGGGCCACATTTGCCTGCAGTGTGAACGTAGCCTTTGAGTTTTAATTCAGTGTTTACAAACTTAAATAGATTCTTCAGCATTTTTAAAAGAATTGAAGAGGCTGAAGAAGTGTTTTAATGGTAATGTTTAATGTTTTAAAGAGGACCTATTAAGCCAAAATTACATTTTATAAGGGCTTTAAACACAGTTGTGTGGTGAAAGTCTATGCCTGGGCCATGCTTGCTTCCGCTTGAGGTGGATGCGCGGGGTCTGGGCGTGCTCAGGATGCGCGCTCTTGTCCTGGTGTTTGTTTTGTCTGTGGCGAGCTGTTCTTTTCTTAGCGCCTCACTCTTGTTGATTTTGGTTTTGGATGGCGCTGAGACGGAACATGCACATTGCATGTGTGAGCGCATGGTAAGTGTCTTCATTTATCGTGTGCTCATGTCTTGTGTTCTGTTGTGTTGGTGTCGTGTAGCACGTGGTTTCATGTTTACATTGTTGTGCTTTAGTGTCTTGTTTCAGGTGAGAACGATGTCAATGATTGGCTGCGTGTTCTAGTCCTGTTAGCATGTGAGCACATGGCTTGTGTTGTGGTGTTTGTACCATGTGCTCTTTTGTCTATCATCTTGTCCCACCCACCTTGTTATCCTGTTTTCAATCATTTTGTTCACCTGTCCGCTTGTCTATTCATTGGTTTGTCTTGTCTATTTATTCTCCTAGTGTGTTCTGTTGTGTGGTGAAAGTCTGTGAACATAGCCAGCTTCTAATGATAAAATTTTATTAATTTAATTTTTTATAATCACACTTGATAAAACCAGTCTGCAGAAACACTTTGATTGACATTCTCGCTTTGTACATGTCATCAGAAGGGGGAAGCCCCGCCCATTAGTGACCATCTGTCCCTTATTTGCATAGAACGTTAGTCTTGTTTTGGATCTGCCACTATGCAGACACAGGCATTTGTAGCTCCGCCCTCTTTTCCAAAAAGAACACAATCTCATTTAAATTTAAAGTGACAGTCACCAAAATGGCACAATTAGGATCAAAGCCTAATAGGGGCAGTTTCAGAGAGTTATAAAACATTATTTGTGGGGTATTTTGAGCTGAAACTTCACTTTCACACCAGACACCAGAGACTTATTTTACATCTTCTGAAAAGGGGCATAATAGGTCCCATTTAAAATAACAATGCACTATTGTAAACAATGCCTACAAAATATGATAATTTAATGAATGCTGGAAATCAACAACCATTGACTTTCATGTTTCATTTTCCAGTTATTGATGTAAATGGCTGCTGGTTTCCAACATTCTTTAAAATATCCTTTGTCTTCAATAGAAAAAAAGAAACTCACATTCAGAACTACTTCAGGGTGAGTAAATGATCAGTAAATCTTCATTTTTGGGTGCGCTATCTCTTTAACCGGTGCTCAGTCGAATCCATAGGCGGATGCAGTGCTTTATACTGTACAGTTGTGTGTTTGCTAATCATTACTGATGTGCCAATTTGATCTCTCATTATGCGCGTGTTAGAAAAGGCCCATCCGTCTTTGATCGCCTGCATCTGTGATTCGGCGAGAGCGAGATGCTTTTGATTAATTTGGTGCCTGAGAGCATGCAACGCGAAGAAAGATCTGACCCGGACAGACTCTCATCATCTGCTTTAAACTTATAGTGTATATAGGTCATTTATGCAACTTTATTTCATTTCAATCCTGTTTTATGTTCTTCCTTTCATGCAGTCGAAGTGAAGATCTGAAAAGTGGATAATGGTTTATTTATTTTATTTAAAAGAGACAAAAAAAAAACATTACAAAGGCTCTATATAAGCTGTCTTCTTACTCATTATTTTAGTAGTTATTACATCTTGTTAAGGTCATTTTCATTTTTTTGTACGTTTAAGTAATTATTTTAATAACTTTTGTCACAATTCATGGTATTAACTACTGACTTATTACCTGCCTATTATTAAGATACAGTGCATCCAGAATATTTGGTGTGTGTACTCCAAAAATATTTTGACTCCTCCTAAGTAGGCCTGTCACAATAATCAATATATGGACTCATTGCACGACACATGGACATGATCTTAATCTTTTTGATGATGCAATAAATATCGCCCATACATACAGTGCATCTGGAAAGTCTTCATAGCGCTTCACTTTTTCCACATTTGTTTATATTACAGCCTTATTCCAAAATGGATGAAATTAATTTATTTCCTTAAAATTCTACAC
This sequence comes from Danio kyathit, assembly GCA_903798195.1. NCBI lineage: Eukaryota > Metazoa > Chordata > Actinopteri > Cypriniformes > Danionidae > Danio > Danio kyathit. The sequence goes on from LR812523.1 coordinate 12,628,333, forward strand.
TCAATACCCCATAATGACAATGTGAAGAAATATTTTTTTAAATTGTGGCAAATTTATTAAAAATAAAAACCTGAAAAATCACATGTACATCAGTATTCTCAGCCTTTGCTCAATACTTTGTTGATGCACCATTGGCAGCAATTACAGCCTCAGGTCTTTTTGAATATGATGCCACAAGCTTGGCACACCTGTCTTTGGGAATTTTTGCCCATTCATCTTTGCAGTACCTCTCAAGCTCTATCAGGTTGGATGGGAAGCGACGGTGTACAGCCATTTTCAGATCTCTCCAGAGATGTTCAATAGGATTTAGGTCTGGGCTCTGGCTGGGCCACTCAAGGACTTTTACCGAGTTGTTGTGAAGCCACTCCATTGATATTTTGGCGGTGTGTTTTGGGTCATTGTCCTGCTGAAAGACGAACCGTCGCCCCAGTCTGAGGTCAAAAGCACTCTCAAGCAGGTTTTCATTCAGGATGTCTCTGTACATTGCTGCATTGATCTTTCCCTCTATCCTGACTAGTCTTCCAGTTCCTGCTGCTGAAAAAACATCCCCACAGCATGATGCTGCCACCACCATGCTTTACTGTAGGGATGGCACTTCTCTGAATGTAGGAAGGCACACCCTCTGGATGACTCTGGTCTACAAGGCTGGGTCTGGTGCCTTTATACCTACTGTATGTTCCCTTCTTCCTAGGTCAAAAAGCCAGTATGCCCTACCTTCAAGTGAATCTTATCGTTTGACTGTTCCCCGGGTTCGAATTGCAATACGGGGGTGAGCCTTTAGTCATGTCGCCCCTTCATCCTGGAAAACTCTTTGGTCCAAACTAAAAATGTCTGAGCTCATCCCGATTAAAGGATTTCACTCTATTGTTTACAACAAACAACAACAGTCCATGTTTCTAATGTACATGTTTTTAACATATTGTAATGTGGTATAGCTGATTAAGTCGCGTGTTGCGGACCTTTTGGCCAGGTGACCCTTGTAAATGAGATTTTGATCATCTGGTTAAATAAAGAAACATACATACATATGTCCACTATACAAAGTATCCACTATATATATGGAGTTTGTCACATGCTAATTAATTGAGAAAATAACATTTTAGTATGTAAACAATGACATTTTGCTCCAATCTCACTTTTAGCTTTGCCATAATTGGATTACAAGAAGGAATTACCTCAAAATGCTGTTCACCAAATGCATTGTTAAAACGAATGTTGAAGTTTTTCTTCATCAGCTGCTGCTTCGACATGCTGTCAGAACACCTGGCAACCACAGCTGCTGGACTAAATAGATGTAAGAGAAAGAGCCGCTTCACAGAACACCGCGTCCCCTGCTGAACACCTTCCTCTTCACGCTTTTGCACAAACTCTTGAGAATGAAATTAGCCTTCGGGGACAAAGGCTCTCCCAGATTAGTATTTTCAAGTTCTTTCACAATGTCTACCCCACTGGATCAGAGCAACCCAGTCCAGAAGAGACTCTTTTCTTCACAGCTCTATTCAGAGATGAAGTACCGCCTATATGGGTCAGGAGCGTCAGGTTCAGTTTATTGTATGACCACAAACCTTGCGCTTTTATTCCTGTATGAATCATTGTACTTGTTTAATTAGCAGCTACCTGTGGTTTTATGGCCTGGCTGGCTTACTCAACACAGCTTGAGTTTTGTTAAGTTTTTATTTTTTAGTAAAGCATCTCATCTCTATAGAATATATTGCATGTTCAAATTGAGGGCGGCATGGTGGCTCAGTGGTTAGCACTGTCACCTCACAGCAAGAAGGTCACTGGTTCGAGTCCCGGCTGGGTCAGTTGGCATTTTTGTGAGGAGTTTGCATGTTCTTCCTTGTGGGTTTCGTCCGGGTGGTCCGGTTTCCCCCACAGTCCAAAGACATGCGCTGTCTTGGAGAAAATTGGAGAAACAAAACTGGAAGAGCATCTGCTGCTTTAACTTTTTTTTTATTATTGGCAAATGTACAAAGTAAAGGTTTTTGATTTCAACTTGAATGCGTTTTGTAAATGTAAACACATTTTTTTTATTCAATAGCTTCAACACACTCCAAAAACACTGGGAGAGACTCAAAATAAAAGGGAAAATGTTATAGAATGTCAATTAAAGGTGCCAAATAGTGAAAATCAGAATATCGGTATAGGCATAGCTGAAAATTAAGAGTTCAGTATATGTGTAAATGACGTACTGTGAGTCTGTGGGTGTAAATCCTGAGAGTGTAAAATGATAGACCAATCGGAACAAAACACTGATACTGACAATTCACACAGGATCATTAATATGTACACCCAGGCTGCATTTGATTGGTCACAGGGTTTCCTAGAGAGATTAGAGCAATGATCATTTTTGTTCCTCATTCTTAAGTTGATCTAAGCTTGTATTATACTTGTTATGTACATGGGAACATTGAAAATAAGACCATTATTATAGAGCTCATCATCAGAACGCAAAATGCAGGATATACAGATTAAAAATGTATTGAGCAACACCCTGAAGAGCCACAACTGTATTTAATTATTATTTTTTTGTTAGTTTAACATGTATATTGTGAAGTTTGCCGTGAATATTTGTAACGAGGCAAAAAAAAAAAAAAAAACAACCAAACATGATCAAAACCATCATGGGGAATTCTTGTAGTTATAAATGAGCATATAAACTCTTTCCTCATCATTTTTGCCCTTACCTAAGCCACATAACTTATGTGTAGATATCAGAGAACAATTTAAGATTGAATAAATGCATTGTATGGCACCTTTAAGCAGTTTTTTTAAATCGTTTGCAATAAGAGGTTGAAGACCAGCATTATAGAGTCCATCATCAGAATGCAAAATGCAGGATATACAGATAAAAAATGTATTGAGCACCACCCTGAAGAGCCACAACTGTATTTTAATTGCATGTTGTTTCTTGATTATTTTTGCACTTACCTAAGCCACAAACATACTATGTAGAGATATCAGAGAACAATTTAATTATTTCATCAATGCAGTATATGACACTTTTAGGCAGGTTTGAAACAGTTTACAATAAGTGGTTAAAGACCAGCATTATAGAGCTTATCGACAGCATGCAAAATGCAGGATATATGGATTAAAATTTATTTATCACCACCCTGAAGAGTCATAACTGTATTTTAACTGTATTTTTTGTTAGTTTAGAACACAGGGGTGTCCAAACTCGATCCTGGAGGGCCGGTGTTCTGCTGAGTTTAGCTCCAACATGCTTCAACACACCTGCCTGGAAGTTTCTAGTAAATCTAGTAAGAGCTTGGTTAGCTGGTTCAGGTGTGTTTGATTAGGGTTGGAGCTAAACTTTCCAGGACACCGAACCTCCAGGACTGCATTTGGACACCCCTGGTTTAGCATTTATATTGCGAAATTTGCTGCATATGTTTGTGGTGAGGCAACAAACACAACCAAAGATGGTCAAAACCAACATGGGGTAATTCATGTACTTATAAATGAGCATATAAAATCATTTCCTGATCATTTTTGCACTTACCTAAGCCGCATACCAACTATGTAGATATCAGAGAACAGTTTAACATTGACTCAATGCACGATTAGTACCTTTAAGCAATTTTAAAACAGTTTGCAATAAGTGGTTGAAGACCAGCATTATAGAGCTCATCGTCAGAACGCAAAATGCAGGATATATGAATTAAAAATGTATTAAGAACCACCTTAAATATCCATAACTGTATTTTTTCTTAGTTTAACATGTATATTGTGAAATTTGTCTCATATGTTTGTGATGAGGCAACAAATACAAGCAAAATATGGTCAAAACCATCATGGGGTCATTCATGTACTTATAAATGAGCATATAAAATAATTTCCTGATCATTTTTGTTCTTACCTAAACCACACACCTACTATATAGATATCAGAGAACAGTTTAACACTGAATCAATGCACTATATGGTACCTTTAAGCAGTTTTGAAACCGTTTGCAATAAGTGGTTAAAAACCAGCATTATAGAGCTCATCGTCAGATTGCAAAAAGCAGGATATACGGATTAAAAATGTATTGAGCACCACCTCGAAGAGCCATAACTGTAATTTAACTGCATGTTTTGTTAGTTTAACATGTATATTTCAAAATATTCTGCGAATATTTGTAACGAGGCAACAAATATAACCAAAATAAGGTCATCATGGATTAATTCCTGTGGTTATAAATAAGCATATAAAACCATTTCTGGAGATTTTTCCAAACTTACTTCAGCCACATAGATATCAGAAAACAATTTAAGATTGAATCAATGCACTATATGGCACCTTTAAGCAGTTTTGAACCAGTTTGCAATACGCGGTTGAACTGGTATTACATGAGGGTTTCATTTTTGGCTATGAAATGAAAATCTTTCCAAGCAAAGCTGGATCATCATCAAGAGATGTTTGGCATATTCTTCATAAAACACATTTCTTGTTGCAAAATCGCAATGAGTTTTTCATCAACCACTGTGTTATAATGTTGTGAAATATTTAGGAGATCCAGAGAAATTTCAGTCAGTATTGGGCAAGGCGGAAACCTCAGCTGAATGGGTTCAAACTTTAAAACTCAGATGGCCTTGCATAAAAACCATCATGCTGTGGTTTCATAGGCACGGAGTGAATGTGCTTGACTGGTCTGCAGTCCAAATCGGTCTGCTATTGAAAATGTATGACCCATCATTAAAAAAGAAGAATCAGACAATGACAGCCGTGGACTGTTGAGCAGCTGAGGTCTTGAATCATGCAAGCTTGGCCAAAAGGTTTGCTTGTAAAACTTTTACATTCAGTATCCTCAATTCCCAAATAATTAAACATATAGTATTTAAATGGAAAGTTAATGTGATTAATGTTTATATTATGCTGAATAAAATAAATCACAGGTTGATTTGACATATGTGCTTCAGCCTACATTTATGTGAAACCGCAAAAACATATAAAATAAATACCACATAAAATAAATGAATACCTCAAAACAACTTATCGGTGTCAATGATTTGCAATGAAAGGGTACAATCGGATATATTTCTGAAAGGTACAACAAACAGACCCTAAGTAACATATTTCAGATTTGCAAAAAATGTAGACAGTGCCCTCTAGTGGATTTGTCATCTGAAACGTCCAATGAAATGTACCCAGAGCAACTCATTCTATGCTTTGCAAAAATGACGGCTGAGGCTTGTACTTTCAATGAGCCTGGGTTGGATTCAACATGAAAATGTGGTAAAAATCAGGCCTTTTTTTTGGGGCCGCTTTTCAAAACATTGTTAGTTGGGTTTAGGGAAGTGGGTGGGCGCTGTTCAGTCGGTGCTTTTTAAAACACTATCGGTTGAGTTTAGAGAAGGGGGTGGGTGGGGGATCAGTCGATTGGTCAGTCAGTCAGTCACTCAGTCGACAGTGGCCTCTGGTGAATTTACACAAGAAGAACAGGCAGGAATGGTATTGGCGAGAGAATCTTGAGATCTCAAAAAACGTACACATCGGCCTCTGGTGGATTCGTCAAACAAAAACTGCAAAAAAAAAAAATTTAGCTCCAGGGATGTATTTAGTATTCTCCACAACTTAATGATGTCGATGATTTGAAACGAAAGGGTTCAAGAAGGGCATATTTCTGAAATGTATAGCAAACGTATTCTAAATAACGTATTTCAGATTTGCAGAAATGTAGACAGCGCTCTCTAGTGGATTTGTCATCTGAAACATTCAACAAAATGCTGAGGCTTGTAAAAAAGCTGAGGCTTGTACTTTTAATGCGCCTGGGTTGGATTCAACATGTCTCTGTTCCAACTTTCTTGTTTCAGTCATCAAAATCATTTTGATATATATTTACATACAGTATATATATATAGAAGTATTTCCCAAATAATGTTTAACAGAACAAGGAAATTTTCACAGTATGTCTGATAATATTTTTTTCTTCTGGAGAAAGTCTTATTTGTTTTATTTCAGCCAGAATAAAATAAGTTTTTAATTTTTTAAAACCCATTTTAAGGTCAAAGTTATTCGCCCCTTTAAGCTATATTTTTTTTCAATAGTCTACACAAACCATCGACATACAATAACTTGCCTAATTACCCTAACCTGCCTAGTTAACCTAATTAACCTTGTTAAGCCTTTAAATGTCACTTTAAGCTGTATAAAAGTGTCTTGAAAATATCTAGTAAATATTATGTACTGTCATTATGACAAAGATAAAATAAATCAGTTATTAGAAATGAGTTATTAAATTTTAACATAAGTTATTATATTTAGACATGTGTTGAAAAAATCTCTCTGTTAAACAGAAATTGGAGAAAAAATAAACAGGGGGGCTAATAATTCTACAAATACATGACTTGTAATGTCCCAAACAATATATATATTCCTTACAGGAATCCCTCAACCCTCACTTTGCGTGTTAGTGACGCAACCATCAACAAACTTGAATCTCCATTTTCAAGCATGATTTGAAGTTTTAGCACACTTTTATAAACATCAAACCTTTAGGAAAGTGATAAGGTCACGGTATGAGTTGCATTGATGTTATATTTGAGTTTGCACAGAGGATACGCTGTCCTGGTGAGACTTTAAAGCTGATGATTTCTGAGCAGCACAGCGGGACACTTTCTTTAAGCCAAAGGGGCAAGGTGACTCAAGACTACATCTCTTTTGCAAAACAGCGACCCGTCTTGCGGATTCTGCACCATCGACGGGATGCTGGATTTGAGGTAAAAGCAAATCTAAATGCTCTCAACATTTGCTTTGTGTACTGTGTTCAGAGGATTTACATGGTGCATCACTCGTTGAGACAAAGACACGATCACAGAAGTAGAGGAAAACATTTAAATCAAAATGCTTGATGTTATTAAACGGCTGGTGCACTGTGGGATTTATTTGTTAACATGCTGGGATTGGATGTAAAACTTGCCTGCTTGAAAATGATAAAAAAGTCAATTTCTGCCATAAAAATCTATATTGTGACTTAAATAAATACAATTATAATACAAAAAGTCAAAATAATGAAATATTAAATTAAAATAATGACTTTAAATGTCATAATTTTGAAACAAAATGTTGAAATTTTAATATAGTAAGTCAAAATTGGCTTTATGACTTTAATTGTTTAAATTATGACTGTCGAAATTATTACTCTAAAAAAATCTGTAAAATAACAGTTTGAATTTTGGGATTCACAGATGTTTTTTGTTTATGTACTGCTATGAATTGCATTATGAGATCTCAACTTGGTCCATTTCTAATGTGGTAAATACAGGTTTAACAAAGTGACTTTTACTGTCATTTGCAACATAGGCTCATTCTGAAAATGTCCCCCTGTAGACATTTCTAGAGATTGTGAATTATGTAGCCAGAAGTATACGTATGGCTGCATTTTATCTTTAAAACGAACGCTATGGGGCAGTATGACGTCGTTCCTTTTCATGCTTACCAACTGACCACTTACCTCCGTATGGTTTATCCAGTGGGTCGTCGCATATTTGAGACACAGCAGAGTTGACCATGACGATGCGGTTCGAGAGCAGTAAAAAACGGTTAAACCAAAAAATAAAACAAACAAATAACTAGATGAGAATGTGGTTAAATTTGGTCAATCGGTGCTTTTTAAAACACTGTCGGTTTGATTTAAGGATTTCTTTGCAAGCACATTTGTAAAGACTGACCTATAAAATAATAACAGTTATTAGAAAAATCCATTAAAATTAAATTAATTTGAATTAAGAATTTATTTTATTTTAATCTTTACAAAAAGTTCATTTATTTATAAAGCACATTTAAAAACAGGCTGACCAAAAAGTTAAGTACAGAGACGATTATTAAAATATAGAGGTAAAACCAAGAGAAACAACAGAATAAATAAAAAAAAAAAAGCAATTGACAAAACGATTATAATATAATTACTGACCAGGTAAGTTTCATACATTCATTTTCCTTCGCCTAAGTCCCTTTATTCATCACGGGTCACCACAGCGGAATGAACCACCAACTATTCTAGCATATGTTTTACACAGCGGATGCCCTTCCAGTTGCAACCCATTACTGGGAAACATCCATAAACACTCACTAACACTCATACACTACGGCCAATTTAGTTCATTCAATCCACCTGTACTACATGTCTTTGGACTGTGGGGGAAACCAAAGCACCTGGAGGAAACCCACGCCAACACGGGGAGAACATGCAAACTCCACACAGAAATGCCAACTGGCCCAGCCGGGACTCAAACCAGCAATCGTCTTACTGTGAGGCGGAGTGCTAACCACTAAACCACCGTGTCGCCCTACAGGTAAGTTTTTAAGAGTGATTTAAAAATAGTGATGGAGTCGTTCTAATCTCAAGCGCCAAAGGTCAAAGATCCCCTCTATGTTTCAGTCTAGACTGGGGAACTAAAAGAAGATTTTGTTCACTCAATATTAAAGATCTTTAAAAAAAGTTCCTGTATTAATTTATTAATAAGTAACAGATTTAATGCATCAAAGTCTAAAAAACAAAACAAAAAAAAAATCATATTCCGAGGCCCAAAATGAGTAAAAATATTCAATTTTATGCATTTGCTGGTATTGTTGCTAGTATAACAGATTTAATACGTCAAACTCTAAAAAAACAAACAAACAAACAAACATAAAATTCTTATTCAGAGGCCCAAAATGAGTAAAATATGTGATCAAAAAAGTGCAATAAAATTCTTAAATGCTGATACAGTCATACCCCTATGAATAATTTCAGGCATGCCTGTACCTAAAATGTCATTTTTACCTTTTCAATTCATCTTTATTTCTATAGCGCTTATACAATGTAGATTGTGTTGAAGCAGCTTAACATAAAAGCTTTAGTAAACTGAAACTGTGTCAGTCCAGTTTTCAAAGATGAAGTTAAGTTCAGTTCAGTGTGGGTTAATTTTCACTGCTGAAATTCCAAACACTGAAGAGCAAATCCATCGATGCGCAGCTCCACAAGTCCCAAACCAAGCAAGCGAGTGGCGAGGAATAAACTTCAACAATTGACGAAAGTGAAGGAAGGAAAAAAAAAAAACCTTGAAGGAAACCAGGCTCAGTTGGGCATGACCATTTCTCCTCTGGCCAAACGTCTTTTGCAGAGCTGCAGTCTAGGCGCTGGAGGCTGGAGAATGCTGGACGTGCATCATGGAGAAGCTGCAGGTCTGAGTATAAAATAGGCTTCATTTACACTGCATGGTTCAAGTGACCAAATTCTTATTTTTTTTCTCCCATATGGCACAGATCAGATATGGCCCATGTACAGTTGAAGTCAGAATTATTAGCCCCCCCCTGTTTATTTTTTTTTCCTAATTTCTGTTTAACGGAGAGCAGATTTTTTCAACACATTTCTAAACATAATAATTTTAATAACTCATTTCTAATAACTGATTTATTTTATTTTTGTCATGATGACAGTAAATAATATTTTACTAGATATTTTTCAAGACACTTCTATACAGCTTAAAGTGACATTTAAAGGCTTAACTAGGTTAATTAGGTTATCTAGGCAGGTTAGGGTAATTAGGCAAGTTATTGTATAATGATGGTTTGTTCTGTAGACTATTGAAAAACAAATATAGCCTAAAGGGGCTAATAATTTTGTCCTTAAAATGATGTTTAAAAAATTAAAAACTGCTTTTATTCTTGCCGAAATAAAACAAATAAGACTTTCTCTTGAAGAAAAAATATTATCAGACATACTGTGAAAATTTCTTTGCTCTGTTAAACATCATTTGGGAAATATTTAAAAAAGAAAAAAAATTCAAAGGGGGGCTAATAATTCTGACTTCAACTGTATGTGTAAGCAAGAAGAAAAGCACATTAACTCCGATTTACTCACATCAGATTCAGGCCTTGTTCATATGTGGAAATGTATCCAATATGAATCAGATCTGTGCCCTCGTGTCTGCAGTGTAAGCAGGTAGATCGAATTTTCAACTTTTAATGTAAGTCATTAAAAACTGTAGCGAATGACGTCAACTCTGATGCTTTCATATTAGAACAGACTTCAACAGAGTCCCAAACTTTAAATCGTATGTACAAGGACAAAATAAAAACTTTTATCATACCTGTCAACATTGGGATGTGAAAATAAGGATTACCCCTCCCCCCATGTGTATATGCCTGTTCAAACAAGCACACAAAACCCAAAGTGTCCACTTTCGCTCAGCTTCAAATCATGTGTACAGAATCTTTTTGGAAAACAGCGTCTATTTATCATTATGAAGCGCGTCTGACAGTCACCCACCGCTACATGAACTGACTGTTTTGAGGATTGCATAAGAGGGGCGAGCCGTAATGAAAAGGAAGGGAATCCTGCTGTTTTTAATTTATTTCAACATCTTTTCATGCCTAAATGAAATGAAAGCACAGAGCAGATTCACATTTAAGAGCAAGGGGCATCCCCTGGTGGTTAGGCGGAATGGGTTGTGCATAAGGAGGAGCGGCTCTTTAATGTTTATTGCCACTCTTTATAGAAAGATTGCAAATATGGTAAAATACCTTTACGGGATGATAGCGGGACAAAATTGTAAAATACAGGAGAATCCTGGGAAAAATGGGAAGGTTGACAGGTATGCTTTTATACTGTCATGTAGCACAAGTATTTAAGGATGTTAATGAGAGAGCGCCAGCACAACATTTGCCAAGTATAAACTAATATAAAACTATTGCAAAACTAAAATGCCTACTGGTTTAAATAAAGCCTTAATTAAAAGAACATGGACAAATGAGGACTTTTCTGTCATAAACTATAGCAAAACAACTTGTCAAAAATAAAATAAAAATTAAACTCTGCAAACAGATTTCATACAGGAATGGAAAAACGAGAACTTTTTTATTATCAGCTGTCAGTCAGCGCCCGCTCTTTTTTTCCTGCTCATTGTGCATTCTGCCATGTAAATGCAGAAGATACGAGTCTCTTTAAAAGATAATGTAATCAAGTCATCAAAACAATTGGATACAATCAAAAAATCTAAATTTTTGTGTGTTAATAATTTAGCCACATTTGCCTATTAAGTAGACTTGATTTAGGGTTAAGTAGATCCACGTGTCCCTGAGAAATCCCTATCAGCACAAATGTCACCGCTCTGTTGTTTTCAGTGAGTAGATCAAGAGGAATTGATTTCTAGGGCCGAGCTCTTCTGTTAAAGTGGCATTATTAGTTTTGTGTTGGCCATATGAAAAGCCATCCGCGCCAAACAAATGAAGGGGGATGGCTGATTTTGCGAACTCAGCTCTCGGCAGTGAATTGGTCGAGTATGTGAGCTGAATCTGGAGGAAGAGGCTTTCTGGGAATGTCATTTTCTCCAGCAGATGGTCCGGTTTACTTCAGTGTTGTTTACTCCCATTAGTCTTTCCGGTGCCACATCAATCCAAGGAATATATACCTTCATTTTTTATTTTATCTTTATCTTTTTGAACATTTATTGTATAACAGATTGATATATTTGGTACAATAATAATCATTAGATTATTTACAGGGCTGCACGGTGGCGCAGTGGGTAGCACAATCACCTCACAGCAAGAAGGTCGCTGGATTGAGCATTGGCTCAGTTGGCATTTCTGTGTGGAGTTTGCATGTTCTTCCCGTGTTTGCGTAGGTTTCCTCCAGGTGCTCCGGTTTCCCCTACAAGTCAATTGGTTAGCTAAATTGGCCGTAGTGTACAGTATGTGTGTGAATGAGTGTGTATGTTTCCCAGTGATGGGTTGCAGCTGGAAGGGCATCCGCTGCACAAACCATATGCTTGAAAAGTTAACGGTTTATTCCACTGTGGCGACGCGCCAGGATTAGCTGGCGATCGCAGAAACTCCATTGAAAATACTGGAGTAAAATAAATGTTCATAAAGACATGGCGGAGGAAAATGTTGTACATTCTAAAACCCACTTTAATATCGTAAATCAACCAGGCAATGAAGACCATTGATTTTTAAAGAAAGCAGACCTTAAACACACAGATTTTGTAACGGCATACAGTTCACCGGAAGCGTTTGACCCAGGATACTGAAAAATTAAATGTCCTTTTGCATACTTCTACACAGTATTAATTAGTTTGCATCTCTTTCACAATCCCATTTTTTGCAGTTTACACAGAGACAAAAACTTTTAAACCAATAATTTTTAAACCTGGTAAAAGTTAGCATTTATAGGTCCCTAAAGTGAACAGAAGAAACAAAAAGTCAACGACCCTTCAAACCGAAAGCAATAAAGAAAGAAAAAAACAACATAGGCCACTAATTGACAATTAATTATTTTACTTGCTAATAAAACATTAAATTTAATTAATCTTTATTTGTATAATGTTTTTACAAAATAAAATAAACAGTTATTAGGCTAGTAAACAGTTAGGCTAGAGAGAGAAAAAAATTAAGAAGACTTAAGAAAAAAAAAAAAACGTAAGAAAAACTTTAATGCTAAAAAGAAGTCACTTTCAAACATTTTCAATTTAATATCGCTAAAAATTCTATAAAAATAAAATAAGTCTAAAGGTGTAAAAAAAAAAAATTCCAAACTGCGCCCTTTATCATACCTGCCAAACCTCACCCGTGTTATTTCTCCCGTAAAACTCCCGTAATTCCACCCCCTCCCCCCAGGTCCTCAACTTTTTGGTACAGTCTTCAACATCCACCCCGGTCATCAACTTTGGTATTATCCAATCGCCGCCGCCCGCCCATCCTCCATGGCAGTTACTAACACCGCACAAACACCCCTGGCCCAACTTTGTTACTCAAAACAGCCAGTTTTAACCCGTTCTCCCTGAATTTCGGCAAGTATGCCCTATATCTTTAAGTGCACAATCTGAGGGATCAGCAGCCACACCATTTTCCCATTTTCGCGCCTAAAGCATTTCCGCTTCTGACCACAAGATGGCGGACATCAACAGCGGAATCCCAACAGTGTAAGTTTCTAACTAAATTATTATTTAATTATTACATTAACGTTTGTATACATGGCAGAAATCAAAATACTTTGTTTATAACTAATAAACAGCTCGCCAAGTTTTAATCACAGGGTCTGAAGAAGTTGAAAAAATAATCCTTCTCAGAGATTTATTAAGAACAGCTAAGAACAAACAAATCGGCATCACCTCAGTGCACTCAGGACTAATGTAGGGAACATTGAATAGTCTCATAGACTTGATTGTCTACTTCATGAACGGTGTTTCTGTTATTTTAAGGATGCAATCTTTGAGGTTTGTTAAATTTAAATGGTCTTTTGGCATGATTTAACTCCCTTGTGTCCAGATGGGGATGTTTTCATCCACCCTGGGGTGATTTTGAGTCTTAATTTGGCCACAACTTTCTCTGTGTTTCAGCAAATGGAATTAATTTTGGAGACCAATCTTATTTTGTCACGTTGAGAAAATGCTTTGTTTGTTTGTTTCAAAATCTCAGCAAAACACTGTTGGGAAGAAAGAAAATTTGTATTTTTTTACTGTTGTGGTTATAATGGAAGTCAGTGGGGCAAAAAAAAAAACAAAAACACTAACATAACGAAAAGCTTGTCAATTTGACCAAATTACAATCAAATTAGACCAAAAAATAATTGAAACTTGTCCTTGAGTTTGTAGAAACCTAAAACTGGACAATTTTATAGTGCAAGTCTAAAGGTAAGACACCACACTAGGATAAACGTTAAAATCAAGTTAATGTATATAGCCATGACTCCACAATGTCTGTAAACATGATACTAGTGTGACAAAGTAGGCTACTACACTTTCTCTGTAGTGTATTTATGTCTGTCATGACCTTGTAAGCTAGTCAGCCCAATAATTTTCCCATAATCTGCACAAGAATACCAGAAAAGGTCTGTTTACACAGAGTAAAATCCACAAACAGGATTTATGTCTGGAAAGCATAGCCACTGGTTTAGCTGTTTAGAAAGTTTGCAGCTCAAATATTGAATAAAACAATTAATATATGCACTTTTAAAAAGTAAGCGTCAGATGTCTGCTTTTAAACCTTTTGGAAATTCTCATCCCATCATCATCCATTGCTTTGTGTGATTTTCATGGCTTTTGAAGGAATTTTCTGTCATTTTTCGGGGGTAATCTGAAACCTCGCTCATGCAATTCAAATCAGGAACTCAGTTAGTCAAACTTTATCTGACTTACATATTTAAAGTCAACACAGAATCCAAATAGATCTGTTATTACCTTTTTGTACCTAAACCGTTGTGATGTAGCCAAATTCGGGTAGAAAATCAAATACATTTTCAAATCAAGATCCCATTTCTCTGGTCAGAAAATGTTGCACCAATCAGAGAGTTAAAAGAAAGATCTTTAGCTCCGCCCACTCTGATGAAGCATTGTAAATTATGTAATTGAGTCTCTCTATGCTCTCAAAATAGTTTTATATTTGTGTAAAAAAATGTGCATTTTGCAGCAAACTTGGAGTAGATTATCTCTAGATACAACCAGCAACTGTAAACCTCTCAGTTGTTTTTAATTTTGTTGTCTTATTTGCAATGATTCATGGCTTTTTAGTTCTGTCATTTAAGTCAATAAAGGGATGGTTCATCTAAACATGAAAATTTAATCATTATTTACTCCTTTTTAACCTTTTATGAGTTTCCTTTTTCTGATATTTTGAAGAAAGCTAAAAACCAGTAGCCATTGACATCCATTGTAGGAAATACAAATACTGTGGAAGTCACAGGTTTTTGACATATTTCAGAATATCTTATTTGTGCTTAACAGAAGAAAGTAAGTTTAAACGGGTTTAGAACAAGAGAAGGATAAGTAAATGATGACAGAATTTTCAGATTTGCATGAACTATACCTTTAAGTACTGTATCTTTGTACCTTTTTGTCTTTTTGTAAGGTTTTCAAAGACTTTAAATCCATGTTCGAAATTAGGACTGCACAATATATAGTTTCTGCATCGATATCGCAATGTGATCACTCGCAATAGTCACATCGCAGGATATGCAGTGTTGAGTTTGTATTATAATTTATCATTTGCATGTGTTTTTGATGCCTGTGATTTAGGGCTGGGCGATTTAGCCTTAAATATAAATCTAGATTAATTGAACAATTTAACTCGATTATGAGTAATGAACAAATATTTTATTTATTTATTTATTATTGCCCTTATAGTTGATTGCGAATTTCGTACAGTTAATATGTTCACATATTACAAGTGAGATATTTCTGTATGAAGGGTGCATTGCTTGATTTTAAGGAAACACACACTATCTACTATCTAGGATTATTTATTGAACATTATTGTTGAACAACTGAAATTAAAACACACATTGCCTAAAATGAACTTCACTTTCTTCCAAAAAAAAATCTTAATTTCAATGTTTTTTCATATTAAAAGTAGAAAATAAGCAGCATCTCTTTTAAATAAAATAACTCTTGCATATCCTATAAATAATTTTTTAAACAGTGCATTTCTTGCATCTTCTGTAAACAAATATTTGAATTTAAATAATAATTTTGATGTAATGGAAAATATGCCATCTCAAGGCATCTCTGGGACAGCTTCTAATCATCGCCAATGTAGTGCAAAGTAACACAATAGACTGATTTCACGCGACCGCCTTTTTAAACAGCAAAATCGAGGCTACGGTAGAAAGAAAACCGGAAGTATCGCCTGAGTCACAGAGGAATGTTGTGCACCTGGCTGTATATCTTATCAGCGAAGAGAAAGTGACACAAATTTATCATTTCACCACCTTCCAAGTGACCCGAAGGTCCTTTTTGAATGAATAGTGAAAATAAAAAGGGATATCAGATCATCATTTTCAGCTAAGTTAAGGGAAATGGCACTACTTAGCTAACGTTTTCCTTCCCAAACACGTTTTAGATGCCTTTTATCAAACTTAAGTTAATGAACTGATTCTTTCACTATATTAGACTTGTCATGATGCAAAATTTCGGTACTGAAATGTAAAAAAAGACGTCCACTTCCCGTTAACTTCAGCACTGGTGATGGCATTCTTAAACAGCACTGATTTGCCATGGTGTTCATGTGCTCAACAGAAATGACTGTGATTGGCCTTGAAGGTCATCAGTTCACCGCACTTTACCGATGTTTACCGAGTGCAAACACAGACAAGTGATCCACTGATGTATCAACTGATCTTCACGGCTTTAAAACGCTCCAATGTCCGTCTATCTGTGTTTGCAATCTGTAAAGAGCGGTATACTGATGACCTTCACAGCCAATCAACTCATTTTTGTTGAACACTGGTGAATACTATGGCAAATCAGCACTGTTTATGAACGCGCTCAGCGGTGCTTAAATGTTAGCGTGAAATGGACGTTTTTAAAACTTCAGTACCGGGACAACACTGTTACAGACAACATGATGATGTGCTACTGAGGACTGCATTGTTTTATCGCTCACCGGTTTACATAGGCTGAAGCAGGGAAGCGTCCCTATGGTGTTTTCCTGCTGCCATGATCTGAAGCCAAGGAGGACACTTAAGTGTATTACCCTTACAGAGATTGTGATGTTGTTTGATGCCTAATATGCTTTTAATTGTTGAAATAAAACGGAACTGAATGATATTAAAGTGATGTTTACACCAAATCTGCATTTTGAAATCTCGGCAACGGCTGGAGGTTTATAGCCAACAACATGTTGTTGCAATGTTTACAGTGCAGATCCTATACTTCCGGGTTTCTTCCCACTAGCTGCAGAATCATCCCAATCGATCTAGCATGATAAATTCTTTCCAAATAAAAATATTAAATCATCTGGTAAAATTGTAATCATATCGCAATATATATCACAAACTAAAAAATATATTGCAATCCTATATTTTTCCAATATTGTGCAGCCCTATTTGTAATATTGTGATTCTCTTCGTAGCTGGTTGGTTTGTTTTATGGTTTAAAAGCACTAAATGATTGGGAAAAATACTTAAAAAAAAAAAAAAGTTGTTATAGTCCCTCAAACAAATAATAAGCGCAAATAGCTGATCATAATAGAGCAGAAAATCAACATATTAACAGAATGTGAAATGACAAATTGGAGGAATGATGCTGAAAATACCACTGGAATAAATGAACAGATTAAACCGTTATTCTAAATTGATATTAGGGGTGTAACTGACCACGGTTGATCCATGATTCATACAGATCACAACCCACGGTTCGGAACAACCCACGGTTCTGACCCGCGGATTAACATTTATTTTACTTGTGGATTAATCCTGAATTTGTAACGACCACAGAAAGATCACCTCCGGCATCTTTCAAATCACATGTATGAAAGCATTTAGGCTTTTCTATAAAATATGATGGTGATACAGTTGTGGTAGGTTATTCGGGATGTGGTGGGTTTCTTAGTAGGGTTGGGCCGATAGACGATGTCATCGTCCATCGCCGATGGCTGATAAACTTCACGATGCTGAGCCGGCATCGTGATCCATCGCCCCGCCCCACATGTATTTGATATATAACTGATTATTTGCATGTCATCTTAATAGCAATAACGGTCTTTTCATGAGCTGTGTTATATTTTACTTATAGCTGCCGTTTGCACGGCTGACAGCATCGTGAGGATTAAATACATCGTGAGGATTATACAGTACCTCTCGTGCTTAAAATGTGTAGATTCAGTGGCAAACGCTGTTTCCTGCAAACCCTGTCCCACAGACTTTACAGTGAATGGCTTTAGTTATTTTCATAGCGGACTTGAAGCCACTGGAAGTCTTTTTATCCACTCTTGGAAAAGTGTAAATGGTGGATTAACATTCAGCACATGATCACTAATAGGATGTGCTATTATTTAACTTTAGGTGGTTTCTAAAACTAAATCTGTCAGTGTTATTTTCATTCTCTCATCTTCAGCGCTTTACATTTCCGCGGCTGTTGCTCCTGTCATGTGAAGGCAGAAGGCGTTGACTGAGTGATTGACAGCTGATATTAACCAATCCATTCGCGTTCAGTTCTAGCGCAGTGGGCCAATAGGAAGAGCACAAAGGCGGGGCAAGCATTGCAGGCTTTTTTACTTCAGCAAGTTCACATGACAACTGTTTTAATCTGTTCCTGAGCGCTGCATTTGGCGTCTTTAGGTGCAAAGATGCATTCTGCATAAATGGCTCCTAAATCCGCGCACGCGGTGAGGATTTTGCAGTGAAAACAGGTCGCATGGTAAAAATGTATGCACTAGCACAAATGCTTCCAAATACATATTTTAGGTCGCATAAAATATCAGGCGCAAGTGTGACCAAAACGGTCGAGTCCTATCATCTTTACTTGTTATTATGTCCTCATAATAATAATAATAATAAAATAAGGAAGTTATCATTAATCACAATACAGATTACAGTGAACTCCAAACAAACTCTCGTCTGGTCTCCGCCACCAGCTGTGGGGAAAAGCCATTATGACACAGATCACTCTGCCTGATCATGCCAGAGTCCCGCGGATAAAAAGTGATTGACAGGTGGTAATTTGTGTATAACTTTATTTATTTATAGTTTGGTCATGGGTAAAGCAAAGACCATGTGGGTCAGGTAGTGAAAACGGTAGGCTACAATTATTAAATTCGTTATGAATTAAATGATATTTAACAACAAAGACCCCCACCCCGCCTACGACGACGATACCATCGTCCATCGTCGATGTTCACATTAGACATCGTACGATGCCAAATTTGTCAACATCGCCCAACCCTATTTCTTAGGTTATTAAAGGTGTTTTCTGTCACTACTTGTTTAGCCTGCATTAATGTATTCAGTGTAAGCTGCATGATTAATCATTAAAAGATCAGGATCTCAACAGTCATGCAACATAAATTATAAATGATGGTGATTTTCATATGTTTATCAATCCTTCGAATTTCTGTATTCCAAATCAAAACGCAAAAATCCAGAAAGACATTCATTCTTTAGTCTTTTGAGCTAGTTATGAACTTTCAAACAGTCCAGCAACACAGAAGTAATGGAATAACAGTTTATAATTTAGATAAAACCACTGATGTTTATGGTAAAGATTAAAATCACCGTCATATGCATTTATCTTTACGCTCAAAAATGAAAGTTGTAGGCAGCAATTACATTATTTTACCAATAGGCGACAACCAGCCATCAAAAATTTGCCACTGAATAATTCTTCAAAAATGACGCATCTAGCAATGAAACATTACGTTTTACGAGTAAATAACTGAATTATTTTTTGAAAATTAGACTAAAATAAATATGGGTTGTAGAAATTATAATGTTAGATTTATACATTTATCATCTTCAGCAACAGTAGTAGTAACAGTGAATTTATCACAGTGAATATTTTACAATTTATTGATATTCAGCTGATTATTTCTTAATTTTATTTTTAATAAAGTTCTGTTTGTTAAAAGCAAAAGTGTCTTGCAGAGCTGTTTTTGTAGTAAATGAAAAGCAAATGACATTTGTCTCCTCCCCTTTTTGAATGAGCCGAAAAATGGTCCAATCCGTGACTAAAAAAACCATGTGATCCGAACTGTGAGATTTGTGATCCGTTACACCACTAGTTGAATTAATAGTTCACTGTATTTGTTTTTTGTTTTCTTTTTTTTTTTGTAGTTTTGATCAAATAGATGCAACATTGTGAACACATTGTGATTAGAGAAACTTTAACAAATATTATGACCAGTATATTGAATAAATTGACTTCTGTGAGAGATTTCACATCAATATTCAGAGCCTGTCACTACAATTTTACACAACAGTCTTTTCTTCCCGTTGGTAAAGCTTACTGATATTTTTGTGGGAATCAACGTTGGCCTCCAGTGATTTATAACTCACTAGTTTATGCTGGAAACTTTGTGAAATTGCGGCAAAAGAAATCCGACAACTCATTGGATTGAAAAAGTGGCATGTCTGAGGCGGAACATTTTGTGCTGTGAAAGGACCAGTTGAACACAATATGGAGCGACAGCATGTCTGTGTCGCTCCAAGCCCAAAAGAGGGTAATGTTGTGGAAAATGTCCCTGGTTTCTCTTTTACAGAGCTTTGCAAACATTTGGGAGGTTGAAAAAAAAAAAAAAACACTCCATTTTTATTCTTGTTTGTCAGCCTAATTCTGAAGATGACACTATTTTTACTTTGCGTCCTGTTTAGTTAAAAAATGGAAAATATGTAAGGTTGTATAAATAAAATCATTCGTTCTGTTGCATGCAGTCATTTAGTACCTTAAATGGCACCTTTTTGATGCTGTTAATATGTTTATTAGTTGTTTGATATGTAAAATGTTTATTTTAAGACTAGCAACACTATACTACTATTTAATGTTGGCAAACATTTAATTTTCTATTTAATTTTTTTAAAGAAGCCTCATTTGCTTAGCAAGGCAGCATTCATTTAAGCAAAAATACAATAATATTGTTAAATAGTGATCCTTTAATTTAAATATTATCATCATTCAGATATCATTCAAGTATGCTGATTTACTGCACATAATACAATGTTGAAAACAGTCATGCTGCTTCATAGTTTTGTGAAAATTTGATATTTATATGTGGATTACTACTGTCCACAAACAGCACAGGTGTCAAACTCAGTTCCTGGAGGGCCGCTGCTCTGCACAGTTTAGTTCAAGTAAACACACCTGATCAAATTCATTGAGTCCTTCTGGCTTGTTTGAAACCCACATGTCAGTATTTTGGAGTTTGGTTGGAACTAAACTGTGCAGGGCTGCAGCTCTCCAGGAACTGAGTTTGACACCCCTGACATACAGTATTGGTCTCGCTTTTAAACTGATTCTTTCCTTTGGATGCAATTCAGTGAGATATTTGATCTAATCAGGTTTTTTGGTTGTACATTAGTTGATACCAAAGTCAAAAATGGATATAACAAACTTAAGATCACAGTGCAAAAATGAGCACATCCCAATGAATATGCTGGGAGAACATATAAAATAGAAATTTAAATTACAGGAACAAATCAAGCAGGCCATCAAAATATTACTTTTACTTGGTAATATATTTAGTAATTTTTACATCTTATTTTAATTTAAATGTTTTTTTTCTATCCTAAAGATGTTGTCTAAATACTTATTTTAATGATATATATTTAATTTGAATAATATAATATACAGGGTGCGACATGGTGGTGCAGTGGGTAGAATTGCTGCCTCACAGCAAGAAGGTCGCTGGTTCGAGCCCTGACTGGGTCAGTTGGCATTTCTGTGTGGAGTTTGCATGTTCTCCCCTGTTGGCATTGGTTTCCTACGGGTGCCTACGGGGAGTCCAAATACATGCGCTATAGGTGAATTGGGTGAGCTAAATTGTCCATTGTGTATGTCCTGGTTGGGGTTGGGGTTGAGCGTTGAGCTAACGACCCACCTCGTAAAAATTAGATGTTACAAAACACCAACATGGTGCGGCTACATATCAGCTTCGATATAAATGGCCCTGGGAGTAAGTAAGTATTATAACATAAAGACATAGTCTGGATACCAGAGTAAATGGACCTTTGCACGACAACAGCACGTCACATTACTAGTCATTTTTAGAAGATACAAATTCAAGGGTTAAGATAAACAAATTTAAATGTTAAGGCTTAATTAGGGAAAAGTTTCCCTAAATTTAAGGTTATAATGATCTTAGCAGTTTTTTAATTGCATAAGCTAAAATAAATAAGATTTCTCCATAAAAAAAATATTGTAGAAAATTTGTCTAAATTCACAGGAAGGCTAATCATTTTGTCTTCAGTATATAATTTTGTCTTCAATATATTTCACAAAGAGTTCACACTTAGCTAAAGATTGATAATAAAGCTTCTTTGGCATGCTGTCCCGGGAGACAGCCCAGAGCTTATGAAATCCTGGGCTCCCTCCCGTTTGCAGGGCGAGAGGGGAGTTTGAGCTAAGGTAGATCTCGATGAACTTCCCCCGGCTTATTTCTGGCTAATGACAGATATGGATGGCTTAGGAAAGATGTACTCGCTAAGAGCTTGTATGGTATCAGTTTTGGTATGCTCAAATTTCTTAGGTTGTGTGTTTTTGGACTGCGGGGAAGGAAACCGGAGAACCCGGGGAAAACCCATGCGGTTCTCCTCTGGAGAACAAGCAAACTCCACACAGAATTGCCATCTGGTTTAGTAGGGACTTTAACCAGAGACATTCTTCCTGTGAGGAGACCGTGCTAATCACTGGGCCGCCGTGTCACCCATCTGGAAAAGAGGGGAAGTAGGGGGGGAAGTAGGGGGGTATTCTTGAAGACGAAGATATCGAGATAAGAAAAACTCTGGTTATTTATAGTGAGTTAGGAATTATCTAATTGGAAAATCAATCATGAGCAGCTGAGAACAATCATAAGCACGTGATCCTCTCGAAATTATTTTATAAATAGACTTCACAAAGTCAGAATTACAATATAAATATTTCCTCTTTTTTTTTTTTTAAATGAGTATTTCCTATACCATTTTTACTTCTGGAGAAAGTCTTATTTGTTTTATCTCGGCTAGAATAAAAGTTCAATTTCAATATTATCAATATCATTCGCCCCCTAAGCATTTTTTTCAATTGTCTACAGAACAAACAATATAACGTGCCTACTCTGACTTGCCACCTAATTTGCTACCTAATTAACCTAGTTAAGCCTTTAAATGTCACTTTAGTCTAAATACTACTATCTTGAAAAATGTCTAGTAAAATATCATGGACTGTCATCATAGCAAAGATAAAAGAAATCAGTTTTTAGAAATGAGTTATTAAAACTATTATGTTTAGAAATGTGTTGAAAAAAATCTTCTTTCTGTTAAACGAAATAGGAGAAAAATGTACAGGGGGGCCTAATAATTCTGACTTCAGCTGTATATGAACAACAGGATATCTGTGTTGCTCGAAACCTAAAAGAGTGTGTAATGTTGTGGAAAATGTCCCCTGGTTTCTCTTTTATCAAGCATTGCAAACAAGAGGGGAATTAAAAAAAAAAACACCCATCCGTACCATTTTTTTTCTTGTCAGCATAATTCTGAACAGCACTTTTCATCAGTATCTGCCAGTGTGGTGCAGTTGTGCTGGATTTGAGCTCTACCTGTGGGCATCTGCCGCAATAATTAGAACAAGTCCTTTTCCTCTTCATATCTCCCTGCACTTCTCAATGTGAGCCAGGGATTTGCAAAGCGCTCGCAGAAGCAGCTGTACGGCACAGACGCTGACAACATGGCAGTCTGATCGAGGTGGAATCATTTTACTTGGTTAACTGGAGGCTTGAAGTTGTCAAGGGCCTCATTAGAGGACGACTGCGGCTTCTCGGCCAAGCGCGTTTTTTGCACTTCTGAGCGAGACTGGAAATGAAGGTGCTGCTAAAGATGCAGCTGGTTTCGCTCTGATTTCGACTGTGAACGTGACTGGAAATCTGAATTTCAGTTTACTAGGGGCTAGTGCTACATGCTTGCATTTGTACAGTGGGTGAGAGCTTAACGTGCAGCAATTTAAGAAAACGCATGCAATTACAAAAAAAAAAAACACAGCAAATTAAGAAAAGATTCTCATCAGCAGTGTTGGGGGTAACGTGTAGGGATGGGTATTGTTAAGGTTTTACTATTACTATTACTATTACTATTACTGGTATTACTACTTTTATCGATACCACTTATCGGTTCGGTACTTTAACGGTTCTCTTATCGGTACTTTTTTGTAAAAAAAACAAAAAAACAAAAAACAAATTGAACAGAAATAACAACACTTTATTTTATTATTACATTTTAATGTCAAATAAAACAAAAACAATAATTGTAAAACAAATAAATCATTTTTTTTCCTGTAAAATAATGTACAATGGTTTGAAGGAAAATGCCTCAGTTTTTAACCATTCTTCTGGATAAAAATCAACATGATTGCCTTTTCTGGCAGAAGTCAGGATCTTTCTTGCTTTATTGTGCTCCCTGCAGTTGAAAATACCCTCTTTAAGTTACAAAATGTCATTAAATTAAATAGTTTATGATTTTTCATTAACGCATTCACATAAATGAATTAACAGTGTTTTGGGAGTTAACTGTGTTTTAATACAGTTTTGGAGCATCATTTTTTAAAATAATTTCTTAATAAGCATAGTTTATTATTAGGCTATTCATAGGATATATTTGTAAATATTTGCTATATTTGTTTTCATTGTAACTGAATGTGTGTTTATTTAACTATTAATATTATGCTAATTTAGGTGATTGACTGTTGGCATAACGATGTGGATGATGTAACGTTACCCTTAGTAGCTAGACAGTGAAAAACTTTTCATTGCAGTTATACACTTTTGAAAGATACTTTCACTTAGCCAGATTACTTTCGTTTCGGCTTATATAAGAAAACAACTTGCAAGTGACTTTGTCGCTGTCCACTCAGGAAATACAACTTGTTTGGTTCACTCCGCAAGCTTACAAGCTGTGTGTGCAGGAGTCTGTGTCGCAAGCTATATGTATACGAGCCTCCGCTGAGTGTGTGCGCACAGCCGAGAACTGTGAAGGCTTTTATACTTGACGCGCGCGATGGAAACAACCATTTCTCATGCGAGATTGCCAACTGTGCAGACGAATATCTAATATCGCAAACTAGAAAAGGTTGGTCAGTTAAATTATGCTACTGTAAGTAATGTTTATTCAGCAATAATTCTTCAGTACCGATAGCAGAATTGTTAACGTCAGAGCTTATCGATACTTCTGTCTTTTATAATGTAGTACCGATGAAGTACCTATTTTTGGTACTCATCCCTAGTAACGTGTTATAAGTAAAGCATGTTACGTAATAATATTACTTTCTTAAAGTCACGAGTAAAGTAACGCAATACTTTTAAAAATAAGTAATATTGTTTGAGTTACTTTAAAAAATATATACGAGTTACATTTTACCTTGTTTAATTGGCTTTTAAAAATATATATTGTGGAATAAAAATGATCTTAGTCAGGTTGAGTCACACACTCAATGAGAGAGCGTGCTGTGAGGGAACAGACAGTCAGCTCGCACGCATCATCATCAGGTCTGTTTTTTTCACAGCAGATGAGCCAGTGTACTATTCTAGTAACTGAATAACTCAGGATATTGGTTTATTTCATGTCAGAGGAGGTATCTGGTATGTTAAAAAGAAATTACTGAAGAAGCCAACTGTTTCACGACAACTCAATTTAATTCAATTTAACTGGTTCAACTGGTTCACTGAGAAGAACCGGTTAAAACAAACGATTAATTCGCGAATCTTCCGTCATCACTGCAGACAGTCATAAACAGAAACCATGGCAGGTCAGAGATTCTTGTTTTTTTGAACTCATCGACGAAAACAAGTGGATTTTCGTTAAGTGCGAATAAAGCACCGTTTCCATCAAACGAGACAAACAGAACAAAATCGTCTCGTCCTGATTAGCTGGCGCCAAATATCGACAGTAAAAACGTGAGACTGCAGCCAGACCCCTCTCGAATGACCAGATTGTTCCATCAATGGAATTTTTTTTCCCATGATGGCACAAGTATATTTTAAGATGACAATACCAGGATTCATCAGGTTCAATTGTGAAAGAGTGGTTCAGGGCACTTGAGACATAATTTTTATGCATGGATTGGCCACAACAGAATCCAGATCGTAACCCTATTGAGAATCTTTGCGATGTGCTGGGGAAGACTTTGTACAGTGGTTTGAATCTCCCATCATCAATATAAGATTTTTTAATTATGTGAACGATTTTGTAAAAAATTAATACATCTCTGGATCTGAATCAATGCTGTGACATTACAGAAGCATATTAAAATGATGCCTTGGCAAATGCATACCTTAATCAAAGCTAAAGACTTTTTTTTGCACAGTGCTTATGTAAATCTTAAAAAAAGACTATAAAATGAAGTGCTATATGGTAATGTGCAGCTCAGTTTTGTACAGGATGTGTTCCCTTTATAAACTAAGAAAAAACATTGCAACATCTCTCACAAAGCCCTGCTCACAATGACAAATTGAATGATTCCATCAGCTTGAGATTGCCTTGTGAAATATTTATCAAGGTGAACCTCGACTGTCTTGCTTAAAACAGTGGATGGACGAGAGCTTCTTTAAATAGGAATAGTTAAAATCCTGAGATTACTCAATCATATCTTATTTAATTACAAACCTTTATAAAACCTGGTTTACTATTTTGTGTTCATGTGAGTTCAGAAGATTTGGTATATAGCACATTGTTATGGTCAGCTCGCTTCCGACCGTACCATAAAAAGGATCAGATACACAAAAAGGTATATAATGAAATAAACATTTATTAAAGGTAACAAAGTATAACAAACTGTCTAGGGATTTGATAAATAAGAAATCCACTGAAATCCTCTCTACAAAATACAACACAAAATTATAAGACGGCGAAACAAAAGATTTGGAACAAAATGACCTCTCTAGGGAATAACGGTCCACCCAGAGGAAGTGCTGTTCTTCACAAAACAATTTAAATATATACATCCTCCACCCATAAATTAACTAATTAACTGTGTAACACTGCGAGGCCACCGAAAGGTAAGAAAAGGGAAGACAGGGTCGTAACAACATACAGTAAGTGATTTGATCAACATTTTATAGTAATTATTGATTTATTCTCATCTATAATTCATTAAAAAGTTTAATTAAATATTGAATGCAGAGCTACAACAATGACATTTTAGAATATATACTTTCTGAGATATTAACCAAAACATTTAAATAATTGGTTTAATTTAAAATGACCTTCAAAATGCAAAATGAGTTTTTCCTCTTAAGTTTTTCAACAGAATTAAATTTTTATTGAAATTTTTGCTTTTTATATGCTCATCATAGCTATCGCCACAGGGCCTGATGAGTTAATGCGTAAACAAAATATAAATGTTTTTGCATTGTCTCACAAGTGAAGTTTTAATCATAAGTATTGATTAAATGGGCAAAGATAAAAGATGAAACTTGAACCCAGCGTGCTCTTAAACATACAAACAGCATCATCAAACTTTGCATGAGAAAAATCACTCGCAATTGATGAATCGGAATCCTCTCAGGGCTCCGCACTTCAAAACTTCCCTTCGTCTCCTTAATCTCAGCAGATGAAGAGTGAAAACACACACACGTGCACTCCCAACCCATCTGTCTCCAAATATATCTTGTGCACTCCGTTCACGTAAATCTTTCATCAGCGAGAAAAGAAAACGAAAAAGGGGAGGTGAGAAAATCCAGCTCTAGCATTAATTCCCCCGTTTTCTTGTTAGCGTGTGCGTGATTACAGCCGAGCGTCATCTGCCCTCTTGACCTTCGGTGTTTTTAGATGAATTAAGGATAGTGACTTCTGGCAAAAACAGTGTTTTTTTTTATGAATCTGTCTATTTTGAGATTTTTTAGGGTTTTTTGAGACAGAGAGCAGGGCCAGAAAGAAAAGAATCAGAATAAGAGTTTACGGTAACACTTTACAATTTGCAGTACAGTGGTCCCTCACTATAACGCGGTTCACCTTTCGCGGCCTCACAGTTTGGATTTTTCGTGAAGTGGTGTGCAGGTAAACCTCACTCCTCTGACCTCTAAAGGTGCTCTAGCGACAAACACTAGAGGCCATGGTATTTAGCCTCCTTGTTAGAGCAACCAACTCCGATGCGGAAAGTCGCAGATTTGATCCCAACTCGGAGCGGTTTGTGTGGTGTAGAAACTCATTTTAATAACTGATTTATTTTATCTTTGCCATGATGACAGTAAATAATATTTTACTAGATATTTTTCAAGACACTTCTATACAGCTTAAAGTGACATTTAAAGGCTTAACTAGGTTAATTAGGTTAACTAGGCAGGTTAGGGTAATTAGGCAAGTTATTGTATAATGATGGTTTGTTCTGTAGACTATCAAAAAAAAAAATTAGCTTAAAGGGGCTAATATATTTGACCTTAAAATGGTTCTTAAATTAAAAACTGCTTTTATTCTAGCCGAAATAAAACAAATAAGACTTCTTCAGAAAGAAAAAATATTATCAGACAAACTGAACATTTCCTTGCTTTGTTAAACATTATTTGCGAAATATTTAAAAAAGAAAAACAAAATTTAAAGGGGGCTAATAATTCTGAATTCAACTGTATATGTTGATCTACTGTAAGTTGTTAATGCTTCCAGATTTAAAATAGTAGCCCAACAATGACTGAAGCCACAAAAATTACAGGGTCCATTAAATGGCATAACATATTAACCCAATAAATTTTCTGTGGCCAAAAATTCAATCTCATGTAGTGCTGGGCGATTAATCGAAAAGGTTTTGAACCTATAATCGATGTTATTTTTCCAGGTCAATTTTTTCAATTACTTTCCCCACCACGTGTGGAGTCACGTGACCCCGCTCTGTTAAGGCTGATTTATGCTTCTGCATCTATACATGTATGGTCCGGTGCAGCCTTTGCATGGTCGCATACATACATAGATCAACATTTTAGACCTTAAAAGTCTTAAATTCACTAAAAACTTAAATCATTTTAAACAGGTCCTAATTGTCCTTTGTCCATGCAAATTTACCCAGTTGGGCAAATGCCCATCCAATCATCAACAATCCATCTCAATAAACCTTTTAACAAATCTCTTTATGACTCTATTTACCAATATGGTTTGATTATCTTTCTTAGATTAACATTTGTTTTAAAAGTTCTCCATGTATTTATAGTTTTCATATGGTGAGGACACTGACCTGGAAAGATGTGCATACATTTGATTTAATACAAGTTTTATAAAGCTTCTCTAGTTTTTATTTTAAAAGCTACGTTGATTAACATATTTGTATGTATACAACTAGGGTTTGCTTGTTGACACTATTACCGATACAGTACATTATTTCAAATTCGTGGCTTAGAAGTAACTCATTTGAATTTTTTTTTAATGCCAAGTAAAAGTCCAACCAAGCTGTTTCTTAAAATGTCTTAAATTTGACTTGGTGAAGTCTGCAGAAACCCTTATGAAACCCCCCATAAACTTATTTTAATTAATGCATTGATTAAAACTTTAGGTTAAGCTAAATGTATCCAACATAAACTCATGACCTGTAAAGGCATGTATATGTCATGACTTTACTTGGAGGGCACATAATCATTAACCCATTTTTAACTACTTATGAACTCCTGGGTTTATTTTGATGTGCATAGAACTCTTTTCTGTTGTTTTTCAATGTAAACACGCACTAGACGGATGTGAAATACTGTTATGTTTAAACACAGCAATTCATGAGCAACTGTACATTTTCTCCTGGTTTTCACTGCAATCTCAAGGGAATAATTGAACTCCATGTTTGCGTTTTCCCAGCCAGTGGTCTTTTTAGTGAGGCAGTCACTCTTTTTACTAAGACTCATAAAGACTGCTTCATTTCACTTAATATTTCAATGTCATAGACGGCTAGTTTTAGCAGCTGAAACCCTAACGGCTCATGTTAGGCTCATGTAGCGTTTTACAGCCAGCTGTAACAGTGCAGCATTTGAAACGCTAAGCGGCCTGTAATGCTCTGAACTCTCCTCAAATGTTCTGCACGCTTGTACAATTCAATACATCAGAGGTTTTTTTTTTTTTGGAACGGTGAGTGTTTAAACCATTATACGCTTCTCTGTTTCTCTGTGCTTTCTCATTTATGTTTTTATGGCTTGCTTGCTTCTACTTTCCACTTCTTACTGCTGCGTCACAGAGCTGCTGATTTATTCATATCCATACTTACGAGGAACTTTTTTAGAAACCATTGGTTTGAGCATCTGAGTGGCAAATGGTACAAAGTAATTACTTTTTCTTATTTTATATGAAGTTTTTAACCCAGGCTCATTCTCAAAATGTACCCCAGGATACATTTCTGGAGATCGCCAAATAGGTCCCAGGAGCTATGTTTTTTTGCAGTTTTTGTTTTCGCGCATCCACCAGAGGTCGCTGTGTACGCTTTTTCAGATCTCAAATTTCTCTCAGGAGTGCCATTCGCGCCTGCTGTTCTTGCGTAAATCCACCAGAGGCCGCTTCCGACTGACTGACTGACTTGACCGATTGACTGATCCACCGACCTCCTTCCCTTAACCCAACCAATAGTGTTTTCAAAAGCAATCCAGAAAAACAAAACCCCTCGAACCCCATCGTCAGCTCTCCTCTGCATCTCTAGTCCGCCGACGTACATAATAAGCTACTTGTAATAGTAATACATTTAAATGTCTATACAGAGGTAAGTGGCCAGCTGGTAAGTGCGAAAAGGAATGGCGTCATACTGCCCTGTAGCGTTCGTTTTAAAGACAAAATGCAGCTATACGTACTTCTTGCTATGTAATTGGTGATCTCCAGAAATCTATGTAGGGCTACGTTTTCAGAATGAGTCTATGTTGGTAGACTTTTCTTACACATTCAGACATTTGACATTTGGCCAGTGTTGGTGAAAGTTACTATTGAAAGTAATGCATTACAGTATTAAGGTTCTCCCCAAAAAAGTAACTAGTTGGTTACTTTTTATGGTAAGAAATGTGTTACGCTACTTTCAGTGGTGTAAAGTAACTAATTACAAATACTCAAATTACTGTAATTGAGTAGTTTTTCTCAGGAATTGTAATTTACTGAGTAGTTTTATAAATGTGTACTTTTACTTTTTCTTTAGTAAATTTTTAGTGCAGTACCGGTACTTTTACTCCACTACTTTCCTTCAACCTGCAGTCACTACTTTATTTTTCCTGTCTATGGGGATTAGAAAAATCAGTCCTGAGATTCCTGTCCAATCAAATCGCACATACCGTAGAAGGTAAATCGCATCATAATGAACTACCTCAAGACGTGTGCACTTTATAATTGCAGCAAACTGTTTGGAATTTTAAAAATGTCCAAGAAGATGTTAAAAATCTTTACGCGCATTGACTTAGAGACCAAGATGACGGATGTTTACTGTATGATGACCAAAATGGTCTTAAACACCCAGCAGGCACAGGACGTCAACATGACGTCTGATTGACGTTGAACCCTAAAGTCATGGGGACTTTGCATTTTGTTTGGAAATAAAAATCGGGTTGATGTCAGAACTCAACGTCAGGCCAATGTCCAATGTCCAACCTAAAACCAACCAAATATCAACGTTTAATAATGTTACAGCTTGACATTGTGTGAACGTTACCCCTATGACATCTATCAGACGTTGGATTTTGGTTGCCGTACCTGATGAATAGGCCCACACTGAATCTGCGTACGCAGAATTCCGCAGATTTTTAGCCAATCATTGATTCTGTTTATTTACTTGTGTAAATGTGTGTACATTTTTATTTATTCTGTTTTTAAATTAATTTCAGTAATATTATGGATTTTGGTCACTTTCTAACAACCTAAAATCAACCAAATATCAACGTCATTTGACATCAAAATAACATAGTCCTTAGCTGCTGGCTTGACAATTAATTTTGGTCACCTGACATTACAACCTAAATCTAACCTAATATTAATGTCTCATGATGTTGTGTGCCTTCTGGGCAATAACTAAATGCACTACAGAATGTTACGTTTACACACACATGCACAAATTACATGTGAACATATCAGCTTTTTACAGCGTAATACTCACTACTCACTACTCTTGAGTACTTTTAAAAGGGCTACTTTTTACTCATACTTTGAGTAATATTTACAACAGATACTTTTACTCTACTTACACTACATTTTTAGGCAAGTAATGGTACTTTTACTTGAGTATGATTTTTCAGTACTCTTTCCACCACTGGTTACTTTTGAGTTACTTTTGCGTTAAGTTTTCTTATGTGGAGGAGGCTTGATGTTTCTTATGTGGAGGAGGACGATCCAAGGGCCCATTAGAACTTAAATTGTATAATTATTCACAGTTAATTTACTTAATAATTTTAAATAAATGGGGTTAGTCACCTTTTTTTATTTTATTTTTATTTATATAAAGTAAACTGCTAGCTTTAAAAACAATGGGATGGGTTTACTCACTTTTTAAAAGCAAATTCAACTAATAGCTATACTATAATACACTAAAAAAGGCTGGGTTCCACACAATACATTTTTATTGAGGCAACATGAAGGAATTAAGTTAGCTTTTAAGTTTTTACAAATTTAAGTGAATTGAGCATAAAATAATTAAGTTGTCCCACAAAAAACTCAAAAAGAATTATTGATTCAACTCATTTTAAATAAGTAGTTTGAACAAGAAGCAAAAAAAAAAATAAATAAATAAAACTTTTTTTTGATTGTATCTACAATATATTATACATTTTAACAATGTGTCTGTGTTAAAAACAAATTAATAATTTATGAATTTATATAACCACAGTAAAAAAACATAGTAGCTATAGTAACTACAAGATTACCCGTGGTTTAAAACCATACACTCTAAAAATGCCAGGTTTTTTAAACCAAAATTTTGTCAAAATATGGACTAACCCAAGCATTGGGTTAAATTTGGTCCCATTAAATTTAATTCAGAAAATTAAACCCAGGAGTTGGATTAGTCTTGATTACACCCAGAATATGGTTGAAATAACACTGCATTCTGTAAAGTGTAACTACACAATATACCATGCCTTAACTAAAATTTGTTTTTAAAGAATAGCGCCTACAAAAATAACAATACTTGGTATGACTAAAGCATTTACAGTCCAATCATTGCAGTTATATTGATGTACTAACAACTTAGCAACTGTGTAGCAGCATCCAGAACACATTACTATTGCAGGATACTTTACTCTTTCAGAAAATCTAGTTTGACTTCAAGTTTATACAGTATACACATTTCACAACTAAAGTCTAAGTTAATTGCCCTTCTGTGATTTTTATTTTTTATTATTTTTTATTTTATTTTCAATTTTTTTTATTGTTTTTCTACTGGAGAAAGTCTTATTAGTTTTATTTTGTCTAGAATAAAAGCAGTTTTGAATTTTCTTAAAACCATTTTATGGTCAATATTAAGCATTAAGCATTACTTTTGTTCTACTGTCTACAGAACAAACCATCGTTATACAATGACTTGCCTAATTACCCTAACCTGCCTAATTAACCTGGTTAAGCCTTTAAATGTCACTTTAAGCTGAATATTAGTGTCTTGAAAAATATATAGTAAAATACTGTATTATGTACTGTCATCATAAAGATAAAAATCAGTTATTAGAAATGAATTATTAAAACTATTATATATAGAAATGTGTTAAAAAAAATACTGCTCAGTGAGTGCCATCTTTCAAATAAGATATTTATCCAAGGTCCCGACTCTCTGTGGTCATTAAAAATGAAATGTCCTTCGAATAAGAGTAGGGGTTTAACCCCTGCAACCTGGCCAAATCTGCTCACTGGCCTCTGTCTATCATGGCCTCCTAACCATCCCCATATCATATTTGGCTTCATCAATCTGTCTCTCTCTCTCGGTCACGTCATCCAAGTGGATGCTGCACACTGGTGGTGAATGAGGAGATTTCCCCCCCAAAAATGTGTAAAGCGCTCTGAGTGTCCAGAAATGTGCTATATAAATGTAAGGAATTATTGTTATTATTAAATAAGCTGTATAACGTGACGTGGCAAGTACAGAATTAACTACTGTAAATGATCTCACAAACAAACTCGCAAAGGTTTTTTGCCATGGTGGTTGCCATGCCCCTGCTATATCCAATAGCCTAGTAGTAGTTGCTTTGATACAGTTGCTTGGGTGTTCTAAAGGCATAATTTCAACTTCGACCAATTAGAAACCTTCCCATTTGAAAGTACAAAAGTGTTATGCTAATTACCACTCTCGCTAGCTCATTCCATTTTAATGGCTAATTCACAGAGGACACGAAATGAAATAAAAGCTCAGATGAAGTGGCAAAGTGAAGACAGAGGTGAGAGATATAGAAAATGTTTTCAAATAAGACTCACTCTAGTAAGTGTAAAGAAATAAAAATCATGCCCCTTTCACCCAAAGAGTGGGCTGACATGTCAGAAAGTCTCATTTGAATTTAATTCGTTAGGTTGACTTTAAGATGTATCCCGCTCACTTTTCCCCTGCACCGAAACCTCATAAATGCACGGCAAGAATCTCGACTGATGGATTCATCGGCTGTCTCTCCCACTCACTGTGTTTCAGTGTTTGCTGAATTAAGGGTTCAAATAAGAGCGAAACGGAGAGACAGACGGCGAGGAGTATCACGACTGAATGTCTGATATGAAAGGGAAGCTGGAGCAACAGTAGAAAGTCAATGAGTGTGTCTGATTTCATCATAGTGGACCTCTCTCACCCAAATTACCCAAGAGGCACTGTAATCTAATAAATAAAAAAATGTGTGAGTGAGACAGCAAAAAGCCAAAAGAGTACAAAAGGAGATGAAAGACAGGAAAAATATCTGACAATTGGATAGGCCTGTAAGCAACACCGAGCTTTAGTTGCAGTGGAATTAAATAGAAATTTATCTCACAATTGTATATCATTGCTTGACTTTATTCTTGGTTTTTCAGGAAGCCTGGATGGGAAATCAGGGTAATTTTCTGCTAGTGAAGTTGCTGTGGGATATCATGAGTAGGGCTGTTAAGATTAAGGTGGGTGTTTTCCAAAGGGTTTTTACGGGTGCTGTAAATCCTTGAAAATGCTTGAATTTTAATCTAGTGTTTTAAAGTTTTGAAAAGTGCTTCTTATTTTAATCTTTCATTTAAAATAAATCTTTTTGCTTTTGCATTAATTCGAAAACTCTAGTGTTTGTGCAAGTGTCTGTATTCTTTTTTTTTTATCTGCGCCCTTTGCTTAAACAGTGAGAGAAGAAGAGATGTGTGGAAATGGGTGAACAATACATGAAATTAAAATAAATATACACTTAAGATGAAAGATTACTTGGGGTTTGACGAGACGATTATTCCACGAGACGAGACACAAGTTTGGGTTCACAAGAACGAGACCAGAGAAGATCTTTATACAATTTTTTTTATACTAGTCTTTTATTCAACTGAAAGAAAAAAAATACAAATTGCAAAACTATTTAGGTGCTTTTTTTAAATCAACTCATAATGAATGTTATTTTACTTCTATTTGAATTGATTCTATGCAGTAAAGGACATGCAAACACTGCAAAATATTTTGCTAATATATAAATGTAAATAGTGTTTGGTCACAATTTATTTTGATGGTCCATTTGTTGAATTTAAGTTACATTGTAACTAATTCTCATTAGATTATAAGTAGACTGTTAGGTTGAGGTTAGGGTTAGTGTAAGTTGATGTTAGGGTTGGGCAATGTCGACCAATTTGGCATCGTACGATGTCTAATGTGAAACATCGAGATGGACGATGGCATCGTTATTGTAGGCGCCGGTGAATTAATTATTTATGAATAATTAGTTAATTCATAACAAATTAATTATTTGTAGCCTACTGTTTCAACTACCTGACCCGCATGGTCTTTGTTTTACCCATAACCAAATCATAAATAAATAAACACAAGTTACACACAAATTACCACCTGTCAATCACTTTTTCCGCAGGACTCTGGCATGAATAGGCAGAGTGATCTGTGTCATTATAATGGCGTTGACAAACTTGGCTGGTAAAACAAAGGTGCACAACAAACCGGAATCAACCAACAGTATCTGAGGTTTTCACTGAAATTACAAAGTACAAGCACAAAAGCGAAAGATTGGTACATCCTTGATAAACTGTCCGACGTGCACTGCTCTCTGGAGTTTTCAGATGAGCGCATGACGTTGTGTGTGTGTGTGTGTGTGTGTGTCTGTCTGTGTGGTCATGTGATGTGCATTTTCAGTGGTATAGTGTGGACGGAGGGCTGTTCAGAAATGCTAGATGAAACTCCAGTGTGGATCGTTTTCGTTTTAAAATGCTATTTTTCGTGAGCGGGGCGGAGGATCGCGATGCCGGCTCAGCATCGTGTTGTCTATCGGCCATCGGCGATGGATGATGGTATCGTCTATCGACCCAACCCTAGTTGACATGTACTTGCAAAGTTTCTTATAGTCAGTTAAATGTCTGTTGAAGGAGCAGTATCAGCAGATAGTATCAGACAGTCTACTAATACTCAAATGGACCATCAAAATAAAGTGTTACCTAGTGTTTATATCTTTAATTATTTGCTTTTATATGACTGGAAAATAGATTTTTATAATTTTTTAAAATAAACTTGTAATGAATGTTATTTTACTCTATTTTAATGAATTACGCCATAAAGCTGTGGTCCCCAACTTTTTTTTTTTTTTATCACCGCAGACCGGTCAACGCTTGACAATTTACTGCAGACCGGGAGATGAGGGGTGGGGGGGCAGTGGTTCATAGGTTGCTAGGTGACCATTCACGGTTTTCTCAGAGGATGACAAGCTGACAAAACATTGCTGCAACTCTGATACAAGATTCATTTATGGAGAAAATTACAAAGCACTGCAGTGTTTGGGTGTTCTTTGTTTGTCTGAGATAATTAGTCTACTGAAATGTGTATATTCTATACAAGCTGAAGCCGATCGGTCAGTTCTTGCCACGTGACTCGCGGCATTCATTCAGCTGGGTACTTTTGGAAGATGCGAGCGTGTCAGAAAAGACATGCTATGCGAACAGCCCCTTAAAGGTCGCCATTATTTGCGATCTCCAGCAGTTGATCTTTCTACACAGACATGGTGGAATTACCTGATTTGTTGACAAATGGGTTGCAAATAGGGTTGGGCCAATAGACGATCCTCCACCCGTCCCCGTCGCAAACTCGCTTGTGAAAAATACACACTTAGGCCTCATTTACACTAATACAGCTTAGTTTTAAAATGCCATTTTAGAACGAAAATTATCCACGTCCACGCTGGTGTTTCATCTAGCATTTCTGAACAGCCCTCCGTCCACTGAAAACGCACATCACCTGAAACCTGGTACATGTGCGCGTGCTCTTCAGTCTGCGTGCACCCATCCCCGCTCTAAGTTTGCGCACACCTCTGCACCCCCCCACCCCTCCACCCCGCCGCTCTTCGGTTCGCGCGCACCCTGAGCTCTCCACCGTGGTGGATACAAATAATTCATTCATTATTAATGAATTATTCATAAATGATTAATTAACCTCCGCCTATGCAGACGATGCCATCAACATGGTCAACATCGCCCAACCCTAGTTGCAAATCTATTTTTTGGCAGTTTTTGGGTTCTTCACTGGGCCTTTTCCTCTTCGCAAAGAAACTTTCTAAAGATGTCTGTTTCTTACTCATTTTTCTGCTTGTGGGTTACATTTGGGTGCTCAGGTGATCGAGCTGCAAGCAAGAGAATACTGGCATTTTTCAAAATAAAAGATTTTTCAAAATAAAAGATCGTTTAGACTCAGATAATAAATAAAACCGAAATAATGAATGATTTTTTTGTGCGCGGCCCAGTACCAACTAATCCAAGGACCGGTACCGGTCTGCGGCCCGGTGGTTGAGGACGATGCCATAAAGGACACACAAACACTGCTAAATATATTACTATAAACCCTACTGACAGGACAAACTCTGAGCTACTGGATGCGAGTATGGACTGATAGGAGAGAGCTGTTTTAATAGAATTTGATACCGGACGCCAAATGAAAATAAAAATCCCCTCGTTTTTTTTCCGTATGGCATAAATAGTGACGATGATGACAGATGTGTATGTCCAGGAGTTCACTGTGTGTGTCTGTAGTGCTTTTTTGACTTGAATAAAATTCCTACACAACGGTAATACTTTGATTACAGAATTTACATGTCTGTACTGCACTTCAATAATGCGACTAAAATAGGAATAATCCACATGTTTTAAATCGATTTGTGTGTACGACGAGTATGACTTAAGCATATCTAAAGTGCCATTCCATTGCATGGTCAATTTGTCTTTGCAGTTTTTGCTTTTGAACGTGGCCAACTTTGAACTCCGGTGAAAAAAAAGCAGTTATGTCACACCCGCCCAAGCAAATGAGTGACACGCAACACTGAGGCAGCCCAGGTTGCCAGGTGTGTGCAAAGCACTTGATTTGTGGTTCAAATCCAATCTTGCCTCCAATCTTGAGTGCTAAACTTACCCTCACCCTCCATCATAACATCACAACTCACGAGACAACTTTTCATCTTGACTAGAAATTTTGTCGTGATTTAATCTCGTGAGATCTCGCAGACCGAGATCTCGTCACACCCCTAAAGATTACACATTGAAGATGTAAGTAAATGATAGTAATTCAATGTTGAGCTTGGAGCACACATGACATCAAAAAGTTTTCTTAGAATACTATAAAAACTAGTTTAATCACGTTCTAATTAGTTCACGTTCTTTGTCAGCTGGACCTGCAGGAGCAGCAGCGTCAGAACACAAAATAGTTTATCAAAGCATGGCTTATATTAAACTCTGCATGTGGGACTCTTATTTTGAAAAGGGTATATACAGGGAGACAAATGAAGCTAAAGCCAGCCACACCATAGCTGTTTTTCAATATGCATTTTTAAACAAACTTGTGTTCTTGTGTAACGTCATCAACTGCCAGTTTCAGAGATTCAGAGTACATTATGCTGTGTGCATGTATGTGTGTTTCAGTGAGAGAGCAGGAACAACTGGAATAGAGCAGAGCTTATTAATATTCATGACCATTCCAAATATGGTCAATATGAACCTTCTGATTCTAGAGATATATTCTGGGGTCATAAATGAGCATAAAAATACATTTCTGGAGGATTTTTGAACTATGTAGATATGAGAGAACAATTAAACATTGAATCATTTCACTATATGTCAACTTTAACCTTTTTACATCATTTACAAAAGTTGGTTGCTCTAATTTGAATATGAAAAGCAAGACTGTCGCTACTTGGCTAACTGCAAATTGGTCACAGTTCTAAAGACAGAGTCTTAGCATAGTGGCTATGTTTATTCAATTGGCACCATAACTCATCCTGGCAAGTGACTGAGTCAGAGTATCTCTGCATTTCTGTTGTCAGAGGATGGAAAAACCACAAATTGGCAACAGGGTATTGAGGGAGAGAACATAATGGAGTTCAATCTCATTAAACTGTAGGATGTGTCGGACCAGCAAGTTTAATCATTTACCATTTTTTAAATCAGCAGATTTTCAGCCTATTTTACTCCAAATTTTTCTCCAATGAAGCAAGTAAAATAAACTGATGATCAACAATACTGTATGTAGAAGATGAGACAACAGATTTAAGTCCGTATATAGTGTATATAACTTAGAATGCAAGCAACACCCTATCAAATTTATTGATTTTCTAGAGTCACTTGGAATGCCTTAGTAATTCTCTAGCAACAGTTTTTATTTGTCTACAGAACATATTAATACTATTAATACAGAACATATTTTAATACTAAAACTCAGAGCTCATCACTAGCAACACCCTAGTAACTGATAATTTGATTTCAACATTTCAGAAAGGCTTAACTTGCATGCAGGCATGAAAGAAATTATACTAATTTGCTTACATTCCAGAAAGACTTATCAATACTCTAACAACTGTATAATTTGCCTGCAGCAATGCAAAATATATCTTTAAAGCCACTTTGGCCACCCTAGCAACTGTGCTAATTAGCTTATAACATTTCAAAATGCTCCATGGATATTTAGATGTCGCCTACCCTGTTGTTGCCTATTGGAAGGAATGCGTCAATAGAGCCGCCATTTTAGTACAGGGTAACGCTCCCTTGAAATGAATGCGGGACCAAGGTGCAGTGGAGGACCATCGAGAGCCAGAGATGTACACGTATATATCTATGATCGGTAGTTTTCCCGGTGCTCAGTATGCAAATATTTTTTTAAATTACGAAAACTATAACTTTACATCACTTTTCTACATTGATGGGTAAGTGATGGCACAGGCATTACCAACAAGGAGCATTAGTTTGTGTGCATGGAAATGTAATTATCCCTCCCTTCCTGTTAAATTTGATCTAATCCATGTCCTGAAACACACCCCCTCTCCTGCTTTCACTTCTCAACAAAACTAGCAAAAGTCTAGAATTTAGTGCAAGTTGAGCTCCTTTGCCCTATGGTGAATGCAGTAAGAGACTATATTATCATCAATAACATTACTTGTTGAGCACAAAAGTTCATAACATACAAAAACGTAAAAAACTAAATCTTACCTATGAAATGTTCTGCCTTTGTGCTTTGTTTTCTTTGTTTGCTTGTTACTACACCCATACACAGCGCTAAAGTCCAGCATCTTCACATTGGCACACTGTCTTGATTAGTGCGGTTGAATGACTTTTGTCCTGGGAGCCCTGTACAAATGTGGCGGCACTATTGATGCATTCTCAGGGTACGTATGCGATATCGAGTGTATATATATCTATGAAAATGCTCTAGTAAAACATTAGCATCAGTGCTAAGCTTAAAACATGTCAGAAAGCCTAAGCAACCCCCTAGCATTAATTTGACTGGTCACAGAGAATGCCTTAGCAACACCCTAGCAACTGTGCTAATTAGCTTAATGCATTCCAGAATGCTGTTTCAACCTCTTAGCAACTGTATGATTTTAACTGCAGTCACTCAGAATTACTTAGCAACACCCTAGCAATTGTGGTCATTTGTCTGCAGCAATGCAAAATGTCTTGCATTTTAGGCTAATTACTGTAGTTTAAAGCATTTCAAAATGTCTTAGCAACACTCTCTAACAACTGTATTTTCTAGCGGTCTCCCAGAATGCCTGAGCCAGATCTTGACAACTGCACTCCCTTGCAACTGTATTCATTTGCCTGCAGCCACTCAGAATGTCTTATCAACACCCTAGCCACTGCATAGCATTGTATAGTATGCTAATGGACATTCAAAATTAATGAGCACACGGTGCTTTCTGGCAAACAAACCTGAGTTTAACGGTCACACTTTATTTCGATGGTCCGTTTGTTGAATATAAGTTACATTTCATCTACATGTCAATTAATTATCATTAGATTATAAGTAGACTGTTAGGTTGGGGTTAGGGTTGGGGTTAGTGTAAGTTGACATGTACTTGCGAAGTTTCTTATAGTCAGTTAAATGTCTGTTGAAGGACTGTTAAATGTCAGTATCAACAGATATTATGTAGACAGTCTACTAATACTCAAATGGACCATCAAAATAAAGTGTTACCAGTTTAACTTGCAGAGGAGCAATAATGTGTTGACTTTCAATGGGATATCTGTATATATACAGTATAACCCTGCATGCTGCAGTTCAGTGATGGGTAAGCTACTTCAAAAAACAAATTAATTAATAATTATATGATTAAAATTGTATTTGAATTACTTTTCTAATTTGTCTGAAAAGTAACCTTATTTACTGAAGTAATTTAGTTACTACTCAATAATAAAAATCCACACATTTCAACACAGACTTTAGAAATTAAACTCTTCATTATTTAAATTTGAGTGAAACACTACCTTTCAGTGTTTCCTCTAGGATTTTTTACAGCTGTGGCGGCAGGACTTTTTTTTTTACACAGATCTGCCAACTATTTCAAAGACAAATATTACACGCAGTATAACAAGTCGAGATAGCATTCATGTAATACGAGCATGCGAATCTCTTTGCTTGCGCGCTGATTTCCTCTGTTCGAGCACAGAACTTCTTGCACGCACTCAAATTTACACGTTCAAGTGCAGATCTTCTCGTGCGCTCTCCAGTAAGCGCTGCTGAAGCACGATTTAGTGTGTTTTTGTGCGTTTTCCGACATTAACGCGTCCTGAAGTTAAATGAAACAGCTATAAACTCCAGCAAGATAAAGTCATTGTATGCAGAGCCATTGACCTTTATAAATAAAGTATACTTATGGAAACTGTGTTCATCTTAACTGAAAGCTACGCGGTGTTTGCTAGACTCACGCACCTGTCAGTCAGTCTGTCAGAGAGTCAGTCAGCATGTCACCTTGAACAAATAGCGCACAGCACTACTACGGTTACAGAAAAGTTTGCGCTGTTTACCTCTAATATGTTTTGGTGCGATTATAATCCGCTATAAAAAACACGACTAAATGTTTTAAATAAGAAGCTGTAATGTAGCCGTGGCGGGTTGAATTTTGGCGTGGCGGCCCGCCACGAATGAATGAATGTAGCGGAAACCTTGCCTTTTATTTTAACACTTACGTTTTAATTAATATAAGTTTCAAAAAACAAAACATTTTTAAATTAATGACCCTAAATTGGATATATATATCACATATGACAAGGTGACAAGACTTTTGTCAGCTAGTGTATATAAATATATATACAGTGCTCAGCATAATAAAGTACACCCCATTTTGAAAATGAATATTTTTATCCATTTCTCAGTGAATATGGGCAATCTAAACGGAAGATAATGAAATGAATGAAAGATAATACAATTAAATTCAAGCTAAAGATTGCAAAAAAAAAAAATAATACAACCTACAAAATTTAAACTTTTGCTCCTCTTGATTTTTTTTTTCTTCTCTTTTTAAATTTGTAATAAATATTTTTCTATAACATATAATTTTGGGCGTTCTAGTTTTTAGACCGTTATTTTTATAAAAAAAAAAATAAGTCAGTTAATGTTATATTGTTAGATAAGCT
The DNA here is from genome assembly GCA_903798195.1 of Danio kyathit. NCBI lineage: Eukaryota > Metazoa > Chordata > Actinopteri > Cypriniformes > Danionidae > Danio > Danio kyathit. The sequence goes on from LR812523.1 coordinate 12,670,697, forward strand.
CCA